>OX453051.1:5100757-6316476 GCA_949699805.1 Tromatobia lineatoria | reverse complement strand
AACATTATTTTATTGTTAGAACGCGCAGAATTTATAATATCCGTGAAAAACCGGCACCGAGGATCTTAATTTTTTCCGTTTTCCGAAAATCTCAGTAATTCTCGAATATCTTTTTGAGAAATCATTATTTTCACACGCGCCCAATTTTTTTGAATGCACTGTGCTTCGCTAATTACGAATATAACCATGGTTTTCTAAAAGAATCATCAGAGAAATAGAAATCCGCATGAATCACATCTAAACGTCCGCAGTGATCACGAATCAACGTCCTTTTCGCGCTAGGACCGATATTTCGCGAGAAAAACGCGAAAAACTGTTTGCATCATCCCTCGGACGCTGCATATAGTTTATATTACGTATTTTGAGTCGCTGAACACGAAAATCACATTATTTTATTGTTAGAACGCGCAGAATTTATAATATCCGTGAAAAACCGGCACCGAGGATCTTAATTTTTTCCGTTTTCCGAAAATCTCAGTAATTCTCGAATATCTTTTTGAGAAATCATTATTTTCACACGCGCCCAATTTTTTTGAATGCACTGTGCTTCGCTAATTACGAATATAACCATGGTTTTCTAAAAAAAACATCTGATACTCAGAAATCCGCATGAATCACAACAAAACGTCCGCAGTGATCACGAATCAACGTCCTTTTCGCGCTAGGACCGATATTTCGCGAGAAAAACGCGAAAAACTGTTTGCATCATCCCTCGGACGCTGCATATAGTTTATATTACGTATTTTCAGTCGCTGAACACGAAAATAACATTATTTTATTGTTAGAACGCGCAGAATTCATAATATCCGTGAAAAACCGGCACCGAGGATCTTAATTTTTTCCGTTTTCCGAAAATCACAGTAATTCTCCAATATCTTTCTGAGAAATCATTATTTTTACACGCGCCCAAGTTTTTTAAATGCACTGTGCTTCGCTGATTACGAATATAACCATGGTTTTCTAAAAGAATCATCAGAGAAATAGAAATCCGCATGAATCACATCTAAACGTCCGGAGTGATCACGAATCAACGTCCTTTTCGCGCTAGGACCGATATTTCGCGAGAAAAACGCGAAAAACTGTTTGCATCATCCCTCGGACGCTGCATATAGTTTATATTACGTATTTTGAGTCGCTGAACACGAAAATAACATTATTTTATCGTTAGAACGCGCAGAATTCATAATATCCGTGAAAAACCGGCACCGAGGATCTTAATTTTTTCCGTTTTCCGAAAATCTCAGTAATTCTCGAATATCTTTTTGAGAAATCATTATTTTCACACGCGCCCAATTTTTTTGAATGCACTGTGCTTCGCTAATTACGAATATAACCATGGTTTTCTAAAAAAAACATCAGATACTTAGAAATCCGCATGAATCACAACAAAACGTCCGCAGTGATCACGAATCAACGTCCTTTTCGCGCTAGGACCGATATTTCGCGAGAAAAACGCGAAAAACTGTTTGCATCATCCCTCGGACGCTGCATATAGTTTATATTACGTATTTTCAGTCGCTGAACACGAAAATAACATTATTTTATTGTTAGAACGCGCAGAATTCATAATATCCGTGAAAAACCGGCACCGAGGATCTTAATTTTTTCCGTTTTCCGAAAATCACAGTAATTCTCCAATATCTTTCTGAGAAATCATTATTTTTACACGCGCCCAAGTTTTTTAAATGCACTTTGCTTCGCTGATTACGAATATAACCATGGTTTTCTAAAAGAATCATCAGATAAATAGAAATCCGCATGAATCACATCTAAACGTCCGCAGTGATCACGAATCAACGTCCTTTTCGCGCTAGGACCGATATTTCGCGAGAAAAACAAGAAAAACTGTTTGCATTATTCCTCGGACGCTGCATATAGTTTATATTACGTATTTTGAGTCGCTGAACACGAAAATCACATCATTTTATTGTTAGAACGCGCAGAATTTATAATATCCGTGAAAAACCGGCACCGAGGATCTTAATTTTTTCCGTTTCCCGAAAATCTCAGTAATTCTCGAATATCTTTTTGAGAAATCATTATTTTCACACGCGCCCAATTTTTTTGAATGCACTGTGCTTCGCTCATTACGAATATAACCATGGTTTTAAAAAAAAAACATCAGGTACTCATAAATCCGCATGAACCACAAAAAAACGTCCGCAGTGATCACGAACCAACGTCCTTTTCGCGCTAGGACCGATATTTCGCGAGAAAAACGCGAAAAACTGTTTGCATCATCCCTCGGACGCTGCATATAGTTTATATTACGTATTTTCAGTCGCTGAACACGAAAATAACATTATTTTATTGTTAGAACGCGCAGAATTCATAATATCCGTGAAAAACCGGCACCGAGGATCTTAATTTTTTCCGTTTTCCGATATCCTCCGTAATTCTACGATATCTTTTTATGAAATCATTATTTTTACACGCGCCCAAGTTTTTTAAATGCACTGTGCTTCGCTGATTACGAATATAACCATGGTTTTCTAAAAGAATCATCAGAGAAATAGAAATCCGCATGAATCACATCTAAACGTCCGCAGTGATCACGAATCAACGTCCTTTTCGCGCTAGGACCGATATTTCGCGAGAAAAACGCGAAAAACTGTTTGCATCATCCCTCGGACGCTGCATATAGTTTATATTACGTATTTTGAGTCGCTGAACACGAAAATCACATTATTTTATTGTTAGAACGCGCAGAATTTATAATATCCGTGAAAAACCGGCACCGAGGATCTTAATTTTTTCCGTTTTCCGAAAATCTCAGTAATTCTCGAATATCTTTTTGAGAAATCATTATTTTTACACGCGCCCAAGTTTTTTGAATGCACTGTGCTTCGCTGATTACGAATATAACCATGGTTTTCTAAAAAAATCATCAGATACTTAGAAATCCGCATAAGTCTCAAAATAACGTCCGCAGTGATCACGAATCAACGTCCTTTTCGCGCTAGGACCGATATTTTGCGAGAAAAACGCGAAAAACTGTTTGCATCATTCCTCGGACGCTGCATATAGTTTATATTACGTATTTTGAGTCGCTGAACATGAAAATAACATTATTTTATTGTTAGAACGCGCAGAATTTATAATATCCGTGAAAAACCGGCACCGAGGATCTTAATTTTTTCCGTTTTCCGAAAATCTCAGTAATTCTCGAATATCTTTTTGAGAAATCATTATTTTCACACGCGCCCAAGTTTTTTGAATGCACTGTGCTTCGCTGATTACGAATATAACCATGGTTTTCTAAAAGAATCATCAGAGAAATAGAAATCCGCATGAATCACATCTAAACGTCCGCAGTGATCACGAATCAACGTCCTTTTCGCGCTAGGACCGATATTTCGCGAGAAAAACGCGAAAAACTGTTTGCATCATCCCTCGGACGCTGCATATAGTTTATATTACGTATTTTGAGTCGCTGAACACGAAAATCACATTATTTTATTGTTAGAACGCGCAGAATTTATAATATCCGTGAAAAACCGGCACCGAGGATCTTAATTTTTTCCGTTTTCCGAAAATCTCAGTAATTCTCGAATATCTTTTTGAGAAATCATTATTTTCACACGCGCCCAATTTTTTTGAATGCACTGTGCTTCGCTAATTACGAATATAACCATGGTTTTCTAAAAAAAACATCTGATACTCAGAAATCCGCATGAATCACAACAAAACGTCCGCAGTGATCACGAATCAACGTCCTTTTCGCGCTAGGACCGATATTTCGCGAGAAAAACGCGAAAAACTGTTTGCATCATCCCTCGGACGCTGCATATAGTTTATATTACGTATTTTCAGTCGCTGAACACGAAAATAACATTATTTTATTGTTAGAACGCGCAGAATTCATAATATCCGTGAAAAACCGGCACCGAGGATCTTAATTTTTTCCGTTTTCCGAAAATCACAGTAATTCTCCAATATCTTTCTGAGAAATCATTATTTTTACACGCGCCCAAGTTTTTTAAATGCACTGTGCTTCGCTGATTACGAATATAACCATGGTTTTCTAAAAGAATCATCAGAGAAATAGAAATCCGCATGAATCACATCTAAACGTCCGGAGTGATCACGAATCAACGTCCTTTTCGCGCTAGGACCGATATTTCGCGAGAAAAACGCGAAAAACTGTTTGCATCATCCCTCGGACGCTGCATATAGTTTATATTACGTATTTTGAGTCGCTGAACACGAAAATAACATTATTTTATCGTTAGAACGCGCAGAATTCATAATATCCGTGAAAAACCGGCACCGAGGATCTTAATTTTTTCCGTTTTCCGAAAATCTCAGTAATTCTCGAATATCTTTTTGAGAAATCATTATTTTCACACGCGCCCAATTTTTTTGAATGCACTGTGCTTCGCTAATTACGAATATAACCATGGTTTTCTAAAAAAAACATCAGATACTTAGAAATCCGCATGAATCACAACAAAACGTCCGCAGTGATCACGAATCAACGTCCTTTTCGCGCTAGGACCGATATTTCGCGAGAAAAACGCGAAAAACTGTTTGCATCATCCCTCGGACGCTGCATATAGTTTATATTACGTATTTTCAGTCGCTGAACACGAAAATAACATTATTTTATTGTTAGAACGCGCAGAATTCATAATATCCGTGAAAAACCGGCACCGAGGATCTTAATTTTTTCCGTTTTCCGAAAATCACAGTAATTCTCCAATATCTTTCTGAGAAATCATTATTTTTACACGCGCCCAAGTTTTTTAAATGCACTTTGCTTCGCTGATTACGAATATAACCATGGTTTTCTAAAAGAATCATCAGATAAATAGAAATCCGCATGAATCACATCTAAACGTCCGCAGTGATCACGAATCAACGTCCTTTTCGCGCTAGGACCGATATTTCGCGAGAAAAACAAGAAAAACTGTTTGCATTATTCCTCGGACGCTGCATATAGTTTATATTACGTATTTTGAGTCGCTGAACACGAAAATCACATCATTTTATTGTTAGAACGCGCAGAATTTATAATATCCGTGAAAAACCGGCACCGAGGATCTTAATTTTTTCCGTTTCCCGAAAATCTCAGTAATTCTCGAATATCTTTTTGAGAAATCATTATTTTCACACGCGCCCAATTTTTTTGAATGCACTGTGCTTCGCTCATTACGAATATAACCATGGTTTTAAAAAAAAAACATCAGGTACTCATAAATCCGCATGAACCACAAAAAAACGTCCGCAGTGATCACGAACCAACGTCCTTTTCGCGCTAGGACCGATATTTCGCGAGAAAAACGCGAAAAACTGTTTGCATCATCCCTCGGACGCTGCATATAGTTTATATTACGTATTTTCAGTCGCTGAACACGAAAATAACATTATTTTATTGTTAGAACGCGCAGAATTCATAATATCCGTGAAAAACCGGCACCGAGGATCTTAATTTTTTCCGTTTTCCGATATCCTCCGTAATTCTACGATATCTTTTTATGAAATCATTATTTTTACACGCGCCCAAGTTTTTTAAATGCACTGTGCTTCGCTGATTACGAATATAACCATGGTTTTCTAAAAGAATCATCAGAGAAATAGAAATCCGCATGAATCACATCTAAACGTCCGCAGTGATCACGAATCAACGTCCTTTTCGCGCTAGGACCGATATTTCGCGAGAAAAACGCGAAAAACTGTTTGCATCATCCCTCGGACGCTGCATATAGTTTATATTACGTATTTTGAGTCGCTGAACACGAAAATCACATTATTTTATTGTTAGAACGCGCAGAATTTATAATATCCGTGAAAAACCGGCACCGAGGATCTTAATTTTTTCCGTTTTCCGAAAATCTCAGTAATTCTCGAATATCTTTTTGAGAAATCATTATTTTCACACGCGCCCAATTTTTTTGAATGCACTGTGCTTCGCTAATTACGAATATAACCATGGTTTTCTAAAAAAAACATCTGATACTCAGAAATCCGCATGAATCACAACAAAACGTCCGCAGTGATCACGAATCAACGTCCTTTTCGCGCTAGGACCGATATTTCGCGAGAAAAACGCGAAAAACTGTTTGCATCATCCCTCGGACGCTGCATATAGTTTATATTACGTATTTTCAGTCGCTGAACACGAAAATAACATTATTTTATTGTTAGAACGCGCAGAATTCATAATATCCGTGAAAAACCGGCACCGAGGATCTTAATTTTTTCCGTTTTCCGAAAATCACAGTAATTCTCCAATATCTTTCTGAGAAATCATTATTTTTACACGCGCCCAAGTTTTTTAAATGCACTGTGCTTCGCTGATTACGAATATAACCATGGTTTTCTAAAAGAATCATCAGAGAAATAGAAATCCGCATGAATCACATCTAAACGTCCGCAGTGATCACGAATCAACGTCCTTTTCGCGCTAGGACCGATATTTCGCGAGAAAAACGCGAAAAACTGTTTGCATCATCCCTCGGACGCTGCATATAGTTTATATTACGTATTTTGAGTCGCTGAACACGAAAATCACATTTTTTTATTGTTAGAACGCGCAGAATTCATAATATCCGTGAAAAACCGGCACCGAGGATCTTAATTTTTTCCGTTTTCCGAAAATCTCAGTAATTCTCGAATATCTTTTTGAGAAATCATTATTTTCACACGCGCCCAATTTTTTTGAATGCACTGTGCTTCGCTAATTACGAATATAACCATGGTTTTCTAAAAAAAACATCAGATACTTAGAAATCCGCATGAATCACAACAAAACGTCCGCAGTGATCACGAATCAACGTCCTTTTCGCGCTAGGACCGATATTTCGCGAGAAAAACGCGAAAAACTGTTTGCATCATCCCTCGGACGCTGCATATAGTTTATATTACGTATTTTCAGTCGCTGAACACGAAAATAACATTATTTTATTGTTAGAACGCGCAGAATTCATAATATCCGTGAAAAACCGGCACCGAGGATCTTAATTTTTTCCGTTTTCCGAAAATCACAGTAATTCTCCAATATCTTTCTGAGAAATCATTATTTTTACACGCGCCCAAGTTTTTTAAATGCACTTTGCTTCGCTGATTACGAATATAACCATGGTTTTCTAAAAGAATCATCAGATAAATAGAAATCCGCATGAATCACATCTAAACGTCCGCAGTGATCACGAATCAACGTCCTTTTCGCGCTAGGACCGATATTTCGCGAGAAAAACAAGAAAAACTGTTTGCATTATTCCTCGGACGCTGCATATAGTTTATATTACGTATTTTGAGTCGCTGAACACGAAAATCACATCATTTTATTGTTAGAACGCGCAGAATTTATAATATCCGTGAAAAACCGGCACCGAGGATCTTAATTTTTTCCGTTTCCCGAAAATCTCAGTAATTCTCGAATATCTTTTTGAGAAATCATTATTTTCACACGCGCCCAATTTTTTTGAATGCACTGTGCTTCGCTCATTACGAATATAACCATGGTTTTAAAAAAAAAACATCAGGTACTCATAAATCCGCATGAACCACAAAAAAACGTCCGCAGTGATCACGAACCAACGTCCTTTTCGCGCTAGGACCGATATTTCGCGAGAAAAACGCGAAAAACTGTTTGCATCATCCCTCGGACGCTGCATATAGTTTATATTACGTATTTTCAGTCGCTGAACACGAAAATAACATTATTTTATTGTTAGAACGCGCAGAATTCATAATATCCGTGAAAAACCGGCACCGAGGATCTTAATTTTTTCCGTTTTCCGATATCCTCCGTAATTCTACGATATCTTTTTATGAAATCATTATTTTTACACGCGCCCAAGTTTTTTAAATGCACTGTGCTTCGCTGATTACGAATATAACCATGGTTTTCTAAAAGAATCATCAGAGAAATAGAAATCCGCATGAATCACATCTAAACGTCCGCAGTGATCACGAATCAACGTCCTTTTCGCGCTAGGACCGATATTTCGCGAGAAAAACGCGAAAAACTGTTTGCATCATCCCTCGGACGCTGCATATAGTTTATATTACGTATTTTGAGTCGCTGAACACGAAAATCACATTATTTTATTGTTAGAACGCGCAGAATTTATAATATCCGTGAAAAACCGGCACCGAGGATCTTAATTTTTTCCGTTTTCCGAAAATCTCAGTAATTCTCGAATATCTTTTTGAGAAATCATTATTTTCACACGCGCCCAATTTTTTTGAATGCACTGTGCTTCGCTAATTACGAATATAACCATGGTTTTCTAAAAAAAACATCTGATACTCAGAAATCCGCATGAATCACAACAAAACGTCCGCAGTGATCACGAATCAACGTCCTTTTCGCGCTAGGACCGATATTTCGCGAGAAAAACGCGAAAAACTGTTTGCATCATCCCTCGGACGCTGCATATAGTTTATATTACGTATTTTCAGTCGCTGAACACGAAAATAACATTATTTTATTGTTAGAACGCGCAGAATTCATAATATCCGTGAAAAACCGGCACCGAGGATCTTAATTTTTTCCGTTTTCCGAAAATCACAGTAATTCTCCAATATCTTTCTGAGAAATCATTATTTTTACACGCGCCCAAGTTTTTTAAATGCACTGTGCTTCGCTGATTACGAATATAACCATGGTTTTCTAAAAGAATCATCAGAGAAATAGAAATCCGCATGAATCACATCTAAACGTCCGCAGTGATCACGAATCAACGTCCTTTTCGCGCTAGGACCGATATTTCGCGAGAAAAACGCGAAAAACTGTTTGCATCATCCCTCGGACGCTGCATATAGTTTATATTACGTATTTTGAGTCGCTGAACACGAAAATCACATTTTTTTATTGTTAGAACGCGCAGAATTTATAATATCCGTGAAAAACCGGCACCGAGGATCTTAATTTTTTCCGTTTCCCGAAAATCTCAGTAATTCTCGAATATCTTTTTGAGAAATCATTATTTTCACACGCGCCCAATTTTTTTGAATGCACTGTGCTTCGCTAATTACGAATATAACCATGGTTTTCTAAAAAAAACATCTGATACTCAGAAATCCGCATGAATCACAACAAAACGTCCGCAGTGATCACGAATCAACGTCCTTTTCGCGCTAGGACCGATATTTCGCGAGAAAAACGCGAAAAACTGTTTGCATCATCCCTCGGACGCTGCATACAGTTTATATTACGTATTTTCAGTCGCTGAACACGAAAATAACATTATTTTATTGTTAGAACGCGCAGAATTCATAATATCCGTGAAAAACCGGCACCGAGGATCTTAATTTTTTCCGTTTTCCGATATCCTCCGTAATTCTACGATATCTTTTTATGAAATCATTATTTTTACACGCGCCCAAGTTTTTTGAATGCACTGTGCTTCGCTGATTACGAATATAACCATGGTTTTCTAAAAGAATCATCAGAGAAATAGAAATCCGCATGAATCACATCTAAACGTCCGCAGTGATCACGAATCAACGTCCTTTTCGCGCTAGGACCGATATTTCGCGAGAAAAATGCGAAAAACTGTTTGCATCATCCCTCGGACGCTGCATATAGTTTATATTACGTATTTTGAGTCGCTGAACACGAAAATCACATTTTTTTATTGTTAGAACGCGCAGAATTTATAATATCCGTGAAAAACCGGCACCGAGGATCTTAATTTTTTCCGTTTCCCGAAAATCTCAGTAATTCTCGAATATCTTTTTGAGAAATCATTATTTTCACACGCGCCCAATTTTTTTGAATGCACTGTGCTTCGCTAATTACGAATATAACCGTGGTTTTCTAAAAAAAACATCTGATACTCAGAAATCCGCATGAATCACAACAAAACGTCCGCAGTGATCACGAATCAACGTCCTTTTCGCGCTAGGACCGATATTTCGCGAGAAAAACGCGAAAAACTGTTTGCATCATCCCTCGGACGCTGCATATAGTTTATATTACGTATTTTCAGTCGCTGAACACGAAAATAACATTATTTTATTGTTAGAACGCGCAGAATTCATAATATCCGTGAAAAACCGGCACCGAGGATCTTAATTTTTTCCGTTTTCCGAAAATCACAGTAATTCTCCAATATCTTTTTGAGAAATCATTATTTTTACACGCGCCCAAGTTTTTTAAATGCACTGTGCTTCGCTGATTACGAATATAACCATGGTTTTCTAAAAGAATCATCAGAGAAATAGAAATCCGCATGAATCACATCTAAACGTCCGGAGTGATCACGAATCAACGTCCTTTTCGCGCTAGGACCGATATTTCGCGAGAAAAACGCGAAAAACTGTTTGCATCATCCCTCGGACGCTGCATATAGTTTATATTACGTATTTTTAGTCGCTGAACACGAAAATAACATTATTTTATTGTTAGAACGCGCAGAATTCATAATATCCGTGAAAAACCGGCACCGAGGATCTTAATTTTTTCCGTTTTCCGAAAATCACAGTAATTCTCCAATATCTTTCTGAGAAATCATTATTTTTACACGCGCCCAAGTTTTTTAAATGCACTGTGCTTCGCTGATTACGAATATAACCATGGTTTTCTAAAAGAATCATCAGAGAAATAGAAATCCTCATGAATCACATCTAAACGTCCGGAGTGATCACGAATCAACGTCCTTTTCGCGCTAGGACCGATATTTCGCGAGAAAAACGCGAAAAACTGTTTGCATCATCCCTCGGACGCTGCATATAGTTTATATTACGTATTTTGAGTCGCTGAACACGAAAATCACATTATTTTATTGTTAGAACGCGCAGAATTCATAATATCCGTGAAAAACCGGCACCGAGGATCTTAATGTTTTCCGTTTTCCGAAAATCTCAGTAATTCTCGAATATCTTTTTGAGAAATCATTATTTTCACACGCGCCCAATTTTTTTGAATGCACTGTGCTTCGCTAATTACGAATATAACCATGGTTTTCTAAAAAAAACATCAGATACTTAGAAATCCGCATGAATCACAACAAAACGTCCGCAGTGATCACGAATCAACGTCCTTTTCGCGCTAGGACCGATATTTCGCGAGAAAAACGCGAAAAACTGTTTGCATCATCCCTCGGACGCTGCATATAGTTTATATTACGTATTTTCAGTCGCTGAACACGAAAATAACATTATTTTATTGTTAGAACGCGCAGAATTCATAATATCCGTGAAAAACCGGCACCGAGGATCTTAATTTTTCCCGTTTTCCGAAAATCACAGTAATTCTCCAATATCTTTCTGAGAAATCATTATTTTTACACGCGCCCAAGTTTTTTAAATGCACTGTGCTTTGCTGATTACGAATATAACCATGGTTTTCTAAAAAAAAATATCAGATACTCAGAAATCCGCATGAATCACAAAATCACGTCCGCAGTGATCACGAATCAACGTCCTTTTCGCGCTAGGACCGATATTTCGCGAGAAAAACGCGAAAAACTGTTTGCATCATCCCTCGGACGCTGCATATAGTTTATATTACGTATTTTCAGTCGCTGAACACGAAAATAACATTATTTTATTGTTAGAACGCAGAGGACGCATATGCAGCGTCCGAGGGATGATGCAAACAGTTTATATTACGTATTTTCAGTCGCTGAACACGAAAATAACATTATTTTATTGTTAGAACGCGCAGAATTCATAATATCCGTGAAAAACCGGCTTCGAGGATCTTAATTTTCCTCGTTTTCCGATAAATTCAGTAATTTTACGATATCTTTCTGGAAAATCATTATTTTTACACGCGCCCAAGTTTTTTGAATGCACTGTGCTTCGCTGATTACGAATATGACCATGGTTTTCTCAAAAAATCATCAGATAATTAGAAATCCGCATGAATCACAAATCAACGTCCGCAGTGTTCACGAATCAACGTCCTTGTCGCGCTAGGACCGATTTTTCGCGAGAAAAACGCGAAAAACTGTTTGCATCATTCCTCGGACGCTGCATATGGTTTATATTACGTATTTTGAGTCGCTGAACACGAAAATAACATTATTTCATTGTTAGAACGCGCAGAATTTATAATATTCGTGAAAAACCGGCACCGAGGATCTTAATTTTTTCTGTTTTCCGATAATCTCAGTGATTCTACGATATCTTTTTAAGAAATCATTATTTTTACACGCGCCCAAGTTTTTTGAATGCACTGTGCTTCGCTGATTACGAATATAACCATGGTTTTCTAAAAGAATCATCAGAGAAATAGAAATCCGCATGAATCACATCTAAACGTCCGCAGTGATCACGAATCAACGTCCTTTTCGCGCTAGGACCGATATTTCGCGAGAAAAATGCGAAAAACTGTTTGCATCATCCCTCGGACGCTGCATATAGTTTATATTACGTATTTTGAGTCGCTGAACACGAAAATCACATTATTTTATTGTTAGAACGCGCAGAATTTATAATATCCGTGAAAAACCGGCACCGAGGATCTTAATTTTTTCCGTTTTCCGAAAATCTCAGTAATTCTCGAATATCTTTTTGAGAAATCATTATTTTCACACGCGCCCAATTTTTTTGAATGCACTGTGCTTCGCTAATTACGAATATAACCGTGGTTTTCTAAAAAAAACATCTGATACTCAGAAATCCGCATGAATCACAACAAAACGTCCGCAGTGATCACGAATCAACGTCCTTTTCGCGCTAGGACCGATATTTCGCGAGAAAAACGCGAAAAACTGTTTGCATCATCCCTCGGACGCTGCATATAGTTTATATTACGTATTTTCAGTCGCTGAACACGAAAATAACATTATTTTATTGTTAGAACGCGCAGAATTCATAATATCCGTGAAAAACCGGCACCGAGGATCTTAATTTTTTCCGTTTTCCGAAAATCACAGTAATTCTCCAATATCTTTCTGAGAAATCATTATTTTTACACGCGCCCAAGTTTTTTAAATGCACTGTGCTTCGCTGATTACGAATATAACCATGGTTTTCTAAAAGAATCATCAGAGAAATAGAAATCCGCATGAATCACATCTAAACGTCCGGAGTGATCACGAATCAACGTCCTTTTCGCGCTAGGACCGATATTTCGCGAGAAAAACGCGAAAAACTGTTTGCATCATCCCTCGGACGCTGCATATAGTTTATATTACGTATTTTCAGTCGCTGAACACGAAAATAACATTATTTTATTGTTAGAACGCGCAGAATTCATAATATCCGTGAAAAACCGGCACCGAGGATCTTAATTTTTTCCGTTTTCCGAAAATCACAGTAATTCTCCAATATCTTTCTGAGAAATCATTATTTTTACACGCGCCCAAGTTTTTTAAATGCACTGTGCTTCGCTGATTACGAATATAACCATGGTTTTCTAAAAGAATCATCAGAGAAATAGAAATCCTCATGAATCACATCTAAACGTCCGGAGTGATCACGAATCAACGTCCTTTTCGCGCTAGGACCGATATTTCGCGAGAAAAACGCGAAAAACTGTTTGCATCATCCCTCGGACGCTGCATATAGTTTATATTACGTATTTTGAGTCGCTGAACACGAAAATCACATTATTTTATTGTTAGAACGCGCAGAATTCATAATATCCGTGAAAAACCGGCACCGAGGATCTTAATTTTTTCCGTTTTCCGAAAATCTCAGTAATTCTCGAATATCTTTTTGAGAAATCATTATTTTCACACGCGCCCAATTTTTTTGAATGCACTGTGCTTCGCTAATTACGAATATAACCATGGTTTTCTAAAAAAAACATCAGATATTTAGAAATCCGCATGAATCACAACAAAACGTCCGCAGTGATCACGAATCAACGTCCTTTTCGCGCTAGGACCGATATTTCGCGAGAAAAACGCGAAAAACTGTTTGCATCATCCCTCGGACGCTGCATATAGTTTATATTACGTATTTTCAGTCGCTGAACACGAAAATAACATTATTTTATTGTTAGAACGCGCAGAATTCATAATATCCGTGAAAAACCGGCACCGAGGATCTTAATTTTTCCCGTTTTCCGAAAATCACAGTAATTCTCCAATATCTTTCTGAGAAATCATTATTTTTACACGCGCCCAAGTTTTTTAAATGCACTGTGCTTTGCTGATTACGAATATAACCATGGTTTTCTAAAAAAAAATATCAGATACTCAGAAATCCGCATGAATCACAAAATCACGTCCGCAGTGATCACGAATCAACGTCCTTTTCGCGCTAGGACCGATATTTCGCGAGAAAAACGCGAAAAACTGTTTGCATCATCCCTCGGACGCTGCATATAGTTTATATTACGTATTTTCAGTCGCTGAACACGAAAATAACATTATTTTATTGTTAGAACGCAGAGGACGCATATGCAGCGTCCGAGGGATGATGCAAACAGTTTATATTACGTATTTTCAGTCGCTGAACACGAAAATAACATTATTTTATTGTTAGAACGCGCAGAATTCATAATATCCGTGAAAAACCGGCTTCGAGGATCTTAATTTTCCTCGTTTTCCGATAAATTCAGTAATTTTACGATATCTTTCTGGAAAATCATTATTTTTACACGCGCCCAAGTTTTTTGAATGCACTGTGCTTCGCTGATTACGAATATGACCATGGTTTTCTCAAAAAATCATCAGATAATTAGAAATCCGCATGAATCACAAATCAACGTCCGCAGTGTTCACGAATCAACGTCCTTGTCGCGCTAGGACCGATTTTTCGCGAGAAAAACGCGAAAAACTGTTTGCATCATTCCTCGGACGCTGCATATGGTTTATATTACGTATTTTGAGTCGCTGAACACGAAAATAACATTATTTCATTGTTAGAACGCGCAGAATTTATAATATTCGTGAAAAACCGGCACCGAGGATCTTAATTTTTTCTGTTTTCCGATAATCTCAGTGATTCTACGATATCTTTTTAAGAAATCATTATTTTTACACGCGCCCAAGTTTTTTGAATGCACTGTGCTTCGCTGATTACGAATATAACCATGGTTTTCTAAAAAAATCATCAGATACTCAGAAATCCGCATAAGTCTCAAAATAACGTCCGCAGTGATCACGAATCAACGTCCTTTTCGCGCTAGGACCGATATTTTGCGAGAAAAACGCGAAAAACTGTTTGCATCATTCCTCGGACGCTGCATATAGTTTATATTACGTATTTTGAGTCGCTGAACACGAAAATAACATCATTTTATTGTTAGAATGCGCAGATTTTATAATATTCGTGAAAAACCGGCACCGAGGATCTTAATTTTTTCCGTTTTCCGATAATCTCAGTAATTCTCCAATATCTTTTTGAGAAATCATTATTTTTACACGCGCCCAAGTTTTTTGAATGCACTGTGCTTCGCTGATTACGAATATAACCATGGTTTTCTAAAAAAATCATCAGATACTAAGAAATCCGCATAAGTCACATAATAACGTCCGCAGTGATCACGAATCAACGTCCTTTTCGCGCTAGGACCGATATTTCGCGAGAAAAACGCGAAAAACTGTTTGCATCATTCCTCGGACGCTGCATATAGTTTATATTACGTATTTTCAGTCGCTGAACACGAAAATAACTTTATTTCATTGTTAGAACGCGCAGAATTTATAATATCCGTGAAAAACCCGCATCGAGGATCTTAATTTTCCTCGTTTTCCGATAAATTCAGTAATTCTACGATATCTTTCTGAAAAATCATTATTTTTACACGCGCCCAAGTTTTTCCAATGCACTGTGCTCCGCTGATTTCGAATATGCCCGTGGTTTTACGAAAAACTCATCAGGTAAACAGATATTTGCATGGGAAGTTGGTGATCACAAATGAACGTCCTTTTCGCGCTAGGACCGATATTTCGCGAGAAAAACGCGAAAAACTGTTCGCATCATTCCTCGGACGCGGCATATAGTTTATATTACGTATGTTTGGTCGCTGAACAGGAATATAACATTATTTTAGTGATAGAACACGCAGAATTTATAATAACCGTGAAAAACCGGCACCGAGGATCTTAATTTTCCTCGTTTTCCGATAAATTCAGTTATTTTACGATATCTTTCTGAAAAATCATTATTTTTACACGCGCCCAAGTTTTTCCAATGCACTGTGCTCCGCTGTTTTCGAATATGCCCGTGGTTTTACGAAAAACTCATCAGGTAACTAGATATCCGCATGGGAAGTTGGTGATCACAAATGAACGTCCTTTTCGCGCTAGGATCGATATTTCGCGAGAAAATCGCGAAAAACTGTTTGCATCATTCCTCGGACTCGGCATATAGTTTATATTATGTATGTTTGGTCGCTGAACAGGAATATAACATTATTTTAGTGATAGAACACGCAGAATTTATAATAACCGTGAAAAACCGGCACCGAGGATCTTAATTTTCCTCGTTTTCCGATAAATTCAGTAATTTTACGATATCTTTCTGGAAAATCATTATTTTTACACGCGCCCAAGTTTTTCCAATGCACTGTGCTCCGCTGATTACGAATATGCCCGTGGTTTTACGAAAAACTCATCAGGTAACTAGATATCCGCATGGGAAGTTGGTGATCACAAATGAACGTCCTTTTCGCGCTAGGACCGATATTTCGCGAGAAAAACGCGAAAAACTGTTTGCATCATTCCTCGGACTCGGCATATAGTTTATATTATGTATTTTTGGTCGCTGAACAGGAATATAACATTATTTCAGTGATAGAACACGCAGAATTTATAATAACCGTGAAAAACCGGCACCGAGGATCTTAATTTTCCTCGTTTTCCGATAAATTCAGTAATTTTACGATATCTTTCTGAAAAATTATTATTTTTACACGCGCCCAAGTTTTTCCAATGCACTGTGCTCCGCTGATTACGAATATGCCCGTGGTTTCTCGAAAAACTCATCAGGTAACTAGATATCCGCATGGGAAGTTGGTGATCACAAATGAACGTCCTTTTCGCGCTAGGACCGATATTTCGCGAGAAAAACGCGAAAAACTGTTTGCATCATTCCTCGGACTCGGCATATAGTTTATATTATGTATTTTTGGTCGCTGAACAGGAATATAACATTATTTTAGTGATAGAACACGCAGAATTTATAATAACCGTGAAAAACCGGCACCGAGGATCTTAATTTTCCTCGTTTTCCGATAAATCCAGTAATTTTACGATATCTTTCTGAAAAATCATTATATTTACACGCGCCCAAGTTTTTCCAATGCACTGTGCTCCGCTGATTGCGAATATGCCCGTGGTTTCACGAAAAACTCATCAGGTAACTAGATATCCGCATGGGAAGTTGGTGATCACAAATGAACGTCCTTTTCGCGCTAGGACCGATATTTCGCGAGAAAAACGCGAAAAACTGTTTGCATCATTCCTCGGACTCGGCATATAGTTTATATTATGTATTTTTGGTCGCTGAACAGGAATATAACATTATTTTAGTGATAGAACACGCAGAATTTATAATAACCGTGAAAAACCGGCACCGAGGATCTTAATTTTCCTCGTTTTCCGATAAATCCAGTAATTTTACGATATCTTTCTGAAAAATCATTATATTTACACGCGCCCAAGTTTTTCCAATGCACTGTGCTCCGCTGATTGCGAATATGCCCGTGGTTTCACGAAAAACTCATCAGGTAACTAGATATCCGCATGGGAAGTTGGTGATCACAAATGAACGTCCTTTTCGCGCTAGGACCGATATTTCGCGAGAAAAACGCGAAAAACTGTTTGCATCTTTCCTCAGACTCGGCATATAGTTTATATTATGTATTTTTGGTCGCTGAACAGGAATAGGCCAGTTTTGTGGCCTTGATTATGATTAGGATTAGACATGGTATAAAAAATTACTTTTTACAAAATCACCATCAAAATACTAGTAACGGGTGTTTTCTGTACCGGAATATACGACTCAAAAATGGCATTGAATGTCAAAGTTCGTAGTACGAAAAATAACCTGACGACGATTTTTGTTATATTTTTTTACTAGAAGTCAAAATTTTTTTCGCGGCAAAATGTACAACTTGAGTACATTGAGTACACTGTCGATTCACTATTAATTACATTCGAACTAATGTTACAGAATATGAGCACTTGGATTGTCTATAGTAGTGTATGAAAAAACATTCCAAAAAAACGCAACAATATTAACCGAATTATTCAAACAACCTCACAGTAAGTAATTTAAAAAATAGACATATTGCTATGAAAAAAAAATTACTTTAAAAATGTCATTTTAAAAATGCCTTAGATTCGAGTGCAATCGAATAGGAAATTAGATCTGTCATTATTTGTGCCATTGCCCATTATCTTCAATTTGTATTTTCTCTTATGCATACTTAGCAAATCTTTTCAAAAAACTATTTTTTCTGCTAACAGCATCGCCTAAAAAGATTGTTGATGCAAAACTACTCATGATATAATGAGTAAATCAAGGGGCCTGAGTCACCTTAAAGAAAGGTAAAAGGTTAAAAAAAAAAATCTGTATAAATGAAGCCCTTGAAAAACACCTTTCGAAAAAAATCACATTTAAGCCTCATTAAGTATACGTACTAACCATTATAATTCTGAAGAGTACATTTTAATGATGAGTTCAAGAATTTTAATTTTCACAGATGACAGATGAAATATGATATTGAACTCTAAAATTTGTTCACTTCGCTTCGCTCGCGTGCGTGGAATAGGCACTTATCGCACTAGTGGCATAAAATTTTATACGATACCTGTGCGAGAAACTTTTTCTGATCTCGTGTGATTACAACACTCGTCTTCGGCTTGTGTTTCAAACTCCCACTCGTCGCAAAAAAGTTTCATCGCACTAGTATCGTAACGTACTATTGTCTTCCGAAAATATATTTTCTATTCTTCTATTTTTCTCCGTAAAAACAAAACATGGCACATCGCAAATCTGAAATACTGAAGCAGAAATGGATTTACGTAAAATGAGGAATGGTAAAAAACATGCAAATTTTGTATTTAGCTATAAGAGACAAATGATAGGATAAAACTAGTAGCTTAAATACGGCGGAATCGCTAGAACTTCCTATAACACTAGTGCATTAGGTTTACTGTTTATGATTTTTTTCCTCCTGAACGGTGCTATTCATCGTTCTAAGTTTTTACCAGACTATTTGCAAAGGGATAATGCACACTTGCGAAAATTGTTTGCGACACTGGTAGCAATTTGAATGGCCCCGGAACTCAAAAGTAAAGGTATTTCATGTACCCCAGGTAGCACACATGTCCAATAGTTACCCATAAGTATCGTTTTGAGGTTGCCATTTCGATCTGTCTGAACGGTATCCGCTAGATGACTTTATATTGACATCTTTTCAGTGTCATCTCAAGATGACGGTACTAAGATTTCTAAAAGGAATAATTGAATAGTTGTCCGAAAGTTGTCACTTTGCTTTGACCGACTAATGGCTTTTTTTGGAGTTCGAAAAGTTATCCATTGGAAGTTATCTAATGTATTTCTATACAAGTCGCATAAAAGATGTCTTATTTCTTAAGTTTAATGTTATCTAGATTGTTCAAAAAGATGTTGTTGAAAAGATGTCTTATTTCTTAAGTTTAATGTTATCTAGATTGTTCAAAAAAATGTTGTTGAAAAGATGTCTTATTTCTTAAGTTTAATGTTATCTAGATTGTTAAAAAAAATGTTCTCGAAAAGATGTCTTATTTCTTAAGTTTAATGTTATCTGGATTGTTCACACAAATGTTGGCCAAAAGGTGTCTTATTATTTAAGTTTAATGTTATCTAGTTTGTCCACGACATGTTGTCCGAAAAATATCTTATTTCCGAAGTTTTATGACAACGAAAAATTTGGGATTTTGAAGTTTTTTATTATATTATTTTTCCCTTCATTCATTGGCAGTGAGAAATTGATAATGCAAGCGTAAGTATATGCATTTATTTTTTATTTTTATCCACTTAAGCAAATTTGCTCATCTTAGGCTTTGTAGGATTAATTTAATCTTATACTCAGCTGCGGCTAAAAAGCGTCGAATTCAATAACCCGCTCCCTTCCAACAATATTCTCTTATCTTTTTCACTTGAAAAATAATATAGTTATATATAATGATTAGAAATAAATTATCATAATTTTTTACAAACAATTTGTATGTACGTATTATATTCGAGATGGAAATGTATATATTTATGTATGTATTATGATAACAATAATATAGTTACTATAATATGTATACATAAATAAAGACATTTCCGTCTATATCCTGGCGTTCGCATGAATCCCACAGATAAGATATCTGTCTGATATCTATAAATCCTAGAAATAAGGAATCTTTTGGATATCCATAAATTCAAGTATAAGACATCTTTTGGATATCAATTTACGATACTATTGAGGTGTCGGTATGTTACCTTTTATTCGATGTCTAAGCGATACATTTAAGACGTCTTTTCGATACGGACAATTAGACACACATACTCGTTGAATCCATGCCTTTAAAACGATATCTCTTGGACGTAGCAATTTGCTAACTTTATGTCTACATATCGACAGCCGATAACTGATGACTAGTTGTTAGCATTTCGATAACCTTATGAAATGCCTTATAGTTCTCCGTTCGGACAGGAATAAGTTACGAATAAAAGCGACATTAGTAATACAATAAGGGATACAAAAAGGTAACTTTTTAGCCAAGAAAAAAGTTATCCGTAACTTTTTCAGGACATCTTTTGGATGCCTTTTAGATGTCATTTTGCTACCTGGTACCGCCTGTTTTCAAATGTGTGTCGTGTCGCCACTGATCTTCCGACTTTACCCGATGGCATCCGATGTCGAGGAGGTCGTGAACGTCACGCCTGTTCGTACGCGAGCATACTGTCCGTTTTCTTTTAGAATTCGCGACAATTCTTAGTTGATGGTACCGATAGCTAGCTAGTTTTGATAATTTACCTTCACAACTCAATACTCGTGAGTACAAAATAAACATTTTCCATATTATATATTTGAGATAACGACATCTAAATTCTAATCCGTAATCAACATCCGTACGAGCCGGCCGGTGATTATTTTGTGTACGTGGTCGAACCGAGCATTTGATGCTTACGTTCGTTGTTGACTTTTCTCCCACTCAAGTCAATTCTGCAAACTTAAAATATAATTACAACTAATTTATCTTATCTTTCGATCATTTTTCATTCTTTCGATTATTTTGTTTTCGATTACTCGTTCCGTAACCTTACTTTTTCCAGTAAACCACAGTTATAAATTTAATATCAAAAAATGGCTTTACTTCAATGGGGGAGTAATATTTCTGTAAAATTGGGGGTTTTTTTTTGTATCGTTGTTTTGGACGGGCTTTTCATTCCTTCTACATTTTTTTTAGATTGTGATAGATATTCAAAAAAAATTTAATAGATATTGGGAAAAAAGAGAGGCTATCTATCTTTCTTCAGTGGGTGTCTCAAAGGGGTCATTTTTTGTCCTTTTTTCAGGTTGACAATGGTAACCCTTTCGAAGGTAAGGGGTCTGCGAATGTCAGCTCAGAAGCAGGAAACGCTTCTGAAGCTGACGATATTGTCACTCGCAGCAGTTCTATGTAAGTATTTATAGTTATCAATGAACAATGTAGAAAAATAAAATATCGAAACAGATTTTCTATATATATGACACTTTTTTGAATAGGCGATTGTTTTAGAATAAATATAGTAGGTGAAAATGATTCATAGTCAAAAATGTTTATCGTTGCTTATTTTTGTAAATTGGATATAGTTTCTCAAATGAAACTATATCTAAAATTGAATTATCTATGTACTGTTCTATTATCTATGATGAATATTGCATATCCCACTGAACTTTTCTCAAATTCAAAGACTTTCGAATGATCAAGGTTCACTTTAGTACGATTTATACAAAATTCATTTAAAAAACATTTTGTTACATCATAAACTCATGGAAATGATACCTATTTATTCATTTGTAGCCTTTGCAACACGCCTCTTTTCTGTACTGAGATACGAAAGCGTTATCCATGAGTTTGATCCATATTTCAACTATCGGACAACAAAGTTCCTCGCCGAAGAAGGTTTCTACAATTTTCACAATTGGTTCGACGATAGGGTGTGGTATCCACTGGGCAGGATCATCGGAGGTTCGTTGAAGATGCTATTGAAAATTTTTCCTCCGATTTTAGAATGAATTAGACAAATACAATACATCCTACAAAGTAGATTTGTTTAAATAGTAAAAAATTTATTGCTAATAAATATTTTCCATTAAAAAAATTACTCAAACTTAGCGAGACTATGTTTCAATTGTGTGTAAAATGCCGATCTTTTCATCACAACCCATACATTAGAAAAAAAAATTTGAAGATACACCTGTTTTTTTTTACGCCTCAAAAACTAATAAAATTTAAATATACAATAAAACTAATTTGTTTCAGGAACAATCTACCCAGGACTCATGATAACATCCGCCACTCTCTATCATCTAGCATGGTGGCTCAACATTACGATAGATATTCGTAATGTCTGTGTATTCCTTGCGCCGTTATTCTCGAGTTTCACAACCATCGTTACTTATTTGCTAACTAAGGAGTTAAAGGTTTGCAACGCTCATATTCACTGTTATCAGAAAGTGCCGTCAGCAAAAACATCTATCGAATTTTAAAAATCATCTGATGTTTTTATATAGAGTTAGAAAACGTAGATATTCGGTCAATCAAGCGACAGCTTTTACTTAAATTCGTCGGTAAGCCTCAATGATATTATTTTCTAACAATTATCAGCATTTTCATAAACAAATGAACAATTATTTTAAAAAATTAATTTGCATTAAATATCGAAGTAATTTTCAATTTATAAATACGAAAATATACAGAAGTTAATTATATAATTAAAAAATGTTAAACTCCATCTTTTTAATAATTTAAATCACACAATTGACTTTCAAGAACATTTATGCAGGGAATACACATTTCTCAATGTAATTTCTAAATATTTGAAGGATTCGGCGTCTGGATTGGTCGCAGCGTCGATGATTGCTATAGTTCCGGGTTACATATCGCGATCAGTAGCTGGATCCTACGACAACGAAGGAATAGCGATATTCTGCATGCTGTTCACATATTACATGTGGATAAAAGCAGTCAAGACTGGAGCAATATTTTGGTCGACGTGCGCAGCGCTAGCGTACTTTTACATGGTTTCCTCATGGGGAGGCTACGTATTCCTCATTAATCTCATTCCGTTGCACGTATTGACTCTGATGGTAACCGGAAGGTTTTCGCACAGAATATACATCGCCTACAGCATTCTGTACTGCATCGGCACCATTCTCTCCATGCAAATATCGTTTGTCGGTTTCCAACCGGTTCAGAGCTCCGAACACATGCTCGTGAGTAAACGCAAAGGATTTTCGATAATTTTTCACTAGAAATAGGGTAAAGTCACCAGTAAATGAACGTTTGAGGGGATGTTTGAGTAGATTTTCTTACCGATTTTGGTCGGTAAGAAGGTTCAGCTTTGTAGTTTACAAACTACGTTGTTAATATGTTACCAATATATTTCATATTGGTCTATAGTATCAGATCTATAATATCAACATAAGCGCATTTGCGTCCACCCGAATTTTCGGTGAAAACGCTTAACAAATGAAGAATATCTGCACCACCTATTTTGTAATATATAAGGGACAATCCACCCCATTTGACTAGGGTTTTTCTTCTACATCTCTGATTTCGTTCGTAATTTTTTGTAGGCTTTAGTTGGATCCTCAAATGCACCAGATTGTTTTTTGTGGCAATTTTTTTTTAATATATTTTTTAAATAACGTATCGAATGTCAAGGTTTAAAGAACTGAAAAAAATCTGGAAAATACTTTGTTCAATATCAAAATTTTCTAGCTTATAGCCAAATAACTACGTTTACGCAGTTCAATCGAAAACAACACTTATGCTCATGTTTACCGACTATAATCTCTTCTAAGAAGCGAACGGACTGCGTAAACGTAATTCACGCTATACATGCGTTTCTTTCGTGCTATCGCCAGTTTAATGATCTTAAAAAATTAAGAATCCTCATAGAGTTTGTGTCCACTTTTGTTTTTCTGAAGTGATTCCTAAAATGTTGAGTGGAAGAAAATGCGTCAATGTTGATATTACAATCCTGTGCAATTTGAGGCATATTTATAATAATATTGAGGCATATTTGCAACAATAGCGTAATTTGTAAAGTATAAAGCCGTACTTTTTTACCGACCAATCATGGATTTCTGTTAATAGTGATATTCCCAGGTCAGTGAAAATTTTAACGGTCGACCAGAAGTTGAATTATCAGATGCAAAAAAAAATCCCGTGTTTTCATCGCAAAGTATATTAAAATAAATACTATATAGTAAAAATCGAAAAACACTGGTTATTGAACAGGACAATCTAGCCCACACTTTTAGTCGAAATTGGGATTGCACGACAAGAAAAATCGCAGTAGATAATTCAAAAATAATCAAATAAAATATCGAACGTTCAATTAAGTCGTCAAAATTTTTTATGACCTAAAAAGTTATTGTTCATTCATTAGTAACTGCTTAATTACTGGTGCATTCACCCTAATAATAAACAATATTAAACCGTTATTTTTAATTTAAAGGCTCTAGGAGTTTTTGGTCTCTGCCAAATTCACGCCCTAGTTGATTATCTTCGGAGCAAAGTTTCCGAAAGCGATTTTGATCTTCTTTTCCGTGGACTGATTGCTTCAATGCTCACCGCTTCGTTCGTCGTCGGTGGAGTTTTAACAATAACAGGTAAAAAAAAGTTCAAATTTCTTATCGACAAAAATGTCAAGTGATCGTGAAAAAAATTCCCTCTAATTGTACGTCATTACATAACTAGCTGATATTCCATTTTTTCTCTTTAGAAATATTGATTCAACAATTTTCATATATATTGATTAATTAGTTACGTTACCTTTCAAAAAGAGTTTGTGAAGAGAATTCATTTATTTTCAGTACTGAAAAATTCATTTGATGATTTAAACATCGTTACACATGAATATTATTTTTGAAATTTTTTATACTATTTTTTGTTCCACGGGTTAAAAAAGAAAACAATTCTAAAAATCGGTGGATCTTTCTCATGTGTTGGTAACTGTTATTAACACCAATAATGTTAATCGAATTTCCAAAAGATTATACATTTTTCTACAGAATCACGTTAACTGTAAGATTTGCTGTATTCTGTACTTTCTCGTTACAATTAGGTAAAATATCGCCGTGGACCGGAAGATTCTATTCACTCTTGGATCCGTCTTACGCGAAGAATCACATTCCAATAATCGCTTCCGTGTCGGAGCATCAGCCTACCTCGTGGAGTTCGTTCTACTTCGATCTCCAAATCCTCGTTTTCCTCTTCCCTGCTGGCTTGTATTTTTGTTTCTCCAAGCTCACGGATTCCAACATTTTCCTCATTCTCTACGGAGTTACCAGTCTGTACTTTGCTGTAAGTCTCTATTCATCGAATATTTATACTCTCGGATTCACGAATAATTCAATCAACCTACGATGTATTTTCAGGGTGTAATGGTGCGTTTGATGCTCGTTCTCGCTCCAGTCATGTGCATCTTAGGAGGAATCGGTGCCTCGTCTCTGCTTCTCACTTACATGAAACAAGTCGAGAGTGGAAAAGTCATCGACAAAAAATCTCGAAAATTTGAAAACAACTACGTCTTGAGGAGTGAGGTAAGAAATTTTCCAGACGCTTACAAAATTCTGTCGGCACGAAAAATGCGAAAATCCTTGCAACTATTCTGATCTGCTTTTATCTCATTATCTTTATATTTCCTCAAAAATTGATCAAAAAATACCACGAGGATAAAAGTAACGAAGAAAATCATAGCTCTCCCATGTTTACATTTTTATGGCTTTTTTAATTAATCTGTGTTACGAACTCTATATTTTTTTGTTCTTGAAATTATTATCGATTTTTCTCGCCGACATATAAAAATATTCAATTTTCTATATGATGTACAATTAATGATCAAAGGAACTTATAAAATAATGTTATTTTTCAAAATTTGACTTCAATATTTCTGTGACGACTGCTAATGAGTAAAATATTTCACGTCTTGTTGAATTTTAGATCGCTACACTTTTCGTGGTGGTTATGAGCGTTTTATTCTTCTCTTACACTCTTCACTGTACGTGGGTCACTGCCGAGGCTTACAGTTCTCCGAGCATCGTTTTGTCAGCGCGTTCGCCGGATGGAGGCCGAATGATCTTCGACGATTTCAGAGAAGCGTATTACTGGCTGCGTATGAATACTCCGGAGGATTCGAAGGTCATGTCTTGGTGGGATTACGGCTATCAAATAACGGCGATGGCAAATCGTACTATACTGGTCGACAATAATACCTGGAACAATACGCACATATCGCGGGTTGGCCAGGCGATGGCGAGTTCCGAGGAGAAGGCTTACGAAATAATGCGAGAATTAGACGTTAATTACGTTCTCGTTATTTTCGGAGGACTGACGGGTTATTCGTCTGACGGTGAGATTCCTTCGAAATAATTTGCACTGCTTTATGCTTCCTTGAAATCTGCTTAAACAGGGGTGAAAAGTAGAACCTTACACATTGCTTTCTCATCATTTTTGCTTCTTTATAGAGGAAGTGAATTGTTTTCGTGAAAATTTTTTCTCGTTGAGTTTTTCATGTTAACATACTCAGAATCATCTAAATCGTCGAGGAAAGTGGTCTAGAAAATATGTTTGTGTGTCTCTGTCTGGCTGCCTGTCTGTCTGTCTGTCTGTCTGTCTGTGTGTTCCAGACACCGAAAATTGAATTGTCCATAACTCACGAACGGCACAATGGATCGAGCTCAAATTTGGCACGCAACTAGAGTATTGACTACTCTGTAATTGACGTCATTTTTAATTAAATGTATTAATGTATACAGATTTTATAGAATTTTTAATCTTTCAAAAAAATGTCGTGATCGCTCTAACTTTCGTAAGAGTTCGACAATTTAGCTAAATACTTCTTCATAAATAAAGACGTTGAATGATATTTTGTATTCAATTTTAGCGAGATCGGTAAAGCGGTTCCGATTTTATAGAATTTTGAATTTAAAAAAAAAAAAAAAAAATTTCTCTAAATCACGTCGAATCCCAACAAATGAACCGAAATCATCTACAGTCGAAAAATACCATACAGCACTGTCACGTACGAAATTTGGTGCCGATCGGTAAAGTCGTTCGAATTTTATGGCATTTTTAATTTTTTAATAAATGTACATTTTCGGGGACAACTTTCGGAAAAGTTAAGGGGGTAAGATAAAAAATTTTACTTAATCAGAAAGCAATGTGAGGGTGTTTTTAACGGTGTTTCATAGCTGCACACATCATGGATAATTGAAGAGAAAAAAAAGATGTAAAGTAGAACTTTGCACGTTGCCTCCTCATATAAAATTTGAAGACAGCTGTAAAGAGGATATTTTACAATTTCAATTTTTAACAAATCTACCTCTATGAGGAAGCCAAAATAAATATTACATATCTTTCGGAAAAGAGGTAGATTTGTTGAAAATTAAAATTTTAAATTATCCTCTTTACAGGTGTCTTCAAATTTTATATGAGGACGCAATGTGCAAAGTTTTTAGCTAATGAGCTAAATCGTTCTTAACCAATAAAGCAATGAAAAATGACGGTTTCTATTGAATATGAGCGGAATCCATAAAGCGGTTTTGGTTTTTGTAGATCTCTGAATTTTTTTTTTTGTTTTCGTTCTAATTAAAGTTTCCTTGCTCACACTTGCTCAAATTTTTTGCAAGGTAAAATTAATATCCAGTTGTAATCGATATCGAATTTGGTGAAGATGCATGAAGTGGTTCAAGTTTTATGACATTAAATTTTCGAAAAATTAGTGTATGTTCTCTAGGTGCCGCAATTCGTCAGCTTTGGAGCTGAAATTTATTATTGATATTACTACAGAAATGTGACCTTTGGAATTAAATTTGGGCCAAATCGGTGAAGCGATACGTTTTTTATAAGATTTCGAAATTCTCAAAAAAATTTCATTTCACTCCAACTCACGTAAAATTTCAATAAATCGACTAAAACTTTCCACACAGGAAAATTAATATTGAGCCCTGCTACTTACCAAATATTCTTTCTAAAAGCTTCCGATCTAAGGAAGCAAAAAATAAAATAAATAATCTTTCCCACAGGCTTTGCGAAAAATAGAAATTAATGAGGAAGCAATTGCAAAATTCTACTTCGCATTCTTCTTTTTCTTGTCGTTACATTCAATGATATTTATAGATATCAATAAGTTCCTATGGATGGTCCGTATCGGCGGCAGCACGGAGAAAGGAAAATCGATAACCGAGTGGGACTATTACAATCCTTCCGGTGAATTCCGCGTTGATAAGGAAGGTTCACCGATTCTGCTCAATTGTCTCATGTACAAGATGTGCTACTATCGTTTTGGACAAGTTTACACTGAAGGAGGTAGATATTTATCGTAATTATTCGATTGTTATGCTTAAAGACTACATTTCCGTTAAGGAGGTTCGGTGACGACTATCGAAGTCAAATCAGTACAAAATTCTTGTAATTGATTCTTTAAAGTTTAATGAATTAAAAAACAATAGTGAAGGGTGATTTGTATTAAAACATGTATACTTAATCCAGTGAAAGATCAATAGTGACAAATTTGCATTAAGATAAACCGATTAATGTTTATTTGTAATGCGATACATTTTCGTTCCGTTTTTTCCAAGTATAATCAGTAATTCTTTATCGATTTAAATAACTGACGGCTTATTCCCTTTCTCAAAAGATACTCTATCAATTGACCAGCACGATATTTCATAGTGTTGATCGATCAATAATTATGGCCTGTTGTTTATGAAAGGATTTTTGTTTTTGTTAAACAACAGGCTATAATTATTGAACGATCAATATTACGGAATATCTAGGCGATCAATTCGTAAAGTATATTCTAAGAAACAAAATGAGCTATCACTTAGTGTAATCAGTGAAGAATTACAGATGATATTTGGAAAAAATCGAACAAAAATGTGTCCCATTGAAAAAAAAAGTTTATCGGTTAATCTTAATGCAAATTCGTCACTATTGATCTTTCACTGGATTAAGTATACATGCTTCAATACAAATCACCATTTACTATTGTTTTTTAATGCATTAAACTTTAAAGAATCAATTACGAAAATTCACCACTGATTTGACTTCGATAGTCATCGATCGTCACCGAACCTCCTTAAGGATGTATGATACGGACAGTCCCGCCAAAAGTGAGTTTCAGAGATGATTTCGATCACTTACCGATGGGATAAAAATCGGAAAAAAATAATGCATATAAAACGTGCTGAAAAGATTGGTTTCGCATAATGATAATCCCAAAATGTTATTAACAAATCGGTGAAAGAAACAATTGCTCAACAAACAATCAGTCAATCTATTTTTTTTTTCTAATGGAAATGATATGTTGATTTATTTAAATACATGAGAATTTTTTCAGATTTATTTATTTATTTTGATTTCGATTTTTTTAATTTTCAAAAATGTGGGCAAAATAACGAATATTGGATATGTGTTCGGCATAAAACCATCCACTACACTCAAGATTTTTTTGCAAAACGCATATCCAAAATTTGTTATATTCTACGCATTTTTCAAAATAAAAAGATCACAATCAAAATAAAGAAAAAATCTTTAAAAAAATTCGTATGATTCGACTGATTGTTTGTTGAACAATTGTTTTTTTCACTAATTTGTTAATAATTTTTTGGGATTATTATTATGCGAAATCAATCTTTTCAGCACGTTTGATATGCATTCTTTTTTTCGATTTTTATCCCATCGGGAACTGATCGAAATTGCCTCTGAAACTTACTTTTGGCTGTACGTATCATACATCCTTGAGACAACAAAAACTAAGAGTACCGTGAATCGAAAAAAAAGGCCGAAACGCAAAAAATAAGGAAGATTTTACTCCAACTATAAATCAGCGCTCAAACTGTCCGTTTCATTTTCCAATTATTTGTATGCCGTTTATTGAATAATTGTGTTCTTCTGTTATCAGGAAAACCATCGGGATACGACAGGGTGAGAAATATGGAAATTGGAAACAAAGATTTCGAGCTCGATACATTGGAGGAGGCCTACACAACGGAGCATTGGCTCGTTCGCATCTACAAAGTCAAAGATTTGAGAAACCGAGGAAACTAAAAAGTGTTAATTTTTTTTTTTTTCGTGAATATTCCGTGAACTTCCATCGGTGTTCGTGTATCAGTGCTCTCTCGAATCATTGAACCAGTGAAATTATACTATATTTTTTCTAGTTAAGGAAAACCGAATTTTTATCGCAATGACTCAAGACCCGTTCAGCCTCGATTTAGAATAATCATACATACAACAATTACCGTTAGTGTCACCAGCGTTTAGCGATTTGTCTCTTTTTTTTCATGTAATTATTTGCATGTAATATAAGTTTCACGAATACAGGATAATAGAAGGTCCATTTTGCATCGAAAACGCACAAGATACATTATATCGAGTCAAGCGACGGCGATAAAAATTTTTTAACTCACGTTCTTAATGAAATATTCATTTATATCGCATTTAAAATCGCGTCGGCGGCTCAGGCCAAGGTGCAAGACACGTAATTGAAAGACTGTAAGGAGATGGCATAAAAAATATGAGTATTTATGTGGTATATTAACAATATACAGTTTGTAGGTACAAATACGAAGATATTACTTAAAATTAATCCCATTCGCCGATGTACATAGCACGCGGTGCCGGTGGTATCACGCCTCTCGTCGGTATGGGTAACCTGCCGTATATATGGTTGTAGGGAGAATCAATTCTGTCGTCCGAATCTGAAAAAAACGAAAAAAACAAGTGAGTTAGCGAATTTTGGAACCTATCGGTGGAATTTTGTAGCAAAGTTGATTGAAAACGTTACGTCATATGGAAAATCCATTCATTTATGGGAAGAGTTGAAAAAATAACCCCCAAATATCATATTTTATCCACCATTTTCAATTTCCAAATTTAAAATTCGGGGCCATAATCAATAACCTCAGAATCCTCAAAATTATCATTTAAATTCAAACAGAATTATTTTAAAAAAATCTTGTTGGACATATCGCGAGTAAGCTATTTTGAATTTACGATTTTAGGTTCGTATTCGTAATCGGCGACCTCAGAAACCTCAGAGTATTGAGTTTTATCTCAATCAAATTACGTTATCAATGGTATTCGCCATATTAGACCCGGCATTTTGAAAATTTACCGATGCGTTAACCTTTCGGAGGACGACAATTATCATCTCGTGATAAATTTCGTATAATCCAATGCATAAATGATATTATCGAAGAATTACGATTTTAGGACCTTTCTACGTTCTAACTCCATTTTCGAAGGAAAAGTCATTTACATGACTACCAAAAAATTTCTGTTGAACTTGAACAATTTTATCTACCCACAGTTTAGGGATACAGTGGAAGCTCTCACATTTTACTTCCAGTTATTTTACACAGGCAAGTGGTGGGAATGATTCGAGTGTTCGCATTGGAGCTGGCGAGGGGGGGGGGGGAAGTGCTGCTTCATGAACGTGATTGGCCCTTCACAATTTTAAATGTCTCCGCATTAAGTAAAATGTGAGAGCTTCCACTGTATTCCAGTTTCTTAGGCGATTTTCGACCAAACAAAAAATCATAATCATTAAAAATGTACAATTCCTCTTCATTCAGTTAGACGAAAGCCGCGATATTTAATTATCTAGTCGAAACTGTTTGATTCTGAACCTGAATTCTGTTAAAGAACAGTCGAATATATGAAGAAAACGGGCTATTTATTTCTTTGTTATAGGCATGAAATTTAGTGCCAAAAACATGTTGAAAAATCAACGATATTCGTCGTTGAAATGAGGTTTGGTACGATTCACAAAGTCAAATCAGTGCTAAATTCTAATAATCAATTTCTAAAAGTTTAATCCATTAAGTTAGTACAGTACAGGTTGATTTGTGTTAAAGCATGTTAACTCAACCCATGGAAATGCTAATAGTGACGGATTTGTCTAAAGACCAACTGAAAAACATTCCTTTTCAATGGATTATATTTTCGTTCAGTTTTCTCTAAGTATAATCCTCAATTATTTACCTATTTTAATGAATGACAGCTCATTCTTTTTCTTACAAGAAACTTTACGAATTGACCGCCTCGATATTTCATCGTTTTTATCGTTTAATAATTATAGCCTGTTACTTAACGAAAGGAAAATACGTTCTTAAACAACAGACTGTAATTAAGAAATGTTTAACTGTATGAAATATCTTGGCAGTCAACTTGTAGAGTATCGTTTAAGCAAAAGAATGAACTGTCGCTCGTTTAAATCGGCGAAGAATTACACATTATACTCGGAAAACAACGGAACGAATATGTATCCTAGTGAAACGAAACGTCAATCACTTAATCTTTATGCAAATTCGTCACTATTAATTGACCTAAGAGTTGAGTATACATGCTTCAATAGAAATCCCCCTCGGCTGTGGTTATTTAATGAATTCGATGTAAAAAAAACTGATTACTGTGGTTATTCAATGCATTAAACGTAGAAAAATCGATTACTGTGGTTATTTAATGCCTTAAACGATAAAAAATCGATTACGAAAACTAAGCTCTCATTTGACTTTGACATTAGCACCGAAATCTCCTTAAGGAGGTTGGAGCGCTCCACACCAGTCAAAGAAGTGCTACATTTATTGTTTTATTTAGAGAAATTTTTATGCATCTATTGATTATAATTTATGACAATTCTCATAGCTGCATGTGGCTTTTATTTGGAACAAATTTAATTGTACTCGATGCCACGAAAATTAACGGGCTTATGCCAAATTTCAAAAAGGTTCATATTCGTCTAGCATTTCGATGTATTACGGTTCATTCTTTTTGTTGAGATATGCGTTATTTATTCACCGTCTAGATATTTCATAGTATTCCCCATTTAAAAATACAGCTGTTCGTTTACGAAGAAATTTTATTTATGGCTATAATTTTTAAATGGAGAATACTATCGAATATCTAGATGGTGAATTCGTAGAGCATCTTTCGAGAAAGAGAATGAGCCGTGGGACATAAAAATGGAGCGAAAAATACGGATCATTCTTTTTAAAAAATCAGCGAATATTTACCTTTTTGAAAATTAGCATGAATCAGTTAATATTTTTGTAAATCCCTTGAATACGAAGCCCCATTAATTATAGTCAATTGATGTTTAAAACTTTGTATACACGATTTGCGAAAACTAGCACTGATTCGACTACACTGATCAAAAAGACTAAAAGTTTTTATGCATGAAATCGTAAATTAAATTTAATCACAATTGTGAAATTTATGTGACTTTGTGGTAAAAATACAGCGGATTATGAAAAGTAATGGACTTTTACATTAAATTTAATGTACATTATTGAAATAACTGTACCATACTTTAATTTTACATCCGACTTGTATAGAAAATTTATTATACGAGTACATGCATAAAAAACTTCCTGTACCGATACATTAAATTCCAAGTAAATTTTTTTTACGGTGTAGTGTGGATCGCTTCAACTTTCTTAAGGATGTAAGATACGTACAGTCCCGCCTAAAGTGAGTTTCAGAGACAATTTCGATCACTTCCCGATGGGATAAAAATCGGAAAAAAGAAAGCATATAAACCGTGCTGAAAAGATTGATTTCGCATAATAATAATCCCAAAAAATTATTAACAAATTAGTGAAAAAAACAATTGTTCAACAAACAATCAGTCAACCTAACTTTTTTTCTAATGAAAATGATATGTTAATTTATTTGAGTGCATACGAATTTTTCACGTTTTTTTCTTTATTTTGATTTTTATTTTTTTTATTTTGAAAAATGCGCAGAATATTAAAAAATTTGGATATGCGTTTTGCAAAAAAATCTTGAGTGTAGTAGATGGTTTTATGCCGAACACATATCCGAAATTCGTTATTTCGCGCACATTTTTGAAAAAAAAAAAAAAATCAAAATAAAGAAAAAAATCTGAAAAAAATCGTATGCCTTCAAATAAAGTAACATATTATTTCCATTAGAAAAAAAGTTAGGTCGACTGATTGTTTGTTGAACCATTGTTTTTTTCACCAATTTGTTAATAACATTTTGGGATTATTATTATGCCAAATCAATCTTTTCAGAACGTTTTATATGCATTATTTTTTTTCCGATTTTTATCCCATCGGGAAGTGATCGTAATTGTCTCGGAAACTCACTTTTGGCGGGACTGTACGTATCATACATCCTTAATGCGTTGGCTCGGTTTATTAATAAGAAAATGAAACGGAGGAAAGGCAAAAAGCGTGAAAGACAGATGAGAAGTAGTACGTACGTACCGAGCCCGCTCTCGAAGCTTCTTGCGTGGTACACGATTGGTGGTCGTTTGGCTGGTACGTGATGTCCATAAATTTGTGATGATTGACTACTGACGTATCCGCCATTGCCGGTGACGTAGGACGGAGCTGGCTGCGGTCTCACGTAGCCGTGCGGTGTGAGCATCTTCGTTTGGCCATTTTTTGCCATTTTCACGAAGTTGGGTACGCGCGCTCTGAGACCGCAATAGTACGGATCGTCTGTTTAAAAAAAAACACACAGAAACATCGATTACTTCGGTTCTTTCTGAAGCTTCTTAAAAAGTTGCAACAAGATGAACAATTGCTCGACAAACTTACCATATTTTTTACTATCATTTTTTTTACTCTTCTTCTCGTCGTTGACTATTACCGGTGCTCTGTGAGTGCTACCATATTCGTCTTCGATATCGTCATAATCGGGCTAAAATACAGAAATGTTTTTATTAGTTGGTCGATAATCACATTTGGGTGTACAAAAAATTTATGAAAATTGAACGTGTGCATGAATCACGATTTTTTATGAATATTGCTATAGAAAATTCTAAAAAATTTCTTTTTGAGATCAGTTCGGAGACCCCAGAAGACCAATTTTCCATGTGCAAAAAAAATTAATCCTTCAACGGGGCAGGTCGATTTTTCAGAATATTAAAAAATCTCCAACGACATTTTTGGAAAGAAGTTAACAGTAGAATTGCTGAATTTGATTGAACTAAAAACTATACGACAAATGTATCATTTCATTAAAAATATATTCAAGAGACTTGCAACTTTGAATAACCAATTAATTCATACTGCAAAACAGTAATGTGATCATCAAATGATCACCAAAATTTGGAAGTTAAAAAAAATTTATTATAGATATTTAATTAAGTTAAATCCACACCTTAGGAATATGGGATATGTCATGGCCATAGAGATTCTCCCGTGGCGGTAATTTGGGGGGTCTTTCGGCGCGTCGTTGCTGGTAAGTGCCGGATTGCATATAAATCTGTTCGCGAGCTTCTCTCCCAGTGTTGAGACCTTCGTTGGGACCGGAGGAAGAAGCAACGCCAGCAACGCTGTACGGATCCTCATCGGGTATCGGAATTCTCGGACGATTCTTTATGTCGACGGGCCTCTGGAGTGCGAGAACCGGTGGTAGCTTGGATTTCAGCATGTCGAGGCCAACGACATTAACGATTAGAACCCAGACTGGACATTGGAGGAGGTCAGCCTCCGTGCGAACGAAGACGATTGCGCTGAGGCACTGACTCTCCAATCTCCGCCTGTCCGGGTAAGCTCGCCGCGTTTCTCTCGACAAATTCGTCTGGTACTTGTTCATGTCAAACAGCTGCAACAGGAAAAAGGCGAGATCCTCATTAAACTGCGTAATTACTGTCGGATTTAATGACCTAAATGTGGGTACGAAGATGCAACAAAATTGGCCTTTTATGGTCGTAGGACCAAGTGTGTTTTCTTTCCATTTTCCATGTATGGAGCATTGAGAACATTTTTCTTAAACATACATTCTCTCACTAGGGTAAAGCGACAAGTGGATAGACGGTTAAGCAGACGAACAAACCCAGTGAATGGACGGTTTTTATGCGCGTGCTCTTATGGACAGTGTCCATTCACTGGAAATGGAAGAATAAAATATAAGATTGTTTTTTATTTTAATTAGTTGTGCGCGTTTTCATATGTTTGGATGCCTCGAAAAAAACTCCGAATATTGAATAAGAACATTTTTCTGAGACATACGTTCTCTCACTAGTACAGAACTATGTATTTGTTTCTAAGTAAAGTTGACACGAACCTTTAATCACAACAATTCAGAGTTATGCATTATTATTTCTTCTTATGTTATTATGGATTATTGACATTATTTTTTCTTTTAGACGATTAAGATTCTTTTTGCGAGTGAATAATCAATTATTGGAAATATGAACGTGCTAATCGTTGTTGTTTAAAAATTGATTATTGCTGAGGAATGCGCAAATGAAAAAATGCAATATCAGATTATTATATTTCAAAAATTAGTTTTAGCGCGTTTTCATATGTTTCGATGGGTTTGAAGGGACTTTTCATCACCTTAGACGCATTAAAACCTTAAAAATTATGTACGAGCCTACATTGATTTCTCTGAGAAAATTTTGATATTAACATCGATTTAATGGTGTCAATTTTAATGGTAGTCACGGAGATATAATAAATTTGGTAATTTATTGCCAGAGGACCAATAATTCTTTACTTTCTATGCATGGAGCGTTAAGAAAATCTTTTTGTTGGTAGCACAAGAATTGTCTTCCTAGTAAAAAATAATTTTTGTTTCTGCGGACGAGTTATTAATTAATATGCGTGGGGATTCCATCTTCGCTGACGTATACGTAGGCGTGAAATATACATTATCGCGCCACTTTCCAGCTCTTAAATTTTGATTAATGTGTGATCATCCATTTCCATCCATTCAATGTTATATTCAATGATGGTAATTACTCATTTACCAGCAGATTATTTTTCAAAGTACGTCCTTTTTGCGGAGGCAATTGGTTTTTTTCTACGCACATTCAAACAAGCACTTTAAGTTTCCCACTCAACAAAGAGCAAACAAAAAACACAATTTAAAAAAAAGTGATTTCACAATTTAATTCCATGACATCACTACCACTCTGAATTTTTCTTTTAATCAAAAGCTATATGTAAATAGTCACAGTTGGACATTTTATTTTCTAAATATTGTCTATATTTGTTAAATTTTGTTGTAGAAATTTATAAACCAATGAGTCATTCTTTAGTACATCACATACATACAGACAGATGTAAGATTTCATATGCTCACATTTGATAACCGTGTTTATACATTTTATATCAACCGACGTCATTTTTTATTTTATTTTCAACAATTAAAAAAAAACCAATGGAATAACGAAACTACTATTCAATTATGACGACTTTAAAAGGCTGTAAAATCTGAAGTATTAATTAATAACGATCACTCACTTTGCCTGGTTTCTCGAGTTCGAGTGCGCCCTGCGAGTTTCGCAGTATTTCCGCGCCAATAGCGTTGTCCTCTTGATTAGTTTGGGTCTTAATGTAAACATTGCTCTTGCACAACCTTTTGATCAATATATTTCCTTGATCGTCCATTTTAATCTTGACCCCTTGATTGATGTGTCTCTTGGCCTCTTCGGTTTTAGGATCACGCATTGGATTGTCGAAGCCGCACAGTCCTATCCTGTAATATACAATTACGAGTGTGAATATTGAATTGCTTCTCAGCATCGTGAAAGGATATTAATAATAATAATCATCGTATCGCTATAAAATGATCTATTGCTGAGAAACTGCAGGTGCATCGACTGAGAAGCATGAAGAATCGAAAGAGTAATTATTAATGAAGTTGTTATTAGATCCTAAGCGACTTAAGGCCATCATTGAACTATTATTGCGTGTTACGTGCGAACATTGCCAGTTGCAACGCTTCGGCTATTTGTTACTAAAGCCACACAGCTCACGGCGATCGCTTTAATTTCCTCGATGCCCGGAAACCGTCCTAATAATTGCATCGGCTTCGAGAGATTTCTCTCCACGCCGATGCAAACGGTCGAGTTTGCGGTGTAGCGCAAAGTTTTGCCATATTCGGCTACCACTCGCTTTTGCCACTTTACTCGCTGCGTACGATGCCCGTAAAACTGTTAAAACACGAACGATCTTTCCTTTTTGTACTCGAGACTCTATTTCTCGTTCGACAAGAAAAAACTTCCGTGTGACTCCTTTTTTAGGGCATCAATCCGAGGCTCTTCAATAATGTAAACGATGTATATGAAAATTTATCTGGATGCTATATATTTTTCATATAATCAACAAAGTTTAAAAGATCTATTATATGCTAATTCAGGATTTATGCTCTCTTTGCAACTATAATTTAATTCTTTAATGGCTTAGAACATTTTCCTTTAGAAAAAATACTTTTTTATGAAGATGTTTTTATGTTTATTCAATTTTTAAGAGTTTTATGGCTCAAATTCTTTATTGGCTTGTGAAAGAGTTTTCTTAGGGAACAAATATCCTAAATTGGCAGTTGACGAGTTAATGGGTTTAATGAAAATACGTAAACATTTCATTGTTTAAATTTTGTATGTCTTTAAAATTTTTTTTAACATCTGTTATATGCTAATTTAGGATATATGCTCTCTTTGCATCTCTTTGAACTCTTTAATGGTTAATAACACTTCCCATTAGAAAATATACATTCTTAAAAAGATTGATTTATGTTTATCCAGTTTTTTAAACGTTTCATGGAATTTTCTGATCGGCTAAAAAAAGAATGGAATAAATATTCCAAATTGGCCGTTAACGAGTTAATGGATTTGATGAAAATATTTGAACATTTGATTGTTCAAATTTTTATGTGCTGGTATTGATTGGAATGCTTTCAAAAGCTTCTAACTATAGTGATAATGGTGATCATAAATATGGCAACTTCATTTTAACGACATATACCGAGTAAATAGTAACGATTTCTGTGAAAAGTTTTTGTTTTATCGACTTTAACAAAATGGGTAAGGCTGGTAATTATTTTTCTGCACAACCGATCTATAAACATAGAATGCAAAAAAAGTTCTGTTGCAGTAAGAATTATATTACCATCACAACATAGTTTGGAGTAATGATTAAATGGAAACTTTTGTTATTCTCACGAAAATATATTATCCATAAATATCCACAAAAATTCCTCGTTCAATTCTTCAAAAATTTCTGCCCCATATTGCCGGAAAAAGCAAAAATAATTCATCACAGTAAAAAATAATCAACAAATTTCTGTGAATTAACCAAAGCATCCCTAAGTACATTTTGAACAAAAACTTTTTGTTAGAAGTATAATAAATTCAATTTTTTTTAATGCAGCCAAAGTAGTTGCGGCGAAAATATTAATGTTGTCCCAGTAAATTAATTTTTACCATGCAAATGAAAGTTTTATTGAATCATGGATAATTTCGGTTATCAAACCGTGATACCGTTTGTTGCTAGCGAAATAAATCGTACGAATGTTCCATTGTGCAAAAGTGAAATGTCAAATTAAGTTATACGATATCAGTTTGTCAAGCTGCAATTGTCTTCACTTAGTGTGCCAACGACTGCACGATGCATTAGCGTTACGTGGCAGTGAAACACTATCGATCTCGCGGATCAAGTCTTTCACAATTACGTGTCTATAAGAAGACTCTCAGATGTCTTCATTAGTGAAGGAAGTAGCTGCTCGAGGCTCTGCGGCTTAGACTCACAATATGTTTTTTTTTATCCCCAGGTATTATTGCTAAATCAAGAGGGATTTCTGCCTATAATGGACTTACCTAAATCCATCGAAGCCGTCGTTGGAACCGTTTACCGTGAGAACGGGAGCTCTCGCGTATGCCTTGGCGACGCGTCTGTTACGCTCGAAGACTATTACTTTAGCCCAGATCTCGTCGTCGATCTGATTCCATTTGTCGAGGACCTCTTGTATGTGATCCTGCAAGTAAACAACATAATAAAGTTATTACAGCGCTTAAACATGCAAAAGATAAGGACATTTGCTATATTATGCACCGGAGAGATGCTGTCTGACTATGAAAGAACCTATCCACAGCAAAATGCAGATATTTCAGTTAGGCATTTACGGTAACGTCAAAGCAAACTCATAATAAGTTTCTAAATTGTTTTAACATGTTTTTAACGAATAAAAAAATAAACGAAGTTCAAACTGAGTTGAAGAGATGTTACTTAATGTAGAAAAAAATGTATCGCAATAATTCTATCGAAAAATATCTTGGTGTACGCGAATAACTAAGTGGACATATCACACGCAGTTTTTTGAAAGTCATATGCTTAATTTCTAATCGATTTGGACCAGCGATAGCTTAATTTGTTCATTGATGGATGGTGTGTAAATGTGCCGATAAAAATTTGTGATGTTTTTGATCGTATACATATAATAACGATTTGTTTATACAATAAATAAAGAAGTTATGAAGGTGAGTCATTTTTTTCTGATAACTGGAAAAAAGTAGGAAAAATTGCTCGGTGAAATTATGAAATATCTTGGTATTAAGAAAATTAGCTATCGCTTGTCAAGATAGGAATAAAATTACGAATGTTACTCCTGAAAAACGGTGTGTAATATGTACCATTTCTTATTTGCGTAAACTGAATTGTTTTTGTGTAATTTTTTTTTATGCATTAAGTAGAATGTTTCCAATTTTGATACATCTTCGTTAATAATTCCTCTTTAAAAATGTGCATAGGCATTTTTCGAAATTTTAGTACAGTTAACCGAACTGTACTGTCGATGCCTTTTTAACGGCTGCGCTCCAATTATGGACACTTTGCTCAAGTAAGTTACTACTGGTTGCATGGTTCCTCATAATCTTTTGTGTTACGTTAAAAGAAAAAAAGGATTTTTCTTTACGTTACCATATGCTACAACAAACCCTGTTATTTGGGACTCTTCAAGAAGCAACGCTTAATTATCCTTGTTGAAAACTCACCTTGTACAATTTGTCCAAATTGTACCAGACGTCTTCCTCCTCTTGTTCCTCATACTGAGCCTCGGCGAGGTTGTCCCTCGAGCGGGATAGAATTTTTCGCCTCGACACCATCGCACCGGCTCCGTTTATCCTCGGCCAATCTTAAATCTGTAAATCATCATAAAAGGAAACTTGTTAAGACGAATATTTTTTTGACAGTTTTACGGTTAGTTTAAGTCGAGTTTATTTGTAATATACGATAAAGGTTCTATATATTAACCTCATTTCACAGATTAATAAATATAATATGTACAACTATGGAATTCGTGTTGAAAAACGAAAATTTTTCAAACAACCAGGATTATTGATATTTAATTCCAATTTTATGTTAATTGTAGATAAGCATTATTAAAGTGGTTGAATTATGAAGGGATTTTGGCTGGAAATCTGAGGTACAAAAACTATTTTTATTTATGTCTTCAACTATGTTTTAGAATGACGAGTACTTTTATAAGTGACGTTGTTTTTTTTTATGTACATGATTAATATATTCCGCAGCTGTTGGTTCTGTAGTAAATGGAATTGTGTTTTTGATAACTTAACTTGTTATGAGCACCGTGAGCGAGCGGGAAGTTAACAATGTGAGGACGGAAACGTGAAAGAGGTATATTTCTGCTTATTCCGTGTATGGCACAATAGTTCAAAGGTTTTTCATGTCTGGTATATTTGGGTGGGATCTGCCTTATACAGAGAGGGCGCGGCGCTTTTACTTGTGAGAGAAGCGAGCACGAATTCGCCATCTAGCGGCGGCGCGAGTCACGAGTCATGAATAAGCGCCTTTTTCAAACTGTGTCATCTGATATAACTATTGTTTCAATTGGGAGTTATTATAACCTTTTTCTCAATGATAGATAACGTAATAATTTTTGCATATATCATCAGCATATGGAATACGTCACAGATAATAATACCACGATTTATATTTAAAGCTGTCACATATTTGTAATTGTTGTTGAAAATTTATTTTTCGTCTACATTTCATAAATATACTTCTTGTAGAAATATATATATATTATAGGGTTACATTGTAACCTTGTGAATCATATTATTCTAATTAATCTTATTCAAAGCGTTCTAGCATTAGTGATTTGAATTTTTTCAATTCGTTTCATACGTGACCTATAAAATCCAGAGGAGGATATGAGGTGTTGGCCAAATTAACCTTTAAATTATTCACACTCTTAATACATGATAGACTTTGAATTTCATTAGTATAGACACAAATGCCAAGGCTGGTTTCGAGACTAATTACAATTACGCAGTCACGCTTATACATGCAATTAATTACGATATTTCGATCCGAAGGTCGCTCTATCACAAAGTGCTACTTTCGGCAGACGAATAAATAGATGGGTTCACCGTAGATACAGGAAATCGTGAAGAACGAAGTTTACTCAGGAAGCGTAAAACTATTATTTATTTACTGGAGCCATGAAATAGGTTCAAGGGTAACAGAAGCTTCGACTCTGTTTATTTTTTCATTCCGTCAATATCGCTCTAATCGAGCAATCGTGATGTTTATGTTACCATGGGCGAAGCTGCTGCCGGTTAAGTAACGAAATTGAGTTTGGAGAAGCAGATAATTAATTACACCGTGTTTAGTGATTTGTGACTGCGAACTCATTTTACTAAAATAAAAAGAGTTAGTGATAATTATAGTTCACTGTTTCGCTTCGAACATGACGTGGATGATTAATTTTCTGGATGACCGGAAGTCTCATTATTGTATTTATTATAAATCGCTTTATCGAAGGAAAAAAAATAAAATTATGAGTGCTTAGCACTTTATGGAACAAATATCTCTGTTATTAATTATACAATAATTATTCAATGTTGATAACCAAAAGTGGTTATAATTTTTTTTTTAGATAATCGCTAATAAAGATTATTTCCGATGAAATTTAATTATCCTCAATTTTGTAGGAACTCTTTGAGTAATTATCGAAAAATGTTGACACCTTGTCAAATGGGTAAAAATTATTTGCATAATTATAACAATTAAGTTAATTCTACGAAAAACGTTTTTGAAATATCATAGTGTTTTATATATCTGCTTATTGCGCTTTACATCTTTTTTGAGCCTCTAAAAATAATTACAGTTGTTTGCAGTAGGACATTTGAAAAACACATCGACGTCGCGATATGAGTGGAGATTTTTTAAATTCGCAAGTCTCGAAATTATTTGTTCAACTTTAATGGCCATCAATTATCGTACGTTCGTCGACCGCTCGAAATTTAGTCGTACACCTAAAGGATGTTACGTGAGCGTTTAATGACCAGGATGAGTAAGTAAACGAAGAGATCCTGCAAGAAAAAGTTGCGGAGGCGAATAATTACAAAAGTGCATAGCTAAAAAGAAAAAGAAATTTTAGGAGCGGCAGGTGAGAGTCTCACTAGATATAGATATTATTTTTCAATATGTTTATCGTTCGTGCTGGTTGATTTACGATTGCGCAGCGATTTTCTTTTTCGACAGTCGATTATTCGCTCGGGCTGTACCTAATTGCCTAATAGCAGCTTTTTAAGCCAACTTAAGTGCCGGGCGGAATTATGAGGGGCCGGAATTATTGGTCATGCTCGTCGACTCGGAAATGCCGGTACACGGCCGGCCGATCGCAACTCGCGGTGCAGTTCGTGATCAAGAGCAGTAAAAGCGTCGAAGGAATTGCGGCCGGGCAGCGAATCGGTATTAAGATTGACGCTAATGTTGCCGTACCGCATATCATGAAGGAAAGTGAGCTCGTATATCGTACAGAGACACGGGTACCAGTTACTGACCGCGCTCGGGTTGTTATACATCTAATTCTGACTCTGTAATATCGGCACGTAACATGTCGAGAATTTTTTCGGACACGCGAACAAATTGTGGCACATCTGGAAATTCAATTATACTCCACATGTTCAGTTCATATTTAGATATAATAAAAATTAGAAAAAAATAAAAATAAATAATAGTTCATATTTATAATAGAACTGAACATGTGGATAATTAAATGCATAACGATAATTTGCAGTGATTATGAGAAAATGTTCTAATTTTTTAATCAATGTATAAGAAATTAATATTCAATACAATTTTAATCATAATGGTGAAAAAAATTAAGAATGCATGAAGAACACACTTTTTTAATGGCATAAAGCCTATTGACTTATTTTTCTACAAAAAATTCTTCCGCAATTATATACATTTTTTGTCCCATAAAGTATTCGAATATTTGTACTAAATTGAAGTTGCGAATAAGTGTTATGCAAATATGTTGAATGAGAAATAATTTATCTGTTAGGAATGAAGTTTATATTTTGAAATCATTAAAAAACGCTTTTACACGTCACTTTTTAACTGACAACATTTTTTTTTTCACTGTTTTTATTTTAAAAAATGCTCAATATTAGGATTTGTATAAAAAATGTAGCTTCGTAAATACTTCTATTTAAGTGCTTCAAAATTCATTTTCACCATCTTAAAAACATTGAAAAAAGCAAAATATGTCGCCATTGTGCGTGCAAGCAAAATTCGATATTCAACAAGTTTTCCCTTCAACATAAAGCACAGATAAAAAAACGGCGGGGTACGATGTTACCCCAGTGTACTCTTAATTATATGTGAAGAATGCATGTCCTTCCGAGGTTAATAATTATTACTGTCGTAATTTTCCAGAACAGATTATAAGCTGCCTCAATGAACGCTTTACTAATTAAATCTTTCTTCTCTAACTGGAATACAACAACTAAACAAATAAACAACATTAGCAATAAACACGCAAGCGTAAAAATGACGATAAATTTTTATAATATTTAATACCCTTACGATGTAGGACGAAAACCTTCCATCATGGTTAAGCTCATATTGTTGACTTAAAGTTCAATAAATAACATTAACGACGCTCGTAAGATTTCTCGAGTCTGCATAACCATTGTCAGAGTTCAACTGAGGATGGACACCAAGCTTGATTGCAACTTCATAGTTGTCGTCATTAAATGTTTATGACTCGTTTATTTAAAGCTCCGTAGTAGCTCGGGTTCAGAGAGATCACTTGAGGATGTATGATACGTACAGTCCCGTCAAAAATGAGTTTCAAAGACAATTTCGATCACTTCCCGATGGGATAAGAATCGGAAAACAAAGTATGCATATTAAACGTGCTGAAAAGATTGATTTCGCATAATAATAATCCTAAAATGTTATCAACAAATTGGTGAAAAAAACAATTGTTCAACATACAATCAGTCAATCTAACTTTTTTTCTAATGAAAATAATATGTTCATTTATTTGAATGCATGCGATTTTTTTCAGATCTTTTTCTTTATTTCGATTTTTTTTATTTTTTATTTTTTTTAAATGCATAGAATATAACTAATTTTGGATATGCGTTTTGCAAAAAAATCTTGAGTGCAGTAGATGGTTTTATGCCGAACACATATTCAAAATTCGTTATTTCACGCACATTTTTGAAAATAAAAAAAATCAAAATCAAAATAAAGAAAAAAATCTGAAAAAATTCGTATGCATTCAAATAAATTAGCATATCATTTTCATTAGAAAAAAAGTTAGGTTGACTGATTGTTTGTTGAACAATTGTTTTTTTCACCAAGTCGAGAAGTGATCAAGATTGTCTCTGAAACTCACTTTTGGCGGGACTGTACGTATCGTACATCCTTAATGGTACACATGTCTCCGAGGCTTGCATATACCGTCAGAGCGAAACGATAGTACTCATGTGAAATTTGTTGCCTTTTGAAGACACGAACGATCGCGCGCTGATTGCCGAGAAACTCATATAGTTCAGGGCTCCCCCGAAAGAGCTCGCGTCGTTATTTAGTCACGCTAGACCGCTACGCTGATTCCATGCACTATAGCAACACAACGATAATACTACCGTCTTATTGGTTATACGGCTTTTACAAGCGGCACCTATTATAGCATAATACGTAGACAACAGCGTGCGATTTAGGAACGATAGCGTTGACAGGGTACACGAAAACAATTAAATTATTCAGCAATCGTATAAATCAGCATCCGTGCAACTTTCGGCCGCTAGACAATCGACCACGGATCAGACGTTCAACGATCGCTCACGGGTTCAATCTTTCTCTCTGTCTCTTTCTCACTCTCTCTTTCGGTCTACAGACGTGCACCCATCGTATTTGCATAGTAACGGTCAGTTGAATAGTCGCTCGTCGCTCTCACTGCTGCGACCGAGTGCATAGAAAACGTTTTGTTGCGCAATGCACCCAGACCCTGGAGCTTACTACAGCCGACATTATAATAGCGGGCCTTTTTTCCTCATACTACCGATTTCTTGCACCTTGGACGTAACGGCACGCTTCTCTGTTTATAGAGTCTTCTGACGTATGGAGTAATCGGGGTTTAAGTCTTTTTCTGTATCGGTTATCAATTTGGAGAGAAGCATAAGGAGCAATCCATCCCGTTTCGAGAAGGAGTTGAACTCGACCTCTCCGATTTAGCTCAATTTTTCGTAGGCTTAGTTGGACCCTCAAATGCATCAAAATTTTTTGAAAAATATATCTTTGAAGTGACGTATCGAATGCCATAGTTTGAAAGTCTTTAAAAATAGTGGAAAATACTTTGCTCAATATCAAAATTTTCTAGCTCATAACCAAAGTAGGCAGAATTTTTCTTTGTTTAGTTTTTAAGTTTTTCCTTTATTTACAAAATTATTGAAAAATCACGTTAATCTACTTCAAGCGATTGATCAAATGTTTATTTATGTGAAAGCGGATTTAAAAAAAATGACATATCGAATAAGATTATCTAAAAATCCGTAAAATCTGGAAAATACTTTGTCGAATATAAAAATGTTCTAGCTAATAGCCAAAGGAGACACGATTTTTATTGATTTAAAAAATTATTTTTTAAATTAAGAAAAAATTGTTGTGTTTTAGTCCAATGATGATTTTTGAGTGTTTTAATAACCTGTGTCTTATAAATAATATTTTTTCGCCATTCAACAAAAATCACCCGACACTTGCTTCATTTCCTTGCCGGCGCATTCCTGTCTGAAAAGAGGGAAAAATAAAATTAATTTCGTTGCATTTATGACAAAAATATCAAATCTATAATGCAACATTAGCCAAAAATGTTTTTCGTCAGGAGTCATATTTTGCTTTTTTGTAGTAATTATGAACGGCATCAAACCCACCCAACGACATTTCCAGCTGCTGATCAACTTTCGTAACAAACAAGTGGACTTTACAAGTTATTGGGACAGCGGCAGTGTTTAATTAAATCTTAAACAAGTTTTAGGTGAAAGAGAAAACAAACTGCGAGATACTTATCAATATACTTTTCTTTGAGCTCGGTTCTATGACAGAAACGGCATATAAAAGACAACTGTTCCAAAGCAGCTTGTACACACAGAAATGCGTTATCCAATCGTTTCGCAACACTCTCTCTATCTCGCAGTCCGTCAACCCGCGACTAATAACTGTAAGTCTATAGAGACTGCAGAGTAGATAGAACATACGAGTGAGCGTGACTCTTTTTTTTCGGTGCTAAGGTATACCGCTTCCCCTTCGAGATTTAACGAGGCTTGATATATTTCTACTCGACGTAATTAAAGCGCCGCGTATGTCATACAGCCTTTGTATGTTGGCTTCACCGGATAACAACAATACCACGGGTGGTCCACGTAAAAAAATGATGGGTGTTTTAACTAGGCCAATAAATGTTGCCAATAAGTCAGCCATATATATTTCAGAATACAATTTATGTACAAAAAAGCCTGTAAATTTTTTTGAACTTTTGAAGTGTCTTCTGGATTTTGCACAAATTCAACGTTTATCATCACTGACCCTAAGTGAAATTTTGGAACAATTTTCAGGGAACTTGAATGGCGAATTATTATCGAACTCGCAGTAATAATAATTTACTTATTTATTCAAATCTTTTTTGATTATGAAACTATAAAAAAAGGTGCAAAGTAGAATATTGCACATTCCTTGTATCGATCAAAGCTTCGTCGTAGAGGAATTTCCTATATATTTTCCTATATTTATTCCTATATTTATAGAAAGCAAAATATAATGAGGAATCACTGTGCGAAGTTTAACTTTGCATCCTCTTTTCATGTCGGATATTTTTTGAATCGATATCTCGAGTCGGATATCTTTACCAAATTCGATATCTATTAAGATGGGTCATTAATTCGACCTTGTAGAAGATATGAGAAGATTTGGTCAAAGTTAACTTGAATTAGAACGGAAACAAAATTTTTTTGTAAATTCCAAATTCGATGATATCTATATCACCTTATGAATCTTACTCAAATTCAATACCGACCATCATTCTTTATTGCTTTTTTTGTCAAGAACTACTCTACTCATTTAGCTTAAAAATTGCGGAAGCTACAGAACCTACAAACATTTTATCGAAAAATTAAAGGTCTTATTAAATCGAAAAAAATGCTTCAATAAAAAAAGATTTTCAAATGTATACATAAGAAAGGGTCCTTTGCTAATGTAGAAAATTTCAGCTTAATTGTTAAGACCGTTTTCACAATACAGTAGTTTGAATGTTGCAAGCGTAACACACGCACAGACATACATCCGGGCATTTTTTCTGAACCATTTTTCTCGACGTTTTAGACCATTTTGAATTACCCGACATGAATAACTCGAAAAAAAATCATTGATGAAAACAAAGGTTTCTCTATGAGGAAGCAAAAAAGAATAATGATACATTTTCTTGACATACGAAAAGTCTTTTAGTATGATTATAATTTAATCGTATACTTTATAAATTTGATTTATTTATCAGAAGTTCGTAGTCTATTTTTACGATATTTCAAAATAAATATTTGATGTGTCTGTTATGATAAAATACTTGACTTTTCAACCTGGCGTCATTGGCTACAGTCACAAGACAGAAATAGCGAATCACCCATATCCAGACAACAATTTTAACGGTCCATAAAGCGGGTCCGGATGCCATAATCGTATCTGGAAGCTTTCATATAGTAGTAGCCTCTAATGTTCCGTCCGACCTTGTCCACGTTTTTTGGTCATCTTTCGCTTTCGAAATAACGACGAGACTGAGACTGAGGCGCGGACTCGAGGCGAGAGCGAGTCCTGCAACGAAAAAGCGATAATCGAGAAGACTGTGACTATTTCGGTTGAGCAATTTCGTCGCGCTTCATTGGGAAGCTGCTTCTAGGAGGATCTTGCTACCTCCTACGATTTAGTAGCGTACAGCCGACGTGGAAAGCGCTGAGTATCCAAATTAACTTCTTTATTTCCGGAAAGGTTAATCGAGGTGCTGGTTCCATCTGCATGCTCGCCGAGCTTCACGATTACTTATACTCAGTTTGGAGGAGAACAGGTGTAACTACGGTCACCGGGTAACGCTGGTCATCCTAATTTTGCATAAATTGGTAATTGTAACGATTTTTTTTTGTTCTGTCAGCTTTCGTACATGATGATCAACTAATTCAATTTCCCGTGCCGATTAGACCGCGATAAATTGGAAAATGAGATGATTTTTTAATTCAGGCTAAAGATCTAACGATTTTTAAATTCAGGCTAAAAATCTACCGATTTTTAAATTCAGGCTAAAAATTTAATGATTTGTTTATTCAGGCTAAAAATCTAACGATTTGTTTATTCAGGCTAAAAATCTAACGATTCGTTTATTCACAATATATAATCGTTAAAATGACATACAACCGGTATGCAAGTCTACATCCGTTCTTCAGCTTCAATTTTCTCATGTTAAAATGTTGACTCCATAAATAAATATATTGAAATATAATAAACTAAATCTTTGTGGTTGTCGCGATAACACTGATTACAAACGTGGCGCATTTATAATAAGTATCTAGTTGAATTAATGACTTAGAATGGAACGCTAGTCACTTTCATTTTGCATAAATTAAATTATACTGATTTTTTTTTCTGTCAGCTTTCATACATGATGATCAAATAATTTAATGGTCCGTGCTGATTAGACCAGGATAAATTAAAAATCTGATGATTTCTTCATTTATCTTTCTAATCTAATGATTCTTTAATTACAGAATCATTTTCTCGTAAGAAAAGACGTTATTTAAATGAGGTTTTGTTCGTTTTGAAAGATATAGTCGTTACATTACATACAACTGGTATACAAGTCTTTATTGTTCTTCAGTTTCAATTTTCTCATGTTGGAATCTTGACTCTATAAATAAATATATTGAAATTTAATATAACAAATTTTTGTGATTATCGGGATAACAATAATCACGAACGCAAGACAATGGTAGACGTATTTATAATAGGAATTCCATTGCATCAATGACTTAGAATGGAATAAGAATTGATGTATAGAAACATATACATATAAAATATGTTCATTTTGATTGAGATTCCAGTCTGGGCATGAGGCTATAATTTTTGAGGTTGGATTTTAATTTTTCACAAACAGAGAAATAGATAATTGAATCAACGAACATATGCAAAAAAAAAATTCGTTTGCCGATTTTTCAATAATTCTTTTATTTGAAACAATCATATATTCAATTAATTATTTCGTTAAATGGAATAATTTTAGAGAGTCCGATTATTGCATCATATAACTATGCACAAAATTTCTATTCAGCTTGCAGAATATAAGAAAAATACAACAACCCGGATATCGTCCGGACTTTTTTCAGGAATAAATCTGCGTATATTAAAGAAACATCTCACAGCCAACGCTATCTTTTATTGTGGTTGAATAAAAGTCGTTATATTTTTTAGAAAAGCCATTCACTTTTCCGTCATAAAATTTTAGTTGTCAATTTTTTCGCCCCTGAAACAAATTGTTTTTTTTCACACTATTTTTTCAGTGCGCTGCCCGGTAACCGCGATAGTAAAATCTCGAGGTTCCTGAACTCACAGCCTATAGTATGACCAGAGAAACGCATATAGCTCACAGGTCTGCATACGTGTATAATATATAGGTGCTCGCAAAACTCAATTTCAGCGTTTAAAGATCGAGGTCAAGCGTCAGAAGCGCACAAGGATAACGATAGTTGGGCGTATTCACGGAAAGCCTATGCATCCATACATATGACATATAATTTACATTATAACCGTAAATATTTATATATGGAGCATCGATTGGGCCACTGTTTCCGACTCTTTCTGATCTGCATCATAATTAGATATATCAAAGTACCACTAAAAAGCACTCGATGTGAATTTTTTCAGATTTTTTTAAAACAATATTCCAGAATTTTTTCCCAGGTCCAAAAATCTCTGAAATTAGTAGTTACTGAAAGAAAGAACGGTCTCCACATGAAAGTTAGCGTTTTTTTCGAGCTTTCGAGCAGAATGTTTCGGATAATTGTCACGTTCTGAGTATGATTTTTAACCAAAAAAACAGACAAATTATTTGTTTATTGAAAAACGAATATTTTGGTCAATTGAAGAAAAATTGCCGGAGTTGCACGAATCGGTGTTATCCTCTATCAGGAAAAAAAAACATGGCAAATCGAAAGTCGTAATATCGTAGACTGAATCCACCTTTCTAGCATTCTGATTGGTCGTCGATAGCTGTGACATAAAGCCATCTTCAGACTATTATAATCGCTGCGCGGCGCGCTTTTTGAATTGCTATTTTTCATGCAGTTATGAAATAGAATAAATTTATTCCGAAAATAGAATTCCTTTTTTTTTCGTTTATTCTTCGTAAAAATAAGCCATGGTACATCAAAAGTCGATTATATCGAAGCGCTCGAGCAGAAATAGAGTCACGTAAAATTCCGAATAGTATAAACATGAAATTCTATGTCTGGCCATACGAAGAGACGAAGCAAAGGAAAAGAGTGCGAGCGAAGCGAGCACGTTGTTACTATAGGTTAAATAAAAAATGAAGAACATGACATATTTCGACAGAAAAAATTTACATAAAAATTTAAATTTGGTGCATCTATTGTAATCGCTGTACTTGATTCTAAGACTTTACTCAGGAATTTTTAAATTTTCTTTGGGTGGCTGAATTCATATGGAATGCTTCATATAGTGCGTAAGTACTATAGCCGCGTCGGCACATTCGACCGAAGAGGCTCAAACGAATTCCCTCTCGTTGCCCTTGACGGGAAACTGGAATTGACTCTCGAAAGTACAACCTCGCGTTACTCTTCAGCAGTACAATAATACCCAGACACACACATTCTCCGTTAGTATTACAGAGCATCGAAGCGAACCAACTCGCATAGTGGATAATAAAATAAACCATGAACTCTGCGGCAGAACTCAATCTTCCAAACGAGACATTCACTCGCGTTACAGTGCGATTGTTATCCAACCGAGTATATATTTGTATCACAGTCCAGACTACATATTTGTGCTGTAGCAGTAGTGGCCATTACAATAAATACTATTCGAAGACAATCGCATGTATATACGTAATAAAAATAAACATATTTGAAAAAACAACAAAGCATATGTGTTATTGGGCTTTCGATAAGAATCAATTCTGTTTCACGCCGTGGTATCTGGTGTCCTGTGGACATTTAATAGTATTTTAATAGCTATATAGCGCGGCGCCCGGTTTACCAGCAGCAACGGACTCGCAATCGCACATAGCGCGCGGCATATTTTATAGGTAGCCACCTAAAACGCCGACTTTCACTTCTAATAAAATGCGAAGGCCTGGCTGCGTTACTCCTGCTGCGGATAAAGCGAACTCTAGTGTGCAGCTTGCCAACCTCAGTGCAAAACTTGCAGAGTTGGTACGACGGAGAGTGTTGTGCTGCTGTTGATGTTGTTGGCTCAGTGCGGAGACTCGGGACTAGTTCGTCGAGTTCTCGGTGCAGCTGTACTTGCTCAATGTACAGTAGAACCTCGTTTATCCGGCCTGCGATTAACCGAGGGTTCGCAGTATCCGAGCCACCGAAAGAATCCTCGTTAACTGTGGTATATATTTGGATGAAACTGGAAAACTCGGATGAACGGACGAAATAGACGAAGTGAAACGATCGTGAAAAGTTCTCATAGAAATTGATAGAGAAGGGCAAAACTTATATACACTGAAAAAAATCTGCTTGAAAATTCAGATTGAGGTACCGGAAGTTTTGTATCAGAGCTTCGCAACAGGGAAATCCACGAATTAAGCGAAAACGGGTTGAATGCCTTTGAAGGGATCTCAAATATGTCGAGGAACTGCGGAAACTGCCACAAGTGATCGCCCCAGCAATCTTTACAACCATCGTGTTACCGTAAAAACGACCGGGTGGTTCTTTGCAAAAAAAAAAACCTAAAGTTGGTCGTAATGACAGTAAAAAAGACTGCCCTAACAGGAAAAAACCGAATAACATTTTTAAGGTGGTTGTTTTCGCGATCGTTACGACCGATTTCCGGTTTATTTTTTGCAAAAAACCACCTGGTTATTTGAAGGTGGTTTTTACGGGGAATTAGCTGGAAACGACGGTCGTCTAGAGTGCTAGGGCAATTACGGATAAAGCGACGTCGAGATATTGCAGCTAAAAAAAGAATGGGTATTGAGACCGTATTCCGACTTTATTGAGCAACGGAAGTGAACAGCTATTTAACTCTCAAGATGGACATTCGTTATGTCCCCATTCCAAATCCTCTCTCAAAAAATACATGTCACATTGAAAGTCAAAACATCGAACATCGAACTCACCTTTCTATCATTCTGATTGGTCGTCGACCGCTTTGACATTGAGCCAACTTCAGACTGTTATAATCGCTGCGGGATCACGCGTGGCGCGCTTTTTGAATTGCTCCTTTTTCGCAGTTGTAAAATAGAATACATTTTCATTCCGAAGATAGATTTCCTTATCAATCTTTCTTGGTAGCAAAAGACATAGCACATCGGAAGTCGATTATATCGAAACACTAAAGCAGAAATACAGTCACGTAAAATAGCAAATGGTATAAAGATTCAAATTTTATGTCTAGTCACAGGAAAGGACAAACGCAAGAAAAGAAACATTGTTGCTCGTACATACATTTAAAATAAAAATAATTTTTCAATAATTAAAAAACTCCCTACTAAAAAATAAGCTTAATTAATAACCAAATGCGGTAAATATAAAATGGTGAAATAATTAAATAACATATCATATCATAGTCGAGAGATTTTCACACCTAATGACGAAAGGACGAAAATAAGCGACGTACAAAATTTCGTTAAGTAATTATTTACCGTTTTCGAAAACATTGACTACAAAGAAATCGTTCGAATCAGCTGATTGCCGTGAAACGCGTAACTCCCGTCTTTTCTGCCCCAGAGGGTAAGTCGGGAGTTAAAAAAGGTTTTCTCGTTATGTATGTTTCCATGTTATCCGAGTTTTCATTCATCCAAGGAAAGCCTGCCACCATCGAATCGGATAACCGAGGTTCTACTGTATAACTAAGTGTGTGCGCGGTGGTGGCTGCGACTCGATGGGGTGTATGTCTGTATGCAGTTTGTGCAGAGAGTCGCGAGAGAGCGCGCAAAAATTACGCCTGCTGGGCTGTATGGTATAACGTAACTAGCGCTCACGGCGCTGCAGAGGTTCTCATTCGCAATTCCTCGCGACCAATCAAGCAGCTAGGGTCTATATCTGCTTATTTTTTCGAATTGTCAAACACACAAACTCGTAGGACCAGTTTTGTTAATTTAGGAACAGGTGAATGGGACTGGACACACCTTTCACTCAGTGTGGCATTAGAAATGAAAAATATTATCCTGTGGGTGAATGCTTTGAAATCGGTTGTATAACGAAGCATGAGTTATTGCGAGATTCGTTGCTGCCGGGCTTTTTACAGTGTTGACTGTTGACTTTCGACCCCTTCGGCCTGGCGTTTATTTATATGGGATAAATATGAATTACTTCCCACTGACTTTGTGTAAAAAATTAATGAGAAATTTTCTATGGGAAAATTGGATAATATTTTTAGTATATATATACACTTTTGTCAGGATGTTACCGAACTTATAATTATAAATGGGAACAGAGTATCTGCTACTATCCGGCTATCATAATTATTAGTAAATAAAACATTTTCTATTATCATCACATGTTAAATAGAAATATTCTGAGAAAATAGGAATTGAATTTCGGAAAAAAAATCAGGGCGTGAGTGTAATATCCAATTATATCATTTAAATGGGGGAATAATAAAGTCTATGATCCCCAATTAACATTTTATTATCTCTGTGACCTTTCAATTGGTGTATTAAAGATCCTTAATATTTTATTGGAAATTAACATGGAAGGAAAAATGGTGAGTCAAAAGCTTGCATTTCCCAAATTTTATGTATATCATATTACGGACAATTTTAAAAAAAACCTCTATTAAAAAAGACATGGCACATCAAAAGTCGAAATATCGAAAACTGAAGCCACTTTCCAAACATTCTGACTGGTCATCGATGGCTTTAACGTAAACTTCAGACTCTGTTATGTTCACTGCCGTGTTACTTACCACACACGCGCACTATGAAAATGCTATTCAAAATAGCATTTTCATAGTGCAAGTGTTATCACCTGCCATTTTTTTTGGCCTTTGCATACTATTCTCAACAAGCAAGCGTGGCAGATTTTTCACATATATATTTTTCGGCTATTTTGAAAAACCGACAGTGCTAAGAAAACCATGTAATTTTTTCGATCAAAAATATGTTTTAAAGAGTAAGAAAAGGCATCTAGATAAAGTTTTAAAGATTTTTTATATAATTATTTCCAGTCGCTAACTGTCGCCGCGCTCTGTCCCCTTAAGGAGGTTCGTCAGTAAAATTGAAAATGCACAGAAACATCTGAAATGATTACCGCGATTTAAATAATTCATAACAAACTCAGATGAATTTTTTGGGAATTTTCGTCTACATCGTTTACACAAAATTAATTTTTTTATGCATGCATTTTAACATGGGCTCTTATGGCATATTTACGAATTAAAGAAAAAAATAATTGAAAATTTTTTTTACATCGTTGAAGTTTTAAGTATTTGGTGGAATTAATTATTTTTTTTTCGATGTAAAAATTTTTTTTCAATTTTTTCAATTTTTTTCATTTGTAGGACACATTTTTGTTTAATTTTTTCCATAAATCATCTGTAATTCTTCACCGATTACACTGAGTGATAGCTCATTTTGTTCCTTAGAAGATACTTCACGAATTGACCGCCTAGATATTTCGTAATATTGATCGTTCAATAATAATAGCCTGTTGTTTAACAAAAACTAAAATACTTTCATAAACAACAGGTTAATGATTATTAAACGATCAGGACTATGAAATATCGTGGCGGTTAATTCATATAGCATTTTTTGAGAAAGGGAATAAGCCGTCACTTATGCAAATCGATAAAGAATTACTGATTATACTTGGAAAAAACGGAACGAAAATGTATCCCATTACAAATAAATGTTAATCAGGTAATCTTAATGCAAATTCGTCACTCTTGATCTTTCACTGGATTAAGTATGCATGCTCCAATACAAATCACTCTCTACTATTGTTTTTTAATGCATTAAACCTTAAAAAATAAATTACAAAAATCTAGCACTGAGTTGACTTCGATAGTCGTCACCGAACCTCCTTAAGGGACGATCGTTTTAAGGCTTCCAAAAACTAGTCAGGCAGAAAGATTCGAAGCTGTATAGCCCAGTACAGCATTCTACCTATATGGCATTCCTGATCGTACGATACTCCGTCGGAGCTCGTGGCGCGGACTTCAAATAACAATGTACAACTCGACCACTCATCGCATCACCGCAATACCAATCATTACTTCACTCTGTACCTACTAACTGATTTTTAATGTCTTTCCAAAGCGGCTTTAATATTATTCGTGGGAATTTACAATTTCTCGATTAACATGATTACAAAATCAAAAATGTATACTATTTATAGACATTAATTCACTGAATGTGCACGCAGTAGTGAATATATTAAGTGAAACTTTATGGCACGAAGGTAACACGCGCGCTCCTCGTGTGGGGAAATATGGGACGTCACGCTAGCGAACGGGAGCGAAAAGGAGAGAAATACGAGACGTGATAGCGGTCGTTGAAAAAAAATCTCTCGTACAAACTCCTGTCTTATGTGCTCCTGGTATGTTTCGCGTTCGATACACTAGTACCATCTTCTTTTGACGTGAATTTGACCGGCTTTCTTCGTTTTCATAATGCATAGGTGTATAGCAACCGCTACTGTACAACAGCATAAGTTGTGTTGAGACACTGAAGCTCATGGAACAGTTATTGGCCACTCAGCGATTGGCAGTCTCTTTATGAAATTCGCGTGGAAGGAAAGCCGACACAAAACGGCCAATCACTGTGCGCGCTGACCTCGTTGGTGGCCTGTTACTATGCTCTTTATGCTGAGGAACGTATGATACGTTACGCTGTGTACTAACGTTAGAATTTACCCAAGCCTTGCAGAGCACGTATTCACGAAACTTATACTTAAGTATGTATATAGCTGTACGTAGATATATGAGTTTGCCGAGAATTCTCTTGTCTACCTCGTATCCGCGTTACTATTACGTTGCCCTACTCACACACTGACTTTCCTACGGATCTGCATCTGTTACGCGTGGTACAGTTATTGGCCAGTGGTTTGATTAATATGCTAGTGACTGTATCAGAGTTGTACAGGGGCTTCGGATTTTTGTATTATGGCTTGTTGGTGAGAGAATGTGGCCTGTGTGGTGCTAGAATAGAGTGTTAGGTCGAAAACACTCTATAAATCCGATTTTGGATAAATAAACGTTTGATCGATCAACTGTAGATTTTATTTTTCTTAGTCATTAATAATTTTTATAATGATGCAAGCTTAACAATAATTAAACAAAAATCTCGCCCACTTTGCCTATATGCTAGAAAATTTTTATATTCAATATAGAATTTTTCAGAATTTTTTCCGATTTTTGAATATGGCAATCACGTCGACTTAAAAAAAACTGGCTGGAAAGAATAATTAAAATCTGGTGCATTTGAGGGCGTAATCAATCGTAAATAAAATAACGAGCAAAATCGGGAAGTTTAAGGGTCAGATCCAGGTCAAACTGGGATGGAATGCCCTAAAATTGTTTACATTGGATAAAAATATGTGGTACAAGGATCGTAATAATTATTGTTTACACTTTTGAATCAATGGGAAGAAGGATAATTGTGGAGAAAATCTTACGAAAAAATGTGAAAACTGTGCGTTAAGGTTGTGAGAACTGGTTAACGGTTATAACACAATGAACAAATAAGAATAATAACAGCTATAGATAATTCGTGCAAAATAATGACAAATGGGTTATGGATAATCACATATTTCTACATGTTGGGTTTTTGGGTAGCCAATCACTGTATCCTTTGCTAGTCATTGCACGCGTTTTACTCTATGGAAAGGAGAAAAAAGAGCTTACCGTTATACTGATAGACACGCTCCGACAGTCTATTAAAAATCAATTACCATTACAATTTCCTTGCTCACGATCGTTTTAAGTGACCAAGAATACCTATTCAGCGTTGAAGACAGATATCAACACATCAGGCTCTTGGTCTACAAATTCATGCGTCATTCATACTCGAGAGACGAGTCTAACTTGTATAATTACTGGGACCGACAATTAATTCACTAATGCAGCAATTAATCAACTATACAAATAAATTGAAAATTCAACTGTTTTTTAATTTTGAACATATAGGTTTTTCTTTGTACTTAATAACTGGTGAAGAATTATTGTAATTTAACGATTTCTACTCCTATTTTTTTCTACATATTAACTATATACATTTTTTAAATGTCAAACTGTCGTTCAATATTTGTAAACCACTCGACTTTTTTGCGATTTTAACCAAAGTAATTGCCATTTATTCGAGAAGGTTATAGACTACATAAATGACACTATCTCCGAATAAAAAATACTTTTCTTCTGTTATTTTAGTATTGACAATAATTCCAATTTTCTTAACAACAATGAATATTAAACTAAATAACACACGATGCAAGCGAATTCTAATTTTTTTGTTTTCTTCGTTTGCAAATTACTTATCATCACGAGCGCCGACATTAATGTTTATTTTTTATTTTCAAAAAAATGTTATTTACTTTTTATCATCCTTATTCTATATATTGATTTAATTCATTTTTCTTCAGAAGTACTGATAAAAATTGATAAAAATTCTGACGCCAATTTGCATGACAGAAGAAAACTCCAAAAAATGCGCGAAGTTGAACGTGAAACACAATGTCCTAGTTTTTGTTGTTGTGAGAATGATAGGAATGTTTTCGGAAAAAGTTCGAAGAGAGAAAGTGACATTCTTTCCCATGTTTATCAATCACAATATTAATGATTTTTTTCGGCCGGAGAGTCGGATTCAGCATAATGTAAAAGTCAGACGGGTCACGATGAAGGATCGAGGGACCTATCGATCGCGACCTGAGAATCCAGCAGCGGTATCTTCTTCGCCAACTTTCTCGCGTGCCCGTCACCAACACGCGCTGCACACAACGTGTGTATTATCGTATACTACATATGTACTGTAACTGCGAGGATATTATATATAGGCTGTAGGCAACAGTGATCGAGGCTGGAAACTCTTGGCGCTTGTATGTGGATATATATGGGGCATTCCACGTCAAATCAGCAGGCCATGACCCTCACCCTCATCGAATTTGTTTATTTTTTTATATGATGTTATTGCCGTCCTATAAAGGCCTCGGAATTTTTTTCAGATTTTTTAACCTCCAGTAACATTCTTGAATCGTCGAAAAAACCAATTTAAAAAATGCTGTTTTTAAAAATCTGAAACAATTCACACTGATTCTATGATTTAAAATATGATTTTTGAGCGGCATGCGCTCAAGATATCAACAATTGATATGTTTAAAAAAATTTCGCAAATGCATTTCGCAATACAATATCGATAAAAAAAATTTCGCATTAGCGAAATTTTTGATTTTTTAATTTTTTAACGATATCAATTGTTTTCGGGCATTCTGGTAATTCTAACATGTTCAGAGCAATTGAGATCCATTGATATTTGAGAAAGTGATCCTGATTTAAAAAATCAAAAATCAAATTGCGACATGAAAAATAAAAGAAAAAATGTGGAAAAAATAGTAAATATTGAGATCACATTATCGCATGACGCTTATAAATCATATTTTAAATCATAGAACCAGTGTGAATTTTTTCAGATTTTTAAAAACGGCGTTTTTGAAATTGGTTTCTTTGAGGATTTGAAAATGTCACTGGTTGTAAAAAAATCTCAAAAAAATTCTGAGGCGTTAATGGGTTGGCAATAACATTATATTAAAAAATGAACAAAATCGATGGCGGTGAGGGTCATGGCCTGCTGATTTGACGTGGAATGCCCCATATGTATGTGTATATCTGTATATATCCATCTGGACTCTTATGAAATCGCTAATCGGATAATCGTGCCCACAGGCACGTCGTATTCGCTTGCTCTCAATCTCAAGGTGCTCGTTGGCGCTGTGAACTTAAGTTCAACGTTAATTTAACTTTACTTTTTTTTCTCTCCTTTTTACTTTTTTTTAAATTCCTATTTTGGTAGAGCATAGACGAGATCGTAGAATTGGCATTATAATCATTTGACATACACTGCAAAAAAAGTTTGGAAATTTAATGTACTTGTGCTTATGAAATTTACATACTTTGTACTTGAAATTGTGATTACAGTACTGAGTGCTACAAATTTTCCAATTCTTTTGCGAAATTAATGTAGCTGTAAATTTAAGGAATATTTCATTCAAGATTACAAATCTTGTCACGTAATTGCTAAAATCGATTACAGGTACTCGAAAATTGTTGCAATAAAATTAATTTCGATAGTAAAGTTTTTTAAATTTACGTATTCGTTGCACTTTGTATTTCAGTTTAAGAAGTCAAACACAAAAATAAAATAAGAGTATCTTCTGCGCGGAAACTCAGAGAGGTTTTGCTTGAGGATGATTAACCTGTACAGTCTAGCCAAAAGTTAGGTGCGATCAGGATTTCGATGAGGATTAAACATGTTAAGAACAAAGGTTTCACATAATAATAATCGCAAAAAAGTTAGTAAGAAAAATAATTTGTTATAAAATCTCCAGAAAACTTTAATTTTTTTATTTAGAATGATTTTGTATATTTTTCCGAATACGTACGAATTTATTACGAATTTTCCTAAAGTTTTGAAACTTTCTTTGTTTAAATAATTTTAACACTGTATTTATAAAACTGTCAATTCAATTACGCCGAAACTTCTTAAGTGTCATGTGGAAACTTTGTACGAGAACTTAGACAAATTTTGTGACTTTTGAACCATTTTTCAGAATAACAAAGGAATTCATAACTTTGAGAAAATTATTTAAAAATTCATACGTATTCGGAAAATTGAAAACATTCATACGTATTCGGAAAATTTAAGAAATTCATTTTATATATAAAAAATCAAAATTTCCTGGCGATTTGAGAATACATTTTGTACCAATTTCTTAATAACTGTTTGCAATTTTTACTCATGCAAAATCTTTGTTCCTAGCATCTTTGATGTGATTTATTTTTGTTGAATTTTTGTCCCATGGCAAAGTACTTAAAACTCCGATCGAAATGTAATTTTGACTGGGAATGTATACTCATCTTTCAGGGACTCAAGGGATATGGGATACAATAAAAGTATTGCACATATTGTGTACAAATTTGTTCGTTACTGTCCTTCTATTACTACTGATTATTATTCAAATATTTACTTACAGTGATAATTTTTTGAAGCGTCTAAACGTCTCGCTGTGTATACTTGAATGAAGTAAAGTGAATAATGACAGGAAGTCTCGCACGTTCTAAAAGCCACAGGGGGCGTTTGATTTTTCTCTTTCGCGCTCCTTTCTTTACTTCTTTTTTTTCTTCAATTTCTATTTTTCACTGAGACTAAGAGAAAGGCTAATATATAGCTAATACACGGTATCGTATGTTGAGTGTCGTGGCCGGTCGAAGCCTTTCGACGTGTTTGTTGGACAACATATATGCTGATCATGAAAGGCTAATATGCAAAAGCTTCAACTTCCGTTAAATTGTTTTATGTTGAAGAATTACAGTATCTCGATTTTCCGGTATGAATCGTTATTTTCGATTTTTTCAAACTTCGTAAAATACAAAGTCCTTTAAACACTATTTTCTCACTGATTTCCATTTTTTTAATTGACGATTTTCTAAAGTATATCTTGTTTTTTACTAAGGACGAAAAAATTTGACCATATTTTTATAAAATGTGTTTTTAAATGTGATCAAGAAATGTTGCAACTTTATTGCCAATCTAAAGTACAGGAAGTCCTACAAAGTCGCCAGATGTTTTTATTTTCTTCTATCACGCCCCTTTCTTTTTTGACGCTTTCTAAAAAAAAAAAATGTTCGCACTGAACGAGAGAAAAGTCTGGGTAATACACTGTAAACCAATATACATGCGTAACTGTTTCCATAGATACAATTGGATTGATTAAAATTATGCCTCATTTGAGCGTATTGTCTGCAGTAAATAAAAAAATTCATTCACTCAGTCGCTCAAAAATAAATCGAGTATGTATTTCATTTGAAAATCCATTTATCTGGAGCAATCAAATGTTAACTTGGTTCCAATAAATATCGTCCACATTGAAATAAATATTGTCCGCATTGAAATAACTATTTTCCACATTAAAATGAATATTGTCCACTGAAATAAATATTGTCCACATTGAAATAAATATTGTCCACATTGAAATAAATATTGTCCACATTCAAACAAATATTGTTTTGATTCAACGGTACATTTTAGTTGGTATAGACGATGTAATACGATACGATATGAATAAGTATTTTGACTCACATTATTTATATGTCAGTTCCATCGAATCAACACAATATGTGGTCAAAAACATAAAATATTTTGTTGAGCCAATTAAATTTTTTATTCATTGAATGAAATGATTAATGAATTATATAATTGGTTCAACTAAATCGATTACTTGAAAAGTTAAAAAAAATGGTTTATTTTGTTGATTAAACTGAATATTTCTCACAGTGTACGCTTCTCTCAGTTGCTTGACCTCTTAAAATGTTTATCGAACAGAGACTCATAAGCTGCGCAGCGATAAGGAGAGGTCATGACTCCCGTTAAACTGCGCCCATATATTCCATGTGCATAGCGCACGCATTGTTCGGCAGCTACTTGGGTTATTTCGGGATCGATGCCGCTTCGAAATTTAGGACTCCCAAGCAAAGCGATGAAGAAACGCTCTAACATATATATACAAGCTTCTCTCTCTCTCTCGAATATCATTAACGCCCCGTGTATGTCAGCGTACGTGCGCAACCTTTGTAAAGAAGAAGAAAAAAAAGTACCGCTACATCTATGACCGTTCTTAGCTACTCGACGAAAGAACCGGAGCTCATGCAGCTGGGTTGCATATACACCTACGTATACGTACACTTGCAGTCGTTGCCGGACTACCGATTAGTCCGCGGCGCACACCTTGTAATTTTAATGTAAATATACTGTAGCCCAAAGGCTGAATTATTGGCTACCCACGCGGGGGAGAAATTCAGTCATTGGCACACTTACGTGATTTTATTTTTTGCTTAGGAATGAATTTTCAATGAAAATGTACTTGACATAACTTTCAAATTAATAATTATGATTCATTTGAAAAAAAAATTTTAATCTTTTGCTTTCTCATAGAAAAAACGTTTTTTTAGGTTTCGGGATATGAATGTTAAAACACTCAGTCTAAACTGTTAAAAAAAAGTGACCTAGAAAAAATGTCCATCTGCATGTATGTATGTATACAACTTTTAAAATTCAAATGCTTATAACGTGAGAACCAATTCAGCTATCGAGTTCAAATTTGGCACACAACTGAAGTAGCTCCTCCTCAATTCTTGCAGACGTTGACTGAAAGAATGCAAAAAATTAGATTCCGCAGCTTTTATTATTTATTGAAAAAAGCGCGCGGTTGTTTAAACTTCGGCAAAAATGGATCTATTGCACTGAGAGAAAAGCATATCGTTTGTTTAACGATTTTACATGGTAAAACGAATATAGGAAGGTTTGCAATGTATCGTTCAATAAACGATACTTGTAAGGTTATTGGAAACAAACGTTGAAATCGTATATGTAACAATACGGCATATTTGAAATTATTATCATTTTGTTGATTGCTACTGCAATTATATTTGCTATAATCATAAAATATAGACGTTCCTCTTGGGAATTATATTAGTGGTTGATCCAACTATTTTCTTATAGGTGCTATAACTATAAAATATAGACGTGCCTCCTCGGAATTCTAGTTTATAGTTAGATTATCGTCAGTCCAACTATACTATTTTTTATATTACCAGATTTTTCTCTCAGTGTATGCTGAGTATTTTTCTGTAAGAGAATATGCATTTGATGTTGCTTGATATTGAATTTGAGTCGAATCGGTAAAATGGTTCCAATTTCATGAAATTTTTAATTTTTTGAAAAATTGACATTTTGTAATTTACTTTTTCAAAATCTTATCTGACATATCGAGCTCAATGTTTGTATGTGAATGGATGTGTAAATGAATATTATCAAATAAATGAATATTATCAAATAATATTCATTTATTAATATTATTAAATGTAAATGAATATTATCAAATAATATTTACCTATATTCAATATATAATTGAATGGCAATTGGTGTCAATTTTTTTATATTCGACGAGTGTAATAAACTATATTAATTTAGTCATTTGAATAGTTACAGCATACTTTTGTTGAATTTATGTCCATTCTTCATTTAGGTAGGAATATTTTTTCACATGGCGTTTCGAATTTCACTGGACAGCGTGGAATTTTTTAAATTGTTTCTATAAAGTTTTTTGCACTTTAATTGACTGCAGTGAAAGGTTATTTGGATTTCAGCGTAAACAATACTCACAGAAATATTTATAGCCAGAGGATTTACAAAAACATCGGCCTCTTAAGAGAAACAAATTTATTCAGTTTTTTCAGAAGAATAAACCGGATTTTTTCAAGAACTTCAATGCCATCTGTCTTTATTTTTGTTTACCGAATACCGTCTGTTAATTGGCCACTGCGATATTTAATAATGTTAGTCGTTTTATAATCACTAATACCACTTTTCCTGTCATCAGTAAGTCGTTTAGGCAATAATGAAAAAAAAATGAATGCCCATATAAAAAAAAATCGCATGGTCTACAAATTATTAGTCGCCGTTTTAGTTAAAATGCAACAATAATTATGCAAAGTAATTTTAATTATATATTGTGTATTTTTAATCATATTGATTTTTTTTCTAAAACATTTGAATTTATTTCAACTGTACATGATTTTTTTTTGACTGTATAGAAACTGCCAAGTACAGTTAGTGGCCAATAACTGTACCGCAAAGTCCAACTAGTTGCCGCGAATTGCGGGCGAGGATTGCAAAGTGACTACGCGTTGATTAGAAAATGCGACTCGCTGATTAGAAAATCGCGGGCACGCTCGCAGTCCGTCTGATTATAAAAGAACTTTTCTAGCGTCGTCCCACTTACAAACTTTTTTTTTTGCGACTCCGTAGTAGAGAAAATTGTTTCATTATTATTATCCTTTTTTTTCACAAGCCGCTCGCGGAATGTTTTGTATATATGTTGTATATAAATAATAATAGCGCTTGTATCTCGTTGCAGGAAATTGTAACGTGGGAACCAGGATCAAGAGACACGACCATGGGCAGGAATCGATTAACGATGAGCTGGACACGCGGTGCATCGTCGTAATATACACACAACCTTGTTCATCCGGTCTTTAATTATTTATCTCTCCTGGTGATGCGTCCGGAAAATGTAGTGTATAATAACTCTCAGTCGATTACTCATCTAACGCGTGCGTGGCTCGTGCCCATCGCGACTATATTTATACATGCATTCATATATATATAGTTTACATGCCGCATTCTCTGTCAATTTAGATACTTTTTTCAGCACGCTAGAATATTTTTTTATCATTTGAGATTCAATTATTACTTGATTGTACTTCCTGTAAACTTTTACAGTTTTTTCAATCCATTGATTTTCGACAATTTCATTTTCCGATGGATTTCGAAAACTCAATATTCTTAGAGACGTAAAAAAAATTGAAAGATAGAAGAATTTTCTTTTCCGGAAAGAAAAGTATTTTTATCGCTCTGCGAAAATTTATACGGCCAATTTTTGGAAAATTTTCAAATTTTTTTTAAATTCTGAAAAAATTCAGGATCATTTTTTAAATAATTTCCGAGACTCTTTATTCCCTGCACATTTGATAACGATAAAGTTCAATGTTTTCGAGTTACACATTCCTAAACGTAATTTTTAGTTTAGGCGCCATCTTGAATATATATATGCATACTGTCTCTCGAGGCATTCTTTATCAACTGAGACTTTTTCGGTCGACCTCCCGGATATTTTTTAAAATTTGTCGGTTTGTTGTACTACTTAAGATAGATATCTGTGGTTTATTTTAAATTTTAGAAAGGACACGGTTCAGTACTGAGGATTTTCTTTAATATCCGTTTATCTTAGAAAATATCGTGACATAAAAAAATTCTGAACATTTATTTGTAAATTTCTCCCTTACTTTTGAGTGACGTTAGAATCATAATTTTTTCGACAGCAGTACTTTTTTTTTAAATAAAGAGATAACTGATTTTTTCCTTATCTTTCGTTGGAAAAAATTATGACTTTACCATCACCAGTGAAGAAAGGGAAAACGAAAAAGATAATGATGCTAAGCATTTTCCGAGCAACCAATATTTTCTGAAATATAGCGATATTTATGAAAAAACGTAAATGCTGATCGATGCAACTAAACAAATTAGGTTTTTGAACAATTTCGAAAAACTATATCTCAAGTGAAAAATGTTAAAAAATCTTGAAATGTGGAAAGTGTTTTTCCAGAACAAAAATTCCAGAATTGATCTGAGACATCATCGCCAGATCCTGCTTCAGATATCATAGAAAATAGCTTCTGAGACTCTTTTAATATGGTCATCACCCCGCCATTTTGTTAAAATCACTTTTTCGATTTATATTACAAGGACATATTTCAGAATATTTTCAGATTTTCAAAAATGATGTATTAAAGAAAATTCAAAAAATTATACCTTGGATAGTGTTCAAATTTTTTTTAAAATTTGTTACGTGTTTTGTGACAAGTACTTTTTCTATAAAGAATTACGGAGCTGATCTGAGATGTCATCGTCAGATCTTGATCGAGATGCCATGGAATGCCCCATATACATATGGACGTCGAAGTTATCGTATCGTGCGCTTTTCTCACACGGAAGGCCCAGATCGATGATCGTTGGAGCATGAATGGGAACTTTCTATAGCTCAACACGTAACGATCGAGAGGTAGAATTTCTCGTGCCTCGTGCGCGTAGCTCGTGGCTTACGTGTTGCATAGTATAGTCTGTCGATCGTGTGGCCAAGTGTTTCTTTCTCTCCGTCCAAATCTTTTGTAATCAGCTTGTTTTCTTCTCTCCCTTCGAATCTTTTCTCGGATACACACCAGCTGTCGATGTCATTTTTACTGTCTCGCTTTCTCGTCGTTGCTTGCTATTTATCAATATTACTGTACGTCGAGGTATATTTCAATTATTTTTTGATAGTTTGTGGAAATCTAGGTATAACAGCTTTCGACACAGTTTACGCGTCGTATTATGAGCAGGAAATTTATGGCCATTTCCTGGTTCACCAGCCATTTCCGAGTGACAAATAAAATTAGCTCCAATTATTTACGCAATTAAGTTTCGACAAATAAAAATGCATTCATAACATGATTTTTAGAGGCGATTGTAAGTTTTTGTAACTTTTCGTTTTGTTGAGTAGTTTAAGTCTTGCGAAATTGTTCGATATAGAGTCTATAGAGTCATCATAAATACTTGGCCACTTTTTATAGGTAACATTTTTCCACTGTGTCAAGAAAAATGGAAGACAAAAAACGTTCAAATGGTTATCCTTGCAGAATGCTTCCTTATTTTCCACTTTTCACAGAGCTACGTTTGCGAAGAAATATATTAACTAATTTGACTTTCTCTTAGCAGAAAATGTTTAACTTTCCTGTAATTATAAGAGTTGAAATAAGGGCATTACGAATGAAAATAAAAGCTTATAATTAGGAAACCATTTTGTTCATTCTAGCCAAATATAAAAATAGATAACTTGATCCAAAGAACACTTGTGGAGTAGTTTCAAAATCGGTAAATTAAAATTTCCACAAGTTAGCGTGTGTTCGTCGTTTTATCATTTGTTCAAAATAAAAAAATTTTGTCGTATCGCTATTGAAAAATAATTATTTTAAATAAAGAGGATAATGTGCTTTACTATTGTTTAATTTGTAATGGATCCTTCGAGCGATTCTCGTTTTATAAATTATTCGAAGGTGAGATCGTTTACACAAGCACAAACAAATAATACAATTTTGGTCAAAGCTACTTTTTTCGCAATTGTTAACAATTTTACCGTATATAAAAAAATAAAAGAGAATCATTAAAAAATGCTTCCTATTATAGTAATACAAATAATAAAATTCCTGGTATTTTCTAATGCACGAGGAAGTAAAAAAGTGAAAGACGGATTAATATGCATATATGAAAAAAGTCGTAACTGAGACTTTGAGTAGCCGTGAACCTTGAAATAATTTTTTTTTTTTAATTGATGGGCTATGATCGGTCGATAAGAATGTCGACGGCCCCGAAATACAGCTTCGTTCAGTATGTCCAAAGTCTCGAGGTCTTGCGACCATAATTGAAGTATAAAAGTATATTAAGTATAATAATGAATGCAGCATATACATATATGTATTCCCCGCCCATCAATGCAATATATCATAGCCGGTCGACCACGAACTCCTCACGCTCATCGTTTTAATGTATGCCGGGCGAAACTATTTTTCCTACTTGCGGTTTCCAACGGCTTGTGTATTTACACTGGTGGTCCACTTGCTCGACCGCACGGAAAGTTATACACTCTTCGCGCGTCTATCTGTGTTTACCTTATACACCGTTCAAATTATTGGTTGCTGTAATGTATCGGTACGGGCCTGTGCATTTATATCGCAGTTATCTGGCTGACCGGGGCAACATGAATCACAGAAGCTTTAAATAAATCTGCATCTGCTGCATGGAAGACAAAATATTTTGTTAAATTTAAATGGTGGTCGCGGTCAGGGAAAACTGGTAAACAGGAAAAAGTCGGGGGAAAAAAGAATTGGTCAGGAAATTTGGGAAAAGTCAGGGCATTTTAAAATTCGTCAGGAAATCTGGGAAAAGTCAGGGCATTTCAAAATTGGTCAGGAAATCTGGGAAAAGTCAGGGCATTTCAAAATTGGTCAGGAAATCTGGGAAAAGTCAAGGCATTTCAAAATTGATCAGGGAATCTGGGAAAAGTCAGGGAACTTTAAAATTGGTCAGGAAATCTGGGAAAATTCAGAGCATTTCAAAATTGGTCAGGAAATCTGGGAAAAGTCAGAGCATTTCAAAATTGGTCAGGAAATCTGGGAAAAGTCAGGGCATTTAAAAATTGGTCAAGGAATCTGGAAAAAGTCAGGGCATTTTAAAATTGGTCAGGAAATCTGGGAAAAGTCAGGGCATTTCGAAATTGGTCAGGGAAAAAGTGAATTGGTGCCGAATCTCCCGATAAGTATGATATAACATGAATTATTTGAATAATTTTTCATGTTATGTGAAGCTTTATGTAACCAAAGATTGTTTATTATGCCATGTAAGGCTACAAAATACGTGAAAAAAAAGTTTATTGTTGATCGGCAAAATAAATAATTTATCAAAGACTGTTTTGAACCTGTTTTAGATACTTTTTCATTGACATTATTAATTTCTTAAATAGGAATTGTCAGAACTTTGGTTGCGAAAAGTCAGGGAAAATTCAGGAAATTTTTATCGGCGAAAAAAAACGGCCACCATGAATTAATAAAATGTGTTTCGAAAGTAAAGTAATAAATTAAACGCATCTCCCCGAACTATCATTAATGTTACTGTTTTAGAAAGGTAGTTAAATTCTTCTGTATTGTTGAAAATTATGTATCGCAAGTATATTTAAGTTTTTTGAAGTTTTCAAATCTCACACCTTAATTTATAGTGAATGGTTTAAAAAAATTATCGCCAGAATTGATTGATTTTGTTTTCCATTTTTCATGTTCTTAATGTTTTTCGGTTTGATATATTCAAATAATTGTAATTTTTTGCGGATTTGTAAATTCAATATTAATAATAAATACTTGAAAATGTCCTTTTGCTCACGTTGTCGGAAAATATCGAATCGATCCATTAGAAACTTCCGGTAAAAATATTAAAGAACGTTTTCAACACTGTTAAACGAAAATAATGTAAAATGGCACTATACAAGAATTCATTTTTTTATCTTTTCGTTTGTAAATACTTTTTTTTCGGCCATACTAATATGTTAAATGTATTCCCAATGGAATTTCACTGTCTGGAAAAGTTTTCTATAATTTTCGTATTTCCATTTAAGAAGATAACATAAAAAATATGCCCTAACAATAACACAAAGTTGGTAATTAAAGGGTTAAAATAATGTAATCGAAATTTCAATTCGCCCCGGTGTCTCTATATCTACACATGCCCAGTTAATCGTAACTATCCGATAGATCTGCCGGCATTTCTATTTACATTGCTAATAGAAATCTCCTATGAAAGTTCCAGGAGCTCGATAAGAATGAATTAGTGATACCCCCCTTTAAAAAACAGTTTATCCGTTCATCTACTTCGCATTTACGAGTAGTATTAGATGTTTACGAACTGGAGATGCAAGGAATCGCGTAAAAAAAACTAAATCCTCCAGGACTTTGACTTAAGCATACGTAATCGCGATATACAGACGTGCACAAAGTTCCCCATGTCATTGTACGCTCGTATTGCATTGCGTATAAAAAATAAAAATAAATGAATGCACGTACTCGACGTGATCTTGTGTTTTTTTTCTTCTTACGATCGCTGCATAATATTTACATTTATGTATCGAACCGAAGAACGACTTCGAAGAGAATCTTTCGAGCATTATATTCATGAATCTTTTTATCGAACATCTAAATGCCAGGAATTTCGTATGAGCGCAGAGAAGCAATTCTCTTATTTTGTTGTGTTTTTTTCTGTCTCTCTCACTCTCTCTTTGTAAAGTCCAACTTCCTTCTTTATGCCTTCTGCCATAGGTAGTCTTCTTGTATGACTTCCTCCTTCTCGTTTCGTTCATCTTTATTCTTCTGTTTATCCCTCCGTCGTTTTGCTTTTCGCTCGTTCGTATATTTACCTCTGCCTAACCCTACGTCACTCAATGTCAGAATTCGCGTTGCCTCGTGTCGACGAACCCTTTAGTTCTGCCTACTCCGTAGGCAGAAGGTTTTGTTGTTCCCGCTTTTTTCCTCGTTTTGGTCAGCAACATTTTATTTACTTTTCATGGTTCACTGTGATTTATAAGTACTTGGATTTTTTCCCGAGCTTTTAGGAAGTTGAAGGAAGTAAAAATAACAAATTCACTGCTAGAATTTCTTCTTCGGTCGCCATTACCCGATAAACCTACACCACTACACTACTAGAATTTTGCAGGTCCTTGAAGCGGAATGTCCAGTATATTTTTTATAAAAAATGGCAGTTCCGATTCTTTAAAATATTTTACGGTATACAAAGGTGAAATTTTTCTATAAAAATATGTCCAGAATAAGATAATTCGATACATGTTTAACATTATTCAGAACTTCAACTTTGATAACGAATAAAGCTGCAAAGTTGAACTTTGCAAATTGCTTCCTCATTATTTTTGGTTTTTTCTTACAAAGCTTCCTCTATGAAGAAAGAAAAATTGATTAACATATTTCCTCATAGAGGTAGCTTTGTAAAAAAAAAAACAAAAAATAATGAGGAAGCAATTCGCAAAGTTCAACTTTGCAGCTTTTTTAATGTCATATAGACGCTGACATTTATGACTTCGGCGTACTGACATGGCTACCTTAATATGTTTTGAATTGTAACATCGCATGATGAAGCATGGAAAATAAATAATAACAATAGACGTTCGGTTCTCATGAAATTGAAGTAGACCTCAACTTCCTTGAAGAGCGTGTACAGGAGTTCACCTATTCTGCGAGCTCACTGGCGTAGCGATCGAGAAACACCGGCCGATATCGAATTGTTCGTTCCTCGTGAACTTTCACTAGACAGACCTCAAGTCTCCCTTTCCCGCCTATTGCAGCGAATTAGCATGGGCGCGGCTGAGTGGCCGCGTTACGCTGTGAAAAGTCGATCACGTCTGGAGCGCGCCGCTCTGCTGATCGTCGTATACATACTATTCTCGTTACTACACTCAATATATATTATATATATATATATACATGTGGGCATAACCCGTCAGTATTTCTCTCGTATACGCAGAAAGAACGCTCATTCGAAACGGAAATCGGGAGCAGCTGATCTGGGATAACGATATTGCTAGAGTTTTCACCACTTTACAATTTTTCACGAGGAAATAGTCGATGGACGCAGGAGAAACGTCCTGTTAGTCATCGAGTGTATTTTTTGTTCCTTTATTGCGAGGCTGTTATTAGCTTCAGCATTAGGGTAGTCTGTAAATGGGGTATTTTCGAATGTTTATCATGACAGAAGACAGAAAATTTTTCTTCAATAAAGAGATAAGTGATTTTTTTCTTATCGTTTGTTGGAAAAATTATGACTACCATCACCGGCAAAGAAAGGGAAAATGAAGATAATGATGCGTATGGTCCGAGAGACCAATATTTTTTCAAATATAGTGAGCATTAGGATAGTCCGTAAATGGGGTATTTTCGAATGTTTATCGTGCTGGCCCCAAAAAATAACCCGCAACGTCATACAGTGGTATTTCTTGTGGTCCATAAGCTTGATGAACCCTATGGATTTATAATGTAATAACCCACTCATTTCAAAAGCGATAATCTATGCACCAATTTGAAGGTAGCAGTTGGTAATTTGTTTCCGTATAGCAGTATATACATAGAGTAATTTGTGCAAATTTCAAAGCTTTTTACTGATAAGGAGTCCTACGATAAAATATTGACTGCAACGATTGAAAAACTATGAAGGATAAGTGGGAGAAAAATCTGAATAATTTGAGGATTATTTTTTAAGGATTTCAAACCGATTTCATAAACGTTGTAAAAAAGATTAAATCTTATATTTAGTTACCATTCAGAAAAAATTTAATCACCAAATTATTCATCGCCACAATTTTTGAAAGGGACTACCTTTGTACCTTGCATTTTTGGAAGAGTTACATAAAAGCGTTCTTTTTATTGCAAGTAAATTGGTGACAAATAATATTCCACATTTTTTTAGTACAATTTTTATACAAAAGCTTGTGTTTCCGCCAAATACGTTCCGAGATAAACTTAAAAACAACGATCATATTTCACGACAATAATTGTTTTCAAACCAATATTAAACTGCAGTTCCAAGCGCAATAACTGAAACTCAAATACCAATTTACTTCACCGTGTCCTACATTTTTCGTTTAGTATTTCTTTTGTACAGTACCTAAACTAATTGGTCATAACGAAATGGGGTCATTCGTCAGAAAGTGAAGGCGTTTTGCCGGAGGGAAAAATTGAATATCCTCATAGTGCTTCGAAAATAGCTCTGTGCCATAATCTGTCTCCAAGGGTTAGTTTTGCTGGCACATTAATGATTTCCCAAGTGTAATGTCGACGTCGTCGCATTGTTGCAACAAAACTCGAGCGTAGAAGCATGTATAGGCTGCATATAAACACATATAATTGACGGTGCTACACACGAGCTTCCATAATTCATTCGCTTTCCAATTATGACCTAAAACGCCATGCCCCACGTACCAATCGGAATTCCGAGCGCGTAGAATCCTGAACGCAGCCACCTAGCGGCGTAATGAGGTTGGAGCGCTCCACACTAGTCAAAAGAGTGCTAAATTTATTACCCAATTTAGACAAACTTTTAAGTATCTATTGCTTATAATGGATGATGATTTTTATAGCTGCATGTCTTTTATTAAAAAAAAATTTAATTGCCGTCAATATCCACAAATATTAACGGGTTTATGCTAAATTTCCAAAAGGCACATATTCATTCAGCTTTTTCAAAGAATAATCCGTATTTTCCGCTTGATTTTGATGTATTATGGTTCATTCTCTTCGTTGAGAGATGCTTTAGGCATTCACCATTTAAAAATTTGATAGTATTGCACATTTGAAAATTACAGCTGCTTGTTTACGAAATTTTATTGATGGGTAAACAAATGACTGTAATTTCTGAATGGAGAATACTATCAAATATCTAGATGACGAATCCACGGAGCATCTCTCAAGAAAGAGAATGAGCCATGATACATAACAATCAAGCGATACGGATTATTATTTTTGAAAATGGAGCGAGTAGTGCAAAAAATTTTCAAAAATTAGCATAAGTTAGTTGCACTGTTTAAAAAATGTAGGCAAAATTACTTAATATTGTAGGAAGCTCATTTACAGAAACGGGTATACAAAATTTACTACACGAGTTCAACGTGAAATTGATGTATAATTCTTCTCAATTCGTTACAAAAGTCGTGTTAGTGAATACACGGTCTCGTAAATTCATTAATAAAGTCATATTCAAAATATGAGTTAACTTCAATTTTACCACACGTACATTGAACTTTTATTTTTTTTCATACATTAGATTAAATTTTACTCACATGTTTAGTGAAGTTACATTACGCAGGTTTAGTATAAATTACTATACTGTACATGAATTTTGCAAATATTTTCTACAGTGTGATTTTTAATGTAAATCTATTGAAATTAATGTTTTTCTAAGGCAAGGATATCTATTTCAATACAAAGCACCATTAACTACAGTCAATTGATACATTAAGGCGACCCAGTCACCAAAATAAATTATAGGAAAAAAATTGTGGAAGTGATATACTCCTACTAAAAAAATCTTCCATTAAAACCTCATGAAATACATAACAGGCATTACAATTCTGCAATTTCATAGAGACATACAGCGCACGAGAATGGTGAGGTAAAAAGTAAAACTTTTCACCTGTCGTAGCTTTCAGACCAAATCAGTGAACAAATTTCATTGTTCGGTGTCTCATTTTATCTGTCGAAAAGTGCATTGCATGCATTGTCGATTGAATATAGAAATTTTAATTTCAAGTCTTTATAAAAAAGCTATGATTTTAAATGTGTTAATAAATTCTTCCCTATCAAAAATTTACTAACCAATTGGTCACAATAAATATAATTTTCACTGTATCCAAAATCGCTATATTCAATTTAGAATGCACTCTTTGACAGATAAAATAGGACATTGAACACCAAAATTGGTTCACCAGTTTGGTCTAAAAGCTATGACAAGTTAAATAATTGACTTTCGATCTCACACCATTCTTATGCACTATATGTCTCTACAAAATGCAGAATTATGATGCTTGTTATGTACTTAATGAGTTTTGATTTAACATTTTTAAAAAGAAGGGTATTACACTTTTTTTTTTTCTTATCACATTTTTTAGGTAACTTTGTCCCCTTAAACTCTGTATACACACTGTAAGAAAAATCTGGTAATTTTTAAAATAATATAATTAGACTGACGATAATCTAACTATAAACTATAATTCCCATGACGAACTTCTATATTTTATGGTTATAGCAAATATAGTTCTAGTAGCAATTATTGAAATGATAATAGTTTCGAAAACTTTTCTAATAGTTTCAAATATGCCGTTTTGTTGCATATACAATTTCAAGTATCGTTTACTGAACCATATTATCATCGGTTGAACCATAAAACATTACAAGCCTTTCTATATTCGCTTTACCATATGAAATTGTTAAATAAACGAAATGCTTTTCTCTTACTGCACGAATTACAAAAATTGACACTCATTTGACTAGTGTTGAGCGCTCCAACCTCCTTAAAATGTAAGTGTACGTAAGTTAGGTTACCGTAAGCTCACGAGTTAGATCTACAAGCTGCAGCGTGAAAATCCATGCATCTAACAGCCAATTACGCACTACATGCCGATGGGCTACATACGTGCGGACACGCACGTATTTGCAAAGCGGCGATACTCGTGCACGACGCGTTGCATAATTAGCGACAAGAAAGGAATTACCGTTGCGACTATTTTTCATTTCCTTTCACGTTTTCCTTCTCTCTCAACTTGTTTTTCCTTTTTTTTTTGTTGCTTTAGGAACGAGACAAGTTTTCCCTGGAGACGTAAAGTGTGTAGTGTGATGTAGAAGAAAAGGAAAAGAAGGAATAGGAGAAAAAAGGAGATACAAGCTGTTTGCGAGAAACAAAGTGCCGTTAGGTGGCATTGACGAGACCTCTGTATATGTATTTATATATGTATATGTATATGTATATACAGGAAGGAGTCACCAATCATGCTTTTATCAGCTCGCCTTGAACTTCTCGCTGAAGAAACTCGTTAATTCCTACGCTAAAGCGTAAAGTGTAGCGATAAGCGAGGTGCGTGTGTGACACGACTAGTTTGCATAACTCAGCGTGAGCGACTCTCGGACGATTGCTTTCTGCGCGATCTCTCGTCTCTTCGTGCAGAGGATGCGTGTGTCTGTGGTGTCATCGCGTAGGCATTCCTCGGGGAGTTATAACGGAGTTGGAAAGACGTTTCTTCTACTTTACTCTTAGAATAAATCTGATGTATAAATAGTGTGGCGAAAAATGGTAATGCTTCTAGTTGGAATTGCAGATATGTTATTGACGTATTCTAACTTCGAGTATAGGAGAATATGTGAAAATAGAAAAATTATTTAGTTATGAAATTAATATATTATGAAATTAATATGTATATGTTAATATAAGGGATTTATGAAATTAATATTGACTCATTTTTTGGATTTTTGGGTATTGAAAAGTTGAAGCATGACTAGAAATGTTACCAGTTGGAATTGCAAATATGTTATTAACGTATTTCAACTTCAACCTATTCTTGATATTTTTTTGTATAAAAATTTGTGAATATAAAAATATGAATGTGTCCACATAAAATTACAGATGTGTTATCAACATCTTTCTATTCCAAACCCAGAATAACATATGCCATTGAAAAAATAAATAGAAGGTTAAGACATATTTACAAAATTGCTGATGGCTCATTTTCAGTTTACGCATGCAAATTCAGTGTTAAAGGTAAAAAATCACGTCATTCTATTTTTTAAAATCTGTACACGACTAGAAAAAAAAATATAACACCGTAACAAATAAAAATACACATTGCTAACCATCGTAAAGTATAACCATTATGATGTTGAAGACGATGCAGTGCTCCAACGAAACCGTCAGCACAACACGATCCTAATTGGAGACTGTCAAGAGCAATGTGCGTGAGCGTTCACGAATTCACCGAAGAGAAGATATTCAATAGAGTCGAACTCATTCAACCGACCGAAAATACCGCAGATTCATTCTTGCACTCTCACACTCCTTTCTTTTATTACCTTCTCACTCGAGATTGACAATGGGTATTGGTCTCTGTCGTACACGCGCCTCTCGAGAGTCTCGCGAAAGCCCGAGAAGTGGTCACCGTAAAAACATGCTAATCTCACTCTCGGTTAGTCCAAGTTGGAACGCACCGCTTATATACATTATTATGCGTACTAGTATATCTCGTAGTAGTAAGAAAGATAGAAAAGAAAAGGCACTTTCGGTTCGCCCGTGAACAAAAGGGAGAAGCGAGGGTGAGAGCACGCAAAAAAGGCGATGAATCGATGCGAAGCTGAAGAAGAAATGGAGAAAAAAAAGTGCTTTAGAAAAGGTTGAAGGAGGAGAGTGGAACTTGAGCATAAAAAGTCAAAAAGGTTCTATGTAAACTCCTCGTGTTTCTTCATGGCTTTGTATTATTTTCGCGTGTTTTTTTTCTCGACTGGGTTTGTAAGCAATGTGGCCACTTTGACGTATTGCGAAGGTGAATGGCCCAGTTACAGAGCCTCTTAGAAAATAATGACTAAACGTGAATATGAAATTATGTCTTTTATCATTACACTCAAATATTTAAAAATATTCAACATTTTTCCGAGTGGATTGTTGAAAAGGAGCATAAAGAAAAATTTGTTTTCAATCAGAGTTGTGATAATTCATTACTTTTAAACTTAATGTATGTATTTTTACATTGAGAGTAAATTGATAAAACATTTTAATAGGCAGAAAAAACAGGATTTTGCTTAAAAATTCACTGCAAAATGTAACAAGAATCGAAATAATTAGCCATTATCTATTTTTTAGTAATAAAACTTTAGAGTAAAGTTATGTGGAAACTTTTCATTTTTGAATTCGATAAAATGTTTATACAATTTCTTAAGTATTCTTGACAATAATGGATTACAAATAATTTATGTCGCAAATCAATAAATGTAGTGAGTCAAAAACCAAATTTTCCTCATGATTAAAAAAAAATTGATTCCGCTTATTGCATTTATATTTGCTAAATGAAATAATTTTCCAACAAAAGATTTCTAGGTTCAATTAATCATTCGTATAAAAATAACTCTTGACATGCTTCTTATTGAGTTGAAGGTTAATTAATAGCCTCCATATAATAAATTACGCTGTAGTGAATGATTACATATCGTTCCTTTTATTTTATTTCCAAGCATGTTTCATTGCTTCATCTCGCATTATGACTTTCTACGATTAGCATTTAAGCAGCCACAATAATTCGTACCTTTTGTACGCCTTTTGTTTACCTTCACAAAAATTTACATAGCTTCAGGGTTCGATAGATGCTTTCTTTCTAAATTTTTTTTCTCCTTTTTTTCCTCATTAGTTTTGTACTCGCGCGCTCTGAATAACACGAGGGACGAAAGGTCGGCATTCTTCTTGCCGGTGAACGAATAGCATGTTGTTGAATAGCTACAACGCCCATGATGAATAATCTCGACTCTCGACCTTTTTTAGCTTTCGTCGATGTCCCGAATTAACGTTCAGCTTCGCCGGATTCTTCGCTCCGTCTAACTGTCCTCTGGCTATCGGAACATCATTAGTTCCAATAACCGTTTGAAGCTCTTTGCTGCTTGGAAATCGAATCGACCTTCAATAATAGGAGTCTGAGGTCACTGGACCACAACGGACGCTTCGATTGACTGTTTTCAGTTGGAATTCAGATATGTTATTCACGTATTTCAACTTCAGGGTAGAAAAAGACGTTAAACTTTTTTTTTCATGATTTAGTGTGTAAAACTTTTTGGTAGATTTATGAAATAAATATTAACTGATTTTGAAAGTTTTCGGGTATTGTTTAATTTAAGCAAGACTGAAAATGTTTCCAGTTGGAATCGCAGAAATGTATTTTCTGTATTTCAACTTTAAGTGTAGAAGACGTTGAGAATTTAAAAAAATGATTTATTGTGTGAAAGTTTTTCGTAAATTTATAAAATTAATATAAACTCGTTCCGGAGTATTTTTGGGTATTGAAAAATTGAAGCAAGACTGGAAATGTTTCCAGTTCAAATTCCCCATCAGTTACTAATGTATTTTAACTTGGAGTGAAGAATAAGACGTGAAGATAAAAACAATTTAGAAAGCAGAAGTATTGAGTAGTTTCGTAGAATCAATTTTTACCGATTCTTGCGTTTTTCTTTTTGTATTAAAAAATGTCAATATAGAAATAAAAATGTTCCCAATTGAAATTGCCGATGAGTTATTAACGTATTTTTGTTTGAAGCCTAGAATAACATATGCAGATAATAAAAATTGTAAATTGAAGGTTAAGGGGCCCAAGTCAACTAAAATACTTCCCCTTTTCACATACCTCGTATCTGATGAGAAAGTAAAACGAGATAAGAAAAAAATTTTGTGGACCATACACTTATGAAAATTCTGAGCTCTTCGTTGTTAGAACTCGAATCGTCCTTCAATAATAGGAGTCTGAAGACACAAGACCACAACAGACGCTTTGATCGACTGTTCAAGATTTCATATCTAGAATCCGGCGTTTAGATGCCACGAAATTTGATCCTTGATCATTAGTTCGAAACCACTGCACCGAAGAAGCTTATCTCATTTTTTTTACCCGTATCTATATCACGGTTAAAAATTGTTTGGACGTTTGGAATTATGTATAAAATTATTAATTGTATTTAATGTAAAATGTTTGTGTAAAACGCTGACAATTACATTGTTATAATACTTCCTCTGTTTCTTTTACCTCAGTCTACGCCGATCAGTTTGTGGGACAGTACGTCGTATGCATTCAAATAAATTAACATATCATTTTCATTAGAAAAAAAGTTAGGTTGACTGATTGTTTGTTAAACAATTGTTTTTTTCACTAATTCGTTAATAACATTTTTGGATTATTATTATGCGAAATCAATCTTTTCAGTACGTTTTATATGCATTATTTTTTTCCGATTTTTATCCCATCGGGAAGTGATCGAAATTGTCTCTGAAACTCACTTTTGACGGGACTGTACGTATCATACTTCCTTAAACTGAATCACTTTTGCAGCAAAACTAAAACTTCGAAATCTTTGGTATAATGTACAAGAATAAAATAAAATATCGAAGATAATTTAATGAAAAATTATTTTTGTTTACGTTCTTGTATTATTTTTTAATAAGCATGATAATGATAATGAAGCATTCTTAGTTAGCGTTCTCTAAACAGATTTTTAGTCATGCTAAGTAATTTTTTTTTAGGAATCTTTTCACAATGGCAAGGAATTCTCTCTATGGCTACGATGTTTCGTTGCTGTTTTTTGTTATTTTCGTCTATCGCGCGCGTTTTGACGCCAAGGGCGAGCTCGTCCACACGACGTTTACGAATTTGACATTGCCAAGCGATGAGACAAGTGGGATGCATCGTTCGGAGAATGAATTATGAGCGTGGCGAATTTATGCGATGGGTCTGCAAGAGAGAATAAAACCGGATGGCATGGACGAATGAGACGAGAAGAAAGAGGAGAAAAAAAGAAAGTTGACTTTCGTGGCAATACCCAAAGATCCTAAGTCACTATATGGTCCCTTCACAAAACCTTTCGTAGGCGAATATGTGATTGTCGCAACTTCTTTTTTTGATTGTATTAACCTTTCGACTCGTCATGTACAAAATGTCATACTGGACAGTTTAACGTTCATTTTACTATTACACTTTACTAGCTCATCGTTGAACTGTCATAGTTTGTTTGTGACAAACGTCAAGTCATTTGAAAATCATGGACAAGACAGTTCTTGTCATGATATTCATAATAGTATTCAAAAATGTGCTATTGTTCTTGCCAGAATCAATAACGCATTTTTTTATTAGCATCATGTATGTTTGGTGATTCTTTTCTACGCAATTAATTTTTTATATAGTCGTCGTGAGATATTCATTTATGCGATCCAGTATTCATATTGTACGATTGACACCTTGAAGACGTAGATCTCGATAACCAGATGTTTATCCTTGACATTTTGAATGGCAGGAAATTCAGCCCTTGAAAATTATATTATGAATAGAAACTAATCTCCTGAACGGAATTTCAAACCTCCATCATTTTGTCAGATAAACATTTATCGTTCTTTTTATAAATCTATCAAAATTAATATTTTCTAAGTCCAACATATCTATTATAATAAAAAGCACCATTAGCCATAGAAATTGATGCATAAAACTTTGTATACGCGATTTACAAAAATTAGCACTCATTTGACTAGTGCGAAGATCTCCAATTTCCGGGGCGTGGTCAAAATTTCGAATGTTAAATTGCGAACGTCTAAAATTCCGAAATTAAATAACCCACCTGAAATTTTGACGAAATGTTTTCTAGCGAATTTCGTCAAAAATGTAGGTGAGATTTTAAGTTTCGAAATTTCTGACCTTCGAGGATTTACCATTCGAAACTTTGTCGCCGAGAAGCAAGGGGCGGTGGGGTTAAAGTTCAGGATGGTAAATTCACGAAGGTCTAAAATTCCGAAATCTATTCTCTCACCTACATTTTTGACGAAATTCGCTAGACAATTTTTCGTTCAAGATGTAGGTGAGAGAATAGATTTCGGAATTTTAGACTTTCGTGCATTTACTATTCGGAACTTTAACCCCGATTTCCTCGCGTCTCGGAGACAATGTTCGAAATTGTAAATACTCGAAGGTCTAAAATTTCAAAATTTTATATCTCACTTATATTTTCGACGAAATTCGCCAGAAAACATTGCCTCAAAAATGATGAAGGGGTAATAAGTTTCGGAATTTTAGACCTTCGTGTATTTATCATTCGGAATTTTAACACCGCCTCTTTATCCCCGCCCCAATTTCCTTTATTTTCATCACAAATTATTTAATTAACAACTGAAAGCGAAATTCTTAAAAATACATCCATCGATACATACCCAAGTTTTCGTGGTGATTGAACTCTCGTAAACTCACGAGACTTAATTCCACCGCAACATTCCACAACACGTTACTGCATCACGCGTGCATTTTATCGAGGTGAATTGAAGGCACCGTAACATTGCATTGCTCGATCGTGTTCGCTTAACATAATTGTCCCATGAGCATGCAAAAGCTTTCGGCATTCAATCAACAAGTACCTGATCGCAGAGGTCGCGGAGGGGCGGAAGGGAGTATAAGCGATGTGAAAAAATGCGACGGAATCGCTCGAACACTTTATTTATGCGGTGCCTCTCACTTTTTTGTTTGTTCTCTTTCGCCCTTCGCATCTCTTCGCTTCCTCGCTGCATGAGTTCCGCGCCGCGTGTACTCGACGCTTTATTCATTTCTCGCGTTATTCCTTTGAATTCGCGTCGCCGTTTCGAGCACGTGGTATCATAGCGTGGCCACACGCTATGATGTACGACGCACCGCGAGCGTAAATAACTTAAATCCGCGTGCGAGTTAGTGCGAGCGAGAGACTGAAGAGCAGATGAGTACGCGGCGCAATAAACGAGGAGGTAGAAAGGACGAGAGCGCCGAGCGACTAACTCTCGCGCAAGGAGTAGACTAACTCTCGAACCACTTGCACTTTCCGCGACGCTTCAGACCGATGTAAGTACACACTTCTCAAGCGAGCGAATACGAGTTGAACGGGAATACCCGCGTCGTTATAGCAGTATTACCAACCGGATATTTTCGTATTATACTTTGCCGAACATCTTTTTGCGGCTTGTCCTCGTGAACAGGTATTGCCAACAGAGTACATTTTACATGGGCTGTTTCGTACCAAATTCCGTCGGGAATTTTAGTTTAGTTTGATTTACTATACTTCATTGAGATCCTGGGATGAAACCCCCTAAGGACCTAAGGGAAGACAGAAAACAATATACAGAACATGGAACCGGACCGAGAAAATGAAAATTAAGTACAGAAAGTAGTCGGAGGCTAAATGAGGTTATACATAACGAAAAGAGAAAATGAGAGGTGACAATCGAACAAAGAATTTTAAGGAGGCGTCTTCGTGTATCGATTCGGAAGATTAAATTACAAAATTAATATGTATTGTAGATTAAGACATTCTGAACGATCTCAAAAAATTAGAAAGGGTTTGACCGTTTATAAATAAAAATATTGCAAATTGGAATATGCCGTTTTTAACACGGTCTCAAATGGCAGTTTTGTTTAATTTGTTGACGATTAAATCTTGAGATTATGATTTATTTGAACAAGACTTCGAAAAGTCAGTCAATAAATAAGCGCAACTGGTATGTACATAACAAGAATGTGTACATAAATATTAATATCATGTACTGAAATATTTCGGCCAATCAGATACTCCTATTTTTTGAATTCCAAATTTTTTATTTATTTAAGGAACTGCTAAAATAATCATTCAAAGATATGCCAATAATCCCAATTTTTTTTTGTCAGGTAATCTGCTATATAAAGATAATTTTTCATGCCTAATTGATTTAGCCTGGAATCTCCCATACACAACACACATGTACTGGAATATTTACCCAGCAATTTGTCCCATCTTTTAAATTTCAAATATATACGCAATCAGGGAAATTGCTACAGTAATTATTCAAAGATAAGTAATTTGCAATACAAAAGATGATCTTTCACGGCCAATTTGATTTGGCCTGGAATGTCCTATACACAACAGACATGATGCTCTCTATAGAGTATATAGACGATTATATACACATGTTCATATGCCGGTCTCGAGTTTCGTTACAACGGCAACGACGAAGAGGAATGAGTCGACAACGTGGACCACGACATCGTCGACGAGAGTCAACAGAACAAGAGTGTGTACATAAATATTAATATTATGTGCTGGATATCTTGGTCCAGTGGATAGACTCGCTTCTTATTTCCGGTTTGGGTGTAACTCGAGCGAGAATGTTGCTATATATAACATGTGTATATGTAGCAAGTACAAATACTGAAGCTATACATATATACATTTACACATATATTGTATATAGATAGTGTAAGTCGTATGGACGCGAGTGTCTATGCAAATGTTTGGACAGGAGACCAGCAGCAGTACAGAAGATTGCGGCTTACATACTTGTATAAATACGTGAGCTTGTATGTATAAACTCACGGAGTACGTATTTGTAGGCAAATATGAAGGGAAACGAACGGCATGTGGACACGCTTATTTCTGCGGTTTAAAGTGTGATTGTCAGAACCACTGCTGCACGACTACATAAATATCGAGGTCTGCAGTGTATATCCACTTCTCCACCAGTTCTATGCATATACGTGTGGGCATTTCTGTGAAGAGCTCTACGCGATGTCTCTATTGAACACTTTTTCCTCTACACTCGATTCATGCCCTTTGTTTTGGTTTCCGTTTTTTTCGCTCGTTGATCTACTTTTATTTATTTATTTTTTCATCGTGTTTTTTTTAAACTGTCTGCTTGATTTACTAAGCCAAACGGATTTTCGAAACCTCCGATAGAGGGAAGACCGAAATAATGAATATACTTTCTCATGACTTTGTAAAAAGTAAATAATGATGCAGAGTTGAACTTTGCAGATTGCTTTTTCATTAATTTTTATCTTTCGCAAAAGTGACTTTGAGAAGATGTTTATTTTTTTCGGCTGGCTCAAAGAGTAAGCATTGAGGAAAATGAAAAATGTTTTTAATTACATTTTTGAGAAATTAAGTTTATAGAAATTGGAGTAATCAAGAACGGAAATTTGGTAAGTCATTGTCGAAAAAGAAATTTTTTGGAAAAATTTAAAATTACGTAAGATCCGAAAAGGTTTACCAATCGTCAATAAATTTGGTACATAGGAGGGCCAAATGTTATTTTTCCTGTTTGAAGAATTTCAGTAAATCTGTAGAAATTTTACATGAATTACCACAAAACGAAAATTTTTCGATAATTTCCAAATTTCCTGAAAACCGAACCATTTTAACGATTTTAATACAATGTTTTAGCCCGGTAGTTTGAAATTCGTTCAAGTGAGAGTGTTTACGTATTTTTTTTCTAAATTTTAAAATTCTTGCAAACTGAGATGCGTTGAGCGATTTTTTTCGAATTTATACTAATTAAAGATTAGCTAGTACTATACATAATAATGATTCTTATCCGACATTGATTTTTTCGTTTCTCAACTCGAAAACCAGTGCCAAATTTTTTTTTTTTAAACTTCCTAAATCATGAGTGCATACAAATGCATACAGTTTCTTTTGGACGGAAAATTCAGTAGCGACCTTCAAATTTTGTTTTACACATTCATGATTGACGAGGATTTTTTTATAAAGTATTTGTCACTGCTTTATTAGTTAGGAAACAGAAATAAAAATTGAAGTTTCAGTTGAACCACCTTGAAGACATATGAGTAATTCCACCAAAACACAGTGACCGAAAAATGTTTTTCTTATAAAAAATAAAAAAAATTTCTTTCGATATTGCAAAACCTTCACCAAATTTCAACACGATAAAATATAAATCTAATTTGACGTTATTTCCTAATTTCCTAATTTTCCATTCAAACAACTTTATCTTGAATCAGTTTCATTGTCCGTACATTTTTGCAAAATAGAAATATGTGAAATTTTATGGCTTTTAACACCACCAAAATTTAAACACAAATAATTAAAAAATTCTAATATTCTTCAATTTTGCAATAACGAAAACTAACCATTTGAAGTTTTTTTTAAGAAAAAAAAAAAAAATGTTACTTATATTTTGTTGAAATCGCTCATACAACTTTCCCATGACTGTAAAAAGTGAATAATAATGAGGAAACAATGCGCGAGAATTCCTCCGGGATAAATAGGCACTCGACTCTATGAGTGAGTGCCTAGACATAATGAATCAAAGCTCATTTCCTCAAATTGGACCTAAACCCTCGCGGCACGGTCTTTTTTACTGGCTTTACACAGTGGCGAGCCTCTTTAAGCCGTTCACATATTTCTCGTGGGTCTTTTTGTCATGCGTGTGGCTGTGGCGTCTCGGTGCCGCGACTTCTCCACGACTAAGCGTGTGCGGAGAATGTTGTACCCGACACCCGTCGTCTACAGTGCCACTGTATACATATACATACGTGTAACGAGTAACTTCGAGGATAGCCGGTAGCCGACCACAGAATCCTGCATGCACCTGTATGTATAACGACATAAGTATGTAGAGGTAGATACGGCAGTCAACATATACATATACAGCTGAGGTGAGTCGGTGCATAATACTGACGCGTTTGCAGTCACTTTTATAACTACCCATCGTTAACCCAATTTCGTTGCAGCGCGTTGTACACGCACACACACGCGCTGCGCACCGTAGCGACGGCAATGCAGTCCTCTATTAGGGCTCATCAAATGCCACGACAAGGAGTGGCGTTACCTCGGTAATTTATATCACGGCGGTACATTCGTCGTCTGTACAAACGTGGACCAACCTCGAGAGTGAAACGAACAGGGGAGATTTTAAGTCCCTATATATTATATATACATAGATAGCATCCACAGGTGACCGGGGCTATTTGGATGTAACTTGATTTTGATGTTTGGCGTACATGCCAAGATGTGAGATTCATTTTAGGAGAATGTGATTGCATTTAAATTTGATGGTTTGATATAATTCGATTAAATTTAATTGAATTTTATGAAGGGTTAATTTAATTTGTAAGTTTTAGTTAAGGATGTATGATACGTACAGTCCCGCCAAAAGTGAGTTTCAGAGACAATTTTGATGACTTCCCGATGAGATAAAAATCGGAAAAAATAATGCATATAAAACGGGCTGAAAAGATTGATTTCGCATAATAATAATTCCAAAATGTTGTTTACAAATTGGTGAAAAAAACAATTGTTCAACAAACAATCAGTGAACCTTACTTTTTTCCTAATGAAAATGATATGTTCATTTATTTGAATGCATACGAATTTTTTCGGATTTTTTTCTATATTTTTTTTTTTTTATTCTAAAAAATGTGGGCGAAATAACGAATTTTGGATATGTGTTCAGCATAAAACCATAGACTACACTCAAGATCTTTTTACAAAACGCTTATCCAAAATTCGATATATTCTGCGCATTTTTGAAAATAAAAAGAATCAAAATAAATAAAAAAATCTGAAAACATTCGTATGCGTTCTAATAAATTAACTTATAATTTTCGTTAGACAAAAAGTTAGGTTGACTGATTGTTTGTTGAAGGATGGTTTTTTTCACCAATTTGTTATGAATATTTTGGGATTATTATTATGCGTAATCAATCTTCTTAGCACGTTTTATATGCATTATCTTTTTCCAATTTTTATCCTATCGGGAAGTGATCGAAATTGTCTCTGAAACTCATTTTTGGCGCGACTGTACGTATCATACATTCTTAATTCGATTCGAAATAAATTTCGGAAATTTCATTACATTTTATTAGATCTATATGAAACTTGTAATTTTACGAAGTTTTGAATGAGTTTTTATAAGTTTTGAATTCTATTGCGAAATTCTATTTCGATTTTAATCCAAAATGGCTTGTTTCTAATTGCTACTTTTACTTTTATTAAAGGCTACTACGTTTTTGGATCATTTTTAAATTGCCTGTTGAAGTTCACTAATATTATTATTTTTACTTTTGTAGCAGGTCAGGGTTTAATAATATTTTTTTCACTTTTTCATGACATAAATAGTATGTAATAAGAGAAAGTATTGCAATCTAAAAATGAAAAATTAACCCTAGATTTCAATGAAAATACATGTTTTTAGTGTCTTAGATCACAAAAAACACATTCACTCATTTCTGTCAATTGTTCTGTCTATCCGTGTGTTTGGCATCTGTTTGCTGAAAGTGTAATAACTTTTGAAAAAATCTATGGACTTTACCCACAGGCGCCTTCTTTTGTAAAATCCTGGTTTTAGCATTGAAATCCAATCCAAAATCTTTACTCCTTCGGTTACTTTACCTGGAACATAGAAATAACAATGCACATTATTTTTGAGCCGCTAGTTATTATTTTTATTATATTTATTATTATTATCTAGAGAATTTTTATATTTGACAGAGTACTTTTCAGAATTTTAAATAATCGCATTCGATATATCACTTTTAAAAAATATTTGCATAGTTCAGAAAAATAAGAAAAAATTCCAAAAAATCAGGTTAAACATAAATAACGATGTAATGAATCGCCTGGAGTAGATTAATGTTTTTTCTATTATTCAATATTTTTTTTTCATAAAAACAGCTCAAAAAATATAAGAAAAAGAAGTCTTTTCCACTTCGGCTATAAGCTAGAAACTTTTGATATCAAACAAAAGTTTTTCAGAATTTTTTTAGATTAAAAAAAAATGGTATTCGATATCTCACTGTAATAATGTATATGAAAAGAAATTTCCATAGAAAAAAAAATCTAGTGCATTTAAGGGTCCACCTAAGCCTACAAAAAATTACGAGCCAAATCGGTGAGGTCGAGATCTAATCCTGGTCGAAACAGGGTTGATTGTCCCATGTGTTTCCCAATTCGTTGATATTTATCAGACGTTCAATCGAAATTGTCCACAAGCAAAAAAGTCTTCGTAGCCTCTATCTATATATTCACACGCGTATAATGTGCTTCCCAAGTGCGAGTACCTTTTCTCCGTCGCGTTTATTCACAACACTGGCTCTTACACGTACTTATGACTCCGGAGATAAACCTCTTGACTATCCTTTCGTCCTGTTCTCAAGATAAAACGTCGGAGCTACGCCATCTAGTACATACGCACATAAACATGTAAGTATGCGATAAAGTGTTTTTCATAGTAATACGTGGGTGGTTAGGGGTGTATTTACATTTTATCCAGTGATGTAAGAAATTAATTGCGTTTGTTGAGGCTCGCAAGGAATCTTCATCTTCTAAAGTTTCACAAGGGTCGCAGGGACGAGCGACTCATCTTGCAGTAATATTAAGGTATGTACCAGTGGATGCTGTATTAGTGGCTGTATAAATCAAGGAAGATTCTAGGTAGAAAATTGCTACTTTGAAGCCGTGTCGTTGATCTTAAGCCCGACAAAATAATAATAATACTAGAATAATGAGGTATCATTACTTTATCTTCGTAAAAATGTACTTTTTTTTCGCTTTTTGAGAAAAAAACACAAAAAGGGCCCGCTCGAAGGATTACTATGGATGCTCCTCGACGCCTTCACGCTCTGAAGTACAGTGGGCAGTGTGTAATCACGTTGTGGGGCCCCGGACTATTTATAGCCACGACGTGCTTTCTCCTCACCGGACCATCCGGCATTTTTTTGCTCCTTCAAGGAAATTAGGAGGATTTCGTGAGGCCCTTTTACGTGACCCACCTTGCGAGGCGTTTCACTGCGTCTGTGTTACGCCGGACACTTCAGCTGGGCCACACGCACGAGTGACTGTCTTTTTGTGTGTTGGACACTTTGAATAAGTGGCGATGCGTGAGAAATCATGCGATTAAGCTAAGAACGTGAATGGAAAAAAAAATGTTTATGTGAGCAGCCCAACTGGCACTTAGCGACGAATTTTTCATCGTTAAAATGTGATAAATCATTAGGAACGTAAAAAGTACGTTTCTCATCATTTTTTTACAATTAGAATAAACTTCTTAAGGGACGACAAAAATTCATGTTCTAATTCTCTGTCAATTAAATTTTTTTATTATTGTAACGGTATTTTTATTGTATGATAATTCTCAGTCTCAAAGATAATAAATTTACAGTTTCATTTTGTCAATATATTTTGGTGCTCGATGATGATATGCAGAGTTTTTTTTACATGGCCCAAAGAATGTTGAGAAAAATCAGACAGCGATTTTTCACATGATTTCATTGCCGATAGTAAAATTAAAAATTGTCGAATCTCGTTTTTGGATATTTTTGTATCACACTCCTGAATTCTTTTTAAATAGTACCGAATTAAAAAAAAATTATTTCTACTTAGTGAGTCATAGAAAATCATTCTTAACCTTTTACATTAAACTATGGCGTTTTTTGAGTTGTAGCAAAATAATTACAGGCTTCATGAAAGTTGAATTACAGTGAGGTTATATTGTAACTATGTCCGATAAATAAATCCCTGTTCATGTGAAACTTATGCTGACAGCAGTCTGACTAGTGCATGCCACAACTACTTGAATCTACATCCACTTATGCATATAAATGCAGGAACGTATAAGCGACGACGATGGCTTATTTGGTCCACTAATGTGTGTGCATGTGAACATGTCACTCGCAGTGCATTGATAAGCAGTAGAGACTTTGCTACATGGGCGTTGACTGCGCTACAGGACGACGACACTGTCATTCGCTTAGCATAAGCCACAACCTAAGTAGATACGGACTTTTCTGAGCAAACACAAGATTACGAAGTCCCAGTAGTCTGATCAAACGTTTGGTTGCCTTTCAGTTTACTATTTAAATTGTCAGCCTTACGCGCTGGTTCGAAGATAAGATCTGTACACTGCAGAGACCATGAAAATCAGTGACAAAGTGTAAGTAGATAAGATGAAGACGAAAGTATAGAATCATAATAACATAGAGTGGATCTTAGAATTTCTATGTATATAACAAGCAGTCAAAAACTTATTACTACATCAATTGAAGAGCATTATTGAAAATAGTAATTCATGTCTATAAAACTTTGGTTGTTCAATGAAACCGTTATTGCCAAGGCAAAACGTTGAATTGTCAGCTATTTTTTAATATATTCTTTTCAATTGACATACACATTTTGAGAAACTGGACGGATATTGGATTTTTGCTAGGAATGCATTTATATTTTTATTTCATGAAAAGAAAATTTTTATATGTGTAAATGCTAAAAAATTGTTTTCGAAAAGTGGCATTTTATCACTATTATTATTCGGAATGGGTTAACATATTCTTTAAATGATTCTTTTCTATGGTTAAGGGTCTGAAACGATTAATTGAAATTGTTTTTTTAGAACAAATAAAAAAAATTTGGTAACGAATTGCTGAAAACAAAATTTTTCGAATTAGAATAATTCGAAAACGGAAAATCCGAACCGGCTTAACGATCATCGCTGAATTTGGTACGTAGCAGAACTGAACGTTATTTTTGCTGTGTAAAAAATTTAAGTCGATTTGTTAAAATTTAACCTAAATAACGGCGAAACAAAAACTTTTCTTAAATTTAAAAATCTTATAAAAACTAAATCGCTTTACCGATTTAGCCGAAATACAATGCTAACGGTCGCATCACGTTTTGCAATTTTAATACAAAGCTTAGACCTGACAGCTACACTGTTAAAAATATTTTGAAAATTAATATATGTATTGGAAGTTTTTTTCGCAGATACGGTATATTAAATTAAATTTAATATGCACATATGTTGTAAAATCCCAATAATTATATTATAAACACAACTTTTATGAAGTGTTTAGTACACTGTATGTCAATTTTAAAAAGTCCCAATATTTCATATTAATTATTATACAAAAAATTATAACAGTGTAAACATTTGTTCGAGATAGAACGTTTACGTATGTATTTTTCAAAATCTTACAATTCTAATGAAACTAAAATGTGTCAATCAATTTTTATCAATTGAAGATTAGCCAGTACTGTACACGTTGTTTAAATCTGAGCTGACTGAGTCGACTAGTTTACAAGTGACGCACCCACAAACACACACATACTTCCGGATAATTTTTCTAAACCTAATTTTTCAACCTCTAAGACCATCTCGAATGTTTTGGCAAAAACACTTTAAAAACTTTATTTTTTCACGAATACAAAGCTTCACCTATAAAGAATCAAACTCGATTTGGAACTTGAACCCTTTTGGCCACAGAATTGAATTGAAACATTCCCATTTTAATCAGAGAAGAGGCATGAAAGTATTTCGTCGTCACGTCACTGGTTCTTTTATGTATGGACGGAAAGTGTGTGGGACAAGTAGGCGGACAATAACGCGCTATGGTTGCTTTTGGCATGAGCCTCAGGGTATTTGTTATTGCATTGCACGATCACGAGCATACAAGGATTTGCTGAACACGCACTGTGCTTATATTTACGCACCGTGTATAATACGCTGGTGGAGTCTACATATATGAACGGGGTAATGGGCAAGACGGTGAAAAGATAAGAACGGAGAAACGAGAGGAGAAGAAAATATGTCCTTCGAGAAACGCAGCGACAGAAGGACGATACTCCGGGGTATAGTTAGATGTATAAATATATAGAAGGCACGATACGCTGTAGGTACAGAGGAAGGGCTGGGCTGACCACTTCGCTGGCAGGACCACCTTCACCACCACGATTTCTCTGTCTTTCTCGTAGCTGAAGAGCAAACGAGAATAAGAAACACAAGGTAATCCTCCGAGCATCGAGCTATGGAGAAAGGGAGGACCAACGGGAGAGTAAAAAAAAACAACAAGTTCTGAACTCGAATGACCTTCAACGGCCTTGGGCTCTAGGCAACTGAGCGCCGAGGTGCTGAGAGCCGAGCGAGACCATAAGCGGGAGAAAGAGAGACGCAAGGATTTCCCTTTCGTCTTACGCGGTTTTTAACCCTGAAACGCAGTTCCACCAGCTTCGAGCGTCACGCTGATGCACCGAACCTCCCGGATCTTCGCCATTTCTTTGTCAGGCTGTTTACCTCGTATTTTTGGAAATTCTTTTTAATTCGAATTTCTTATGTGTAACGTTCGAATGATTGTGACTGTGAAATTTAATGTTTGATATTCATTACTTTTGGCGGGCTAGGGAATTACGTACAGATTGTTTGAAGACGAATTAGTAAGCAGTGTTTGAAAATTTATTGTATAATTACAAAACTTTCGTAGGAGCTTTTGTCTGCACGAAGTATTGTAAATTTCATATGCGTTCGAAACATACATTTGAAGTTGCTGTATTGAAAATCGGTGTCTAGTGTTTGTAATTTTAGAATACTGAAGTACTGAATTTGCGCCAATATTTTTTTAAATCAAAGTATTGTAAATTTTTTATGCGTTCGAAACATAAATTTAACGTCGTAGTTTTTTCCCAAAAAAATTATATAGACCTTTAGAGGAAAAATTATGATCCAATTTTTTTCTGATAACATGAAAAAATACGACTAAGTTTGACTCTTATCGTATTGAATACGGCTATCTTTTCCTTAATTTTGAACTAATTCTCTAACATTTATATTTGATCGCCTTTTCAAGATTCGAGTAATCTAACGTTCACTGGCGACGATGCATTTATCTTTTTTAAAAGATAAAGTAGACAATGTTGTTAATATATTCTTGATGTCGAGGTTACTTCAAGTGTTGCGTTGTCCGAGAAAACCTTTGCCGAATATTTTTATCTTCGGATTCTCCGGTTGAAATTAGAACGACGCGTCACCTCATTTATCTTTAATCTTTCTCTGTACTTTTCTGTTGCTGGCTTTCGTCTGCATTTCTTCTGCTTTGCTTTTTAGGGGATTTATCCCAGCGCCAAATAAAATTCCCATACATACGTCTGGCCCATAGTTCGTTATATCAAAGTACCACTAGAATACACGTGAATTTAAAAGGTTTTTTTAAATCCTATATTACGTCAACATTTCCAAACAGCAATCTTTAAAAAATCGCATAAAGCGTCTATTAGTGATACTTTGATATAACTCATTATGAGATCGATCTCAGATAGTCGAAAGAAATTCACTAAGCTGGCATAGAATGCCCCATATATCTTACGTGTTATACGGTATAATTGTCTTAAGATGTAATTAAACTGCACACGGTTTATATTCTTTGCCCATCTCGACGAGGGTAAATCAATTATTTACGGTATAGCTAATCGCTCGGATCTTTCACAGTACGGATATAAAGAAATATATCTCATTTATAATATAATGGATTTTTCAAGAGGGACCAAAATATGTGGACCAAAAATTAACGTAAGTTTGGAGATCAAAAATTGATCACCTTAAAACTGCGACGATAGATCTATTACCTTATCCTTATTTTTGCATTCGATTTAATTTAGCGACGTCAGTTATGGTAATCTAAATTTTTTTTATGTCGGCACAAGTTCGTTATTAAGAACGCTCTTAGTACATAATATTTAAGTACTGAGACATCATTCTCGTGCTTCCCATTCCTCATCTTATTATTATAAGTATATTACGTCTGAGTTATCATGATCGTTAGAGAGTGGAAAAGTTGGCCGACTTTTTTTTCTCACACGCTCTCTGTGTTGTAGCTCTCGTTGAGAGATGCTCGGAACACAACTTTTCACCCGGTGCCTCCGTGCGCCATAAGCGGCATCTCGTAGCGTTACTGCGCTGATGTGCTGCTACCTACCGCGCGCACCAAAACCTATTAACTTAATTGCTCCCGGTCAGAAGAATATTAGCAAACAATGTGATATATACCGGGAGCACGCGGGACAAACGAAAGTTGCACGACGTTTCATTCGCTCTCCTTCTGTATACACTTTGAAGACAAAGCTGTGGCATCCACTTTACCGTTGTTAAAAAGTCGTTTTGACAAAGGTTCGCAGCAGCACAAACAGAGGGCCTTCTCGATTGTTGTGTACTGCGTAATCGCTTTGAGCGGATGAGAAAGGAAATTTGTTTATGGGTGATTCCACAAATTATTGACAAGACTGTTTACTTTCGCTCTCCGATTTGGCAGTAATTTTTTTTATGTTAAGTATACCCTCAGTGGAGTGGCTTGCATTTTTTCGATTTTCTCAGGGGTTCCCTACGGATTCCTTAAACGTATCGAATTATTGCAATTTTGGGAGCATCATTCATATGCAGAATCAATGGTTCCCAAAAAATGTAAGATCACGACGTATTCGTATATAAAAAAATCGCAACTTGAAGTAAATACTGTCGGTGCTTCCGAATTTGTTGAAGCTGTGAAAATCAACAAATTAGTAAGAAAAACAGTTTTGGTGTTCATAATTTAGCATGTAACCATAAAAAAGCCGCGTGTGTGTATGTATGTTCGAGACACTGAAAATTAAATTGTCCATAACTTACGAACAGCACAATAGATCGAGCTCAAATTTGGCACACAACTAGAGTATTGACTCCTCTGTAATTGACATCATTTTTAATTAAATGTATCAATGTATACAGATTTTATAGAATTTTTAATATTTAAAAAAAAATGTCGTGATCGTTCTAACTTTCGTAAGAATTCGCCAATTTAGCTAAATAGTTCTTTATAAATAGAGGCACGTTAAATAATGTTTGGTATTGAATTTCAGCGAAATTGGTAAAGCGGTTTCGATTTTATAGAATTTTTAATTTTTCAAAAAAACAAATTTTTCCTCTAATTCACGTCGAATCTCAACAAATTAACCGAAATGTTCTACAGTCGAAAAATACCATACAGCCCTGTTACGTACGAAATTTGGTGCTGATCGGTAAAGTCGTTCGGATTTTATGGCATTTTTAATTTTCTTTTTATGTACATTATCGGTCACAACTTCCGCAAAAGTTAAGAGAGTAAGATAAAAATTTGTATTTAATCAAAATGCGATGTGAGGGGGTTTCAACGGTATTTCATAGCTGCACACAATATCGATAATGAAAGAGAAAACAAAGATACAAAGTAGAACTTTGGACATTGCTTCCTCATATAAAATTTGAAGACAGCTGTAACGAGGATATTTTAAAATTGCAATTTTTAACAAATCTCCCTCTATGACAAAGCCAAAATAAATAACAAATGTCTCCCTCATAGAGGTAGATTTGTTAAAAATTGAAATTAAACAATATCCTCTTCACAGCTGTCTTCAAATTTTATATGAGGAAGCAAAGTTCAACTTTGCATCTTTTTATTTTTCTTTAATTCCGAGTACCATGGAAAATCGAAAAAAAACCGAATAACATTTTCAAGGTTTTTTTCGCGGTCTTTACGACCGATTTCCGGTTTATTTTTTGCAAAGAAACCGCTTTCTTGAAGGTCGTTTTTACGGCGAATCAGCTGGTAACGACGGTCGTCAAGATCGCTAGGGCATAAGAGACAAACGAAAGAAAAATACTGCAAGCGAAGCGAGCACGTTGTTGCTAGTATCTAATAAATAAAAAAAACAAAACATAACCACCTTCAGAGCTCTCTGCTCCTACCGACAGCATAACACACCAAGAAGACCCGCGTAGATTCCGGGGAGTTGCTCGCATGTACGTATCTCGATCCGCCGCGCGTTATATTATTTAAGTGGACGTCCGGAAGTTACGATTTAGCGATAATGCCCCAAATCCGCGGTGCAAAAGCGTGAGCGTGCACATTTTTAATATTATGTTATCCTGTACGTTAACCGGTATCTTGGTGGCAGCAGCAACAACAGCAGCAGCAGCAAAGGACTGAGGGACACGCCGGAATCGCCAGCGCCATCGACCAGCGGTAGGGTTAATCCGCGAGGCCGTGGTAACGTATAACTCTCGCTGCGGGAGTTACGCCGAATCGACTTTACAAAGCGGGAAGAGAAAGGAAAATATATAACTATAGTGCGTTTCGCGTACGTGAACGCAACCAACACTCAGCGTCGGGAGATATATAAGTTGCGGTGCACAGCCCAACACTCTGCGTATTAGGTGTACATTCGATATAAGTGTAGAGATACATATATATATATATACATAACTAAGTACGAAACTCTCGCACGTGCGTCTATCCCTCGCGCGCTTTGTAATAATATTGGCTGTATATCCACCGTGCAATTCCTCGCGCAATGTGTATTCTGTTGAGGGTTTATAGCAGTCATATAAAATACGCTACTACATGCGTGGGGCACACGAGATTTAAGTTGGTATTCGTTATGAGACGATCCCTCGAATTCTTCGTAGGGCATCGCGAACATTGTGTTTTTTTCATCAGAAAATTCACTATAGCGATTGTTAATATTGTTAGCCACGAAACAATAGATGGTGTTATAAAAATCGTGTCCTCGGTATCGTGTTGTGCGAGTATGAGAACTTACATTTTTTTAAAAGGACTAGCAACAACGCTTGCTTCGCTCGCAGTCTTTTCCTTTCATCGGTCTTTTTTTATGGTTAAACATGAAATTTGCATGTTTATACCATTCGTCATTTGACGTGATGCTATTTCTTTTTCAGTGTTTCGATATAATTGGGTTACGATGTGCTATGTGTTTTTTTACGAAGAAATATGAAAGAAAGAAAACATCTGTTTAAAAAACGGACTCTATTCCACAACTGCGGAAAAATAGTGATTCAAAAAGCGCGCCAAAAGTGACCCTGCAGCGATTACAACAGTCTGAAGTTGGCTTTATGTCAAGGCCATCGACGACCAATCAGAATGATAGAATAGTGGCTTCAGTTTTCGATATTTCGACTTTCGATGTACTATGTCTTTTTTAAGAGAGGATCATATGCACTCTCAACTTATACGTAAATTTACTTGGATATCATAACAACCGATAAAATATAACACTAATCCGAAGTATTAAGTCCTTATTTGCAAGGAAGCTTATCTTGATTTATGCTTCAATTAATAGTCGCTGGGTTGTGTTGTCCAATTATCTCTGATCAATGAGTTGCTCGATTATATAGAAAGTCGAAGGCGGTTTAATCATAACCTGATAGGCTTGGTTGGTCAGATTGGAACCGCAGATCTTTGGTTAGCAACTTCAACCGTAAGTTTAGAGAGAGTTTATTTTTGATATTTCTACGAAGGCAAAGATATTGTTATTATCATTACTGTTATTATACTAGATAATAACTGTACATAAAAGTGTAAGTTTAAGAATAAAATACTACACGAAGGTGATATAATACCGATCAGAGGCTTCGACAGGTTTTCCTTTAGATCACTAAAATCTCCTTAACCCAAAATAATACTCAGTCACGTGAATCAGCGAGTTATAAAAATGCGCAATAAACTAAAGTTTATATTGTACATCACTTAGTATATTGCGGTATGGTGTAGTGCATTTCAACCGGAAGTGTAATGAATTTTTATATTCTCCGCTATAAACCTCTCGTTACTTCTCTGTAATTTACGTGTTATAAAACACTAGTTTATTTTATTATTTCATTTCCCGCTGTTTACTTCCTGCTGTAGCACGTTTGTTTTTAGTTTAGCTGTTACAATGATTCGTTGTTATGAGTTATATTCTCACCGAATTATTGTGGGCCGCACAGAGAACGGAAATGGAAATTTGAGTGGGCCTTTCTAGTCAAGCGGAGCTTGTGGTGTTTCGTTATCTCACGAAATCATCGCTGAGCGAATCGGACCGAGCTGAATGTATGATAAGTCACGAGTCGTAAACAGAGCCCAACCGCGTGGTCGTCGTCGTCGAGGACGTCGACGGTGACGACGACGACGACGACTACGTCGACGAAAACTCCTTTCATATTTTCACTCTTCAATTACGAGACACCCGTGGCTGGGCTTTATATAACGCCGTAAGTCGGGCGAGCGAACGAGCTCACGGTTTCATAATACCCGTCGAGGGTTGCGAACGGAGAAAGAGGCCGAACTGTGAGCGCCTTACAAACCGTATACGCTCGATGCTCGTACAGAATTCGCGTACGTACTGTATTAGTAGTGGGAGGTTGAGTCGAAGCAAACAGATGCGAATATTCTCTCTTCAAGACATGAAATTAGAGTGCGCATTAATCGAATTAAATATGAATGTACGAATATCAATTCAATGCGCATTGATGGAGTTAAATATAAGTGTTCGAATATTAATTCGTTGCGCATTGATGGAGTTAAATGTGAATGTTCGAATATTAACTAAATGCGCATTGATGGAATTAAATACAAATGTTTGAATATCAATTTCATTGTATGGAAATGTGAGTATCAATGCATCGAAATTGGTCTGAATGTTTAACTTAAGTCAAATAACATTATTTATTTGGATGAAGGATATTCTACTAGTCCGTTTATCATTTAAATAAATTTATTTCTTCAATTTCCGGTGTAGTGAGATTTTATAGATCAAATAAAATGGATGGAATACATTCGAGCGTATAAACCGTATATGCAATCAAATAAAATTACTTATGTAAATTAAGTAAATTCTATTAGGTTGGTCATTGAATAAATAAATTTATTTCTTCAATTGGGCATAATTCGAGTTATATAGAAATGATCGAATATTAATTTAATGGTATGGAGGTGTGAATATTAATGTAGAGAAATTGGTCTAGCTATTTGATTTATATCAAACATCATTATTTATTTGGTTTAAGGAAATCCTATTTGGTCAGCCATTAAATAAATAAATTTATTCCTTCGATTTCCGGTCCAGTGAGATTTTATAGATCAAATGAAAGGAAAGGAATATATGCAAGCGTATAAACCGTGTATCATAGATACTCGTACAGAATTTACATACGTTCTACTAATGTAGTGAGAGCTTGACACGAGACATAAAGATACAAATATTCTTTCTCCATGCAACTAGATTGCGTATTATTTAAATTAAATACAAATGTTCGAATAATAAATCAATTATATGAATATGTAAGTATTAATGCAATGAAATTGGGCTAATTGTTTGATGTAATTTAAATAGCATTAATTACTCGAATCACGGAAATTTTATTACTCCGGCTATTAAACAAATATATTTATTTCTCAAGTCACATGAAATGATCAAATGAAAGAAAAGGAATATATGCAAACTTAGATTAAAACTTTCTCCCCTCCCTATTCACTCTATACCGGATCTAAAACAGCGACTCATAAAATTGCCTAACTCACGTAGCACGTCTTCATATAATATGCAAAGTTCTGCCGTCACATTATACAATAGGAAATGATATAAGAATATAGTCATCCTTGGTACATCATCTTTACACGTGTACAAAGTCTGAATATGTCGTCGTCTCATACAACAATCGATGTGGAACGATAAAATCTACACGCTATACGTGTCGAAATGTAGAACTCGATCGCGCGATGACGAGTCTTAAAATTCTTTAGCAATATCCATAGTTGTTGAGATTTCAAGGCGTAATAGGCGAGATTGTCATTGCGATCTTGAACTGGGCATACCAGAAACACGTCTCGGATACGCACATGTCTTACATCCGGCGACGAGTGGATGAATCACGAAAAAAATTGCCAAATATATATATATATATATAGAATGTAACGGGGATGAAATTTCTGCGGCTCGTAATATCTTGTGTATCTTTCCTTTTATCCCTACCACATTCACGGAATTTACTTGGACTTCTCCATCAGCAGCAGCGCCGACGCCAGCAACTTAACCGGACGTGACTTCTTGAAGGAAAAGAGAGTCCTTGAACAGGGGATTTTTACCAGTGAGACACGCACCAAGGTCAAGAACCGTTGCTGTGGCGATTTGCCAGCGAATTTTTCGGGGATTCCCGGATGTCTGGCTAAGAGGATATATCCTGTCGACGAGAATTTACAATAATCATAATATGACGCTGGAGTTTGCAGCAGTAGGCGTTTAGATAGGCGGAGCAGAATTTCCCATGTCATTCGACGTCGAGTCATCACGGAATGATATGTGAAATGGGATAGAGTGTTGTATTGAGACATGACGTGGAAATGTTGAGAATGTTCGTACTTATTTTGTCTAAGGTCACGTCTTATTCAGGTTTTTTTTCTTCTCTCTTGCTCACAACATGATGGAATTTAACGAAAAATGGAATTACATAAATGTAGATATTGGAAATTATAACCAATAAAGCACTGACAATTTTGTAGATAATTAACTGCAGATACCGCACTGAATCAATTTTGTTAGTTTCGGTGGAATTTCCATTGAAACTTTTGTAACTTCAGCAAAATAATGTTGGCCACTAATGCTCCGAATTTTTTTTGTTACCCTTACAGACAATCTTTGCTCCATTTCGGGTTCGATAAAATCAGGTTTGGCTAAATACGTACTGCGAAATGAAGTAGAACTATGGATATATTATTTTTTAAATAAATAAAAAATGTACAAGAAAAAAAATCTGTAAACGTATTATTAATAAAACTCTTTTACTATTATTACTCAAAATGGATGCGTATATTTCATCAAAAATCGCATCATAAAAAGAGGGACAACTGCTTCACTTGCTTACCAAATTTAAGTTTGATCCCTCAAACAGTTACTGACCAAGAGGCGATTAAATTTTCGAAGCCCTCCATGCACGCACACAGTCACGGACATCTTTTTAAAATCACTCTTCTCGAAGACTTGGACCGTTCTGAGTATACGGATATAAAAATATTTAAAAAAAAAAAAAACAAAGCTTCCTTCATGGGGAAACAATTAACACAAAATTAAATCTCGTATAGAAGAAATGAGAAGATGTTGTTGCATATATTAGATAGCCATAAAACGCTGTAATTTAAAACGAAACAAAAAAATGAACAAAACATACGTAAAACACTAAGAGAATAATTGATAAATCGAATGTGCAAATTACCCAGTGAACACAGTTATATTGCAGTAATGTAACAAATATTACATGTAATATTGCCTGGACATTACATACAAGTTGCAATTTCTGACTCAGCAATATAATATCGTTACATTACATTGCTACATAGCCGGTACATTTATTTAATATTGCAAAAAAAATTTTAAATAACCGTTATATTACCCATATATAACAACTGTAAAATTGCATGTTACTACCATGTCATATAATCGCAACGTATCACAAGTGTAACATTTTTATATACCATGTAATTTCCATGTTATATTACCGTGATAAAAAGTGTTTACTGGGCTTGCAAATAAATATTATATATATATAATAAATATTATATATATATAATATTTATTTGCAAGCGACAAATTCGTGAAAAATACTGAAACATTCATTTTGCCGCGTAGATTTTTAGGATCTTGAATTCAATTCTATATATTAAATATCTGATTCAAAATTATATACAAGCCTGCTCAGATAATTTCTTGATTGACATATCGCAGATAAATAACATCCCGAAGTCGTTTGTGCACGGCAATGAAGGGGGCAAACGATGGAGAGAGGAAGAAAGTAAAAAAACAAGGCCCTAAAACATTTCTCATCAGATACTCCTAAAGTATTTGGGGGGAGAGAATAAAAAAGAGAGAGAGATAGATAGAGAGGAAAAAGTTTATTGAGCGGTCCAACGCGTTCGGATATTTTTAGCGAGTCTGCATCAGTGCAACCGCAGCTACATCGTCATCGTGCTGGACAAGGAACTCACGAAATGAATTTCGTGCAAACTCGTTAGGCCGTCGGGTCGTCGACACTGAACTTGTGTATATACCTATAGTCAGATAAGGTTTTGTGGGGTTAAGCTTCTCACAAGGAAGTACTTGAATATAAAAAAGAAATGAAAATCAGATATCACGGGATTTTCTGTAAGGTTCTTTATTACAACACGCGACGAATGCCAACTTTATGGTCACCATAATGAGTAACATTCACTGTTATGTAATTTTTTTATAGCGAGTGATATTTCGGTGGAATTCTGCAACATCACAATTTTATACATTTTATATAATCAATAGATGGTCGCAAATTTGTGATATTAAAAAGCGCAGGGCTCAGATTTTTTTTAAACATTTATGATCATGAGAAACTTTTTTATGAACACATAAAAAAATTACCTAAGGTCCCCATTGGTGATTTTTTTTATTTATCAAATATGTAAGAGCCGAGTACGAAATTATTGCAGGGGTTAAACCAGTGTCAAACACTTTATATTATTATGCAAATTTTTGTTTTAACGACTAGTGTAGCGAAATTAGGGAAATTCTCGGTTTTTGAAGCCAAGATCAAAAGTAATCCAAGGTTCAAGTCAATCTCAAAAATTTTAATCTCATTTACGAGAAAAATTTTGAAATACGTTTCTAATATTTAGTCTGCTTGGAGGTAGAAAAATCGTGTATTCTACAGCCTGCGGCCTTTTTTCTTAGGTAATGGTAGGTCAGTCAGGAATATGCAACCCCCAAAAAAACATTAAGTGGGGAAAGTTTGATACAAGTACAGTTACGTAAGTGGGATCTGATATGCCTCCAAATGAATCTTATCCATAGAATACGTTTTTAGTTACTTTAATTAAACAAATTAGCTGCATATACCTCTTATAGGCGATTGGTAAATCAGGTATTTTTTAAATGGATGAGGTTCCTATATAAACTTGAACAAGACTTAAAAATGATGCGTGACGAAAATAAACGAAATACAATCTATTTCGTTTATTTTACACGCATCATTTATAAATTTTAAAACCTGATGGAAGTTAAAATACTCAATTAATCAATTGTCTAATACAGGTTTATGCAACTAATTTGTTTAATTGAAGTAACTAAAAACGTATTCTATGGCGAAAAATAATTATTTCGCGACGAGTTATACTTTAAAATTTAATAAATCAATAAATCATAATTCCATCTTACGAGAATGATTCTTATGTAGTTTCGGAGGTGAACGTGTTCTCTTCAAGTTTGATAGTAATAATTATGGTCGTAAGATCTACTGTGCCCGAGTTATTCGCAAAAAAATGCAAATTATACGCATTTAATGTAGTCAAAGTTGAATATTTTTGAGCGTATGTGGCAGTAAATGCTCTATGATACACCGAATAAAAAAGAATTAAAAAAGCTACTTGATGTCACTATTTTAACACCCGTGTATTTCGTACGAAAATTGGCAAACCCCTGGAAACTCGAGACAACGACTGCTTACGTGTTAATCAAATGGGAAATACTAAAACCCATTGCGCGAAATCTAAAAAAAATCGCACGATTTTCCTTCTACCGTTGTCAATAGAATGATATGAACGACGGTTTTACGGTGTGCGAAGTTGAAAAAAAATTTTAAAAATTTCGGCCACTCTATTATGCATATTCATAGAGCAAGAAACAGAGCGAACAGCAATAGAGTATCGTTATAATACACGAGTACAGCTGTATTCGCCGGCGGCGGCGCTAGCAGCTAACTTTCCCTTTTGACGGATCCTCGGTCTGGGTTCTCGAGTCTCTTGTCTGAAAGTAGCGAGTACCGAGCGAGCGCGCGCAGAAACTCAGACGCCGGCCTCGAGTACGATTCGCCACCGTTCGGTGCAAACGGAGCCGATGTACGAGAGGATTCGTCGGTTTTGTACTACAAATCGCATTCAATTATACGAAGATGAGGTAAAAAATGCGTCACGCGCATCATCCGGCCTGAGAGATCGTTCACGAATGCCGAGCGCCATCAGAATTTCCCTGAAACAGGTGGCTTTCACTTCCACGAGTGAGTGCGAGCGAGCTAGCGAACAAGAAGCCCTCCTCTGTCTCTGAAGGCCGCCGCCTCGTTCTCTCGTCTCTCTTCGTTGCGCCAGATATGCCGCGTTTACGCGGGGTTTCGATCGGCACGTCCTGTGGCCCCTCGGCATAATATCCGAAACTAAAGAAGACGAAAGTAGAAAACACCGGGTAAAAGTGTCGACGAACTTTACCTTCGCTCCTTTCTTTAAGGAGAATGACAATGTTACATTTTTCATCCGAAACAAAGAATTTTTTTTAAATATTTTTTTGTTTGCAAAAATATTTTTAAGTACAAAATATATTTGTCAACATACGTTCGTTATTCTTAAAGGATAATGACAATGTTTCATTCGTCACATGTAACAAAAAATTTTTTATTCCTTGCAAAAATAATTTGAATATCGTTTCTTTGCTTGAGAAAACTTTTACAATAGTAAATTTGTTGTAAAGTACATTTGTGAATATACGGTTGTTATCCTTAAAGGGAAATGACAATGTTTAATTTGACATCCGAAACAAAGAATTTTGCTTCAGAATACTCAATTTTTTTGCTTCTCCGAAAATATGTTAAATCGGTACGTTTCTTTGGGAAAAATGTATTTTACACACGGAATTTTAATGTTTGCATATTGAATTCTTATGGAATTATTTTTATGTTTTCAATATTATTTTCCACAAATCCACAATCAAATTCATAATTAGTAACCAGCCTCCGATTCGATATCATGTGAAATATAATTTAAAATTGAAAAGAATTAAAATTTTTGTTTTGGAATGGACAAAAATCGAAAAGACAGTAAAATAAAAAAAAATTTAATACAAATTTATTTTGAATAGTTAAGTTACTTGAAAGCAAAAGGAATTTGCACTCGAATTCCTTACCGAAGTTTGAATCAAGGGTATAATAATAATAATGAATAATGCATAAGAATAATAATAATTATAATTCGGCCATTACCTCCTATTTACTGGATGTGCTAAATCAACGTAATAGTGTTTGAATCATTACAGTAAATTGGATTGTGTAAGTGCAGTCTGTAATATATTGCACGGACAATTTAGATGAAGACAATGACACTGATAGCGAATAAATGGTTGAATTTAGTGACCCAAAACCTCATACCTCCTTGAATAATATTCAATAAGTTAAAAAAGATGTTAACAAACATGAAGATTTTTTATTGTAAAATAAATTCACCGATTTTTCACGCGCACTTTCAAAACTCTTTGAACCGAAATAGTGTGCTTAATAAGTTGCACAAGAAAAATCAGAAACAAAAAAACGTGGAAATGCTATTTAGAAAAATCAATGACAATAAAAAAAATAATTCATAAGCCAAAATAGTCTTACAAGTAAACATTCTTTGAAATAACTAATTAGTAACTCGGCATTACGATTATTGCAAACAAATATTTTCACTATCTTCATCATTGCTTTTGCCAAATTTTTCTTCAGTCTCCAAATTAGGAAATTGTCAATTTACTGCAACTTTCAGTTGGGAATATATGTGCAATAGATTCTTACTGTAGAATGTCTCAATATTGGATGTCAAAGATTTCAAAGTAGCGTAAATAAATAAAACCAATGACAAAAAGCCACCGGAACTGACAGGCGAAAATCAGTGATGGTTGCAAGGGGAGCATAAATAGTTGGCGAAAAGTGTGGATCTTGGGTATACAGTGTGCAGCAGTAGACGCGAGGCTGCTGCGGCAAGAATCGCGTCAGAATTTCCCTGAAACCGCTAGCTTTCACTTCTTACGGCGTTCGTGCTTGCTGAAGAACGCTACTAAGCTACTACACGTCTATACATAGCACGTACATGGGGGATTCCATACCAACTCGACCTGGTGCTGACCCTTGACTTTTCGAATTTCATCCCCGATTTTTTATGTTACTGTTTTATCTCTAAAAAGCAGCCACAATTTTTATTACATTTTTTTGAAATCAATTTATAAACTTATGATTATTTATAACGAACATATTGAGAGTCGCAATGGAAAAATCTGAGAAAATTCTCTCGAGTCCTGTATCAGATACTAATATTTTTTAACTTAGATCCAAAGTGTCTAGGACCGCGCTCTTTTTTTTACGATTTTTTTTCCAAACGAAAACCGAAAATAATTATATACCTAAAGATTCTTACACTGCAGGCTATTGTTCAAGCATTTCATTATATGTCAGGACTTCGGAGAATTTTCTCAAAGTTTTTTAAAGCGATTTCTATATTTCATTTTTAAAAAATTATATATGCATTTTTTGTTATGAATAGACATAAGTATATAAATAGTTTTTGAACAAACCTAATAACAAATATAGTTTCTTTTGGCTTCCTCTTAGAGGACGTTCAAATAATAAAGAAAGAAATTCGCGATTTTTACGTTATAACACTGAGGATTGTTCAAAACACCGAAAAAAGTGGTTTAGAAAAAATGTCCGTTTGTATCTGTGTGTGTGTGGCTTCGAAATTTGAATCACCTGTAACTCAAGAACCATTCAACCGATTGAGCTAAACCTGGCACACAAGTGAAACAGCAGTTTGTCTTGGATTGTTGCAATTTTTTACAAAATGTATGCAGAAATTTTTATTTCATGGGTTTCAAATATTTTAAAAAAATGGATGTGTGCGCTCCAGCTTTCGTAAAGTTGATGATATTTTCGTAAATTATTCTTCATAAGTGCATGTACTCTTAATGTTGTTTGGTATTGAATTTGATCGAGATCGGAAAAGCGGTTTGGATTTTATAGAGGTTTAAAATTTTTGAAAAAATCACGTTTTTGCCCTCACTTTGGTAAAACATGAGTTTGACAACGAATTCAAAGTTCATACATAAATCGTCACTATCTAGCGATGATTAGTACATAGTTTCGTCATAGTATGCAATATGGTTCACATTTGTCAAAATTTTAAGTTTGGGAAAAACGATGTTATTTTATCAACATTAACAAACATAAGATAGTAAATTCATACTTTAGACATAAAACCACTACTATTTAGCAATAATAGGTACACAATTTCGTCATAATTTGTTATGTGGTTTACATTTTTCAAAAATTTTAATTTGATAAAAAATGAAGCTGCAAGTTGCTTCCTAATTATTTTCGTTTTTTCTTACAAAGCTTCTCCTAGTATTTTATTTTTAGTATTTATTTATTCATTGTATAGCTTATTCAGCCTTTTGTATTCCCCTCCTTATGTTTCCATATACATTTGTTTTTGATGACTTAAACTTAAACTTAGATTTGAAATGTAATTTACATAAAAATAATAATACTAATAATAATAATAAAATAAGCTTGGCTTAAGTTTTATACAGGAAGACTTATCGATACGCGTGCTACACTCTATGTTTATTTATGGCTATCGTTTGTATACAAAGCTTCTTCTATGAGAAAGCCTAAATCGATTAACATACTTTCTCATAGAGCTTTGTGAGAAAAACCAAAAATAATGAAAAAGCAATTTGCAAAGTCTACAATGTGCATCTTTTTTAACTCCCGACTGCCACTCTGGCGGAAAAAAGACGGGAGTTATGCGTTTCACGGCGATCAGCTGATTTGAGCGATTTCTTTGTAGTCAATGTTCTCGAAAACGGTAAATAATTATTTAACCAAATTTAGTACGTCGCTTATATCACTAGCGCCCAACTTCTTTTTCCATAAATTAAAGTGATAAGTTGTTGATTCACTGAGATAATTATATTTTGCAAGTAGTGCAAAAAGCCTATTTGAATATATCGAAATGTCACAAGATGGCCGCCATAATCGTGCTGTAGTGTAACTCACTCCACAGCGCATATGGCAAAGTGTTTACTTTAAAAAGGATGAAATAAAAATAATTTTACAAAAATAAAAAAACTCCCGACTAAAAAATAAGCTTAATTAATAAACAAATGCGGTAAGTAAAAAATGGTGAAATAATTAAATAACATATCATATTATAGTCGGGAGATTCTTTCGTCATCAGGTGTGAAAATCTCTCGATTATGATATGATATGTTATTTTATTATTTCACAATTCTTTATTTACCGCTTTTATTTATTAGTTAAGCTTATTTTCTAGTCGAAAGTTTTTTAATTTTTGTAAAAGTATTTTTTACAAAGCTACCTTTATGAGGAAGTATGGTAATCGATGTTCACTTTGTAAAACGCAACAAGTAGTGAGGAAGCAATGTGCAAGGTCTTTAGACATAGCACAATAAAATAGAGAATCGGAGAGGTCAAGGGTCAGACCCAGGTCGAGTTGGTCCACTGTTATATATTTTTCGATGAAAATTAATATAAAGTGTTGAACGTTTTTTTGGAGAAACGCGTTTATTAGATTCAATATACAAATTCTAATTAATATACAAAAAAATTGTCGTAAAATCAGTATACAGAATACTAAAAACTTTATAAAAGTTGTGATAACAATATAATTATTGGAATTTTACAACATATCCGGATATTAAATGAAATTTAATAGACGGTATCTGCAAAAAAACTTTCAATACATATATTAATTTTCAAAATATTTTTAACAGTGTATGGAATGCCCCATACATACATTGTACAGCTAGTATTGCTCCGCGTGTTGCTGCTGCTGTACGTACAACTATAATAGCCAGTCTCGAGAAGCTTTGACGGTGTGCAACACAACGAAGAGGTGCGAGTAGTGAAGTTGGCACCGTCTTACAGACCTACAGAGGTGTATACTGTTGTTCTTAACTGTTGCAGCCTAGGATTATTCTCTCGGTTCTCGACTTCATCGCAAGTTCTCCAGACAGCGGTTTTGCTCGCTGCGGAACGTGAGCAATGTAGACCAGAGTGATTGAGGGACTCGGATAGACAATTCGAGATTGTCTCTTCTTTTTTTGCCAGTTTAAAGAGCGACTGCAGTTACATCTTTGGTGTCGATGTTGCTACACAAGAAAATACTGGATCTTCACTGAAGGCGCCGAGCGCAGAATTAGGCATTATGAATATTATTTCATCATAGATAATTAATGGACTTTCAGTAATGGAAATAACAATCGAGTTTAAGTTACATAATAGACAAGATTTCTCGATCATATACCTTACGAACGTGATTGATATGACAAATAATTGATAATTATCTTTGCAGAATAATCACAATTTTTGCAATTGGTCATTTTTACTGCGACTATGTTGTGAGATTTCCATTCGGGTAAATTATTTACAATTTTTTAACTGAATTAATGATTTGTTGAAGTTTTTTATAATTATTGCAATAATGTGAAGAATTTGAGTTGTGAGATGGTAATTAAGTCTTGTTATTTGTTTCGACGGGTATTTGAAATATATTTGCATTGAAATTTGTTGTGAATTTGACCTTTTTGGTATCCCTATGTATAGTTGGAAAACATTAGATATTTCATAGAAAAAATGGAATGGACCTTTTTTTAATATCTATTAAAAATGATGTATTGAAGATGTGTTCATCTCCCGTATCCAAAATCCTTGCAAAAATTTGTATCAGTGACACTATAACACCACTAAATTGCGATTTTAAATAGCAGTCACGTTAGTAACAGATTGCAAAAATTGTAATTATTTTACTGTGCCTATGTTGTAAGATTAGTATTTAGATAAATTATTTCTAATTCATTAAACTAAATGAATAATTCCTCCAACTCACTGACAATTATTGCAAGAATGTTAAAATTCTATTTCTCAGAATAATAATTAATTGTAGTTATTTGTTTCAAAGAATATTTAAGATAATTTTGCATTGAAATTTATTATAAATTCGCCTTTCTTTATATCAAAATGTATAGTTTCTGGCAACCATGAAATATTCCAAGAGGAAAAATTGAATGAACCAATTTTTTTAATAATAATCTATTGCATATATATTTATTTCCTGAACCCAAAACACTTGCACAAAAAGTTTCTATCAGTGACACGATGACAAGACTGAATTGCAAGTTCGAATACCACTCATGTTATTATAACTAGAGGGAAAAAATGAAATTAAGAGCTGAGTTTAAGTGGCCAATCCTTGTCGACAGTGGCTAAATATGCTGCCCTTCTCACAGACGAAATGGGCAGGTCCAGAAGCAGGAGCTGCATCAGTATCACAGCATCACAGCTGCAACGAGCGGGAGACTTGAACGAGTGGCGAAGTCGTGTGCTCTGCTCTGCGGCTAACGTCCGTTCTTTGCTCGCTGCCGTCCCAAGATTTCAACGAGTGGAAGAAGAAACTGGTTATGCACGGACGCCTGTTCAGCGTAGGTTGCCGCTCGTATCGTACATACATACGTACTTGTGGAGAAGAGAACACTTTTGTTTCCATTATTTTTCGTCTCTCTTCTCTCCGATTCTGCATTTCTCTATACTATCCTTCTTCGAACATTTTGTCCTTTTCTAGAGCTTGCTTTCGTGCTGCGTTTCTCTTTATCGCTACACGCACCTTTTCTCTCGAATTCTCTCATTCCACTCGTCGCTTCTCGAAACTTTTTTTTTCTATCCTTCATCTGATTTTAGCGATGCAGTTATTTTCATTATTGTTCTTTTTCCTCGATTTTATTCAACTCTGCTTTCTCTACTTTTTTGCCACATGGTGAATAATCTTTATTTCTCAATGTACTTGTTCAATAGTGAAGAGGGAAAATACATTTTTCTAATGCAATTTGGATGGGAATATTAAATTTGATTGTGGTGCAATTAAATATTGCCTATTCAATATAATATTAAGTATGTTTCTGATATTGAGAGTCGAGTTTTGGTAATTGAATGGCAAAATCACTCCCAAATTTTTCATTGAATCAATTATCATTATTTTACTGATTTTCAATGAAACGTAAATAAAATATGTGTCAAAATTTCATAAAGTCTTATACAATTGTAAGCATCGTAATATTCATAATTAATTTTATCGAAGTGTGTCTACACTGAAAACATGATGAGAGCGATAATTATTGTTACTGTTATAAAATCTTTTTTTCAATGTCCAAATACTATATTATATTTTCAAATGTGGTTTATTAAAATCAACAAAAATTTTATTCAATACTCCTAACCAAATTACATTACAAAAACTTAATTTCTTACTTCAGTATCGAGTAACTATATTGGAAAATAAAGATCATTGGGCATGTGGCAAAATTGTAGAGAAAGCAGAATAAAATCGCGGAAAAAAAACGATGCTGAAAATAATTGCATCGCTGAAATCAGATGGAGCATAGAAAAAAAAAGTTCCGAGCAGAGACGAGTGGAATAAGAGTTTCGAGAGAACGAGAAGTTGGAAAAGGTGCGTGTAGCGATAAAGAGCAATGCAGCACGAAAGCGAACTGTAGAAAAGGACAAAATGTTCGAAGAAGAATAGTATGGAGAAATGCAGAATTAAAGAGAAGAGAGACGACAAGTAATGGAATCGAAAAAAAATTAAATATGTTTTAATTACCAAATATTTATTATGATGTCAAAAAAAAATACTAGATATTCGTTATCTATTCAAATGAACCCTTGAGCCCCATTTCTCTCGCTGTAGACACATTTAGATAAATTCCCGAAATCGAAAATAATTTTCTAAAAAGATTTCTTCATCATTCAAAAACAAATAAAGTATTAATCTGGCAAAAATATTATTTTGGCTGACGACTATTTTCCAACATAACTTTCGCTAAATATAATCGAAATTTCATATCCGACGTATTCAACGAAAAATGATTAGATATTATTTTTCATGAGATATGGAAAAAAAAATTATATATACTTTGCTACGATCTGAACTGAGACATTTACTGCCAGTTGTGTTTGTTCTAATGTGACTTTTTTCTTGGAAAATATTTGTTTGAAATGTTCAACACATTCCGTGAAAATAAAGCTGCAAGGTTGAACTTTGCAAATTGCTTCCTCATTATTTTTAGTTTTTTTTACAAAGCTATCTCTATGTAGAAGTATGGTCATCGATTTTTGCTTCTTCGTAGAGGAAGCTTTGCAAAAAAAAAAAAAAAAATGAGGTAGCAATTTGCAAAGTTCAACTTTGCAGCTCGATTTTCTATCAAAGTTGAAATTCTAAAAAGATGTAAACTACATAAAAAATCACAACGAAACTGTGTTCCTATTATTGCTAAATAGTACTGATTTTATGTCTAAAGTATGACTTCACTATCATATGTTTGTTAAGGTTAATGAAATGACATCGTTTCTCCAAAACTTAAATTTTCGACAAATGTGAACCATATTGCATATTATGACGAAACCATGTAATGTTTATTGCTAGATAGTATCGATTTCATGTATGAAATTTGAGTTTTATGACTCATGTGTTGCCAAAGTTAGGGCAAAAACGTGATTTTTTCGAGAATTTTGAAACTCTATAAAATCCGAACCGCTTTTTCGATTTCAAATTGAATACCTAAAAACATTAAGAGTACCGGCACTTATGAAGAATTATTTAGGGAAATATTATCAACTTTATGGAAGCTACATAACGCACGTCTTTTTTTTAGAAGTTCGAAAAAATTATAAAATGAAAATTTCTGCATACATTTCGTAAAAAATTGCAACAATCAAAGACGAACTGCACACACACACACACACCCACCCACACACACACACACACACGCACGCACGCACGCACGCACGCACGCACGCACGCACGCACGCACGCACGCACGCACGCACGCACACACACACACACACACACACACACACACACACACACACAGGGGCGCGCGCGCGCATGCATACGAACTCGTTTTCTAAACCACTTTTCTCGATGTTTTGGACAATTCTGAGTGTTCTGACATAAATATGTCGAAAAACGTTTTTTTTTTTTTTTTTCCATGAAAACCATAAGAAAGCAAAAACATACAAGAAATGTTATTTACCGCGAGTTGCGCGAAAGAATGTGACTATGCAACAGAGTGGAGACGTACCTCATAGGAACAACAACTGTGACGAACGATGAATGCCATAGTGTATGCTGTGAGGAAACTGCTACACGACGTTAATATTAATATCTAGGGCGAAAGAAATCGAGAGAAATCCATGTGGTAGCGTTCGCTCGGTAGACTCCGAGTTCCAACGAAGTTACAGCACACATAGACACATGCCAGCGACTCTTATATGCTCTTTCTCTCGTCTCGGGCTCGCAGAGATGTAGTCGCCGGGCAATTTCACACTCTCTCATAATCCTACGTTAGGATCGTACACTTCGTTTGCTACCGTCCATCCGTTCGTTTTGTTTGTCAAGGAAAAGACCGTTGTCCCCGTTTTTCTTCGAGGAAACGTGAAGGCGCGTACGTTTAATAGCCAATCGAAGACACGCGAGTCTTCACCACGCCGAACAAGCCAAGTGGCGCCACGCGTGTCGGAAACCCGCTTTTTTTAACGACAAACTAATAACGCGCAATTTTACACGATTACAAGTTTTTCGAACGCTTGTTATACAAGAATCTGAATTACTTTAATCGATTACATCTTGTAGGTAAGCAGCAGCAACGAAACTGATGTTAAACTGATTAATTGTGATACAAAAATGGCGTGGTACACTTTTATGCACTTATGAAACGAATTCTTAACGAATTGCCGTAATTAACATAGACTGTATCCGATGGAACGTAAGGATGTTCTATTTGGTAAATACGCATGTTAGCAAAGAACTTAGTATGATAAATATGTATTTTTTGTACACATTGAAGTCCCGGCTTCATGTAGAAATTGAAACATTCGTGTGTGTTTACATTGAACGAAAGATATTACGTTAAAAGTAATAATTGTCGTCATTGCATCTTGTTAAGTGTATGTGCGTGCCGTTCGCATAGTTCCTCCGTCTCCCGTCGTGCGCCACCTTGTCCATCCTTTTTGCGATAACCGGTATAACATCATTAAGGTAGTCGTCTCGCTACGTGCTAGTCAAATCAGTGTTAAATTTCGAAAAGCACTTCAACAAATTATTGTGGTTGACCTGACGGATTTAAAAATCAATTTGAGCACCAGCTTGTGTTCTTAATATGTAAATATATCCGCAGCTACAGATCAAATGGAAAATCCACTGATGTATGCGAATGTTCGATGAGATGTTTCTGTCATCTAGTTCTATATTAGAAAAAACCATAACATGAGTCCGATTATGACGATTTATTAAGAGATGCTTCAACGATTTAACGGGAAGATTTTTCAGTGGTATTATTTTTTCAAAAGTTACAACCATTTGTAGGTCTAATGTTAGGTTAAGTTGGATAAACAGACGGTTGTAATTTTTGTGTAAATAATATTACTGAACAATCTCTTCGTTAAATCATCAGAGCAACTTTCAATGAACAAGCTGAGCTATTGTTCGTCATAATCAGACTAATATTATGATTTTTTCTAATATATAACTGGATGACAGAAACATCTTATTGAACATTTGCATATATTATAGTGTATTTTCTTTTGAAATCGTGGATAGTAATTTATTTATATATTAAGAACACATGCTGATGCCTAATTAAATTTATAGAACCGTCAATTGAATCTCAAAAACTTGTAGAAAGGCTTCTCAATGTTTAGTACTGATTTGACTAGCACGTATCGAGGCAACCACCTTAAGGAAGTCAATACGCTGAAGTCAAAGACAGCAGCGTCTATACGACATTGAAATGTATTATGTATTGCATTTTTTCTGTGACAATGGTAATACCAAATATAATCGAGAATTCTTAAACATTCTTGTCATCAGGTTGACAGAATTATCTGCAAGTAAATTATTTTCTCAGTGCGAATTTGACCTCATTTTGGCGATATCTTGAAAATCGGATGACAGCTATGTTAGACGTCATCTTGCCCCAAATCGTGAACTGTAATATGATTTTACTTGAGCATGTGTCCTGTGACCTCATTTTTTTTGGTACCCGAAAATTCGCAAATCATTTTTGAATTCGCGGTACTTATTATCTTTTCTCTATTTTTTTAAGTATGTTTATTCCCGTTCGAAAAATTAAGTTCGCCAACACTCCCATAAGTGTATTTATTATTAATATTACAGAACCAAATTTGTATCAATTCACTTGCACATTACGAAAAAAAATAGTGACACTTAATAATTTTTTAAATGTATCGCTCTCGATTCGAAAAAATGCATCTCCTCCTATCATTTTCAATATTTTGACCTGACAATTTTTTTTCGTGCTTTGCATATTATTCTCAACAATCAAGGGCAGCAGATTTTTTATATTGTATATTTTTTGCTATTCTAACAAATCAATAGTGCTAAAAAATCGATGTTATGTTTTCAGTTCAAAATATTTTGTAAAGACTAAAAAAAGGCATTTAGGTGAATTTTTCCAGATTTCTTATACGATTATTTCCAATAGCTACACTGGTAAAAAAAAGTAGATAGAATTACTACACAGTGCAGAAAGCACGTTTACAGAAACGGGTATAGAAAATTTACTACACGAGTATAACGTAAATGTACCATTCTTCTAAATTCATTACGAAAGTCGTATTAATTATGTACAGCTTACTAAATTCGTTACAGAAGACGTATAAATTAATGCACGGTATACTAAATACGCTATGTGAGTCCTGTTTTTAACATCTGTTAACTTTAATTTTGCAACACCTAGTCTACTGTCAAATACATTGAAGATAAAATTACTACACAAGTGTAACGTTAAATTGATGTTCAATTCTCCTTAATTCGTTACAAAAGTCGTTTTAGTTTATACACAGTCTAAATTCATTATCTAAGTCATGTTTTCAACATAAGTTAATTTTAATCTTACGACACGTATATTGAATTTTGAATTTCTTTCGTGCATTAAATTGAATTTCAGATACTTGTTCAGTAAAAATACATTACATAGGACTACTATAAATTACTATACAGTTTATGAATTTTCAAAATTATTTTTACAATGTAACTACCCCCCTCCCCTTTTGAGATTGTATAGAAATGACGTTTCGATAGCGTAAACGCTGCTATTTCGTCGATTAAGATATGGCACATTGTCGCATGAAGCTTATAAAAGTATCATAAAAAGTATAGTGTGCAGGTATGTTAGATAGGTGCGTCTCGTCACCGATTTATCAGACTTGGGTATTCAAAGCGCGGTGAAGGCAACACTCGATAAATATATACCGTTAACGTTCGTTCTTGCCTACGGTCGTGATACTGGCGCAGTATATCTATATATTACAGCTTAATATACACAGCTATAATATATAAAAGTGTGTGCAAGGCTTTCCTGACCGATAGTACAGAGTAGAAAGGTAGTTGTCCCAGTTACTGACCGGAGTTCAAAGTATTTACTTAACATTGCATCACAGATCTTTTTAAATGTTAACCACATAATTAAGGATCGAGGGTAGACACTGTAGAAACTTTCATCGCGCCAATTGGAGATCGGTGAAAACGAAAAAAAAAAAATCCACGTGCATTTTTGTTTAAATTCGAAAATAGTTCTTCTGAATATTTAACGCGATTTTCAGTTCTAAAGTGTGTCGCCGCATTTTTATTCGCCGTTAATGTTTTACTTATAACTGCGTAAAGAAAGTCGAGTGTACGTCCGAATGCCGAATTACGAAATAAAAATTTCTTTTAAATCTCTGTGACCCACTTTTTATACACGATAAACAAGTGGCCAAGTCCTAGGATTTATCTGCTCGAATTGGAATATTTATACACTTTTAATCATGAGATTCGAAATTCTGTTCATTAAATACCAAAATGCAGGCACTTTCGAATTTTTCGATTAACCAATTATCATTTAATTTACTTATTTTTAATGGGGAGTAAGAATTGTGTCAAATTTTCATAAACGTCTATACAATTGTAATCAGCATAATATCCAACTGTGTCTACACAAAATAAAATTAATTTTTTACGATCGATAACAAATGTTTATTATGATGTTTTCCACATTATTAATAAATGATCAAAATATTTTTTATTTGTATCATTACAAATTCCCATTGGAATTTAATTTTGCTTATTTCAAAAAGATCATGTATTTGATTTAAATAAATCTCGATCGACTTTTCTGAGTGGACAAACAAGAAAAAAAGTTCCGAAAAATTGCGAATCGTTATTAATTTTTCTCTATTCGGTCAGTAACTGGTACAAGCATCCTTATGTAGTCATATTACTGCGAAATAAAAGTGCGTGTGTGACATACCTTAGCGAGGTGACAGGAGTTCTCAACGTAGGCGGCCCAGCGCCTTCTCCGCAATATGGAACCTCTCGCTCGCACCTTCTTTCGCAGCACGTACGTCAAAGTTCCCCTCGTTTTCTCGAACCACAGATATCTTCCATAATCCAGTAATCAACAATAAAAGTAGATCCTTACAGTTGCACGTGACTTTTCCGTGACAAAATCCTCTCGATCACAATTCAATAAAAATCAAAATTAAAAAAAAAGAAACCAACATAAATTAGCCAACCGGATGAAGTTGAAGTAGCGTTTCTTATAGTGAAAGTATCCGTTCACCGATCGAGCGAAGAGTCTCAATAATTAATTGATAAATCAATCAGTCAGTCAAACTAAATATCAATAACCTCCTGATCTATAGATCGATTATTCCTCATAAAAACAACTTCTTTTATTTATTTAAATAACCTTCACCGCACTTTATTTATTTAATGTCTCCGCACGTGTGTGTATAATTATTGATTAAATTAATTTTTTAAATGAAAATATTTTTCAGGTCGAAAAAAAAAATAAAAATCGCGTTCGATTTTACACGAGGCGAGACGTTTGGACTTTCGTGGTCTCACTATCCCGACATGTCGCGGACGATTGTCAAAGACCCGCTGCTGGTTGGGCCAGGCGCGCGGACAGCCTTGCCGTGAGTGAGAGTTACAAGACGTTCACCATCTTGGTGAACACACAGTTGGAGTGGTGAACGCAGTGGCGCGCATGCGCCGTTATCCATATTCCTCGACGGTGCCCCGTCGTTGATACCCGTCGAAGTTGCTGTTGCCTGTTGCTTGCATGTGCGCCTTCCTTGCGAGCAGTCGGGTTCGGCTGGCGTGACGTCAGAAATAGGACAAGGCGCTGCTGGCCTTTGGGTAGCCTGCCTGCAGTGCGACCTCCTCCTCCTCCTCCTTCTTCTTCTACTACCAGCCGATCCTCATCAGCCCGACACTCACAGCAAAAGCAACAGAGCACAGCACGAGCAAAAGCAAAAGCAATAGCAGCAGCAGCAGCAGCGAGAAGAAGGCTGAGAGGGCAGGGACAGGAGGGAGAGGGGCCACTGAACTGTCTTGGTTTTGCACTTCTCTCTCGTTCGCGAGAGGAGAGCGCCAAACGTTGGTCGTCTTGTCTGATCCGCACAGGACCTCCACTACTGGCTATACATATACAATGGATAGCTATAGTTGGATCCTTATGTACCATTCCCACCTCACGACGTCCTTATCCAGTTCTGCTTCTTTTGATCCTGATCCTCTTGGCTATGCAGCATCGAGACTCGCTCTGGAAGGTTTATAGGTACCTTTTAGGGTTATCTGTATTTAGGCTTAGTATTGAAAGCGAAATAGTGGCTAGTTACTTTCTTCGCTGCGGATGCAATGGAATTGTCATGGTCGAGGCAATTATTGAGTATCGAGTGTTATTATATGGGGTTATTTTTATTGTTAGGGGGTCACGTATTAAGGCGAGAGTGAGCATGGATTTGTTATTCACAGTGCTAAACTTTTTCTAATGCTGGAATACGATAAGATAAGCCATATTTGTACTAATATTACTAATACTATTTGTATAGTTGATTTGATTAATTATCAGCTGTATATAAAAAAAATAACTGTAGATTCGCTTATGTACCATTCCCACCTTACGACGTCCTTATCCAGTTGTGCTTCTTTTGATTCTGATCCTCTTGGCTATGCAGCATCGAGAGTCGCTTTGGAAGGTTTGTAGGTACCTTTTTAGGGTTATCTGTATTTAGGCTTAGTATTGAAAGCGAAATAGTGCCTAGTTACTTTCTTCGCTGCGGATGCAATGGAATTGTCATGGTCGAAGCAATTATTGAGTATCGAGTGTTATTCTATGGGGTTATTTTCATTTTTCACGTGAAAAATCATATATAAGTCAATATATATAGTCCATATACGAAAATGGACATTTAGAATAATTATACACTGTATTTAATTTATATGGATTTTTTTTATATAGTCTGCATATTTTATGGAACGATTTTTATAAAAACGTTATATTAAATTTACATGAATTATATTGCACATTATATAATGTTTATAGAATCTTCATATGTATTGTATGAAACATACATAAAATGTGTATGTCCAATTTCGTATACAGCTTCTATGTAGATCTTTATATCCAATTTTTATACAATCTTCATATAATTTTTTTACTTGGGTTCTGATGAAAATGATATATCAAATTATTTGAATGCATACGAATTTTTTCAGATTTTTTTCTTTATTTTGATTTTTATTTTTTTTATTTTGAAAAATGCGCAGAATATAACAAATTTTGGATATGCGTTTTGCAAAAAAATCTTGAGTGCAGTAGATGGTTTTATGCCGAACACATATCCAAAATTCGTTATTTCGCGCACATTTTGGAGAATAAAATTAATCAAAATCAAAATAAAGAAAAAAATCTAAAAAAATTCGTATGCATTCAAATAAATTAACATATCATTTTCATTAGAAAAAAAAGTTAGGTTGACTGATTGTTTGTTGAACAATTGTTTTTTTCACCAATTTGTTAATAACATTTTGGGATTATTATTATGCGAAATCAATCTTTTCAGCACGTTTTATATGCATTATTTTTTTCCGATTTTTATCCCAACGGGAAGTGATCGAAATTGTCTCTGAAACTCACTTTTGGCGGGACTGTACGTATCATACATCCTTACACTTGTATACTAAATTTCATATCCTAGATTACGAATAAAAACTACCAGTAGAAGTACACTAAATTTCAAGAAGATTTTTTTTACAGTGTAGTTATATTTTTATAAATTGTAAAAAAACTTGAGAAAAGGGAGGGAAATTAATTTATTCAAATACTGTGTGAGAAAATCGCGGTGCCAAAGCGGCGTCCTGTAGAAAAGGCTGTATAAGGCGTTAGGAGACTCTCGTGCGAAGGAGCAACCGATCACCAGGAAGGGTTCGCTAATTGCCTCGTTAAGAGGTCTGTAATTAGAACCCTTCGATAAGTCGTCTCGATGATTATCTGAGACTGCGGACACGGAACTCTATCCTCTTGAACCTGACGTAACTTCGCGGACAATACTGTCAACAGCAGCACAGTTCGTGACTGTCAAATAATGATTCACGGATTATCTCGATTTTATCAGAGTCTGAAGCCTTCAGGGCAAAGATTGAAAAAGCGAGAACGATTGAGACAACGACTTTCGCGTCGGGTGTCCTTAGGATAAAGATCGTCGATTAGTGTAATGGCTATGCTGATGCTCGTGCTCGCTCTTTGGCATTCTCAGATTCTCGAGGAGGAGGAGAAGAAGAATAAACCGATCTTGACGACAGCCACGATCTTTTCTGCCCCCAGGGCAAATTATCTAGTCGAAAGCTCACATGCTCGTGCTCATTTTATTGTGCCTCGCGCATTCCTGACGCATTCACTGAATTTCTCTCGTTAAATGAATATTCATGCATGAATTTATGTATTTATGAAAATATTATGCACTGGTAAAATTATCTAGTGTAAATTTCCATCACGGGCGAAGGAAGCTCTTGTACGGAAACTAATATATTAAATTCGATATGCAAGTGAAATGCGTAATTTCTGTATTTTCTACGATGTTAAAAAAATGTATTGTAACATTACAAAACATTCGTAGGAAGTTTTCATGCGCACGAAGTATTGTTAATTTTATATGCGTTCGAAACATAAATTTTAAGTCGTAGTACCGAAAAGTGTCGAATATTTGTAATTATAGAATACCGAAGTACTGTAAATTTACCACAAGCGCACAATATTTTTTTAATTAAGGTATTGTACATTTTATATGTGTTCGAAACATGAATTTGAAGTCATGGTTTTTTCCCCAAGAAAATGTATCGATATTTATTGTAAATTACCATCATTTTGAACAATGTACTGAATTCCATGGAAATTAGGTAATTCAGTATGAAATTTTATCATTTTACTAAAATCGTCTAATAAATTTAATATATGTGCTTGTGAATTCAAATTTGTGGTGATGCCAATTTGTCAGAATTTTTAACAATGTGTCTATGATATTTCATTTGTTTGACTGTTAATTTAAACAAATAATTGGCAAATCATTTTTTGCTACTTGCTACTATGGGTCACCCATCAATATATTCTATTTGTTTTTATACTCTCTCCACTATCGTATGAATAACATCAGGTAAAAAATTGCCAAATAATTGTTAATTCTGCATAAGATGTTACCTTCCAGTATGACTTAAATGATACGTACAGTCTCGCCAAAAGTGAGTTCCAGAGACAATTACGATCACTTCCCGATGGGATAAAAACCGGAAAAAAATAATGCATATAGAACGTGCTGAAAAGATTGATTTCGCATAATAATAATTTCAAGTATTATATAAAACCGCCCTTGTCCAATAAAAATTACGGGTTGAAGGACTTCGGTCAATGGCCCATTAGCCCTGTACAAAAAAAAAACTATACATCTTGAATAATGGATTGTGACATATTGTAAACCTGAGGCTAATAAATCGCATTTACTACTACTAGTTTCAAGATGTTATGAACAAATTGGTGAAAAAAACAATTCTTCAACAAACAATCAGTCAACCTAACTTTTTTTTCTAATAAAAATAATATGTTAATTTATTTGAATGCATACGAATTATTCAGATTTTTTTCTTTATTTTGATTTAGATATTTTTCATTTTGAGAAATGCGCAGAATATAACAAATTTTGGGTACGCGTTTCGCAAAAAAATTCTGAATGTAGTAGATGGTTTTATGCCGAACACATATCCAAAATTCGTTATTTCGCGCACATTTTTGAAAATAAAAAAATAAAAATCAAAATACAGAAAAAAATCTGAAAAAATTTGTATGCATTCAAATAAACTAACATATCATTTCCATTAGAAAAAAAAGTTAGGTCGACTGATTGTTTGTTGAACAATTGTTTTTTTTTCACCAATTTGTTAATAACATTTTGGCATTATTATTATGCGAAATCAATCTTTTCAGCACGTTTTTCATGCATTATTTTTTTTCGATTTTTATCTCATCGGGAAGTGATCGAAATTGCCTCTGAAACTCACTTTTGGCGGGACTGCACGCATCATGCATCCTTAATCTTCTGTTTTCTAAATTTGAGGAACTCTAAAATCGTCAGAATACAAAATATAATTTTTCAAAAATTCTCTTTCATCGTATTGCACTTTGCCATATAAGGACGTATTACATCTTTCCATGAACCTTGGCCGAAGAATCGCCACGATGCATAAGCGTACAAGTACAAGTACACGGGAACGTCGTAATAAGATACCACTCGAGTGATGTCGAGAGTCCCACAGATAGAAATATATAATTCCGAAAAGTTCAAGCGCGCTTGTAATATAATTGCAGAGAATGAGTCGAGTTCTCGGTGCGCGATCGACACTTTCGAATCGAACTCTCGCTCGATCCTTGCTCGCACATCGTCCCTCGAGGTTTTCGCTGTATAACCGTTTGCTATATTGCCTCCCTCCTTCTCGCCATTTGTACTATATATGCATGATGCTGGAAGAAGAGTCTTTCGTCATCGTTTCGTAATTGTCGTGATGCGCGAGAGTCATCGAGCCCACGAGATCGAGTTTGCGAATATATTATACAAATCCACTTTGATATATTTAAATGCACTGTAAGAAATATTTTGAAAATTCATAAGCTGCATAGCAATTCAATGTATTGTATTTTTTACTGAACCTATGTAGGAAATTCAATTTAACATACGAAAGATAATGAAAATTGAATGTGCGTTTGATAACGTTGAGGTTAACTTATGTTAAAAGCATGACCTTATTAAAAAATTGAGGAAACTGTACATCGATTTTAATATGTGCATCAACTAATGGGACTTGAGTAACAAATTTAGCGGGATAGTACATCAATTTTATTATATACTCGTGTAGTAAATTTACTGTAACCGTTTCTGTAAAAAAGCTTCCTGTACAAATGTAGTAATTTTAACTGAAATATTTTTAACTTTGGATCATGAAATTAAAAGTACAAAACAAATTGTACTGTAAACTATATCTCATGTATTGATGGAGATTTACAACTCTGGTTAGAATTGAATGTTAAAATTTTTACTTGAAAAATAAAATAGACAATACCTTTGTGGAACAATGAGCAAGAAATTTTAAATTTCGGTTTTTCCTTTATTTCAGAATGGTGAATCGAATTATGAAAAATAAGAGCACAAAAAATCCGAAGTTCAGATTTTCGAGCGATATTCGGTGGAATAACCCATATATATATGTATATGTGTGTGTGATACTTTAATTAAACAAATTGGTTGCATATACCTGTAATAGTCAATTGGTTAATCAGGTATTTTTTGAATGGATGAAATTCCTATATAAACTTGAACAAAACTTAAAAATGATGAAATACATTGTATTCCGTTCATTTTCGACGCGCATCATTTTTAAGTTTTAAAACCTGATGAAAGTTAAAATACCTGATTAATATTGATTATTCCAGGTATATGCAACTAATTTGTTTAATTGAAGTAACCAGAAACGTATTCTATGGCGGAAAATAATCATTTCGCGACGAGTTATACTTTGAAATTTAATCAACTTTAATAAATCATAATTCCATCAAGTTTGATCTTACCAGAATGATTCTTATGTACTTTCGGAGGTGAACGTATTCTCTTCAAGTTTGATAGTGATAATTGTGGTCGTAAGATCCACTGTGCCCGAGTTATTCGCAAAAAAATGCAAATTATACGCATTTACTGTTGTCAAAGTTGAATATCTTTGAGAGTATGTCGCAGTAAATTTTCTATGATACACCGAATTTAAAAAAATTGAAGAAACTATTTGATGTCGCTATTTTTATACCCGTCTATTTTGTACAAAAATTGTCAATTCCCTGGGAACTCGAGACAACGACTGCTTACGTGTTAATTAAATGGAAAATACTAAAACTCATTGCGCGACGTCTAAAAAAAATCGCACGATGTTTTCCTTCTACTGTTGTCAATAGAATGATATAAACGACGGTTTTATGGTGTGTGAACTAGAAAAAAGAAAAATAAAAAACAATTTCGCCACTAATATACATATACAAAAATACATTGCCGTCTATAGATGCTGCTGGTACTTCTTATGCTGGACCGTTATGATATTATACATGCAACTGGCTGAGAATGTATGTATATATAATTGTATGCAGCTCGTTTCCACTTCTTCTTATTTTTCTTCTTATTTGACGAGGCGACGACGCTCGCTCAACGGTATATTATATACTGTGAGTGTATCAGTAGCGCTTGGCTGTTGACGCCACGAAACGTCATCATCGTTTCTAGTAGCTAAATGCCTATACACAAGCCGTTAATACCTACGCCTTTTCATTCAACTCCGGCGATGTAAGAGGGACATCCATCCGGACGTTGAAGCGTCTTAGTGGCGCGGTCGCATTCTGACTCGTCGTTACGTTAGAGTCCAAAGTGTCAGCATACTTTTTCCAATAGTTTTATTCTATTTCAACAATTCGCCGTAAAAAAAGGATTACATGGGGAAAGTAATGCATCTACGATTGTCGTAACAAATTCTTCTCTCAAAGTGCCTACGTGGCCTCAAAGCGAGATGACGACTGCGTGACCTTGATCATAAAGTGACTCCTTCGAATTTCGTAATCGCGTTAATCACTTTTAAATGGCCTATGAAAAGTTCGATGATGACGATTGTGAAAACAAAAACGGATGTATGATTTTTTTGGGTCGCTGCACCGAGTGTTGGCGTGGTCAGTAAAACGTTGGGACCCGATATAAAATAAGGTGTGTTTAATTCTGTATCGGAAAGTATACTTAAAATTTTTTTTTTATTATTGCAAATTTTTGATAAAAAGTTGAATTCTGGTAGAAATACTAATTTCAATTTCTTTAAAAAGGCGCATTCACCCGTAAAAAATTCAAAAGCCCATCTTTCCCATTTTTAAAATGCATTTACATTCGGAAAGTGCATTTTAGAAACACCTTTCAGGTATTCCAAAAATTTGTTGCTACATTTTTAAAAGATAAGTTATTGACAACTTTCAGGCTCTATTATTATTTATAATTAATGTTTTCAATGTTACCGATGACGTTGATTTTTCCTCGATTTTTCTCATATAAAAAAAATCGATATCGATATTCGCAGTACAAAAATTACAGTTCGTAAATCGCCGCTAGATGGCAAAGTTTCTGAATTTTTCTCGCACACGTTACGTGAATACTAAATAAATTTATGTAAATTTTGATATGAACCTTTTTTCCTTGCGCTGCAGGAGTCATTATAACTAACCAATTAGGGAAACACGATCTGGCTTTCCGAGAAGCAGATGCAGTTGTTGAAATCTCGTTATTTTTACGTATTTGTAATTAACTTGTCAAATTCTAACAGATTTGACTTGTGGGAGAAAATGAAGAAATTATGAAACCGAAATATTCATTTATTTATTCATGCTCTAGTAAAGAGTTGTAGACCGTACATTCCAAAGCAAAGTGAAGAAAGGCTGTTCAGTTCCCTTTTCAGGCTTAACGGGATGTGAAACGTATCTTCTGGTATTCGCTCTCGCCATGATGTGAACGTCATTATCGTTATCCCTCTTCTAGCCGTATAAATTGATGTATGGGATGACCTTGAAGTGATGTTACACACTGGAATTTTTGTTACGTCGCACTTCTCGGTGACGATCGATGCTTTCTACGAATCTCAGTAAATCATAGTTTAAGATATACTGAGAAATGGTGAAAAGCAACACAATTTGTTTTTCTTCGAAACGAATTTTCAAGGCCTTTGTCAAAATCGATTCACGGATTTTTTTAGGGAAGAATGTGAAAGCATGATTGATATATCTGGGTTATTCCACCAAATGTCGGACGAAAATCTAGCATTCAAATTTTTGGTGCTCTTTTTTTTCATGATCCGATCGACTCTACTGGAATGAACAGAAAACCAAAATTTTAGATCTTTCGCTCATAATTTCCAAACGAGATCGTCTGCTTCAATCTACATCTGAAAATTTAAACTTTAAACTTAGACTTTTTTTTTTTCTTTGACTTTGGTGGAGTATGTATATTCTGAATAGATGTTATGATGCTTCGACGATGCCAGCCTTTAAGATTTATTTTGATGGAAGTTTGGCAAATCGTAACTCGGGTCTGAGTCGAACGATGCCGAAGATTCCGTTGTTATCGATCTTTCTGTATAGGAAAATCAAACATTTGGAATCTATCTATTTTTGTCCCGTCAAATTGCTTCATCAATTCGTAAATTGATGAAGTAATCTAAACGGTCGATATTTTAACAATTAATTTTAATCGTGAAATACCCATTACAAATAAATGTTAACCAGTTAATCTTAATGCAAAATCGTCACTATTGATCTTTCACTGAATTAAATATACATGCTTCAATACAAATCATCCTTCACTATTGTTTCTTAATTATTAAACTTTAAAGAATCAATTACGAAAATTTAGCACTAATTTGACTTCGATAGTCGTCACCGAACCTCATTAACGCTTGGAACATTTTAAAATCTCGACTGTTCTCTGAATGACTCAGTGTACTGTGTATAGAAAAATATAGTTTACACATAAAGGGTTATAAAAACCGTAAAGTAAACCACGATGACATGTAAAAATGCTTTTCAAAATTTAGCACCGACTCGCACGTAGAGAGACGACTACCTTAAGGAGGTTCGTCACTAAAATTAAAAATGCACAGGAAAATCTGAAATAATTACCGCGTTTTTAATAATCCATAAAAAACTTACATGAATTTTTGGGAACTTTCGTCTACATCGTTTACACATAATTAATTTTTTTTATGCATACATTTTAACATGGGCTTTTATGCCATATTCACGAATAAAAAAAAAAAAAATTGAAAAAATTTGGTACATCGAAAAAAAAAAGAATTAATTCCACCAAATACTTAAAAATTCAACTAAGTAAAAAATTTATTCAATTATTTTTTTTTAAATTCGTAAATCTGCCACGAGAGTCCATGTTAAAATGTATCCATAAAAAAATTAATTTTGGGTAAACGATGTAAACGAAAATTCCCAAAAAATTCATGTGAGTTGTTATGAATTATTTAAAACACGGTAATTATTTTAGATTTTTCTGTGCATTTTCAATTTTAGTGACGAACCTCCTTAAAGACGAACACCTTCGAGAAGCGCACGCAACAAGTCAGAACAAGTGGGTATCACGTCTCGACGGGGGAAACTGGGAAAACGTCAGCGGACCGCACGGAATTTCATCTCCTCACGTTGTCGTGTTCTCCCGGGATTCGCGAAACGCGTGGGCATGCCTACACCGCTTACTCATGCTCCTTACGAGCTCGGTATATAGTATAGCGCTCGTGTACGTCTCGTATAGTTTCCTGTAGACCAACTCTAGTACACAGTTGTCGTTTTTATCGTCTCCCTCTCTCGACGAGACTGTATTATAGCGAGAAGTGGTGGCCGATAAGCGAGAGTCCGGGATTGCCGGGTCGAGAGACTCGAGAATCCCTCGAGACTCTGTGAAACTACCAGTTGCTGTTGAACCAGTATCGCACCGTTTCTGCTTAGGTGGAAGCTTCGCGGAAACTCAAACAGCAACATAAGCCGTTGAGACTCTCGGCGCTATGCGAATAGTTGCGTACGCGATGGATTCGTTCAAGCGAGAAAGTAAACAGGAAAATTCTTTTCTAGACTCACGATATTAAAACGATGATACATTGCACGCGGAGAAAATTACTTGGATTGTACAATCAAGAACGTGGTGAATCATTAGATTGTCGATGTAGAATATTTGCTGCATTAGAGGGAATAATATTTTTTAGAGGATCGTTTTTAATTATAATCTAAACATTCTAAAAATAAAATTAATGAATGAACTTTGAATTAAGGTTGAAGTTGTGACTTTGCGGGGCTTTTTAAAAGGGTTCTGGGCATTATGTTTGGGGTTTCAAATATTCAATTTTCAACAGCCCGAATTTAAAAGCCTGTAAGCAATTTGCAACACAAAAAATGTGTAATGCCGTTTAAAAATTTGGAACTCAAGTGATTACGAGGGAAACAAATTTAAGCCGGCGTCGCTACTCCATTATTTTACAAAGTCTTCTAGAAGAAATCCGTATTTTTGGGATATGCAAAAGTTCACTATTTTTATTACCTAAACTGAAAAATATTTTTTTTCTTAGGTGTGAAACCTTGCTTGTTTATATTTCAGACTATGAAAGTAATATTTTTTGTATGACTTCACCGATGCAATAAATTTTCATTCGATGGCGTAATGGGAGATTACAATTTTTTTCTAAAGTACTTTCTAAATTCCATAATATGTTCTCTGTATCGTAATTCCGAGACTTTTTCCAAAGCTAATTACGGTACAGAATCGAATCAACCACCACTACTACGCGTAAACGACTCCATTTCATTCAGTGTGCGAAACACGATTTTGCGCACACTTCGCGCGCTTAAATCCTCATTTCCACACCTGGCGTAATAAAATTGCATACGATACTCGTGCTATAAACGTTTTCTCAAGACGTGTGTTTACAACGCTCGCAGCTCGTGCTGTAACCTCACCCTTGTCAGAAAAAGTTTCATCGCACTCGTATCGCACTATACAATTTCTTCACGAGTGTTAAATGTGCGATTTCTCGCACGCAAAGTGAAGCGTGTGAGAAGTAGGCACTTCTCGCATGGAGTTTCATAATAGTACATTACGATACTAGTTCGAAAAAACTGTCTCAGCCGAGTGTGACCTTACAGCACGAGCCGAAGTTGAGGGTTGCAATCACACGAGTTCGAGAAACTCGCCTTTGGCCCGTGCTGCAAACTCACCCGCGTCAGAAAAAGTTCCATCGCACTCGTATCGTAATATACGATTATTTCATAACGCGAGAAAATGAGGTTTTAGGCACTTCAGGCGAAGCGTGCGTAAATCCGTATTTTACGCAGGGAGTTAAATACAAAACTATTCCGGATATGCTCGATATACTGAAAGTGGCATGCACCAAGAAATTCCGCATGCGTCGGTTCATTGGCAAAGTAGAAAAATGCTTTGCTGATCGGACGGCGCGTTACGACCGACGGTACGTATTCGCATGCCGACGCTAATACAGATATACACGTAGAGAGTTGTTCTCGGGTCTGGAGGTGACTGTCGTCGTCGCGTGCGCGCGTTTCTTCGCATGAGGAGAGCAGCAACTCGCGCCCTCGAGGAGAGACGTATGGCCTATATATATCCTAGAGATAAATATATAATCTGGCAGCGTCCCAATGTTGCACACACGTTCGTTCAACGCTTCGTTTTATATATATCGCTCGCTCTCCAACCCATCGAAACCTCCACGCAAAACTTTTCTTGCTTTTCTCGTTCATTTTACCGAAGACGAGCGACTAAGCCCGGTAATAGCCAGTCTGCAAGCCGAGAGAACATCAGTGCAGCTGTCGACGCGAAAGGACGTACAATTCCGGCATCACAAAAAAAAAACCCAAAAACGAAGAAAAACGAAGAAACGAAAGAAAACGAGCAAAAAGTGGTTAAAAACCGTCATAACTCCTCAAGAAAATAAACAAGTGTCCTACGTCACGATCTTATGCAAGGACGACCGAGATTCCGTGATTAGATGCATTTTGTACAATGTATAAGCTACAGATTTCAGCTTATGCCGATTAAAACCGATTTGGAAATTCGTGGCCGGTTAAGATTTGAAGGCTTATGTTGGGCTCTTCGGTTTCGCAAGTGATGAGTGTTTCGAGGAGTTCTTCGAACGTTCAAACATTCCCGAAGAGCTAAACCAGACCACAAACAAACGTCGCGACGATCAGTCGGTTTTCACCTTTGTTTTATTTTTTGTTTTTTATACTGGCGCGCGCCTCTGTGAGCAATAGCAGACGACACAGTGGCAGTGGAGGCAAAGTTAGTGACCGACTAGAAGCTCCGCCAGTTGAACCTCGGGGATAAATTTAATCACGTCGATCGCTGCATTTGGGTTAGCGCACGCGAGTCCGAGAACCGGCAATTTTAGTTCGGGCCCACGACGAATATGCGCTAATTACGTAAGTTGCACGGGTAGACACGAATTAGCGGTGAAAAATCCGGGTGAGGTGTTGACGAAGTGGTTGGTTTTTTAATGTGCGCCAGTAAGAGTGAAATAAGATCTCTGCGGACTTTGCAACAAATGATCGTGAGGTGGTAGAAAAGTGAATCGTTTTTTTTTCTAGTATTAGTTTTCTGTTCTCGATTTTTGCGGAGTTACGTAATGACTGTTTTAATGAAATAATATAATTTATCGAGGGAAGATACAATTTCGCGGGTTGGATCGCAATTATCTCGCAGATTCAGTTTGGTGCAACACCCGGATACGTTGGATTACTATCGTCATCCGCGCGCACTAAATCTCACTATGATTGAGCTAAAGATAGATCTTTGAGAGCGTCCCAGCGTTAAGAATAACGTAAGCAACATATATTTTATATTTGGTTGTGTAGATACAATTATTTTGGTTTAGGTGAAATAATAGCAGAGTTCAATATTTATGATCATTGAAATTTTCTCTTAGTTATTATTAAATCATTGAGAGATAGGATAGATTTTTGCTTCTATCTATATTCTGGTGTTTGGATGAAATCATTTTGTTAATGGTGAAGTGAAACCAGTTCGAAATTTATGATCATGAACGCTTGTCTCAATTGTGGATAGATCTTTTGGAGATCGAACTTTGAGAGTGTTCCAGCGTTAAAAATAACGTAAGCATAATGAATTTAACATTTAGTTGAGTAGAAAAAATAATTTCGTGGACGGTCAAGCAATTGCAAAGAAAATGAACCCGAGAGGAAAATGTATGATTATCAAGACTTTGTCTCAATCATAATTCGATTTTCGGAAGATAGATCATTGAATTTATCTACATTTTTTGTATGCATGATTTTTTAAGGTAAAAGAAAACGAAAGTTCAAAGTTATCATCATGAACGTTTTGTCTCAATTGTGAATAGATCTTTGGAAAATAGAACTTTGAGAGTTTCTGCATTAACAATAACGTACGCAACATATATTTCACATTTAGTTGAGTAGAAAATTAATTTCATGGAGTATGAAATAACAACCCGAGAAAATAAATATGAGAGTGAAAAATTGTATGATTATCAAATTATTGTCTCAATCATAATTCGATCTTCAGAAGATAGATCTTTGCATCCATCTACATTTTGTTGTGTAGATTAAATGATTCCGTTGAAAGAGAGATAATATGAGAGTTCAAAATGTATAATTATCATAATTCCTGATGTAGTGATGAATACTAAAATAAATCGAAATATTTTAACAATTCAATTGATGTTCGTTTATATAGTTTTGATTACGCGAGGAATAACTATTGAAAGTCCTCATTACATAAAATACAAAAAAGGTGCATACTTGGCTAGGACGATATTCTTCATCTGAATTTTTTTTTTAATCATTGAGACTTTAATTTCGGTGTTGAAGCTGATTGATCAATTTCTCGTTTAAAATGAATCATCAGATGTACAGTTCGGTAACATAGGATACTTTGTGTGACCTTGACTTTTAAATATAATTATCCTACAAATTATAGTTATCAGAATATTAGGCTTTAAATATTCATTAAGCTATTCTTCATACTTACGGAACAGAATTCACAGATATTTGCACTAGTGATCAAAATGGTAAAATAATGGGATATATTTTATTAACTCCCATCAAATTATTGCTGAAATTATCGCTATAAGTCGCAATTTGTGTCGGTATAAATTTCGCATTTAATTTTTTTTGCACCTATCACGAGACGTGAATAGTCCAAACCCAACATACTTTGCGTGATCTTGACCTTTGAATTCTCCAAATTATAGTTATCAGAATATTAGTCTTGGAACATTCATTAAGTTATTCTTCCTATTTACGGAACAGAATTCACGGATATTACTTCTTGTGGCCAAAATGATAAAATAGTATACTAAATTTCATGTACTTCGCATCAAATAAAAAAGTAACGCTATTATTCCCGATTCATGAAAGCAAAAAAATCTCTGTTACTCAGCGACGACATTAATTAAACTGTCATAAAGGACTGGAAGTTTTTATTCATAAGTTCGTCAATTACATTTAATGTACAACTGTAATATAAAATACAGGTATTTTTGCAATAAAACTATAGTTAATTAAAAACAATTAAAGTACATTTACAGTTAAATTAAAGCTTATTATTAGAATTACTGTATTAAAAATAAATTTGACATCGCACTTGTCTAGTTAATTTTATTATAATCGAAGCATGAAAACTTCCATCACATGTGCATTGAATCTCAACACGGAGAGAAGAATATGGCAATAATCCCTCGACTCAACATAGCAATCGAGTTATATTCCGGTTTTCTGGCGATTGCTATGTTGAGTCGTCGGATTATTGCCATATTTTTCTCTCTGTGAAGTGGATTTTTTTCTCAATGTTCAGATTTTATTTAATTTTTTGTATTGAACGGGAAATTTAATCACCAATTTGGTATTGATCGATTGATGTGTCGTTTAGGATGCATCACAAGACGTACGGTTCGGTCACAGGGGATACTTTGTGTCCCCTTGGCTTTCATCCTCAGGTACGATGGCCAACACGATGTAAACGATGTTTCAGGTATTCACATACAGACAAATTCGTGAACGGTTTGCGAGAGATGGTCTTCTCCTACGTTTGTGTTGTACTTTTACTTTGTGTATTGTCGTTTTCTCTGACTTTACTTCAGCAACTCGTACAACATTTGTAAAATTCCATTCCATGATCCAAATTTAAAAAATGGACATGGCTGATTGTTCCAAATTTAAAGTAAAATATTTAAAGTAGGCGAATGCATTATTATCGTCTTGAACAAGATATTTAAAAAAAAATACAACTTATCCGTTCTCAGTTATCATTATCAGCTTTACAGCGAGTATTAAGTAAAAATAACGAAAAGTTATTTACAAAAGTTAATAAATATCACAACCTGCGTTTGCTAGTAAATTTTTTTAAATATTGACCAAACAAGTGAGATATTGACCAATTAATATAATCGGTTTTCGTCCCTTAAGGGCAGTGTATCACTTAAAAAAAGTTATAAGCAAAAAAATTCTGCAGAAAATATCCTTGTTTTGAGAAATCTCACATCCAAAACTCATTAAGTGCATATCAAGCATTATGATTTTGCGATTTTGTAATGACATACAGTACACCAAAATGGTGGGAGGTAAAAAGTGATGTTTTTAACTTGTCATTGCTTTCAGACCGCACCGGTAAACAATTTTTAGTGTTCAGTGTCTTATTTTACATGTCGAAGAGTACATTCTAGATTAAATATATCGATTCCGGATGCAGTGAAAATTAGATTTACTGTAATTAATAGTTTAGTGATTTTTTCATAGAATAATATTTATTTACACCGTTAAAATCGTAGCTTTGCGATAAAGAATTTAAACAAAAATTCCTGTATTCAATTCAGAATGTAGGCTTTGGCAGATTAACTAAGACATCGAACACTAAAATGTGTTTACTGCTTTGGTCTGAAAGCTACGACGAGTGAATACTTTTGCTTTCTCATAGAGGAAGCTTTCTCTTCATGAAAAAAACAAAATTTCGAAATTTTCATATCAGAACGCCTGTAACTCAAAAAACGTTCAACCCATTTAGCTAAAATTTGGCACACAAGTGAAGCAGCAGTTCGTCTTTGATCGTTGCAATTTCTTACAAAATGTATGTAGAAATTTTTATTTTATGGGGTTTCGAAGTTTTTCACAAAAAGCCATGCATGCTCTAGCTTTCGTAAAATTGATATTTTCCTAAATGTTCTTCAAAAGTGTAAGTACTCTTAATGTTATTTGGTATTAAATTTGACCGAAATCGGTAAAGCGGTTCACATTTTATAGGGTTTTTAAAATTTCCGAAAAAATCACGTTTTTGCCCTAATTTTGGCAAAACACGAGACAACAAACCCAAATTCTATGCATGATATCGGTACTATATAGCGATGATTAGTACCTAGCTTTGTTATAATATGCAATATCGTTCAAGTTTTTGAGAATTTTACGCTTTTGAAAAATGATGTTATTGCACTAACCTCAACAAAACGTAAGATAGCAAAGTCAAACTTTAGACGTGTAATCAACACTATTTAGCAATAATAGGTACACAGTTTCGTCATAATTTGTTATGTAGTTTGAGTTTTTTTATAAATATTAAAAGAGGGATAACTTTGATAAAAAATCAAGCTGCAGAGTCGAACTTTGCAATTCGTTTCCTCATCATTTATGGTTACAACCCTTCCTCTATGAGGGAACAACAAAAACAATTACACTTATGAGGAAGCAATTTGCGAAGGTCAAGTCTGTAACTTTTTATTTTGACCTCACACCATTTTGATGCACTGCATATATTTACAAAATTGCAGAATCATAATGATTCCTCGTATCTATTTAATAAGGTTCTAATGTAAGATTTTTCAAAACAAGCCCATCATTCACAATTTTTTTTCCTCATCACTTTTTTAGGTGATTCAGTCCACTTAAAGAAGACAGCAAAATTTGTTCACAAAACGAGAGAAAATTGTGCCTATCGCATTTGAACTAAATGTTGCGTTCTAACAGCAATACCAATTTGCAACGAGACTTACGATCGTTTCCGCTATAAATATATTTGTCCCTCGTTTGCCGCATCTTATATAGAAAATATGCCATTGAACTTGCTCGATCGTTCGATAAACTGCACGGTAAACGGCGGGCTCAGCAGTTCCTACTTGTTAACAGCATGTACTACTATGCCCGCGTAATATGTACATAGGTACGGAGACTGAGCTCTGGGGACGCACCCGGTCAACTGAACGACAGGCAAAGCAAAACATGCGGAAACACCCGAGCCAGTCTATACCCGCCCATACTTTTCAAACGGAATACAAATCGCCCGTTTATTCCACGAGTGTTCCAAGATGCATTCAAACAATATTTACGATGCATCCATATGCACGTCTCACATGCCAGGCCCTCGCTAAACCAGCTATCAGAAGCGGCTACAATGAGAAACGAATGACCCCGCCTGTTTTAAGGGCCTCGGCTGCATCTGGAATTTCTGGCGATCAAGATGTTTTCGTGTGAAAATTACTAACGACTTTGTGTGCTATTCTCCGTGCGTACGTTAAATCACAACTTGATATGAGTCAATTTAGCTACTGCTCTTTCAAGCCTCTTCGATTATGCCCATAATTGGACACATTTTAGTACCACTTCAAATCACTCTCTCCTAATATTTCTAGATTTTTAAATCCAATATTACAGAAAGTGAGGTGTTTCTTCAAAGTCGATATTTCTTGAAAAATTGGAGTCTTAGAAAAAAATAGTTTGAACATAAAAGTTGTAATTTCATGTGAATTTTTTAATGGAATTTTTCAAATCATTTTGCTACTTTATAATATTACCTTTTCCCTAAAAAATATAAAGATTTGTTTTTACCAAAAAAGGCTGAAATAATTACAGAATCTTTGCACGTATGTATTGATAGCGTAAAAGAATTGCCAGGGTGGGACCGATCAGAGTTCTGAAGTAAACAAATTTTTTGTTCAAAGGGAAAAAAAAGTGAAAGTAAAAAAAAGTGGCTGAATTGATGGTGAATGCTTTATATGAGCCATTCCCGCTAAAATGTTTATGTTTAATTTGTGATTTTTTTTATTTTTAATTTCTTGTAAAATATTGTTTCGAAAAATAACAGACACGTATTTTGCTTTTGTTTGACCCTGCAACCAATATTTTCGATAAAAGAATTTTTTAAGAATTCATACTTTTCCATATCCTGTTTCTTGAAATGTCATATTTTGAAAATGAATAGTCTTATAAAAAATGTCCACCATAATATTTGTGCATAAAAAGATAATAGATAGAAATCACTATCGATAAAAATATAATTTCTAATATAAATTCAGAAATTATGAATAAATTTTGACAACGAGTAACAATTCATTAGGAATACAAACTGCATTTGAATAATCTATTAGAAAAATGCTTCGTGTGTATTGATGATGAAATTGAATTTTGAAACATTGCCAATTTCCAATATTTCCATTCATCAAAGTGGCTAACATGCAAATTTTTTCACCCAATCTGCCAAATATTTTGAATGTCGTCAGTACTAATTCACTAGCTTCAATTCTTTATTTTTCGTTAGAGCTTTCAAAATTTTGAATAATTTTGGAAATCAATGTATCTGTAGTTGAAATATGTAATTGGCTTAAACAAATGATAATTGATTATTTCGTTTGGCAGAGACTACAAGGACCACGTTGGGAAGCGAGGGAGCTTAAAAGATACCACAGCCTCATCACCGAGTCTTTCAGGAAAATGGGAGCCATCGTCAGGACGGTAAACAAAAAAAACGAAGAAATTCTCTTGAATAACAGCAGCAAGTGTTTTTAATTATTCTTCACTCGGTTTTGTTATCTGAATGGCAAATCAGCTCGAGCGAGAGTCCCGAAACCAGAAGGACCTGGTCATCGACCTCGAACCTCACGAAGGACGAGCCAAAGTCTTCGCCGAAAGCGGCGACCTCTCTGACCTGGAGCTCGGCACTCGACGTCACCCAAGACGCAGAGGAATCCTCTTTCAAGCCAGAAAGCAGTGCATCCTCAACTGGAAGAACAAAAAATTACGCGGGTTCTCAATCGGACAGTTACAATTTCCGTCGTCACTCGATAGACGAGACAATTCTTGATAGACCTCAAAAATTGCAAATCAAAAGTGTAATTGACAGAAGCAACGGCACGAACAGTGACAACGATGTTGAATTTATCATACAGGTGAGAAAAACAAGGACCAATGAGGCTGCAAGCAAAATTAGCAGCCAAAGTGACGATGCGCAAGATGGCATGTCAGAAAAAGGAGGAAAAACGGAAAAGGTGTGTGATATCTCGTAATTTCTTCATTTTATATTACGGCTTTTATGTGCCATTTGATGGAGACAAGCAATATGCGAAAAAAAAAGATTCCTTTTTAGATAGTCCGGACTGACACTTGATTTTAATTGCAGAACGAAATCGAGAAACTAAAGGCTCAACTAAACGACATGAAAGCGAGATGCGAGCGAGTGGAGAGAGAAAAGAGTGACATTTTATTGCGTCGTTTAGCGACCATTGACTCCGTGTCTTCAAAGAGTACGAGCAATGAACTGACGAAACTTCAGAAAACTGTAAAAGAGCTACAAGCCAAAAACGAAAGTGCGAATGACTTTTTTTTTTCACCCCAAAAATGCTAGATGATCTTTAAAGTAACAGGATCTTGCCTGGCAGTTTATATGCTGTTTTAACTTTTTTTTGTTTGTTTTATTGTTTAGCTCTCACTGAAGAGAAGTCCAGTCTAGTGTCGAAAGTTAAGAGCTTGGAGAGGGATTCCAGTTCAAGGTCAGGAAGAAATGAACGTGAGAAAGCGAATGAGGAACTAAAATCAAAACTTAAGGCTGCTGAAACTCTTTGCGAAAGTTTGATGGATGAAAATGAAGACATGAAAAAGGAGATCAGAGATTTGGAGGAAGAGATTTACGAGATGCAGGATAATTTCAGAGAGGAACAAGCGGATGAGTATACGAGTCTTATTAAAAATCTTGAACAGTCGAAAAAAGATTGTCGGATATTGTCCTTTAAGCTGAGAAAAATCGAGCGAAGAGCCGAACAATTGGAGACTGAAAAAACGGATTTGGAGAGAAAGTACGACGATGTTAAGAAAATAGAGGATGTACTTAAGAAATTTGGCAATGAGTACAAAAATAAAAGCCAAAAAAAGACCTCGGATTTTACCACGAAAGTGCAACTGAAGAAAATGGTCGAAGACATGGAGAAAGAAATTGGTACTTCGTCGATCTTCTTTAAAGAATTAAGAGAGACTTGGTAATTATTCATTTTTCGTACTTACAGGTGACGTATTTGGTATTTTTGCCAGTATGATTGAAGGAAAGGAGATTGATATTCCGCACACGAAAACTCAGGAAAATAATGCGAAGCTTGAAAAACTTACCAAGGAACACGAATTGTTGAAGCAAAAATTGGAGAATACGATGAAAGAATTAACTATTGAGCGGGAAAAGAAGAAACCCGAGGCTACTAAAGTTGCTGATAACAAAAATGCAGATGCGCAAAGTTGTAAGAATCTCTTTTTAAAAACTCTACAGCGTGTTACGTAAAAAAAAACTACACAAAACTGCATGTTTTTCGTCGATAAAAGAACGCAAGCTTTGGATATGCCATAAAAATCATTCTTTAGGAACATTACAATTTTTAGAATTTTAATTTAATGTTTTTTTTTTTCATTTACATTAAACAAAAATTACTTACAACTTGATTTATTCGAATCTATCATGATCAAAATATTGATATACAAAAATTTCAGAATGGCTTTTTTAATATATTTTTGCTTGCTCGGGATTTTTATGCGAAAATACTGGAAATAGTCTCAAACGTCGAAGAAAATAGTTTGTACAAAGTGTCTGTGTGTGTATTTGTCGCAATTTTTCCATATATCGTGGCTCAAGTTTGAGCCACGATTGAACTGTCGTGAAACAAGGTATGGTATCAAATTTGAAGTTAATCCGTCGAGAGGTTCTCGGTTTAGGGCATTTTTAAAAGAAAATTGAAATTATTCGTTCGTGCTCTAACTTTCGCAATTTTCAAGATATCGGGCTCAAATTTGGTACACAAGTAAAGTGTGGATATACGAAGGATGAATCAAAATTCGGTGCACATCCAGCGAGGTGTTGAAAAATTATGACATTTTGAATTTTTTCAAAAAATTAATTTTCGCGTTCCAACTTTTACAATTTTCAAGATATCTGGTTTAATTTTGGTACGCAAGTAAAGTGTGGGTAAACTAAAAATCAGTTCAAATTTGGCAAGAATCTGTGAATAGGTTATAGAATAATGCTATTTGAAATTTTTCAAACCAAAGCTGCAAAGCTGAACTTTGCAAATTGCTTCTTCATTATTTTTTGTTTTTCTTACAAAGCTTCCTCCATGAGGAAGCCAAAATCGATTAACATACTTCCTTATAGAGGTAGCTTTGTAAGAAAAATAAAAAATAATGAGAGAGCGATTTGCGACGTTCAACTTCGCAGTCTTGTCCTGATTAAAAAAAAGAAACACAATATAACACATCAATTTTGTTTCCATTCGCAGTAAAAAGAAAATTAGAAGATGCGATTGCAATGCGAGAAGTGGAGAGAAAAGCGTGGGACACCGAAAAAGTTAAGCTGCACGAAGAGAAGGAGAAATTGAAGTCAAAATTGTTGTCACTTTCGGCGGAAAAACTGAAGACTCACAACGAAGTTGTGCAGCTCAAGAAGGACTTAGGTAATTATTGGAAATCGTGTAAAATTACGTTGCACAACAATCCATCAATCACTTTCTTTGTTTTTCGCCAGAAACGGCAACGTCTACGGAAAAGAATACGGCTAAAATGGAGACGACGGTGAGTGAGCTGAGAAAAGAATTATCTATGGAGAGGGAGAAGTGTAAAAAGTTTCAGGACGATTTATTCTCGTCGACTGAACGAGAGAGCCGAATGTCGAAAACAATCGCCTCCGTGAGCATTGCCAATTCTTTGGTTTGCTTGATTCCCCTCCCCCACTTCCCGTTCACGTGTGAGAATGATTTAATGATCTTTGGATTTCTTCATTTTACTCGTGTTAGGTTGAACAAACGAAAACTCTACTCGATGGTGAACTCAAACGTGCCAAGCAAGAGTTGGAAACCTCAAAATCTTCGTCTTCCTTCAAATTGGCAAAAATCACGGCCGAACTTGCGGAAATTAAGAAGGATAGGGACAAGTTTAAGACACAAGCGGAAGAGGAAAAATCGGCTAAAGAAACTGAGGTTACAAACTTGAAGAAAAAGGTAGCAAACCTGGAAAAGAATGGAGTTAACGCAAAAAAGATGGTGGAGATGAAACAAACTTACACCGAGCGAATATCGCGTGAGTAAAAAAAAATTATATAGACTTAACGAGCCAATGGATGGACGGGGACCAGTGAATGGACACTGTCTATTGGAGCACGTGCATAAAAAGCGTCCATTCACTGGGTTTTTCGTCCTCTTTATTGTCCATTCACTGTTTGGTTCAGCCACTTCTTTTTTTAAGCTTCTCCGAACTGACACATAATTAGTTATGAAACCTTTGAAAGCCATTGGGTTTAAATTTTTTTCTTATTTTTTAAAACGGTATTGCACAAAATGGCGTTCGGAAAACAAAAACTTTCATGTAGACATTTTTATTAGTGACTTCAAGTTTCGAAGATATTTGCACTTGTGAAAAAATAGCATTGTCTAATATATTGTTGTCAGAAATCTGAAAAAATTCGTATGGAGTGCTTTTTAGTGTGGATATATTCAATTATGGAGCAGATCGAAAAAGGTCGAAATAAAATAGCTGAATCGACAGCGAATGCTTTATATATTTTTTCATATTTTATTTCTTCATTTCGTATGTTTTTCTTCTTTTTTTGTCGACGACTGCTGTTAATTGTAAATATCTTTAAAACAAAAACTGCAGCTATTGTTTGTAACCTCTTAAAAAATAAAAGGAAACAAATCTATACAGGCTGAACTTTTTTTTTATATTGGCATGGAATCAAAAGAAAAAATTAAGAAAAATGAAAAACATTTTTTTGCAACCACTGCGCTTAAATTAATTGGCTAAGTTTATACAGTTCAAACAAATATTAGCTATAACTTTGTATTTTTGCAGATCTTGAAGAGGAAGTAAAACGCAATCTCGAAAGATACGACGAATTGAATACAAAGCATGGGCAGCTATTGGAATCCCGTGAACGTACAGAGAACGAAAATCAGACACTAAACAGGTGAAAAGTGAGACTTTATTTCCGAGGTGTAGAATAATGTTAGCGACACAAATTAGAAATAATAACTAATTCTTTTCTCCGCAGTAAATTGGTGGATCAGAGAAAGCAATTAAGCACTCTTGAAAGTGAACTTAAGATACTGCAAGATACGTACAAATCGCAGTCAAATACATGGGCTAAAGAAAAGTCTCGACTCGAGGTTAGAATCGAAGATACCAAAAATTGTCCCATTCTAATAACCTTCTAATCATTTCATCTGAGTAATTTCATTATCTTTTCAGGAAAAAATACGTGAGCATGAACGATCCCCGAGCAATTTCCAATTGGACGAAGCAAAGGAACAAATTAATCGTCTCGTAAAAGAAAATAATTCGCTGAAAGATCAAGTAACAGATATCAGAAGAATTGTAAGTGTATTGAGAAATATTGTTAATCAAACTTGATAACCAATTTTTTTTCACTAACAACCAATAAAATAGACAATCTCTTGTCAACTTTGAATTGCATTTGACCCGCAATACATTTTTTCCCATCACAATGCAGTAATAACACATTAATTTTTTAACTCTATGGAATGACCATCATAATAATTTACCATTTATAACATCTCCAGCAGGGCGATATAATTAATTCCAGTCTTACTTATAAAAGCCCTTCAAGAGTCTTAAATTATCACTTGGTAATTTAAATTCTCCAAACACACACCTTAAAATAAATACCTAGTTTTTTGTCCTAAAGTAAAAATATTGCTAATACAGCTTAATTATTTATTCAAATTTTATCAGATAAATTTAATTTTTGTACCCATGACATACACACACCCAAATACATCGGCAATTTGTTCCTCGATTGCTTTCCTCTAAATTCCATACAATATTCAGCATATTCCAAGGAAAATCTCGATAAAATTTTTTCACATTCACTGAACGAGTGAAAAAACTTTATTCGAAAAAATGGCTGTACTAAAAGGTTGAACCGCTTTTATTTATTTTCGAATACAATTTTCAGAACGAAGACTTGACAAGCAAGCTCAAAGATTACAACGCGGTATCAAAGGTCCAACGTAATTTCTCAGCAGACACAAATGCTCTGGAGGCTGAAGTTAGAAGAGCGAAGGCAGCTCTTGTTGATGCTGAGAAGACGAAGAAGGCTGATCTCGCACAATGTAAATTGCGGTACGAGCACAGGATCAAGGCGATAAACGACGAGATTCAGTCGATACAGAATCAGCTCTCACGCTACAAGAGGGAACGTGACACTTACAAGCACATGCTTGAGGGAGCGCAGAAGACTATCGCCGATCTCAAAGTCGTTAGGCAGAGACGACAGTCGACGACATCGACTGGCAAGTCGGACGAGGTAACGAAAATACAATCTTGCTAAATTTGTCTTGATTGAGAGACAAACCGATGAACGTGGGAAATGGAGAGTATTTGTCTCTTGCGATTTACATAAGGTTATTATTAACTCATTCATTTGCTGGTATGGCGACAGGACGATGAGAACTCATCTACCACAAATGTTTCCGTTCTGGAGAGACAAATTAGCTGTATGGAGGACGAACTATCCGAAAGTAAGCTCGAGGCGTCGAAACTAAAAACCGAACTCGTTTCCGAGAAATCCGGCTGGCAGATCAAGCTCGCCGAGATGCAGTCCAGGATTAACGAGGTATGCAAAATATTGGGACTCCATGATATATGGATGGGGCATTCCAGGTCAAATCAACTGGCCGTGATCCTGACCCTTATCGATTTTGTTCATTTTTTAATATGACGTTATTACCGACCCGTGAAGGCCTCGGAATTTTTTAGATTTTATTACACCGGTAACATTTTAATCCACGAAAAAAATCAATTTCAAAAACGCCGTTTTTGAAAATCTGAAAAAACTCACATTGATTCTATGATTTAAAATATGATTTTTGAGCGCCATGCGATAATGTGATCTCAATATTTACTATTTTTTCCACATTTTTTATTTTTTTTTCATGTTGTAATTTGATTAAGTTTTTTAAGGATATATGATACGTACAGTCCGGCCGAAAGTGATTTTCAGAGACAATTGCGATCACTTACTGATTGGATATAAATCGGAAAAAAATAATGCATATAAAACGTGCTGAAAAGATTGATTTCGCATAATAATAATCCCAAAATGTTATTAACAAATTGGTGAAAAAAACAATTGTTCAACGAACAATCAGTCAACCTACCTTTTTTTCTAATGAAAATGATATGTTAATTTATTTGAATGCAAACGAATATAACAAATTTTGGATAAGCGTTTTGCAAAAAAATCTTGAGTCTGGTAGATGTCTTATGCCGCACACATATCCAAAATTCGGTATTTTGCGCACATTTTTGAAAATAAAAAAAGTCAAAATCAAAATAAAGGAAAAAATTTGAAAAAAATTGTTTTCATTCAATTAAATTAACGTATCATTTTCATTAGAAAAAAAGTTAGGTCGACTGATTGCCCATATGACACACATATGGGCAAAAAAAAGTCGTGCCATTTTTGTGTCATGACACATATATGGGCAGTTGAAAAACATCCTATTTCTACTGCATCGATTCAATTGTAATTTGTTACATCATGTTTTTTGGGGATGGAAATTGTTTTTCCAACACAAAAATGGCACGAAAATGTCATTTTGACCTCACTGCAGGGGTTAAACATAAACCGTAATTTTCGTCTGATGGTGCAATTTCATTGGTCGCAATTTGGACGGGAAAAATAATCCCCCGAATACCACTCGAGCTTCGAAATTAATCTGATATTTCCCTTGTAACAGTCGGAAAAGACAGAGTATGGAAAATGTGTGTGTGTGTAGTGCGGATGGTCTGGCGAATTATCGAAGAGAGAAAATATATGGTGATCACCAGGAATCGAACCCGGATTGTTCAGGTACCGAGTAAGAGCGCTAACCACTGCGCTAATGTCACCTAGTACATTTCTTTCATTCGAATCGTCTTCTTATATGCAATGTAGGGCCGTCACACCCTCAAGGTTTCCTGCATACAAATGAGCTCGTCCAGTTTTCCAGAAAAATCACTCCCGCTACGCGCTCGTGATTTTTTACCCTGGACAACTTGACTCGTTTATTTGTTTGTAACGAACCTATCGGAGATATACGATAATTTCGAAGCTCTCGTGGTATTACAAATAACTATTGCGAAACGGTGGACGTTTCGTTTGCATTCCATTTAATTAACATTCATTGTCCTGTTATAGTTGGAGGAGGAGCGGCTGCTCGCCAGTGGAAGAACAAAGATTCCAGGTCTTAAAGTGCGCATGGAACTAGCTTGGCAGAAGGAGCGAGAGGAGCAGCAGAGATTGTTGCAGGAAACTGCCACGTTGGCGAGGGATCTCAGGCAAACTTTGTTCGAGGTACATACTCCTAATACCATAGACGTAGTTAGCGGACCTAATAAGTACTTGCATACTATATGCAATACGCAATAGTCAGCGTAGTATCCAGTTGTTTCCACGATATGCGGGTGTAACATTCTATCCATAATAAACGAACGTATTGCAATTTATTCGCTCGCACCTCGCGTTAAAGGTCGAGAGGGAGCGTGACAAGGAGCGTCTTGAGAACAAGAGGCGGCAGGATCAGCTGAAGAAAGTATTCGACGAAGAGAAAGAGGAGAACAAGAAGAAACTATTGGAGGTAAGGCTCGATCGATCATATTCTTTTTTTGTTTAATTCTTCGCTTCTACTGAAAAAAAAAACCATAAACGCAACTATTTCGGTGAAATTTTATCAGACTTTATACAAATTCAGTACCAAATTAAGATCCATTGGTTGAAAAGACTACTGTGATGAGTCATTTTCGACATTTTCCGACGAGAAATGTGATTTATAAATTGTGACATAAGAAAAAAAATGGAAAAAAATGTTAATGACTAAAAATATCTAAGACGATCTTTTTCGGTGAGCGAATATCCCGAAAAAAAAAATCGTTATGCATGAAATCTATAATGATTTGTTTCCGGGATACGATTTGAGAATTATAGTGGAAGCCAAAAGCAGAGATATAGAAAATAATCGAGGAGTCGACTTTCGGTATTTTTCCACAGGGAATAAGATCAATGAAGTCTAGAAATGGTATCATTCAAAAATGATATTTCAAAAATCACTGGGCATTCCGAAAACGATTTTTTAAGATTTTATTTAGTCTGACAAAATTATTTTCAACTATCTGATAATAAACTGCTGATGTTTCTTTTGCCCAACGACGAATTACTGCATTTCCAACCACAAGTTTTAAAGTTGCAACGATTTGACTCATACTTTGTAATTAAAACATTAAACTTATGAAGCATTCTTCGTCGATTTTTGTGCGATATCAATAGTCATGCAGGAACACTCAATAATTATTTCAGTCAAAAAAATATCCGCTTATTAAAAAAAATAATAATAATAATTCCTCCGTTTTTTTGGTAAAAAATAATTTTCACGGGTACGTGAAAATAATCTTAAACATAACGCTCGAAAGGTAACACAAAACGACAACTGCTATGTAGAGACATTTTTTTTAGTAACTTCAAGTTGTGGAGATATTTATGCTTCTGAAAAAAAAACGGCTTTTTCTAAAAAAGTTTTCGAAAATCTGGAAAGATTTACATAGAGTGCCCTTTAGATTTACTTTGAAATGACTAATTATGGAGCAGATCGGAGAGAGTCGAAAAAAAGTGGCTAAATCGACAGAGATATGTATGCATATAGAATGCTTTCTATATGCATATCTTGTTAAAAGGACACGCACAATGTAAATAAGTGGTGTGACTCATCGTCATATCGGATGCCATTAAAGATTTAACAAGAAAAGTATTTAAAGATCATGTTGAAAGAGATTAGCAAATTCATGTCCATCAACTTTTTCGTTCTCGTCCGTCCCAATAGTTTTTGCTGTATATCCACATCTGAAGGATCATCGAATTAAATATTTGCGGTCGCGTGGTATTGCGTGTTTAGTTGCAGTGTGATCTTCTGGAGTTGAGAGACGCTCACGCGAAGCTGCGAACGAGCAACGAGAAGATGAGAAGGGAAAAAGAGCGTCACGAGAGAGAACGCGAGGAGCTGCGGGACGTTATCACGAACAAGAGGCGCTTGGAGCAGACGGAGGCTAAGAACGTCAACATTTTGTTGCACCAGGTCGACGACTTGATGCGACTCTTCCCAGAGCTCAGCACAAACAGATCGGACAACAAACCGCCGGAAACTTACACGCCTACTCCGCCGCGAAGAACCAAGGTGGGTTGATACTTGAAGTATTTAGGGTTTTTGGGCGACTTCCAATTAACGCTTCAACCGCGGTCACCAATTCAATGCCAAATATTTCAGGGACCAAAATCGAGGGAATCTTCGCCGATGCTCGAGAGCAAAGACGACATTAAGGGTAATTACGTAAGCCTTAAAATAAATTTAAAAAACTAGCCAATGGCCAGAATCAAGCTCTTTTTTCCTTACCCGGAATTTGGCAGGTTCGTCAATGAATTTGGCCGGACGAACAGAAAAACTGGAATACACCATTGGCAAACTCATGGAAGTTGCCAAAGAGCTTCAGGAATCGAAGAGGGCCATCGATGAGAGTAATTTCTCGAAAACGAAGAAATTCGGCAAGAGGTATGATGTCATTGATGATGTTATTGATGGTAGAATTTTTCAACGATCACTTGGGAATTTGAAAAGGGATGCAAAGTAGAAACTTGCACATTCACTGAGAGAAAAGCATATCGTTGATCCAACGATTTCACATGATAAAACGAATATAGGAAGACTTGCAATGTTTTATGGTTCAAGCAATGATAATATGGTTCAATAAACGATACTTGCCGCAACGTTATTGAAAACAAACGGTGACATCGTATATGCAACATAACGGCATATTTGAAACTATTATGATTTTGATGATTGCTACTATAATTACATTTGCTATAACCATAAAATTTAGACGCCCCTCCTGGGAATTATATTATGTTTGCTTCAATTGTTCTCTTATATTTACTATGACCATAAAATAGAGACGTTCCTCCTGAGAATTATGCTTTATAGTTAGATTATCGTCGGTCTAACAATTTTTTTTTCCTTCGATTTACAAGATTTTTCTCTCAGTGTTGCTTCCTCATTATTATTCGTTTTTTACAAAGCTACCTTTATGAGAAAGTATATCGATCGATTTCGGCTTTCTCATAGAGAAAGCTTTGTAGAAAGCCGAATATAATGAGGAATCAATGTGCAAGGTTCTACTTTGCATCCTTTTTTCATGCCAGTTATTTTTTAAATCAATGTTTCAAGTCGGATGTCCTTACTAAATTCTATATTTACTACAACGAGATATCAATTCGACTTTGTAAAAAATATGAGCAGATTTGGTCGAAGTTAACTTGAATTAGAATGAAAACAAAAAAATTTCAAAAATTCACAATTGCATAAAATCTTGACCGCTTTGTGGATTTTGCTCAAATTCAAGATTGCCTGTCATTTTTCATAGCTTTACTTATCAAGAACTATGTAGCTTATCAGGTGAAAAATTGCGGAAGCTAGGCACTATACTGCGATTATTAAAAAAATTAAATATCTTATAAAATCTCTATTACTTCACTAATCTATACAAAATGGAATATCTACTACAACAAGATATCCATTTGATATTGTAGAAGATTTGAGACGGTTTGGTCGCAGTTGGCTTGAATTAGAAAGAAAACAATTTTTTTTTTTCGAAAATTTAATACTCTGCAAAATCTGAACCATATTATGCATTTCGCTCAAATCCAATCGCGACCTTTATTATTAATTTCTCTATTTGTCCAGAACTATTTAGCTCATTAGCTTAAAAATAGCGAAAGCTCGAAAACATTCACACATTTTTCGGGAAATTTTAAAGCTTATGAAGTCTGAATTTTTTTTCCAGTTTTTTCGAAAATCTGTACATAGAAAGGCTCTTTTATCAGCGTGCTAAATTTGGGTTGATTGTTAAGGCTATTTTCAAGATATAGCGGTTCGGATTTTGCAAGCGTGCCGCACACACATATTCATACCTACATCCGGACATTTTTTCTGAACCACTTTTCCCGACGTTTTCAACTATTCTGAGTGTTCTGACATGATAATTTAGAGAAAAAAAAAAATTTCACGGAAACAAAGTTATGAGAATGAAAAAAAAGAATGTTGGATGATTTTTTAAAAGATTGTAGTTAAAAAATTAATTTTTTGTTTTTATTTGTGCTAAATTACATTTTTCATTTCTCAATAAATAATGTTCGAAAGTAGCATCATTTTTGAAATTTTGATTGATCAAATTATACAGTTTTTGAAATTTATCTCGAGTCTTTGGATCACAATGATGAACGTTGTTTTCAAGAATAGCTTTTCATAAATGTGCCTATTATTAGTAGCTGCGTATTCCTCTAATGTAGCAGTAGTAGTTAAAGGCGCAAATATTGACGCACCATCGTACAATTTGTTGAAATCGTTTCAGATCGACTTCTATCGATAATGATAGTGGAAGAGGATCAACGGCCAGTCGTAGTAAGCCAAGCTTGAAGCGGAAGAGTCTATCGCTGGAACAAACTTCCGGAAAGAACGATCAGGTACTTTCTCCTTAATTCTGGAAATTTTATATTGGAAAAAAGCGTCACTCATATTTATGTCAACTTGATTTTATTTTATTTCCTGCAGCTCATTTGGGGCACTGATAGCAATGTCTCAAGCATGCAATCCTTGGACTCTGAAGTGGACTCTCGTCACTTCAGCATGCAAAGAGATTCAAGTGTTGACAGGTAAAGAAAAGTAAAAACAGCAAAAAAATGAATTCCTAGGAAGAAAAGTAGCTTCATAAAAATGGCAATACATCATTGCTGTAAACTATATTTTTCGTAATTATTCTTATTTTTCTAGTCGACTATCCGGAGGCTCGACAAAAAGTGAAATGCTGCAGAGAGACAAAAAATACAATAAAAATATAATCCGCAAGATAACTACAAAATTGACTAAATCGGCGAGTGTCGATAACGATCCGAATGCCTCTTTTGATTATTCCATGCAGGTAATTATACTATTTGTCATCCTTATTAAGTGGAGTGAGTCAGGTCTAAAAAATTTAATTTGAAAATTGAGAATCATTCGAATCGTATTGCATATGAAAATGACAAGCAAACTATATTGTTGGTAGTAGATGAAAGGATTTTTTTTTACTGTTGCGTGAACTGCATACGTTTTTTGATATCGACTTAAGCGAAGATCTTAGGTTTTTCACTCTACGCGCGATTCTAACCGAACTATTAGGCAGATTCGGCTAATTGAAATCTCATTTATTCTTCGTAAAAAGATACATCCGTTAAGGATGTAGGAGCGCGATGGGGTGCCCTACTTCCTGAAAAGTGAGAATTCAAAGAGAAATTCGAACACTTTCCGATGGAAGAAGAATCTTAAAAAATTAAGCATACAAAGGGTGCGGAAGAGATTAATGTTGCATATTATTAATTGCAAAGTGTTATTAACAAATCGGTGGAAAAAAAAATTTGTTCAGCGAATTATCCGTCAACTTAACTTTTTTTCGAATGAAAATCATTCATCAATTTTCCTGAATACGTACGAATTTTTTCAGGATTTATTCTAATTATCGAAATTTCGTTTTTTTCGGAATTTCTTCTTCTTAAAAAATGCATGTTAAGTCGTGAATTTTTTATATGTCTTTCTCACAAAACCACCCATTACACCCAAGAAGTTTCTAAATGATTGCTCAAATAGATTCGCGAATACAGCTCATACAAGAAAGAGAAACAGCAATTTTTAAACATTCGACAAAATTCTTAAAAAATCCATACGTATTCCGAAAATTTAACGAATCATTTTTATTCGAAAAAAATTTAAGTTGACGGATAATTTGTTGAACGATTTTTTTTTCACCTATTTGTGAATAACATTTTGCAATTATTAATACTCAAAATTGATTTTTTCCGCACCTTTTGGATGCTTGATTTTATTCAGATTTTTATTCCATCGCGAAGTGTTCGAATTTCTCTCTGAATTCTCACTTTTTAGGAAGTTGAGCACCTCAGTGCGCTTCTACATCCTTAAGTGCAACAAATAATTTTTTTACTCTGAAAACAATGTTAATTGCTCATTTAGATAATAGATTTAGAAATAAATTTAATGTAGTCATAATTATGTTACTTGAGATATATTACCTTTTATAAACTTTGGCTCCGCTCAGTCGGTGCATACATTCATGAAGAAGAAAATGAGACGTCAACTAGCCCAATTTGCCTAGCAGTTTTGTCTGAAAAACGCTCAGAATGAAAAACCTAAGGTCTTTACTTAAGTTGATATCGAAAGGCATATGCAAATTAGACAACAGTAGAAAATCCTTTCATCACGTAGCAACAATACAGTTTGCTGTTTTTTTTTATGTCCAATATAATTTTGAGGATAATAAATCTCGAAAATTCAATTTTTTAGACCTGAATCCCTCCTCTTAATTTTATCGTTCAACAATCTGATAGATTCCATTTTTTAAAATAATTCGTAGACTTCGGGCTCGGAGGCGAGTATAGCTGCAGAGGATTCGAAACACGAGAAGAGGAACCTGAAGAAGAAAATAACAGACATGTTTAAGCGAGGTTCCAGGAGCAATGGGTGAGTTAACTATATTAATTATGTTTTTCAACCCGCAAAATCGACTCTACTAATTAATTCAAATTCAATAAAAATTTGATTAAAAAAATTAAAACGTATTTCTAATAAAAAGATCATATTAGGCCGGCGAATGAACAAATGTAGTTCTTCAAAAGGCCCAAAGAGATTCACTTGATCCGAATATCATTTCTTCAATTACAATCATTATTCATTCAATCAGAAAAAAGAAATTATATTCGGCCAATTGAAAAGATATATTCCTTAAAATGTCGACATAGTGAAATTCAATTTGGTACAAATAGGATTTCGTTTTATTCCAATAAAACTTTATTCAATTCAAATAGATATTATATTTGATTAAAATAAGCCTCATTATATCCAATTTTGTGGGTGTGGCTATTAGCAATGATATAATGGAGAAATTTATACTTTTAGCTTGGACAAAAAAATGGACGATTCCAGCCGACCTTCATCCAGAGCCTCGAATAGATCGAAGCAATGAAGAAGCTCGGCTATAAATGAAATTGATGTGCTGATCCATTGTCGAATGAGCGAAGAAGCGCAGAGTCGAATAATTTGCTTCTATAAAAGGGAGACTCGGTATCCATAGCCGCATTTACCTTTCACCAAACCCCCTGAACAATCACCCACACCGACGCCGCGTTTCTATATATATATACATATATATATGCACATAATATACACTGGCATATAGAATCCTCGGATTCCTCGAGTGCACCGTACCTTCGTCGATCAGCGTGCAAGAAGCCAGTCTTTTTTTTACCCTTTATCTACAATCAAAGCAAAAGATCGCAGCGAACGCCTTCAACTTCTGAATATATGGCTCATTCCACGTCAAAGATACAATCGTTTTAGTCATAAAAACTGCAAAATTATTGCATTATTCATGATGCAATTTTTTGTAACAAAAGTCAAAGTTATATCTTCGAATATAACGGTAATTTATTTGAATATACAAATGTCTTCGGAAAATTTCGCCTGTAATATCAGATTTCACGTATACTAAAATTTCCAAATTTTATCCTAGAAATTTTCACAGAAAAACGAGTGTAAATGAAGTTTGATTCAAATCCAGAAGATACTTATTGAAGCAGAAAAAAGTCTACCAATCAATTTATAGATAATAATTAAGTTCCCGCCAACAACAAATAGGATTCATTTTTTTGTAAGACACATTCTGTTAATTGATCGGTATACATTTTTTACGTTAAATTAACATCCGAATTATCTATGTTCCGTTAAATTTCAAATTCGAACTAACGACTGAAAAATTGGCCCAAGCTAATCAAATTATAAATAACTCTTTACCCATCAATTCGTACTACATCAAACATATTAACACAAGAGAATCATAAATTCAACCTTACGAACATATTTCATAAAAAGTTAGTTTCAATTTTACGCGATTTTAGGAACGGTACATTTTTGACGTGGAATACCACCTAACGCAACAGATACGAATAACAATAATAAAAGCAATAATGCTAAAAAAATAATCCCATGTGGTATATCCTGCGTAGACAGGTCTGTATATATATGAAGAGAGGAAATGTGTGCGTACCTCTGTATATAAATAAAATGAAATAAAATAAGATTGCCGAATGAATTGGCCCGAGCCGGATTTTCATAGTTTATCAATTCTTATTGCTAAATCGATTCAAACTCGTGCTCAGCCGATGAGGAGTGTATCATCATCGAGAAAATGGTACTCGGGTATGTCGAGATTCCTTGGGGCAGGTCCTTTGCGGATTCGTCCCGCTCCGTCGTAGTGAGATCCGTGACAAGGACAGTAAAATCCCCCTTGTATCATACCGGCTCCGGGTATGGGTACACAGCCGAGATGCGTGCATATACCGATAACTACGAGCCACTGAGGTCGCTGAACTCTCTTGTCGTCGGCTTCGGGGTCTCGCAGTTCCGTCACGCTGGTGGTCCTCTCCTGTTCTATTGTCTCTGGGGATCTGTAACGACCGGACAATACGATAGATCATTTTATTACCAGTCATATATTAAGATAGTCCTCCTGTACGGTCTGACGCCGTATAAGTTCGAGGGAGAATTAAACAAAATTTACGAACAGTTCTCGATGAGATATAAATCTGAAAAAAATCGAGCGTATAGAAAATGCTGAAAAGGTTATTTTGGCATTATCATAATTAAAAAATGTTATTGCCAAATTACTTAAATAAATAATCGTGAAACAAATTATCCGGCAACCTAACTTTTTTTTGTTATGTAAAACATTTGTTTATTTTTCTAAATACGTATATATTTTTTCAGATTTTTTTTCTGATTTTCAATTTTAGACTTGGAAACAACGGCAATTTTTAAACATCGGATGAAATTCTAAAAAAATCCACACGTATTCAGAAGAATAAACAAATCATGTTCATAACAAAAATAAGTTAGGTTGCCGGGAAGTTTGTTGCACTATTATTTATTTCAGTAATTTGGCAATAACATTTTTCAATTATTATTATGCCAAATTAATCTCTTCAGCATCTATCATATAGATAATTTTTTTCAGATTTTTATTTCTTCGAGAACAGTTCGTAATTCTGTCTCGATTTCGCTTGAACTTATGCAATGTCAGACAATACAGGAGGACTACCTTAAGGGGGTCTCAAAGTTGAAAATGGCATAATACCTTCCCTGCCTTCAAAACACAGTAGAGATTAATAAATGAAAAATTAAATTACTACAACGGTTTGCAATGTCTATTGGTTAAAATTTATTTTAAAAAATGAGGATGCAAAGAAGAATCTTGCACATTGGTTCCCTATTATTTTGGGCGTTTTACGAAGTTACCGTTGTGAACAAGTTGGCTAATTTGGGCTTCCTTATATAGGAACCTTTGTGAAAAGCGAAAAACATTAAGACACCAATGTGCAAGGTTCTACTATGCATCTTTGTGTTAATTAAATGGATGAATGAATAAGCACATACGCCTGCTTTGTGAAAATACAATGATGAGGAATGACCCAGAAACACCCTCGAATAACCTATCTTCTTTTGGTTTTTTTTTTCTAGAACACGATAGAAACCTGGGGTTTTCTGAAATTTTATTGGGAAGCAATTTATGGCTAGTTTATAGGACATAAATCGCTAACTCTTCGCAATACAGAATGTACGAATCAAAATGGTATCGTTCATCAATTTTGGGCTATATTCTTAAGATTTTTTGAAAAAAAAAATAATAGAAATATTCAAACAAAGAAAGCTTACAAACTATAAGAAGGAAAACTTTGCCCACTTTGGCCATGAGCTAGAATTTTTTATATTGAACAAAGTATTTTTCAGAATTTTTTCAGATTTTCGAATTACGGCATTCGAAATGTCACTTTGAAATATATATTTAAACAAAATTGCCATAGAATGAAAAATTTGCACTTAGGAGGCCAACGAAGCCTACAAAAAATTACAAGTTAAATCGGAGAGGTCGTGGTCAAATCCTAGTCGAAACGCGGTGGATTGCCGCACCTACATCCAGACATTTTTTCTAAAAGACTTTTCTCGACGTTTTAGACTAATTCGACTGTTCTGGCACGAAAAACTAAATTTTTTTTAACGAAAACAAAGCGTCTTCTATGAGGAAGCAAAATCTCATGTATCATAATAATGGCGGTGTCTTCAGAGTCCTCAATTTGAGCCCACGACACGCAACAATAAAAAGAGTCACCACGATTCCTCTGTAATCACTTGTCCGATCAATTCTAAGTTTATACAGTACTTCCATAACATCATTATCGAAGCTTTCAGGAAAAATGTCGAATCAAATAATTTGTTTTTTCTTTCGAAATAAAAAATCATCTATAGAAATATCGAAAACGTATATCAGTAGTATGAAAAAATTCATATTTCGAACAAATCTCTATTTAAATATTTTAAGATTATTTAAGAATATTTAATTGATTGAGGATTATTGAAAATCGGTGCGGTCAAAGGTTAGATAATAATGTTATGAAAGTACTGCATAAAATTGAAATCGGTTGGATAAGCGGTCACAGAGGAATCGTGGTCACCGCGTTTATTGTTGAGTGCTACACTTTATGATTCTACAGACGTCGACATTTTTATTATAGATGCGATTAAGAAAATAAAATAAAGTTTATCAAATAGACATTGCAACCTGGCTTAGTAATTTGGTTTTTTCATCTATTAATCTCCATCCTATTGTATTTTAAAAGCAGGGGAGGTATTATGCCATTCAATACTTAGATATACCCTTAAATGCTCGAAAATAATTAAGTCGACAGAGGCAGAGAAGCTTAAGTTGTACGTATTCATTTATTTTTGGTCATGTACCTGTGATAAACGAAAACCAAATAGAGATTAAAAAATAGACATTGCTACCTGGCATAACAATTTGTTTTTTTAAATTTATTAATGCCTATCCCATTGTATTTTAAAAGCAGGGGAGGTATTACGCCATTTAATACTTAGATACACCCTTAAACGCACGAAAATAATTAAGTCGACAGAGGCAGAGAAGCTTAAGTTGTACGTATTTATTTATTTTTTGTCATGTACCTGTGATAAACGAAAATCAAATAGACATTAAAAAATAGACATTACTACCTGGTCCAGCAATTTGGTTTTTTCATTCATTAATGCCTATCCCATTGTATTTTAAAAGCAGGGGAAGTATTATGCCATCCAATACTTAGATATACTCTTAAATGCACGAAAATAATTAAGTCGACAGAGGCAGAGAAGCTTAAGTTGTGCGTATTTATTTATTTTTGGTCATGTACCTGTGATAAACGAAAACCGGCTTGCCTCGCCATTTAGCAACACCCGTTTTACCCACGGGCACGTTGGTCAGCTTAAACTCCGTCTGGGCGACGGCCAAAATGTCCCGAGACGGTGCCATGAACATCACGAGCTGCACTAATACAGACTTGTACGCGTACAAACCAACAACTCCAGCCGCTATACATTTTAAATAATTTAGGAATTAATACGCACAAATTGAGAATAAGAAATTAGCCTAAAATCAGTGATATTGAAAAAATGTATATAAGTCATAATAATTTTAAATAGCTTTCGAAAATGTTTCGCGTGCAAAAGCCTTTTTTTTCGTGAAGTCAAAGTGTATGGTACGTTTCTAAAAAAAGCTCGGTGAATTACAAACTCTTGAGCTGACGTGACGTTAATTTCTGTATTAAAATTCAAGCTAGAAATTCACACATTACTTTAATATTTTTGTAGTATAGTTAGTACATTGCTTTTTACTAGAGCAAGCTTTGTTTTCATAAAGGAATAAAGTTTTTCGAGATTTTCATATGATAAGACTCAAAATGGTCCAAATTATCGAGAAAAGTTGTTTGAAAAATTTAAAAAAAATTAAAAGCGAAAAATAATGAAAAACAATGTGCAATCTTCTGCTTTGCAATATTATTTTTAGGCTAAAGGTCGTCCGGTTTCGGTGGGATTTAATTTCAACTTTGGCAATTTTTTCTAAATCTTCATTTCACGAATTTATCAACTCAATACATTTTATAACAGCTTCTATGAAGCAATGGTGAAAATTTGCAATTAATATTCATGTGTATAAGCAGAATGCTCAAAAATGCATGTAATTGGAGGATTTTTAAAATTATTTTAATGATTTTTCTGGACTCACCGAAAGAAGACATGCCAAGAAAAGCTTTACGTCCATCAGAGCTTCGATTGGCGGGTACGTTCGGATCGCTGGTACTTTTTTTTCGATAGTCGTCGAAATTTGGTCCAGGGAGATCTGTGTGAGCTTGTCTGTTCAGATTAATGAAATCTGGAAGATATGAATGAAAAATAAATACCCTTTTCATAATCAAACATAATGTTTATTTATAATTCTTCGTAGGTAAATATTTAAAAAAAAATTATTTAATGACATTCACCAGGTTTCCGGTTGAGATACGTCAGAGGTAAATACTTCTTGAACTGAAGAGTCGCGCCAGCGATGCTTGAGAACTTTTCCAGTTTCCTGAACCGAAACATCGCAACTGCCTCTTAAAAATCGAGGTCTAGGTCGCGGTGTATTGGATAATTCCAAATTTGACCTAGACTGTGTAATCCTGTCAAATTACTATGACAGGTGAATTCACTAATGATAGAATAAAAGAATATCAACATAGAAAGTTACTGTCATTTTATTTTTATTTCTCGGCGATTTATTGAATTAATTTCTACATTATTATTTGTTGAATCGAATATATAATGCGTTCATCGACCTTAGGTTAATTTTTTATCGCATGTGGTTCTGTTTTTTTCCAAAGTAAATTTTCCTTTTTCAAAGTAAATTTTCCTTTTCCAAAGTAAATTTTCCTTCTAAGAGTGAACTTTTAGAAGGAAAATTCAGGCGCTTGTAATGATTATTAGACAATAATTTAAATATTACAAAAATGGACTATCTATAATTCTGAAATTTTTATTAAAACTTCTTTGAACCCAATGATGCACAATATCAGACAATCAGTCAATTGATCAACGGTTTTGTGATCTGATGAAAATGCGTGTTAGATAAAATAAAGACAGTTTCTTTGAATTGATTGTTGATTATTAAAGAATTTTTATATTTCATATACTGGTCGTAGAATATGTACGACTGAGACTATCGTCGTTATTGTCTCTCATCCAAAAATCTAAGTTCCTTTCATACGATCCATCTGGAAAACTATCGATGTCTTCTCCAGCGAATTTTGAATTCCACTTTTTCGAGAAACTGTGAACACAGCATTCGATCGAAAGCGCTAAAAATCCGATTAGTGTACCAGCCCCGAGAATCAGAAACATCCCTTGAGTATCGTCAACAGCTAGTTGACGTTCTTCTACCGATGCACGTTGAAGCTTCGACCCGGAAGCCACCTAATTAATCAATAATTATCGGTTAATAATTCTTACAGAACAAAATTATTCGCGATTTGTTAATTACGAAAGATAGATACAGTTTTCCTACACTTTAAAAAAAATTTGAAAATTACATATACTGTATAGTAATTTATAGTAAGCCTGTAATGTATTTTTTGTAAACACGTGTATGAAATTCAATTTGATGTATAAAAGAAAATGAAAATTCAATGTACGTATGGTAAATTAAAGTTAACTTATATTAAAAACATGACTTTATTCACTAATTTAGGAGACTGTGTATTACCTAAAATGACTTTTGTAATGGATTGAGGAGAATTATACATAAATTTTATGTTAAACTCGTGTAGTAAATTTTCTATACGCGTTTCTGTAAAAGCGTTTCTGTACAAGTGTAATAATTTTACCTTAGATATATTGAACGGTGGATTAGAATGTTGCAAAATAAAAATTTTCAGTATACTATGCATTAATTAATACACATAATGTTACGAATTTAGCTAGCTCTACATAATTAATAGAACTTTCGTGATGAATTTGAAAAAAATGGTACATTAATTTTAAGTTGTACTCTAGTAGTAAATTTTCTTTACCGGTTTCTGTAAATGAGCGTCCTACACTGTATAGTAATTTTACCTACATTTGTTTTTAACAGTGTTAATACATTTTTCGTGATAATTTAGAAAATAGATAAAATATCTGAAGGTTAACTATAACTGGAATGTTTGATGAAAAAAATGTTATGTTACGTTACTGTGAAACCTTACCGATAACAATTTTCCTGAAGCCGATCTTTGAACATTCCATTCAATGTCTCTGATGATTTTTTGCGTCAGTCCCGATTGTCTGGCTCGAATAACGACCTTGGCAAAGGCTTCCGTATAAATCGAATCCATTGGCATCACAATTGTTACCCCATATTCGACAAAGCATTCGGTGCTTATGTGCATTAGCGATCTTTTCGTTGACCAGCTAAATTTTTGACAGAATTATTGAGATCGTCAGAAGAAAATAATGAACATTGTGGAAATTCAATTTTAACGTGTGCATTTTAGGGATCACGCTAAGACTTTAAAAAATGAACTGTAAAAAATATTTGAAAAATGTATATGCTGTATATTAATTTATATTAAACCCGTATAATGTACACCGAAAGAAAAGATTTCATCGATCCACGGTAATTTTCGCGAATGAAAAGAGTTACTTGAGTTTCAATATTATTTTTTCATTGACTGTTCTGAAAGTCAATGGAACTCCTCATTAATTTAGGAGACCGTACATCCTAATACACTGTGAAAAAAAATCTACTTGAAATTTAGTGTATATTTAGTGGAAGTTTTTATTCATAAACTAATATATGAAAATTAGTATACAAGTGTAATGTAAAATAAATGTATGGTACAGCATATTCAATAATTTATTTCAATTTTATAGTAAAAGTAGTTGAATTTTAATAATATGCTTTAATCTTACTGAAAAAGCACATAAATTCTATACCACAATTGTTTGATAAATTTCGATGACGTTGTTGTAAACGAGGTCTCAACATTGTGTAGTAATTTTATGTAATTTTTATTTTAAATGTAAATGTTACATACTTCGGTGCAAATTCTGCCTGAACGATGTACTCCAAAAGAATCCGAGATCCAAGGAAAGCATAAGGCCAAAAATATGCATGACTGGCATTCTTAACACCCTCTTCGACACTGGGTACATACTCGACATTTTTTAATAACTTTATGGCCAATGGATCATCCATGGTCGTGGAATTGAACCACGTATTCCATCCATCGTGATCTATAAATGCATGAACCACCATTCAAAAATTATTCACCAGAAAATCACAAACTTCCGAGATTTTCCCTGGAAAAAAAATACTGGCGAACTCGCCACTAGATAATCGAAAAAAGAATAGAAAATGCAGATTTTTGTTCTCTAGAAGTCAATGTGGCCAACATATCGCTGGACAAAGTTTTAAAACAGTGAACATTTTTTTTTCTTTGCCCTTAAAAAAAATTCGGGGGATTCCGCCACTTGATAATCGAAACAGGAACAGAACAGGCAAATATATTTTTTCTAGGAGTCGATCTGGCCACGATATCGCCGGACCAAGTTTAAAAATAGGAAAAAAAAATTTTTTTGCCCCTACAAAAAATTCGGGGTAACCTGCTACTAAAGAATCAAGACTACTACAAAAAAAGTCCTTTGGCATTATTGCCTTCGATTAATATTCTAGTCAGGAAACCCGGACAAAGACAAGACTACAAATAACTACCCCTAGCATGAGTATTATTATTATTACTCAATCATTGCCACTTCAAAATGAGAAAAGGAAAAAGATCTCCAACACGTTTTTCTCTCCGAGTTAAAACTAAACTAAACTAAACTTTTCTAAACTAAAAAGATATAGCGTGACAAAGTTTTCGCTTTTTAGAGATCGTCTTAATTTCACACTATTTTTTAAAATCCGCCATCTGGAAATGAAAAAAAGAAACAAAAGAGTCCTTAGACATTTACCTTTTTGAACTAATGTGGCGGCGCTACATTCAGACAAAGTTCATTTTTGCAGATACAGACATTTTAATTGTCATTACTTTTAGACTGTTTTTAGGATTACTTTTTCGCGTGACTGAATTCATATGGAATGCCTCATATGCCACTTTCTCGAGGCTTAATAGCATCAATTACCTAATGTTCCAATCCGATAGCGATTTCTGAGTAGTTGATCGGCGGTCTCCATCGCGGTTGGATAAACGGGCACTGTAATAAAGGCCATGATCGATCCGGTGTAACAAGACGTTATTATAATGGTGAAGACCCAATAGATTCCTATGGAAATAAAAAATGTATATATAGTGTATATCACTATTATATAGTGTAACACGTATAGCCTTGACGAGAAGTTATTCTCGATGATATACAACAGCCGTGATCACTTCATTAACTTTGCAGGAACGAGTTTCGCGTGGTACAATCGATACCATTCGGTACAAACAAGTACATACCGATGAGGAGGGAAGTGGAGTTTTTTCCAAGGCCAGAATTGAGAAGTGGATTTTTAACCGAGAAACTGTTGGTAAATGTACTGAAGACGAACCAGAACATCGAGTTGAGGTTGCTCGGCTTGGTTAACAGAGACTTGAGGCTGTAATGGCTGTTCATCGATAATGGTATCATAGCTATCATGTAAACCGAGCACAGGAGCAACCACACGGATAGCTGAAATGGTCCCATTACCGCCCGATATCTAAAGGATGCCAACGGTTCGAATCATTATTCTTTTTAGACATCCCATTAATGGGATCGGACTAGAGATTCAAGCCAGAGATGCTAAATAATCTCATCGGTGAATGGACACTTTTGATTATTTTCTTGTGTAGTATTTTTTGGGCTAGAAAAATCAAGCCCTTTTTTATTGGTAATTGTTTTTTACTTTCAATCATTGATTTTCTACTTGCACACTTATAGGTATCATAAGCGAAGTAGTTAGAAAGTTTCTTTGAATGATTTTGTGGAGAATTGGTTATAGATTATTACACTTTCTTAATATTATAACACTGTTGAAACACTTGATTGTAAAATTACAAAACTTTCGTAGGAAGTTTTTATCCGCACGAAGAATTGTAATTTTCATATGCGTTCAAATTATAAATTCATAGTTGTAGTATCGGAAAAAATGTCTAATATTTGTAATTTTAGAATACTGAATTATTGTACGTTTACCATAAACGCACATTTTTTTATCGACATATTGTAAATTTCGTATGCGTTCGAAACATAAATTCAAAGTGGTCGTTTTTTTCCTAAGGAAATATATAGACATTTAGAGGAAAATTATTATCCAATTTTCGCCTGATGACATAAAAGATAAACAACAAAAATTGACTTTTATCGTATTGAATACGGCTATGTTTTGCCTAATTTAAAACTAATTCTCCAACATCTATATTTAATAGCCCTTTTAAGATTCGAGTAAAGTAACATTCACTGGCAACTTGTTATTTTACAAACGCAAGATCTAATTTTAAGGAACGCCATTTGACAACACTTTAGCGGTATTCGAACGCATCTTAGAAATCTACAATAATTCTGAGGTTTTTAAATATTATACCAACGAATTTCAAAAGACGAACGCAATTGATTTTTAATGGACTTTCGGAAAATTCAATGAGAATGGAATTTTTTAGGAAAAATTCAAGCCGTGTACACTGATTTTATGAATTAATTGTAAATTTCTTTTCTTTTTCTGTAACGAGTGCAATAGTGCACAAGTTTTGTAATTTTCTAATGCATAGTATACGAATCATCATTTCGTATACGGATTTTGTAAATTCCTTGTCACTAAGCATTGTAAAATTTACCATAATTTTCTACAGTGTAATTTATTGCAAAAAGATAATTAATGAAAACTTGTATTTCTCCGGAATAAGTGTGATTTTTTGTTTGTTATGGAGGTACTAAACATGCTTTTCCATTCCAATGGTGCCCAATATACAATAGTTGGTTGCATATTTATTTGAATGTTTCTACGAATGAGATCATTAATTTATATGTAATAATCGTAAAAAAAAAGTTTTTTTTTTATCAAATCTTACTACTTCTGTGATTAAATAATTTCGAAACTGTATAATTTTTTGCTTGAAGTCAACTCCAATTTATTTATAATTATTGCTAAAGCGTGAACATTTTTATATCCACACAAGAAAATACTTATAATTGCTCGGTGTTCAAAAATGTAAAAAAGGCTTCTCTGCTCGAATAGTGCGCTTGATAATAATTATAATAAATTTTCATGATAAAGTACTTCTTTTTTATCACCAAATGTTATAGTTCGAACACCATAGAAATTTTAATATTATGGTTCCGCAAATAAATAAAACCAGTGCTTATAAATATTAAAAAAATTATTTTCAAGTTTTCATTCGTGTATACAAATCTTCTGCTTTCAGCATTACATTACTTTGGCAGTGCGGTGGAAGCCAATGAGATGAACGACGCGCAGTCTTGCACATGAGCGGTAACAGTATCGAATTCAGTGAGAATTTCCGAGGTTTCATAAATTCCACCGACTGCAGCTGCAGCGTTGCCAGCTGTGACGTCATGAGTAGCCGCAGCAATTGGGCTGCAAAAAAGAAAATAAGAAAAAAGATGAATATTAAAATTTCTTTAAAATTTGTTAATTTATTAACCTTTTCAGCGTTGAGCTGGAATCGCGAAATACGGCGGTCAAATTTAATATCTCTCCCAACAGCCTCACAACACGAACATCTATACCGTCCCATTTTATCTCATCGTTGGTGGCTGATTTCCTATAAAAAAATTATTTATTAATGTGCATTTATTAATTTTTGGTAATGACCGAATTTTGTTGTTGTTTTTATTGTCGACTTTCGTATGACGAACGGCGGATTGTGAGCAGCTGATATCAAAATTCGATGACCCCTAAATCCATCGCGTAGTTTTATTGGAAATAAATCTGTGTCCTGCTTTGTTAAGGAATCGTTGATCCATGATGTTAGCAATATTGGCTTACTTGCACCGCTACCATCGTTGTACAACTCGTGGGTGTACAGTAAATACGAACCTTCCTGGAAAAAGTCGTAATTTTTATGAGGAAAAATGTGAATAGAAAGTAGAAAAATTTAAAAGATTTAAAATTGTATTCCTCTGTAATTTAATAATTACTTTTTTATTTCTATTTAAATAATTCAACAATTGTTAGAATTATGAGTGATTACTTTCATAACCATTTAAATATCATTTTTTTCTTATGATAACCGTTTTTTATTGTTTTCAAAAATTGACGTTGTATTATAAATGAGGCATTTCACGGTACGGGGCCATTCAAATTTTTTAAATTCTGCAGATATTTTTCGTTTTTATTTTATTTTTTTCATTTATCCAGATGAGAACGAATTTTCAGTCAAACGAACTGATGGTAGACTCCATTTTTTTGAAGATATGATTTTTTAAAACATATAAGAAATTTAAAAAAATCATAATTGAGAGGAATTGAATTTGCCATCGGGTTCTTCGGCTGAAAATTCACTTTTAACTTGCCACGCGTAAAAAAAAATCCATACAAACTGTCTTATCAATGTCTCACTAATTGTCTTTTATAAAAAAATCGTTTTTTAGAAATGCGAAATATGGATAAAATTTATACTGGTAAATGACAAATGTCAGTCGATATTTTTCCTGTTTATTTTTTTCCTGATTTGTTAAGTTGAGAAAGTCTTAATTCTTCTTAATATATGTTTTTTCATTTATTTTTAATTGAAAAAAATCATATCTTGAGAAGGATTGACTTTGACCATCGGTTCGTTCGACTGAAAATTCTTTCTCAGCATTCCAACCAAAAGTTGAAAATAAAAAGGAAAAATATCGACTGGATGTCATGCACCAAAAATTGTTAAAAACTTTGGAAACAGTAAATTGCTCATTGCTCACAATAAATTCATGTAGTTCTTTTCGCAATGATAATTTAAAAAGACACAAAATACTTTTTTTCAAATATTTTTTACGCGCAATCCTCGTAGAAATATCGCGGGAAAAAATTGAAATAAAATTTTCTTTTTGTTCTTTAAGCAAAAGCTTGAAAAGATAAAGAATTTGGGTGGCTGAAGTACTGTGAAATGCCTCAAACATTATTTTTATTTTTTTATATTCGATGACTCGTTTTTTTTTACCTATACATATAAGAATACATATAAGAAATTCAGCAAACGGGACATAAAAATAAAGAGGATAATGTAATTTTTTCAGAACAAAATAATCGATTGCATATAATGATTTTTTTCCTTATCTTGACCAATTTTTTTTATAAATTCATTATCAGATGTTGTATTATAATTGATAGATAAATATTTTTTTCACATATGTCCGAAAATTTTCTCACAATTTCTATTTGAACGTGTAATTCACAAGCAGGAAGTAAAAACAAATAATGCAATTTTTTTTTTTTAAATAATTGATTACATATAATGTACGTTACGTGCCTTGGTTCTTCGGCTAATACTGTGTGTAATGACAAGTAAATTGATGTACGACCGGGACGCGTAACTCTTCAAGAAATCCTTGACGGTCCAAGGCGTAGATTCCGAAACAATCAATATCTTATTTCTCGTCTCTCGTTTAATTACTTTATCAATACTAAAAATATTATCTAAGAAAACGATGTGATTGTGGCATTTGCTTTTGCCTCGATAATTCGTCAGCATTTCCTCCATGATATTCGCACTCCGTTTTACAAAAACGCTTGATAAACTTTTGTAGATATCCAAAAAATGTGTTGGTTGATGAGCGATATATTTTTCATCGCAATAAGTCACGACGTCGCAGCCTTTGAAATATTTTTCCGTTATGTAAAAAAGTAAACGTGTCAAGCTCTGCGATCTTGCGTACAAGTCTTTAACGCCCACGCCATTGATATTATTATCATTATCCTTCGTAATATCATTACGATTGATCGAGGCTTTCCAATGAGAAAATTCTTGACACGTAATTCCATTCATTAAAATGAAAACGAAAAATATCAAATGCACCATTATTGAAAATTTTGTGTGGAAAATTCGTGATTTTATTTATTGCAAACTTGGCGAAGTGTTTGACTGACACTGCGATCAATCGATACCGCAAAAGTCCTTATATAGTACGAAGGGGAAGGTCAATTATCATTTCATATTTATTGGTCATTACCTGAGGGCCAATGTCAATAGCAAATATGAAGCATTCTACGTCGATTCAGCCACTTTTTTTCGATCGTCTCCGATCTGCTCCATAATTGGATATATCAAAGTTCCAAAAGAAGGGAATCTGTGAATTTTTTCAGATTTTTGAAAAGAAAAAAAAATGTAGCGGAAGGTGTAATTTATTTTTCAGGTGTAAATATCTCGGAAATTTAAAGTTACTGAAAAAAAAGTCTGTCCATCAAAGTTGTCGCTTTTTGTTAGCTTTCGAATGGACTGTTTAAAATAATTGTCATATTCAGGTGAGTACGATTTTGCACCGAAAAAGGGAGAAATTATTTTTTATTAAAAACCGGATATTTTTTTTTGGACCGAAAAAATTACAGAGGTTTCCTGCATCACTGTTGACATCTCAAAGAAATTTTCACAGTGAAAGGCCAGAAAAAAATGGGATCGCTCGATGTTCTAGTATTAAAAAATTCACTTCTGTGGTAGTTTCGAAAAACGAGGAAATTATTATTTTTCAAATGAAACATAGGTCAATTTTTTTGGATAATAAAATCTGAACTATTAACATAATATTGATATTGACAGTCATGCGGGAATTTCATTAACGGCAAATCGTTCAATTTAACCGCTCCATTTTATTACCCGCAAGAAATGGCCGTTTTTTAATTGGAAAAATAATGATTACTCCTATGATAACGAAATTTTTAAACATCAGAACATCGATGTGCCACTCTGGCGATTTTAAAAATAAATCAACAGTCACGCACGAATACTCTGCAAATTTTTCCGTAAAAAAGTAATAAAAAACGACTTTTTTTATATGAAGACATTTTTTCCGGTAACTTTAAGTTTCCGAGATATTTGCATTTGAAATAAAAATTACGTTTTCTAAAATATCGTTTCCGAGGTTCTAAAAATATTCCCATAGGGTTTCTTTTACTAGTACTTTGATGTATCCAATTATGGAGCAGATCGGAAAGGGTTGAAAAAAAAAGTGGCTGTATCGACAGAGAGAGTGCAATTCCATTCATAGTGCGTTATTGTGACAAGTGGCGCCCCCTGTCTGTTGTTTTCAGGTATTTCTGCGTTTCCCTGTAACACTCAGTAGCTTCGGACGTGGGATTGCCAATGTGCCGTTTTTCTAGACTCCACTTTCATTTTGGCATCGCCGCGCCATCTGAGCGGAGGTCCGTCGAACCCGGCACACGTTTTTGATTGGGCGAGTTAGTGATGGAAACTGACAGTCACATCTATATAGTTGTGAAATGACGGTCACGTTACTCTCATACTATCTCTATAGATGTTCATAGTCATTCATGTCATTCATTGTTATAACAGGTGTAGCCGCACATTCGCACTTAACTTCAGCAATATTAACGAAAGATCACTTGTAGAACTGTTATTTGTACTGCTGCCTTCTGAAACCCTACTTGACAATAATCTGTGAAGTGTATCAATTTAATGTCTTCAAGCAGCTTTAAGAATGCGAATTATTCTTATTTATTGTTAAAAAGCTAAAAAATATCTTACAACTTTATTAGTGAGAAATGACAGTGCAAAAAATACCTATTTGCTAATTATTCATAGAATCAGCGAACAAATGGGGTGTCTTTGAATATAAAAGGATGATTATATCGCTGTCGAGAAGGTATCATTTAATATTTATCAGAACCAATATCTTTTTCTTTCTTCCACCAATGACGGGTACATTTTTTTTTACAAACACCAGGGTTTTAATTTAATTTTCGCAAATCCATTTTTGCTGTCTAATTTGCAACGAAAATGTGTTGTCGCGAAACGAGCATGTTGTTGCGAGTTGTATAACAAATGATAAAAATATCGATAAAATAAAAACTTTAAAAAAATATGGAAGGAGTAATTTCTGTATTAGGGATTCAGGCTTAGAATATTAAACCTAGGTATTCAATGTCGTATTTTTGAGATTTTTTGTAACGGAAAAATCTGCTAGAATTCCTAAAAATCTGAAAAAAAATCTCGAAATCCGGTTCCACACACACAAACATTTGATCAATCGCCTATAGTAGATCAATTTTTTATTATATTTTTCAATCATTTTTCTAATAAAAATAAGTTTAATAACTATGAGAAGAAAAGTCTCGACTTCGGCTGTAAGCTACGAAATTTTGATATTGAACAAAGTATTTCTTAGAATATTTTCAGATTCTTAAATTATAGCGTTCCAACTGTCCCTTTAAAAATATATTTTAAAAAATTGCCATAGAGAAAAAATAAAAATATGGTGCACTTGAGGATTCAACTAAGCCTACAACAAATTACAAGTCGAATCGGAATGATCGAGGCTATATTCTGGTTGGGGTTTTTGAAATAGTTTTTCCCACTTTTTTGTGTCCTTTGGTTATTAGGAACAACTTTGTCCGTTGGCCTATAATTGTTTCACAAGATTTGTCTATCTATATATGTCCGCGATATTACTTTTCATGTGAGGATATTTCAAATACGAAACTATTAGTCCTTTTTTTCTTGTGTTTATGTTGAGACTACCATCTTAATTCGATAAACTAATATTGAAAGGAAAACGTCAAATCCCAGTTGAAACGGGGTGGATTCCCGCGTATGTACTCGACCAATCAAAAACGTCTGCCTGGTTCGACGCCCTCCGTTTAGATGGCGCGCCGACGCCTATGAATAAAAATGGAACCGAGAACAACGGCTCATTGGCATCTCTGTTTCGTAGGCAAACAGTCTTGGCGACGCTTCGTTACGTTCATTAATGCACATTAGTGCTTGACAACAGTGTGAAACATGACGTCGGCGTTGGAATCTATGGTCGTTGACGACAAACAACTTCCCGAAAAGCCGGTTGACAGAGAAAAGGTAGAATATTTTCCAAACATTGATAAACAACTCCTAAACGATAGTAATCAATTACCGGCAACACAAGTTTCCTTGTGTATTCGACGTTTTTCAAGATATACCGAGTTCGGTGTTTGATCTAACCTCAAAATTTTGCCGCCGTGTGTCCCAAAGTGAGAGAAAACTTAAAATTTATTATTTTACGTTCAGTTCAATGAAAGTGGAACGATTAAGATGAATAACTTGTGTGACATGATCTCTGTAAAGTGACATGATCTCTGTAAAGAATCCGGAATATTTTCTTTATGTACTCGTTGCTTTTACATATTGTTTACATTGGTCAATTGGTATCTGTCTAGTTTATGAAATTTATTGTACATTTCCACTGAATATCTGAAATTCATCAATTCGATCAAAAAATTCTAGCGATTTTAATAAAACACGTTTTTAATTTTTTTTTCTTCTAACAAAATTGTGAAAAGGAGTAATTAAATCAATTGTAATATTGTGATAATTGTATGAAAAAGTTTCCAGGTACAAATGTGATTATATGAATTTAATTTTGTTTAATTTACTTTTACTGTATTTTCTATCGACGCAACTGAAGTTGCTGATTGTCATTATTCGTCTATAGAATTTAATGGACAAATCAGTAATAAGCTATGTCAATGGAATGAATAAGCATTCGAAAGTGATTATTTTATTATATCATCTGTTATTCATTCTATCGTATCATATTTTTCTGGATTTTGAATATTTGTCCAAATATGAAAAACGATGTGATTCGAACATAATCATTATAACAGAAATACGAATACAGCTGAAACATGTAGTTTTATGCTTTGCGATTCAAATATGTACTGCATTGTGTCTAAGCTCAGCATCATCGCTGAAAAATTTGCAATATCTACGATTAAGCCTTTTTTGTTATAATAGACATGTCCTCTTTTGCTGCGTGTATTCTGCAATACTGGTCGGCATCACAATATCATGGACTACAGTAGAGGCAACGTACCTTCCAACGAGTTACAGATTTACACATGGTAATAATAATAATAATGTTAATTGCTTGAATCTTTGCTACAAAAATTGGTTATCATATGTTCATAATTGATCTTCATATATAATAATTGTTATGGATTTATCAGGATGGATGCTACACTCAGAGAAATCACTGGACTAGTCAAGGAAGTGAATCCTGATGCTAGAAATAAAGGAACATATTTTGACTTTTCTCTCGTAACTCCCGAGGTCAGAAACGCTGGCTTTCGAATGCGTGAGATTGGAGTCACATGCTCTGGACAGAAAGGCGCTGATGACAACAAAACTCTCTCACAAGCAAGGTTTGTATTTGAATAATAGTCATTATACCAATATCACAATAAGTTAAGTTTTAAAACGAAATATGAGAATCACTGACTATCGAATACTGTGAATGCAGTAAATTTTGCGGAAATCAAAACCTGTAATCGTTGACTCAAGATGGGAACTCTAATTTTTCCACGATCGGTGATCTTTTGGATAAAAAACAAAAATTTCTCCTTGCTGAATTTTTGAACGGAGCAAAATGTTAACATCTTCTATCCAACAGATCAACTGACAACTGATCGGCCATCTTAGAAAAAATATGTGTTATTGTACACACTTCAGAGTATTTTCTGAAATTTCTTGAGATAAATCGAAAGTGACATACGGGCCGAAAAAAAATTATTTTCGTGTATTTTTTATGAAAATTGTCATTTTTTTAAATCGAGAAAATCAAACAACATTTTTTTCACAAAATTTATGCAAAACTGCGATTTTTTTTTTCTGAAACATTTTTCTGTTTTATCGTATTCTTTCAAAATACAACGGTATTTACAGAATCTTGAAATTTTGAAAAACTCGAAAAAATGCGATCCGAAAATTTTGAAAAAATGTACATTTCTCTTTTTCAAACAATGGAATAATTTGACAAAATTTAATTTTTTTTGAGAGTGGACAACTTTTGGACCGTCCGAAACCGTATGGAACGGCTTATATGTAAAAGAAATCAGAAATATTAGCAAATGGCGGAGATATTACATAGTAAGGTTACATAAAGTAAAGTTACATGTACTTTGTCTGTGCGCGCGTTGGTGGTAAAAGTTCTCGGCATCGATGGGGATGTCTAAAAAAGAATATTAACATATTTATAATTACATAAAAAATGTATCTTCAATGTGAACCAACAATATTATTAAAAGCCCAAAATTATGATTAAAATTCGAAACTTAACATTTTTTTTACTCAATATTCCGTCGGTATTTTGTCATTCATATTTTTTGTGTGGTTAACCCCTTCGTTTCCATGGTTCACACGATAGGTGATGATACTAAGAATATGTTGTAAAACCCATTTAATTTCAAATGTTTTTCTGATTGCAGATTTACGATAGGAGACTATTTGGACATTTCCATAACACCGCCAAATCGAATGATGCAACCGGCAATTCGACGCGGAGGTTTGAGACAATACTGACAAAGTCACAGTTGATAGTATTAAGCCTCAATATATTTGTACCTACTTGATAATGTATGTGAATAAACGATTAATAAATGTCAAATATCTATGAAGCTGTTCGTCTTATTGAAATTATTATTATTTAAATTCGGTTTAAAAACCTGAAAATCCTCTTTTTTTTTAAGGATGTATGATACGTACAGTCCCGCCAAAAGTGAGTTTCAGAGACAATTTCGATCACTTCCCGATGGGATAAAAATCGGAAAAAAATAATGCATATTAAAACGTGCTGAAAAGATTGATTCCGCATAATAATAATTCCAAAATGTTATTAACAAATTGGTGAAAAAAACAAGTGTCCAACAAACAATCAGTCAACCTAACTTTTTTCGTAATGAAAATGATATGTTGATTTATTTGTAAGTGTATTTTAAAAAATTTTACAAATTTTGAAACATGAACAAAAAAGCTATTTTTCAAATATAGCAAATATTCTAGATTGGCAATTGAAGAGGTGGACGGAAATTTTGGGTTATTCTCAATGAAAAATTAATAAACCTGAGTAGCGAGTTGTGGATATAGATGATTTCCAAAAATGAATTACCAACAGTCGTATGACATAGGTATTTGCGCTTACCGACGCTTATTACCACGTCTTCATACAAAATCCTCTCTTCAATACGGGCGTGTTTCTATTTTTCCCGATGAAGCGAACGCAGGAAATTACCGGCAGAGAATCTTGTTCCAAAGTGACGCGTTTCTCGAAACTCTCACTAGATTCCATCAAGCTCTCGATCCTGTTCGAATAGATATACCGTAAAAGAAAATTGCGATCTTCGTGAGAATCGCACAACCCTAAAACTTTTATCTTTTATATTTTTATCTCAATAAAAAATATAGAAAAACAATACACGGTGTACTTTTCCAGATTGAATATAATATAATGTAATATCAAAATTTGGAAATAGAACAAAAAAAAACCATGCATAAGATAATAACATTTTTCCATATTTTCCTAAATAGAAAAAAATGTGGATATAAACATTTTCGCAAACCTCAACAAAAAAAGTACATCTTCTTCTGTAAAAAAAACAAGCTTAATTTTTAGAATGATTTCTACACTCATATTATTTTAGCCACTTAACTTGAATTCCCAAAATTCAAGTCATTCGTATTTAAAGCACCGAGTACAAAGTATCGTTGAATAATCTCCTAGGCGTTGTTACAGCGTTGGGTATAACAAGCATATCGAGAGGGGTGAGGTTTCTCACCGCAATCACCTGGGGCTATTTTAAAGACACTTCTACTTTAATTATACCGAAGCGCTCTTTCCCCCATACCTCTGTGTCTCTCGCCCGCGCGATGTTACGATATTATGATATTACGAAGCATGCGGGGGTGGCCCATCAGGTTTCCCTGTGATTTCGAGAACTTGGGAAAAGTTTAAACAGCGTCTATATTCCACCTTTCCGTCCCGAAAAGCCCGGACTAAACAGTCTGCGTATTTTGCCTGGACTTATCAAGTTGTATACAATGATTTACGGATATGCAATACCGTTTTGAAGCAATCTTATTTTTTCTTCTCCTTTCCTCGCTTTATTTTCATGAAATTTTTGTATTGTTTTGTTTTTTTTAAACGGCATTATGATAGACGTACCATTTGTGACCACTGTACCATTAGTGGCCACACAACAAATGTACAGATCAATTCATTATTACTTTAATCTATACAAATTACTAAATGAGTTCATTCTACAATAATCAAAGCAAATTTGACATTGAATATTCAATGCTTAGAATGCCTTATTGCTTTTTAATGTATGATACGTACAGTCCCGCCAAAAGTGAGTTTCAGAGACAATTTCGATCACTTCCCGATGGGATAAAAATCGGAAAAACATTATGCATATAAAACGTGCTGAAAAGATTGATTTCGCATCGTAATAATCCCAAAAAGTTATTAACATATTGGTGAAACAAACAATTTTTCAACAAACAATCAGTCAACCTAACTTTTTTTCTAATAAAAATGATAGGTTAATTTGTTTAAATGCATACGAATTTTTTCAGATTTTTTTTCTTTATATCGAATTTTTTTTATTTTTTTTTTAAATGCGCAGAATATAACAAATTTTGGATATGCGTTTTGCAAAAACATCTTAAGTTTAGTAGATGGCTTATGCCGAACACATATCCCAAAATCCTTATTTCGTACACATTTTTGAAAAAAATAAAAATAAAAATAAAAATAAAGAAAAAAATCTGAAAAAATCCGTTTTTCTTTCTGTTATTGCTTTCATTACCGTTAGAAACTTGTTCAAATTTTGGATCCGCGGGATTGTGTGTTATTTTGTTTGATATTTGTCTTTCTATCAAGATGAATCCGTCGAATGTAAATTTGCAACATTCCGTCAATTATTTATACGCCTTGCGACCGCTCGCAAGTGTCAGCTGCGTTGGAAAATATACTGTAACGATAATTACATAAACATTAAAAGGGTTTGGACCTCGAGCAGGGAAGAAATTAATTATAGACTTTTATGACGAAAAACGAAGTTTGTTTAAAAAATGTATCAACCGGCATTTGGAAATCTAAGATAAATCGCGTCTCAAAATTGTTTTTTTCTTTATTCTGTTCTTTATTTATTTATTCTTTTTTTTCTGTCCTTTTTGTTCTTTCTGTCCTTTTTGTGCTTTCTGATCTTTTTGTTTTTTTCTATTCTTTCAGTTCATTCTCCTCTTTCTGCTCCTTGCTGCTTCTTTCTTCTCCTTCCTGCTCCTTTTTCTGCTCCCTTCTGCTCTTTCTGTTCTTTTTGTTCTGTTTTAGTCGCTTTATTTTAAACCACGAGGCTGCTCGTAGCCGTTACATATCCAATTGATCTCACTCATTGCTAATTTGAATCAGGTTCTTAAGTTTTCCATTCGAATTAATTTGACATTACTTTAATTTTCATTGTTTTCGTTCCTTTTCTTTTCACTTTCTTATTAACTTCGTGTGTTATTTTTTGTCGTACCATTATTGTGTGCGCGTGTGTGTTATTTTGTCGCAAATAATTTGCCGTGTTATTTTGACGCTGTGTTATTTAGAAACGAAGTCCTTATGAACTTGTATCCAATGATTTACGAATGAACAATACCGTCTCGAGGGAATCAAATTTTTCCTCCTTCTTCTTATTTTTTCAGTTCGGGTGGCCAGAATTCATGGATGAAGGATGGAGAAAATCGCGAGGGGCGAGAAGGTGGGAGGTCATGCACACCCGGACGCAGCGACCCCCGAAAAATTCAGCTCCGTAATCAGTAATCAAATTTATTAGTTTCTATTGTCTTGGGCGCCTCGGTTGTGCTGCTGGCTGGTGGAAATTCTTTTCCGATTTTATGGCGTGGAAAGACGATATAATAAGGAGATCGGGAGAGGCCAAGAGAGAGCTAAGAGCCCCACCAACGGTCGAGAGGAACTGCGAGTAACGAGGGAATAAGAATGGCTGTTGAGGGGGTGAGTATTCTCTCGCTGCAGGTTTCGGAGCTCGCTGCTTCGACTGGGAGAGGGCCAAGATTTACTGGACCCACTAGTGGCCGCTAACTTTCCAAGGGGGAAGGAAGTACTGCTGGCGGTAGGTGCTGCTACTGCCGCTGCTGCTGCTCGGCGCCTTCGCGAAAACACTAAAGCGATATAATATGCCCTGGGCCACGACTTAACGGTATCGCACTTTGCTCCGCTTGGGCGCAGCGGAACGATCCGAAATTTTGTTTAAATTCATTGGAGAAAGCTTTTTACGCCTCACCAATTTCTTCAAACGTGATGACCGGTAAATTTTCTTGGCAAAAATAACCGGCCACAAGATGAAAAGCAAAACGACCTAAAAATACAATAAAACACTTTAAAAAAATTTTTATTCCATTGCGAATTAACGATTTTTTACATTTTTTCAAAAGCTTAAACATATAAACGCAGTGCAGATAATTATTCTGAAGTTATTAGTATGACCATAATTTTGGTATACATATTTATGTACAAAATTAATGGGGATTTATAATTCTGAGTATGACCGTATCTTAAAATGACCAATCTATTGCTAGATATTTAATGAAACTAGTACAAAAGCACTAACGTATAAGAATGGAGTGATGGAAATATCGGTGAAAAATATCGATTCTCCATGATCGATTATTTGTTGTTTAATTACCTTTGACTTTTTTTTATTTTTTATTCCATCGCGAACTAACGATTTTTTACATTTGTTCAAAAGCTTAAGCATATACACGCAGTGCAAATAATTATTCCGAAATTATTACTATGACCATAATTTTGGTATACATTTTTATCTACAAAATTAATGGGGATTTATAATTCTGAGTATGACCGTATCTTAAAATGACCAATCTATTGCTCGATATTTAATGAAACTACTACAAAAGCACACATGTATAAGAATAGAGTGATGTGAAAATCAGTAGAAAAAAATCGATTGTCCGTAATAGGTTATTTTATGTTTAATTACGAAAGAGTAAAGATAATTCATACAGAAATAATCGAGAAACAATGATCGATTCTCAACAGATCAAATCGCATTTCCTAAAATAATTATTATACATTCTTTCTTATTCGTTATTCCTATGAATCATTTTCATGCGACTATTTCTCAAAGCTGCCACGCTTCGCATTATTTCACGGCATTCATAAATATAACTCTGCGCCATCTGCGTTGCCGAACCGATATAAGAAACATATTAAAATATTGCACCAATAATTCTGTGGATGCTCGGGACGTCAGCCGCTCACGGCTGCTCGCGTTAGAATCGATTTCGGGTTATAGGTGACAAGAAATCTGTTGACTCAGGAATATAGGGGAACGTCTGCAATAAAAATAAATATCTACGCACACGGAGCTGCTGTGTGGGAGTGCCCGTATAAAGTATACAGCGAAAAAAAAGACAGGATGCTGAAGAAAAAGAAGAAAAGATACGATGTGGGGTAGTCACGGCGAAGGGGTGAATGGCGAGGCGTGTAACGTCATATCCGAACGCTACACTAGACTATACACCCCATAACGATATATAAACTCGACATATTTTCGAATAGGGAATTTTTTCAAATCTCCGTGCGTCTGAATGAGCTATAAACTCAACCATACGTAATCTTTTATCCTTCGAAAGTCGAAGGCTGGCCAGCTGAATTTTTCTACTCCCATAAACGTACCGGTTATTGTCACCGTTTACTTTTCATAATTTTAAGGGCTTCATTTTTCAAAGTAATTTTTTTGTATGTTCATTTTTGTGGATCCGTTCTTAAGGTAGCCGTTCAATTACGTGCTAGCAAAAACTGTGCTAAACATTTGGAAGCGTTTCTACCAATTTTTTGACGTTCAATTGACGGTTCTATGCACTTAATTAGGCATCAGTATGTGTCCTTGACGTATGTATAAATGAACAATCACGATTTGAAAGGAAAATGCACTGATATATATGTAAATGTTCGATGAGACGTTTTCATCGTCCAGTTATTCATTGGAAAAAAAAACATCATATTCGTTCGATTATGACGAGCAATAACTCAGTTTGTCGATTGAAAGATGCTTTAACGATTTAACGAAAAGATTCTCAGTAGTATTATTTTTACAAAAATTACAACTGTCTGTTTATCCAGCTTAACCTAATATCGGACATACAAATAGTTGTAATTATTAAACGAATCATATAGAACTAAGAAATCTCCTCGTTAAATCGTTAAAGCATCTTTAAATTAACAAAATGAGCTATCACTTGTCATAATCTGAAGAATATTATAATTTTTTCTAATGTCTAACTGGATAATAGGAAAATCTCATCGAACATTTGCAAACATCAGTATATTTTCGTTTTAACCGGTGGCTGTAGATGTATTTACATATCAAGAACTCACGCTGGTGTTGAAATTAACTTTGGAAACCGTTAATTGAATCACGATAATTTGTAGGAATGTTTTTTAAACTACCTTAAACAATACATGCCACATCGAAAGTCGAAATATCGAAAACTGACGTCACTTTTCTGGCATTCTGATTGGTCATCAATGGCTTTGACATAAAGCCAACTTCACACTGTTATAATTGCTGTGGGATCACGTGTGGCGCGCTTTTTGAATTGTTTTTTTTGCAGTTGGGAAATAAAATAAGTTTTTCTACCGCAAACAGATTTTCTTTCCACATCGAAAGTCGATGATATTGACACACTGAAGCAGAAATAGAGTCACGTGACGTCATGAATCATATATATATGCAAATGTTATTTTCAGCCATAAGAACAGACAAATAAAAGGAAAAAAGTGGAAGCGTAGCGAGCATGTTGTTGCTAGTAGTTACATAATCAACAATAGTGTGAGCACAACGCAACATTGCACTGCTAATAAAATGATCCTTGAATTTTCGAACGATAGTAAAACATTCTGCCCGTTTAAATTTTCCCAAAAATAAGAGTATTCATCATAATAATTACAACATCATGATAATGACTTGCAGTGGTTACAAAACGATGCTTGAGCTACTCGATTATTGTGTAGAAAATTAATTTCCAATACGACTTAACAAAAAATTAGACGACGAATCCAGATTCGCTGGCCTTTATTTATATATAACAATCATTAACATATAAATATCTTTTCCTAAAAGCTGCAAATAATTTCCAATAAGTACACATCGACGCAGTAAAATTTCCCGGAAGCATATCTATATTCTATAAATCAAACACTCTCATCCCCATAAATTCATGAGATATAGTTTACAGTACAATTTGTTTTGTAATTATAATTTTATAATAATAACATGTAGCGATGATAAAACAATGATTTCACTTTTGAATAGCTGTAAAAATTATTATTTTTCAATTATAATTCACGGTAATTCTTTAGAAACAATGGGAAAAAATAATTAATGCATTAAGATAGTAATGCATTAGTTATTTCTCCCATTTTTTCCATTATCGCTTCCAATATTAAATCGAAAATTAGTATTTTTTTTCGGCCATTCACATGCTTACACGCTATCTCATGATCAGTACAAATTATTATTATGAAATCATAATTACAAAACAAATGGCACTGTAAATTGTACCTTATGAATCAATAGAGAATTACAACTCTGGTCGTAAGCTAACCCAGTCAATAAAATTCCATAAATTTTTTCTCATTAAACCAAAAATTCGCGACGAACAATCAAAAGTTCTTGTATCGTCATGCATCGAGTGGGCGAAACGTGCCACCGACTGCCCGTCTGTTGCCACCGTGAGAATAAGTTTGAGTTTTCATTGCGCGTCCGAAAAATAGGGTGCGTGAGAAAAAAAAAATTGGGGTGGGCTGCGAACTGCTCCGCAAGATGTTGCAAGCGCCATTACAGCCCCGCTGGGCTCTCTCTCGACAACGACACCGAAGCGGTCTCTTTTGCCTTTGCCACACATTTTTCCCTGTTTTTGGCTCACCCTGGTTTTCGACTATACGATCGGTAAAGCATCATCGACACTGTCACGGAATACCAAACGATATACAACAGAACGGAATACATAATGGAAGTTGTTATATATGTATAGCAGTCACAGTAAAGTGTACATATATATATATATATGACTATAAGTATAGCGTCGTAAAGTAACGGGAAAGAGTAGCAGTAAAATCGACCAAGTTTTTCCCGGGGGCTCGCCGTTGGGGCGCGACAGATGAAATACGTACTGCCGATCCGACGTTCCTCTCTCTGCGCCGCGCGCGAATTTTCGCTAGCTCGCTCTTTGCTTTCTGTATCCGTCGTTTCTCTTTTCTCCTGCTGCAGAACGAAAAGATAAAGAGTGTAGTAGTCGGGTTCTCCAGGCGAGTGTAAGTCGGGGGTGGGAATGGTGTATCGTGTGAGGGTGAAGTATGGTACGCTCCTGGCTCCCGAGTGCCCCGGAAACACTCCTTTACCGACTACATCCGGGGATCCATTACTGAGTTCCGCTGTCCAACCATCCATAGCCTGGACTCAAAGATTTGTGTATCTTCGTGCGGGCGTCTTTCCCGTTCCACAGAAGAATTTTAGACCGCTGCATTTCATGCAACGATGTGAAATTGTAATACAGTGGATTTTACGAAAAGGAAAGAGGTTATGAGAAAATTTGATTTTGTTGGTTATGATTTTTGAAACGGCTTATAATTTCGTACTTTTTATTTTGCAGAAGCCGAGTATTTTGCTGGGGACCTGAAAAGTTATAGAGATTGATCGTAGGATCACATTGAACGAATGAAAGAAATGGGGAGAAAGGTGTACGACTATATTAGAATTGATTTCTGTAATGAACTGCCAGAAAGTATTATGAAAATAATATTATTTATTATTAAATTGTGCAACAAGGGTCGAAAGTTTGCGATTGCGACGAGTGTGAGGTTCGCTGCCCGAGCGAAACGAGGGCTGCAATCACATGAGTCGCAATTGCTAATTTCGGCCCATGTTACAAACTATATTTTTTTGTAACGCGTGCATTGATAGTGGTGCATTCGATGGTAGATTTTAGGGAAGAACAGTTCGAAACTTTCGTCCCTAGGGACGAAAGTGACACACCGAAAGTACGAAAGTGAAAGAAACGCGAGCTATACTCGCGTCGATCGATTGTCTTAACACTGCCATGAAACTAACCACTGTCGGCTCGAAAAACTGCTATCGAAAGCACCGCTGTTCATGTACGTGTTACAAATAGTATATTACGCCACTAGGCAGCGAAAGTAGACTATGTCCAACTGCGTGCAAGATTACGACCCGAGCCGAAGGCGAGGGTGGTAAACACGCGGTTCGGGATAGTCTACTTTCACTTCCGAGTGGCCTATACTATTTTTCACCATATCTGCACAGGAAAGTTCGAATTACGTAAAACCCCAAGGACGGGAATTCGAACTTTCCGCGCAGGTATGGTGAAAAAATATTTTGTAAAAAATAAATAATTAATCAATTCGAAACATCAATTAACTAGATTTGGAATCAGGTATTGGCTATTGGCGACCAAATAATTTTCGAAGAATTTTCTTCTATGTGTAAACGTAATTAACTAGTAAATTTATATTTTAAAAGTAGAATTTTTCAAAATCTTAATTGTCTTGAAATAACAATATTATTACGTTTGTAACATCCTAGCGCCTCTCGCTACTAAATTTTTGCTCTCATCGCTTTAATTCTAATAACATAAAAAAACCTGGGGAAACAAGGTCTTCAAGAAACTCTTGGCTGATTATTTTGTCTTGTGGAACGAGATTAGAATAGGTTAGCAAAAGTTAAATATGTTTTCTTTTGAAGTTTTAATAATTAATGGGTTTTTTCTCTTTTGAGTAGAATGAAGAAAAAAGGCTTAATGTAAAGTAACTTTAACTGCAAAGAAAATATCTTTAGCTTGTGAGTAAGACAATTGAATGCAATTTCGATGATACTCGTTATTATTGCATATAGTAGTATTAATTACGCAAAAATTTTGCAGTTATCCCCGAGTTAAAATTTAGACCCTTGTCAAAAACCTAAATGTAGTGTACACGCAGGATACACGAAGGTTCCTCTAATCCTTTGACACTGCTCAAAACCTCCGAAAGTGGCATTACCCAATTGGAGTAAACCAAGGCTACTGTGGAGTGAAACTATTATGTTTGAACCTCTAATTAGGTAGTATAGAGCGAGATGAGGTTTTTAGACCCTTGCATAGACCTCCAAAAGTGGCATATTTTACCCATTTTCATTTAACGAAGGCTGTTCGAAGGGCTTAAATTTCAACTCGGGTCGTTACTCGTTACATTTGCTATCAGCACTTTTTTTTCATTAAATTCATCACCAAAAGTATGTTTCAAGGAGTTTATGTCAAGTTAAAACATGAAGTTACATGATGTGTGGGCCACGTTTACTTGACGTTCGATAATAAACAAATTATATGATAAATTTAAAAAAAGTGTGTCTTTGAAACTAATGAACAGCTGATATATTTAATAATATCTGCTGAAAATGTGAAATTTACTGAATCTCTTTCGACAGGAATTATTATTCTCAAATCTGTTTTCATCTCTAGTCGCTTTTATTATGATCTTATCTCTTTTTAATTATAATTTACTTCATATTTCGAACCGCAATTTACACGGATTATTTTTTTCAAGTCACACCGGAAAGAACGTGCTACAATTTTCAAGCGTGAAGCTTGTGAAATCTGCACGGGGTTGATTCTTTGATTCGAGAGGGTTGGAGAGCTCATCCTGAAGCCCTTGATTTCTCGCTTCTCATTTACGTCGAAAGAAGGGAGAAAAAGTATGCAGCCCTTATTCACAAAGTCCTGAGACGAGTGAAAGGAAAGAATCGGAACGTCAGCCGGATTGCACAACCCCAAAAATTCCCGACCACTTCACTCTCGTCCTTCGGCGTGGGCCATAATTCGATTTCACGCCCAAGAAAGTATATTCCTTTCGTCGGGAGCATGACACCACCGACAGCTGGTGAATATGAAGATTTTTTTGCGTCGCCCTTCTCTTCTGCCTCTTCGCAAACTAAAAATTGTTTGCGATTCTTCAGCAGTCACGTTTATTTGCTTAAGGAGTAAACGTGAATTTTGCGGCCTCCCTCATCAACAACGAACACGCGTTTCGAAAATATGATTTGCCGTGTATTTTTAAATTTCAATTCTTTACAATTTCACCACAATTTTTCATCGTTTATTTTTTCATCCACACATACATATATACACAAATACTGGTCGGTACACTGAAAAAAAAAATCAGTTAATTTAACTAAATGCGTTTTGTTGATTTTGTCAATTCAACAATCGTTTTTTCAAACTAAATAAATTTTAGTCGAATCAACAAAATGAAACGATGCTGTTTGCCTTAAACATTGGACGACTTTTGTTTCAAGCCTGATTCAGTTAAATCAACAAATGATTTTTTGATTTCCAACGAATTTTTACATTTTTCAAAGAAATATTTATTTGAAAAGCATGATCTTCATTTTTCTAAAAAAAACAAGGCATTTTAAGCAACAAAATGTTGCTCTACTCAAATAAATATACAAGTCAAATTGACAAAACATTCAATTATCATAGGCGGAATGTAATTTAAACAACTCAAAATCATATTGTGAGTACTGTATTTCATTTTGCACAAGCAACAAAATGTTTTATTCCTGGCATACAATATTTATTTGAACGTATAGAGCAGACCCGTGTGATTTTGTTGAAGCAAACTAAATTTTGTTGATCAAACTGAATTGTTTTTTCAGTGTATAATTTTTCAACATGTCCGAACTATTTGTAGAGCCCATTTTTCGACGTGTCACAGTTGAATATATAAAAAACACGCCAAATATGGATTGTCTATTATTTCCTGAAAACAAATCTTTCTCTCTGAGAAAGTAAAAATAAAAGTACATTTCGGTCACACCGAGAAAAAAAATTGTTAGAACCAACAAAACGTGCGCTTGCAGGCGGCGAAATAAATATTCGTTTGATCGAAAGCAATATTCAATTGATCGAAGCGGCTGGTGATACTATTAATAGATGTTTCCATCAACATTGCCAAATATTTTGTCCAATCGACCAAATATGTTTTTCGCTGCCGGCAAACGCACGTTTTGTTGATTTTAATGATTTTTCTTCTCAGTGCACAACTTCCGCAAAAGTTAAGAGAGTAAGATAAAAATTTGTACTTAATCAAAATGCGATGTAAGAGTGTTTCAACGGTGTTTCATAGCTGCACACAATGTGGATAATTAGAGAGAGAAAAAAGATGCAAAGTAGAACTTTGCACATTGCTTCCTCATATGAAATTTGAAGACAGCTGTAAAGAGGATATTTTAAAATTTCAATTTTTAACCAATCTACGTCTATGAGGAGGGGGTTTATTATTTATTTTAGCTTCTTCATACATTGTTCTTGCGGCGAATTTTTGAAACGCAATTTTTCTCAATTTCATCGCGACCCGTCGTGTTTAGTGCCGTGCAGTATTTTCCGAGCTTTTCGCAGACTTAGGGAAATACATTAACACCCCTTTGTTTATCGAAGCGACCGCGCCACTCCACTCAGCAAATGGGGGCAGCACCGAGGCCGAGGGAAGTAAAACGAGAGGAAAAGGAAGCGCAAAACGCCTTCTTGATATTTACTACAGGTGGAAATAAGAGTGAGAGCAATGGCTTTCTGGGAAACAAATGGTCCTGGCATCCAGTGGCAAAGAGTTCAACATCTGTTTACCACCTCGTAGCCGGCATGCCTCTCTTATTCGCTTATTTAACACAGAGGGAATTAATAACCCGTCGTTAGCGAGACTTTGCACGGATTTCTACAACTCGGTTAATTTATTCGCCACGAGCCACTCCCGTTTACCAATACTGGTGTAGGTATTGCCGCTGGCTGTTTCCCTGCTTTCTATACTGTAGAGACTGTACACCGATTGATTGTCGAAGCTCGAGTCTCCTCCGGTATAGTAATATCTTTGTAATGGTACTTGCGGATGGTTGGTTTGCGGCTCGACCCTTAATAACAGTAGTTATTCAGTATTAGAGGGGCTACTGATTATTACTGTACCGAAGATTGTTACGTTTGTAAGCTCCTTGTTAATTGAATCGAGTATTGCCGTACGCACAGTAAAATAATTTCTTGTGGCTTGCTAAATATTGTAAATACGATTTTTTTTTCACAGACTGACAGCCAGTCTTAATCTTCACTAGCGTCATATACATTGCGTTGAATAAAAAAGAATGGTAGTTAATTTATATTCATGTGTAATTATTTTGCTTCCTCATAAAGGAAGATTTGTTTTCGTGGAAATTTTTTTTATCGAGATTTTCATGTCAATATACTCAGAATGGTCCAAAATCTCGAGAAAAGTGGTTTGTGCGAAATGTGTATGTGTGTGTGTGTGTGTATGCACATTTCGTTGTTTAGACGATAACTGACGTAATTTTCTATGAATGCTCTTTAAATTTTGTATGCAAGTGGGCTAACATAGAATACCGTATGGGATTGTATTTGACGCGAATCGGTTGAACATTTTTTTTTCTACACCATTTTTGAAATTTGGAAAAAATCGTTTTTACGCTATAACTTTAGCAATTATAAAGGCACCAGGCTAAAATTTTGCACATAATGGACTACACGTGAAACATTATGTGTACCAAATCTTGCGAGAATCTGTCGAGCCGTTCTGATTAAATTACAATTTTAATTTTTTCAAAAATGTCTGCAAATACTATAACTCATGCAAATTCTGAGATATCCAGCAGCAATTGCCGATATGATTTCACGATTATTGATGACCAATTAAGATTTTGGTCTAATTAACTGTTGACGTGTTAGAGAATTTCAATTTTCGTGGTCAAAAGAAAAAAAAAAGCTTTTACGAAAAAAAAAATCGAAATTTTTCACAGATTTATCTCAAATTTTCTGCACACTTGGACGACCATTTGATAACATTTTTGGTACGAATTTGACACCAATCGGTCGAGTGGTTGGAATTTTATGGCATTCTGAATTATTTGAATAATGTCGTTCGAGCGCTTGTTCATGCAAATTACTAGGTATCGGATTTCAATTTAGTTTACATATGGACTATCATGACACAATTCTTAAGTAACAATTTTACACAAAACGGTCGACCGGTGAAAATTTTACGTCACTTTGAATTTTTATAAAAATGTCTTCCGAGTATAAACAAGTCTGCAAAGTAGAACCTTGCAAATTGCTTCCTCATTATTTTTGACTTTCTACAAAGCTTCCTATATAAGGAAGCCGAAATTGATCGACATACTTCCTCATAGAGGTAGCTTTGTAGAACGCAAAAAATAATAAGGAAGCAAGTTGCAAGGTTCTCTACTTTGCAGGCTTGTTTATCAGTAAAAGAACTGTTCACATTTTTCCAGTGGTATCACTTGTGGAATCATTAAACGAGATCATTTCGATGCCTCATTAAGTTTAAACCCTCTTGATTTTTTAATCTGTTTCGTCAATACTAAGAGGTCAATTACTTCATGAGAATAGTCTGTCGTATTGGCACTAAAAAAAAACCATTCGACAAAAGGTAAAAACATTTTCCATAAAATGTATTATTATTCTGTCACTAAATCGATTATTCAATTTCCCTAAACTAATCTCTACAGAAATTTACACTTTTTCGTTGTTATAATCAAAATTTCATCCATATTTACCCCAACAAGTATGCACACTCCAATTAATCTTGTCAGATCGAAATGATTACCTAGTCATACGCCCCATTCACCTAATTTATAACATACTTCTCCGGCTTAACTGAAGCAGAAGGACGAAAAATAGTTAGACCGCGACAAAGTAAGAAAAAGAAATTTAAAAAAAAAGAGTAGAGTGAATAGACAAGAGCATAGAAGACTGCAGAAACAGAATTATTATCGTCATCGGACCAGAGGAAGGAGAGGATGCCTCTCCCCATCAGGTCGTATACGTACCATACCGTTGGGGGTTGAAAAGGCGAACGGGGGTGGTTAGGTAGTAGTCGACTCGACTGAGGCAAGTGCAAGGCTCCTGGCATCGTTCTATCCGAGTTCGCGACTTTCGCAGGAACGTATAATTAATTTCCCGTGTCACTCTGCATCCCCTCCCTCACCTTGCCCCGTTGATCCTTCGGCGAAAGCCTCATAGCTCTCTTTCTACTAGCTTCCCTTTCTCCCCCTCACCCCTTCTACCCCTTTCATTCTCAACCCTCTCTCTCTATCTGACTCCGGCGCAAATCCCTCCAGCAGCCCTGGCGACAATATTGCTGGCCATTTCGTTCGACAGTGGCGGGCGCCTCCTCGGTCGTTCCGCGACCTCCTCCTCCGTGCTTCAACCCACTCTCTCCACAGCAACTCACGAGCGACCCCGACCCTCTCGGAGAAAGGGGTGACTTTGCGAACAAGCAACCAATCCGCCTCCCAACCCTCCTCCTGGTTCTTCCCTCACCGCGCATACCGACCCGTCAATATCAGCCACTGTAATTAAACATAACAGATCAACATTTCAACGTGGGCAGAAACCTGTACAGCCAAGAGTTTGTGTGCGAAATATACATGGAAAAAATCGGACGACGGCTTTAGCCGCAACATGTCTTATGTACATTGACTTAGCAGTAATGGACTCCTTCCCTTTCATTTGTCTCTTCTTATAGGCAAATATGAAAATTGCATGATTATACCATTCGTTATTTCATGTGACTCTATTTCTGCTTCAGTGTTTCGATATAATTGACTTCAGATGTGCCATGTCTTTATTTGATGAATTGAAATAAAACGAAGAGAAAATAATGTATTTTCGAAAGAAAAATGTATTCTATTTCACAACTGCGCAAAAAATAGTGATTCAAAAAGCCCGCCACGCGTGATCCTGCAGCGGTTATAGCAGTCTGAAGTTGGCTTTATGTCAAAGTCATCGACGACCAATCAGAATCCTGGAAACGTGGCTTCAGTCTTCGATACTTCGACTTTCGGTGTGCCATGTCTTTTTTAAGAGAAAATAGTGATTCAATTAGTGTATTTTTGTTGTTTTCTTATATAGAGCTGAATAAAGATGAAACCAATTACTCCTTCTTATATATGCACATGCATGTGATATTGTAATTCTAAGAGTCTTGAAGAGACCATCAGAAAATGATGATCTGAACGAAACCAACAAGAACAAGTAGAATATCGGAATAGATACGAATAGAATATCTATTTAGGAACTTTCTTAAAAAGAGGACAAATCTCCAAATGTATTCTTCGTTTTAGCATGATTGAAAAACCGAATCAAAGTGTTTTACATTTAACGTGAGTCAATATTTTAGTATTTATTCTTTTTCGTCATATTTCTGAAACTATTTTTCGGACCCTTCCTCTTGCTCTTCACTTGCCGTGCATACCGACCCGTCAATATTAGTTACTGTTATTAAACATAACAGATCAAAATTTCAACCTAAAGCATACCGAGCAGAAATCCATATAGTCAAGCGTTTGTGCGCGAAATATATTGGAAAAAAATCAGATGACGGGTTTGGCTGTAACATGTTTCATATACGTTGATAGTGACTCAACTAGTACAATTTTATAGTTTGAAAAAAAATAAAGCTAGATGGATGAAAATCACAATTGCTGAATTCGCTATATACACATGCGGCTCTCCAACGTTAGTTCCAACGACAAAATACCCCCGACGAAACATCTTAATAATAAATCTCCGATTGACCAAATATGCTGGAAGACGGAAAAACACTCCCAAAATTTCCAGTATCTCGAAATAGCCGAAGAATCGAGGAGACTTATATTTGACCTCCCAAATAGTCGCTTCTTCGCTCTGACTTGCCCAAGTTTTCCTATGAAACCTCTCCATGCCCTGATTTGTCTAAATGGAAAGTACTAAGAGGTGAATCTATATAGGGTAGAAGTACCGTTTGTTGCCATCTTAGTACCGTATGTGGCCATCACTTGATCCATTTGTGGCCATATCTATTGCATGCAAATGACGGTGGTGGCCATCACTTGATCCATTTGTGGCCATATCTATTGCATGCAAATGACGGTGGTGGCCATCACTTGATCCATTTGTGGCCATATCTATTGCATGCAAATGACGGTGGTGGCCACAAATGGTGTAAACGGCTTTGAACATAATTTATTAAACTATAAGGCATTTTAAGCACTGAATATTCAATGTAAAATTTGTTCTGATTATTGTAGAATAAACACATTTAGCAATTTCTATAGATTAAAGTAATGATGAATTGATCTATAAATTTTTTGTGTGGCCACAAATGGTGTAAACGGCTTTGAACATAATTTATTAAACTATAAGGCATTTCAAGCACTGAATATTCAATGTGAAATTTGTTCTGATTATTGTAGAATAAACACATTTTGTAATTTCTATAGATGAAAGTAATGATGAATTGATCTATACATTTTTTGTGTAGCCATTAATGGTACAGTTGTCACAAATGGTACATCTACCCTAGGGACTTTTTTAAAACGTGGACAAAAGTCCAATTATGTTCTTCAATCGAGCATAATTACAAAACCAAGTTAAATCGGCCAAGGTCCTCTATTGCGGATGCCCGGATTCTCGGTAAATTATTTTACATCTAACGCTCGTCAATATTCCTTTTTTTTTGTTCGTAATATTTCTGAAACTTCATTAACGATTTTTCAGAAATATGTATTGGACATATGTGTGAAGGTTAGTGATTAAACGCTTTGTCGCTGTAGATACGACGCAGATCATGTATACCATTGTATTTTCATATTATATTCTATACATATATACAGTGTATATACATAGAAAACGATATCCTAACTCCCAACCCAATAACTCGGCCTCAAGCTGGTTAATTGGATAAATGTCCGATGAGCGCGAGAGCGCTGGACCACCTCGTACTTTCTCCTATTCCTTCGCTCCCTTATAAGACCATCTCGCTCGCTCGATTCTCATACCAGAGCTCACCCTCTTTGCGCGATTCTCCCCGGAATCGTTCAACCCCTTTAACTCATTTTCGCGTCCGTGTCCTTATCCCAAGACTCGAAAAACAATCGTGCAGGTTTGCCTTCACCGAAGAGGCGGGTAGGCAAAGCGAGTTGAATTTATTGAAAGCTCATTGCCCGATATAATCGAGTACAAGGGACCAAAACTCACCCCCGTTTCTCGACCACCTACTCTCTGTTTATACGAATTGAATTTGTCCCGTTATAACGCTGAACGGCAAGCATTTTCGTTGCTCTCTGCTTTCCTCCTCGCAACCGCAGCACTTCTCGGTATATTGCCCTGCAGACAGCTTGGTACAGTTGTAGGGAACTCGATAACAGGGTTTGGATTAACGCCGAGCGAAGACAGTTATTGGCGTTTAATTGATCGTACCTATTATCCGGTTTCGCTAAATTAGAGTCAGGTATTTATCGAGTCGATTTGAGCTTATACTAGCTTGCGATATTTCATTCTGTAACTTATGTCCTTCAACTCTGAAGAAAAATTACTGTGGCGGGTAAAGTTAAATTTTGATCCACTGACGAGAGAGATTCAACGAGATTTGTGAATTGAGTAGTGAATTGTTATTCGATGGAAAATATTGATTTTAAATAAAATTGTTTTAATAAGACTGGTATGTAACAATCACTACTGTACATAATTACAGTATGTACAGTGATTGTTACATACTACTGTATATAATAATGTATAATAATGTATATAATATATACAGTAGTATATAACAATCACTACCAGCAACGTTGGTTTGATATAATCTACAACTGAATTGATTGAACAAAAATTTTCTTCGATTTAATCGTATGTACTGTCAGGGTTGAGGAGATAATACGGATAACCTAACCGCACATTTGATTTCGTTAAAAAAATCGAGGTTTTAACCAATCGATAGGGTCAAGCTGGATAAATTTAAAATGATCCTATTGGAATACGAATACGAATTATGAGCATTCTAGAGAATGCTCGTAATTGAATACTTTTATTCCATAACTAGATATAGTTGCTGAATTCTAGAATATGAATGCAACATGCAATTTTTCCATCACATTTGTTACTAGCATGAAGGTTTTATCGTAAATTCAACACCGTAAAAATTTCCAGAACACCTTTTCTGAGTAATCGAACTCATGCAACTTACCAGTCTTATATACGCTGAGGCTTCCAAACCCTTGCAAGAAACGCTCCGTTCATTCGCCATCTAGTGGTATTATACACACTGTTGCACAAAGCTCCGCTAGATGGTGAGCGTCCGCAGCGATTCTCGCAAGCCTCAGCGTATATAAGACTGCAAAGCTGCCTTTGGTTCAGCTGTAGCCGGTGTCTACTCCTTCGTTGCCGGTTGAAAGTGAAACATTCGGTCCTAGTGTCCACCTTCCTGGTGGACCCCAGTGGGTGACCGCTTAGCCGTTGACTAGTTTGCGCACTAACTGTTCACCAAGATGCAGTTTTACAAAGTTCCGAAAGAATATCAAGGGATATCACAAATTGAAAAATATATGTATCTCGTTTGAATTAAAGAAAAAATAAGTACTAAAAATATTTCTGTTCATTTAACTAACCTATTATTGTTTTATATTAAATTATTGTTTCTCCCGATAAATTATCATGTAGTCTGTTCAAGCTTACGTATGGTCAGTTCAACCAAAGAATTTGCTTATGAAACCCTTGTTCCGTACACTTAACCAAACATACTTATTTATTTACTTATTTATTAGGCAGTGGACGGGACAAGCCCTTCAAAATACATTATAACATAATGACAGAATACGATAAAAATAATGAAATATTTCGTCGATAGCATTATCCAATTGATTGGGGCAACGATAAATTGAGTTGTAATAATGAAATACAGTCTTTGAAATCAATGGCAATTTTCAGTTACTAAACTCAACTAAATATTTCCTTCGATTTCGTTAATTTAAACCAGATATTTTCAATGTTCCCATACCTTTTTTTTCGGTCTGCTGACTGTTTCGACTGCGAGAATATTCTACAATATATATTTAGAAAGCTCTTATTCTTGGCTCCAGTGGTGTTTAGTCTCTGGAGCAATTACGTTGAATTAAGGCTTTGCACTAGACGCCTGTGGCAGTAGTCGAAGTCGAGTGCTTGCTGGCACAGTCGGGCTTTCAGACGTAGATTAGGATCCTTAATGCTCGCATGTTCGCGACACTCCAAGTGAGTGTGCCATTTTGGCGCGGGGATCGGGAAGGGCACTCCGCTCCCGGCAAATAAGGCGTCTAGATTCTAATTGCCCACCATAAATCAGCGACAACACCTGCATGACTGGCTTTCTGTTTATGGGGTATATAGGCCTCAACTTCCCCTCCCTCAGCTGCCATTTTGTTACTGTTCATCTCCAGTATCCCGAACATTCGAAGTCTTCCGTTAAATCGAGTTTAATTGTTCGACCGTGGACTCATAAATTAATTGTGCGAGCGACACTGTCTCTCTTCCCTCGTCAAGTTGGTTAATCGATGTAGTCACCAAATTTTATACAATTTGAAGGATCTAACCTGATTCTCGATATTCATTATTCGAGGCGATTTCATCTAAGTGCTTTATCGAATATTCCATCTTAACTCGAGTTATCAAGTTAATGAGATATTGTTGTATTATATCTTCAATTTGATAATTACAAATCCGTTGATTTGTCGATGTAATAACGCGGAATTAGCGGCGAATTGGGATTCGAAGACACGACAACTTTTTATGGCTTGGGAGGCTGGAGATTAATGTCGGATATGTAAATCGTTTCGTGCTCTTCGGGGACTACGCTGTTTGTCATTTTTGTCGGCCTTGTTTCAGCCCAAATCTGGTTTACAAACCTGGGCTTCTTGGGGAGATTTAATTTGGGGGAAAAAAGCAAATTAAATGAGTCTTAGTGTGCTGCATATTTTATCAGGGTGCTGAGTGTGGACAAATTTTTCTTAAAGCTCGAACTTTACATTGTGTAATGTAACAAAATATCGGTAAATTTTGTAGTGAGAGATTAAGAATAGCATCGGGTTCTAAGTGTTACTATAGCTATTATTTAACAATATTTTTATCCGGAAATAACATCAAGATATCAAACTGCGTCATACCTTTTGCTTTATACATAAAGCGAAACGTAGCATGATCATGTAGGTCAACTTATGTCACAATGAAATTCTCGCGATAACGATCAAAGTGGCAAAAAGATAACTCCGTATAACAGTTATTTTTGCCCAAAACTAAACTTTCGGTAACCATCAAAATGACTGTCAAAATATGCGAAGTCACAGATATGATAGTAGTTTTTCGATTGCTAAAACCAAAATTATGGCCATAACAACGTTTATGCAAAACAACGTTCAGATTCTTTTTGTTCGGTTTTTTGGAAAATCTTCTGAACCATCCTCGTATGTTTTATCCGTGGTAAAAAAAACAACTTTTACTCAGCGTTATTTTGTTTGTTTTACTACTCATGCACGTAACACGTGCATGAGTAGTGGTGCTTCGACAGCAGTTTTTCGGGTCGTAAGTGGCTGGTTTCATGGCAGTGTTACAATAATCGATCAAAGCGAGTGTAGCTCGCGTTTCTTTCGCTTTTGTCCTTTCGGTGTGTCACTTTCGTCCCTAGGGACAATTTCACGTCCCTAGTTTTTCCCTCACAACTACCATCCAATGCACCACTATTCATGCACTCGTTACCAAAAATATAGTGTGTAACATGGGCGGAAATTAGCAATTGCGACTCATGTGACTGCAGCGTTCGCTTCGCTCGGGCAGCAAACCTCACTCGTCGCAATCGCAAACTTTCGACGCTTGTTGCACAATATACTATTAGTCATGTTTATGTATACTAATGTATACTATTAGGCATTATGCGAAACACTGATGCGCAGTGCATTTGTGTTTCGCATAATGCCGCTAGATGGCGAATGGCCAAAGCGTTTCTCGCAAGCTGATTGAAGCCAGAATGGTTATAAAACTGTGAAGACATCTTAAACTCTAACTATTCGTGAAACTATTTGATGAAAAAAGAAACAGATTGTTTGTTTCTCTTAACCCAAAATTTTGGTATTTAGAATAATTTACGAAACTCATACATTCGTTCTAAAACAATCCTACGACGAAATAGTAGGTGAATTGCAAAAAAACTGTAGAGAACCGTCTCAAGGACGAATAGTAGAAAAATAGAAAAATAGTTGCAAACCAGTCACCTCCATGAAAAAATAGGTAAGTTAAAAAAAAATTACTACGACAAAAAATGTAATGTTTAAAAAAAACGTCTTGGAACAGTGACTTCATCGTAATAATGGATATATCGAGTAAACGTCGCAAAACCGTTGAAACAACGATCGCCATTTGTCCAAAACGTCGTGACACAGTTTTAGGACGTAAATAAATAACGTCGCTTGACCAAATATTTAGATGGCACAAAACGACGTCGTTGAAAGAATTGTCCGTCTTCAGGAACAACAGGGACAGTCGGTAAGAAAATCCAGTCCTGCATCCCCTTAACAATGGTAAAGAACATAACCTTAAACGAAGCGAACCAGCTGCACAACAGCAGCTAATTGAATTTGTATAATTTTTAAATTATTTTCCGTGAAAAATACTGCAATATTCAAGAGCTTTCACCACTGCGACTCATGCGTGGCATTATAGCAAGATTATATTGTGAGACAATGACAAAGTTTACGGTCGTAACTCGCGGTATGAAAAAGTAGGCTGTTCTGCATCTTCGCAGTTGATAACTCTCACCCGAGCACATCACGTCAACCGCAGCTAAGGTACGAGGTGACTTTCATATAAAAGCAAATAATCGTATACAAACGGGTTTACGAATGGGCCTGACTCTTATTACAAAGTGAAATACAGTACACTCCGGCATGAAGTGTATAAATTCACCGCCGGTGAAGTAGAATGTGCGGAAGATAAAGAGAAAGCGGGAGTGGAGAAGAAGGAGAATGAGCAAGGTGCGGATACAGAGGAGTCAGGGGCTGAGGAAGCCGCCTTCGGGCCAATAATACACCGACAACCTTTATTTTATTTAAGCGGCCCTCCCCAGTTTTTCATTACGTTCATTTCCAACGCTCCCTATTTCACCGCTGCTCTTTATATTCCGGGAGTTACATTGGAGCGAGCAAAGCGCGAGCGAGTTGCCCGCCCTATTACTCAAATGCATTATTTACTATTCTTATTTTTTCCAGCATCCACACGGCAGTCTCCTTCTCATTGGAATATTCTCCGGATGGGCTTCAAACGGAATCAATATATTTCAGCATATATCTGCGGGATATAATAAAAATGAAGGATGAAGAAACTTTTTAGGTCGGTCTTAAACACGAGTCGAGTATAAAACTAAGTAGAATCTTGCATATTGCTTTCTTTCTATTTTCGTTTTTTTTTTTTTTTTTTACAAATTTATGTATCTTTTATTATGATCGATGATAACTACGAAAAAAATGTAATAATATACCGACAGAAAATTGGTATTTTAGTATACTAGTACAAGTATCTCATTGAACCATACAATGTGGAGCAATCCACCCCATTTCGAATAGGATTTGACCTCGACCTCTCCGATTTGGCTAGTAATTTTTTGTAAGGTTTAGTTCCACCCTCAAATGCACCAGTTTTATTTATTTTTTTCTATATCTAGTTTTTTTTAAATATATTTTTGAATGCCTTAGTTTGAAAATCAGAAGGAATTCTGAAAAATACTTTGTTCTATATCAACATTTTGTATCTTCTAGCCAAAGTGGGCAAGATCTTCTTCTAATAATTTTGAAGCTTTTTTTTATGATTAAAAACTAATAATAAGTTAATCTACATCAAGCGATTGATCCATTTTTTAAAATGCGAATCCGGATTTTTTAGATTCCTAGGAATTTTTTCAGATTTTTCCGTCTGAAGTAGTTTTATGCAAATTAAACATTTTTTTTTTCTAAGGGACATATCGACTGTCATTATTCACAAATTTGCACAAAATGTTAAAAATACTCTGTCTAATCCAAAAAATTTCTAGCTTATAGCCAAATTAGGCAATATTTTTCTTCTCATAGTTCTCCATATTTTTATATGAAAAAAAGAATTTTAAATAAAAAAAGCTTAAAAACTATAAGGAGAAATATCTTGCTTACTTTGGCTATCAGCTAGGAATTTTTTATATAGAACAAAGTATTTTTCAGAATATTTGCAGATTTTTTGATTATGGTATTTAATAATTCACTTTGAAAATGAATTTAAAAAAATGTTTCCATAGTTTTAGAAATATCTGGTGTGGTTGAGGGTCCAACTAAGCCTACAAGAATTAAAAGCCAAATCCAAAAGGTCGAAGTCAAATCCTGATCGAAACGGGGAGAATTGGCAATATATATATTATACATAGTTGTTGCTAGTTGTGTAGATTAATTATCTCAGCAACAAGGCCGTTGTCCAATAGGCCATTGACGTGAGTCCTTCCGCCCGTAAATCTCGTAAGAAATTAGGAAAACTATTAACTTATTTGTATTTTATTCGAGTCCAGGGAACATATTTGTTAACCTACCAAAAAAATGTGCACCCCAGAAAAAAGGGAATGACTGTCAGTATATTAGCTGGTCCAGCACAAAATTTCTTTCCGTGTATTAAACCGACATTTAATTGGAATACAGATGATAAAAAAAAATTTGACAGCATTTTCGATAATCGCTATTTTTTTTGTTAATCTTTCTACCATTATTCCATAATCTCAATGGCAATCTCCGAAACATTGGGTTGATGATTCGCATGGCATCAACCATTTAACCCTTGGCGACTAGCAAGAGGCGCTCTAATGCCAGATACCAAAAAAGGGGTTGGTGAGCGAACGAGTGAGAGTCCCCAACAGGGCGAAAGGTCGTTTCAAGTGGTTCGGAGGTAACCCATGGGGATTCCCTGTTCTACGCGTCTTCTCACTGTTTTAAGACTGTGTCGCAGGGGTTTTGAATCGGAAAATATATCGTATATGCAGCGTACCAAATATGTATGGGGAATTCCACTTGGTTTCGACCAAGGTCTCCCTTGACCATTCATTGGCCGTTCACCAACATTTGAACATTCAGATTAGTTCCACAAATTTTTCTGCGGTTGAGATGACTGCAAAAAGCCCAATCATTTTATAGGTGTTATTGTATGCGACGATTAGCGTTCAAGTTTTATTATGATGGAATTTTTGCGAAGCACATCCCGGGTGTGAGACCGTGATCGCTAGATTCAAAGAGCGTAAAACTGAAGCCTAATTCAAATTTCACTAATACGAATCTTTTTACAAGTGTCGATTGTAGCTGCTTAACGAATTTATTCGATAAATCAAACAAATTCTTCAATCAGCCACAATCGACGAATTTTTATCTCGAACAAATTGGGAAAAAAACTCTGCCACGACCCGGGATTAAAATAAACAAAATAAAATTATTTCATTTAATTTATTTACACTGTTACAGGGCGGACAGTCGACACTGGAGACGATAACTATTAAGGAGTTCGTTGTTCGATTAACGGGTAAGATAAAAATTTCGCTATTAGTTGCGCAAAATATGCGAATTTATCAATTCGGATTTAACAGTTAAAAGAACCAATTTAACAAGGTAAAACTCCTTATATTGTCACTGCTTATGGCAATCATTAATATGCTCAAATGCGGCGCTGAAGCGCTTGCAATATTGTATCTATGACATGTTTGTTTGTTTGCGATTGATTGAAGATAGATTGATTGGAATAAAGAAGAAAAGCGAGGCGAAATAGAAGAGTGGAAGAGTGGGGAATTTTGGATTGTGAAAAAAAACGTGAAATGCTGACAACGAGATCAGCTCATTCGCGGAATCCAAGAAAACTTGATTTTTGTGAATGGGAGCCAGCAGATAGGAATAAGCAGAAATATAATATTTTCGTCCGATGAGGTGAACATTCGAGAAAGCATAATCCTCTCTCGAAAAAAACATGGCACTTCGAAAGGCCATTAAATCGAAAAACTGAAGCAGAAATAGGGTCACGTAAAATGACGAATGATAGAAACATGCAAACTTCATATTTGTAGCCATGAGAATAGACGAATGAAAAGAAAAAAGTACAAGCAAAGCGAGCACGTTCTTGCTAGTGAATCAAAATCGAGTAAAAAGAGCGGCTATGACATAATATATATATATTTATTATTATCCACGGTTTAAGAAAAAAAATTCAGATTCTTGCTAATGTTTGAATTTTTTTCAAAAGTATTCATTGCATACAAAAATTCTCTAGTACTATTGTAAAGTTAGCATTTTTCCATTCTTTTTTATTTCTCCATGTTGAAAAAAGCCCGCAAAAAATAGAAGAAATTCACGGCCCACTCCGGCTGAGTTAGAGTAAGCCGACCAGTGAATGGAGTTCTGGTTGGGCCAGCACTGGCTTGTTCACCCTACCAACAATTTATATATTCCAAAAAGTGCTTACTAGATTTTTTTCAGATTTAAAAATCGTATCGCTTGATAATCAGTTTAAAAAAAATCGTAGATGATTAATGATGTGTAAAAAAAATAGTGTTTTTTAGAGTTGTAGCAACCATAGAAAAAAATTCGGATCAAATCGGAAGAGTCAGACCCAGGTCAAAAACAGGTAAAAAAATAGTGTTTTTTAGAGTTGTGGCAACCATAGGAAAAATTTCGGATCAAATCGGAATTGTCAAGGGTCAGACCCAAGTTAAAACCAGGTGAAAAAAATAGTGTTTTCAAAGTTGTGGCAACCACAGAAAAAATCTCGGATTAAATCGGGCGAGTCAAGGGTCAGACCCAGGTCAAAACCAGGTGAAAAAAATTGTGTTTTTTAGAGTTGTGGCAACCATAGAAAAAATTTCGGATCAAATCGGAAGGGTCAAGGGTCAGACCCAGGTCAAAAACAGTTGGAATTCCCTATATAGAACTATAAGAGTACTACTCCGTACGTGACTGCACCCAAGAGTGTCAGAGCAGCGCGCTGTGGAGCTGGCGGCACGCAGAGAGGGTTGAGTGAGGACAACCCGCCCTATCCTTGGTCTGCTGACTCCCCCTTCCACCACCTCTTCCCTTCTCCATTGCATACTTTATTGTGAGCATTATTTAAATGAGCACAACTTTGCCGTAATCTTGCCACCGGCCTCGCAGTTTCACCGGGTCTCTCTTCGTTACCTCCTCTTCCTCCAGCCTTCGCTGCTCGCCCGGCTCTATACCACCCTTCAAATGCTCCAGCTCCAGTCCCGGTTGCGTTCGAGGGTATGTAGTTGATGGCGCTCTTGGTACATGTTCTTCTCTTGGTTAAACTTCTCTTGGGTTCTTCGTAGTGGCGAGAATCGAGTCTAGGGTGGTAGACACGAGCAGGATTGGTAGAAAGGAAGGTGAAGACACAAATAGCAAAGTTATCATGGGTGAAGAGGGAGGAAGAGACAGATAAAAACACGTAGACTCAATGATACTTGTGATGGTGACCCTCAGGGTGGATATAGTCATAATAGCGGTACCAGGAAGTACAAATACTTCTCGTCACTGGATGTCCAATCGTCCTTCAGGTCTTGCACTCATTCAGTTATTCAGAAGCTTCTGCTAAGCGTTTTTATCGACCTAAGTTGATGGTTAGGTGACTGGAAAAATTAAAGGTCAAGTTGATAACCGAAATATGATTCTGTCAAATATTTACAATATTATTTTAGACATAGGGCAGGTAAAAACAAACTTAACCCTTTCGCAGTGAGGTGAAAATGGCATTTTCGTGCCATTTTTGTGTTGGAAAAAAAATGTCCAACCCCAAAAACCATGATGTACCAAATTACAATCGAATCGATGCAGTAGAAATAGCTTGTTTTTCTAATGCCCATATATGTGTCATGACACAAAAATGGCACGGCTTTTTTTTGCCCATATGTGTGTCACTCACAGTCAAGGGGTGAAAGTACATTGGACTCTTATAAATTATTCTGATACCAGAGGAGAAAAACGTAAAATAATAAAAATTGCTTCTATCAGTTATGTGCAATGTAATATCATTGATTGCCATAAAATATAACCGTCACGGCATCAAATGGATCAGAAAAAAATATTTTGCAAAAAAATAATTTTCGCATGGATCAGACACGAAAATGTCAGTCAATTCAACTACCCTATAGAAAAGAAAATTTGGATTTAATGTTCGTTTCAATAAAAGAGGTGGCATAACGTCATTAGTCTAGGATTTGTATATTGCATGGAAAAAAACCAATACATGTCTTTCGTTGCTCGCTCGTCTTTTCTTCCTTTAAATACTCGAGCTGCAAATTCGGTCGCATTCGAGGGTTTGTAGTTGATTGCGCTTTCGGTGCGTGTTCTTCTTTTGGTAACACTTCTTCAGGGTTCTTCGTAGTGGCCAGAACTACGTTCAGGTTGGTAGACACGAAGAAGATAGGTAAAAAGTAAAGTTATAAGGATAGAGAGAGAGAGGGATCAAAACACGTAGACTCGATGATACCCCCGATGGTGACCTTAGGGCGGATATAGTTATAATGGCGGTAGCAGTAAGCTCAAGCACTTTTGGACCTTGTGGCAGGTTGGTTTTTGCTGGTAGCTTCTGCTGTCCGAGAATGGCTTTCAGCATCGTCACTGCAAGGCTTCTTATTCCTTTTGGTCTTGTCCAATCTTCCCGCAAACCTTGCAAACTCATTCTGTTGTTCAGAATCTTTAGCTGAGCATTTCCTCGCCCTAAGGCGACTGTTAGCTGACTGAAATAATTACCGGTCAAGTAGACGATCGAAAGGCCAAATATTTCTAATGCCACATTAGACTTGGGCAGATGTAATCAAAATTGAAGTAAACTTGACTATCACCCTTGTAAATTATAGTAATCCCAGGAAAACGACGTATAGTCGTGAAAATTATGTCCATTGTGTATTTCCAATGCCATATCTGTAATGGCCACATGATTAATGGCATCGTGGATCGAAATGGAAATCTGACTACTTTATAAATTATACTAATTTCCAGAAAAGATGTGTATACCACTAAAAACCACTTCTATTACATATTCCCAATGTGATATCGGTGATAATCAATGGGAGAAAACTTTCACGGCATCAAATGGATCAGGCAAAAACAAAATTAAATGCAATCTGAATTTAACAGCAAAGAAAAGTAATAAGTTCTCATCTGAGGGAAGAAGGTGTTTGCCAAGTTTTCATACATCGTAAGAAAAAAAAATACAGTACTTGTGAGGGTGTATTTTTCAAGTGTTCTGTGGTTGCAGCACCAGCAGCGAAAACACATCCGGAGGCTATCACTTTGTGAATATTCCGTGTGAACCATGAGCCATATCCTTTTCCGCTAGATGCTTCGTTTACCGGACTACATATCAACTGTATATGAGAGAACAGGGAGCTTTTCGTGGAGCGCGAGAATCAAGAGCCTCCAGGCGAGGCTTGACCCCTGCACTCTGACTAGGATGTACCACAAACGTAAAACGAGTGTATTTAAATGTGGCAGAAAGCCTTTGCTAATTTCCGTGTGAAATACCTCAACGTTGGAATCCTGCATTTTACGGTAAGCTGATACTGGTGTTTCCGCTGGTTAATTACTCAAGAAACAGATGGTCTTCATATATTCTCATAATATCGTGTGTGATTATTACAATGACTGTAATGATGATTTGCATTATCTTTGCCCCATATAGCATTTTCACATACATTCCCATATACATCGTATGAAAATTTTTCCATATACAATGTCCTATGTCTTGTGACACGATTCTTTATTCCGAGATAATTCGAGAAAATGATCTCGCAGAATCGCTCGACCATTATTGCCTAAAGGACCAAGAGGAAACTACAAAAATGCGGCAGCCCTTCTTTCCCGCACATTTATTTTCACCACAGCACAGATCCACTACATGCGTTTCTCCACAACGGCAATACTACGCGCCAGTATTTCGTCACATTTCTAATCTTTACGCGCTTTTTTCTCCACGTGTCGTTCCTACACATTTCAACCCAACACTTTCTTCACTACACAATACGATGCCCCACAGGGGCATTACAACACGTTTCAGTCACACACAACCGATCCAACAAAAAGTTTTCCAACACATTTCGTTCCTACACATTATCTCTGTCAATATTAATCAAAGAGAATATCGCGTGTCGGTGAGATAGAACTCTGAGCGGGCTGTGGTTCTCACGCGAGTTCGCATGGCGGACGTCAATACGTATGGCGGATGTCAATACGTATGGCGGACGTCAATACGTATGGCGGACGTCAATACGTATGGTGGACGTCAATACGTATGGTGGACGTCAATATGTATGGCGGACTCACGTGAGAACCACTGCCTGCTCGGAGTCCTACCTTACCGACACGCGATATTCTCTTCGATTGATATCGACAGAAAGAATGTGTCGGAACGAAATGTGTTGTCATGGATGCATATTCATGAAATATCTAGCGAATATGTCTGTATCTGACGCTCAAATTCGAATTATTCCCATATGTACTACATGTATGTAGAATGAATATCCATAAAATATACAGGATATGTTTTTCATGTTTTCTGTCCTTGATTCAGGCAGATCTTGATTCTCGACTGACGGAAATTATGATGCTCATGGTAATAATTAAGAATGGGAAACAATGGCTCTCAGGCAATTAACGGAAATACCATCGTTCAGTTTTAGTATGATTGGGAAGAAAGCGTTACAGTTTCGCTTTGGATTTGCCTTTAGCTAAGCGCGTATGTGTTGAATGTCACTTTTGAGATCGTCGTCGTTCGCCCAGAACCTAGTGTCTCGTGGTGACTTCGTACATTTCTGTCTATGGGTCTTTGGTAATTAAGTTGAATTGCATGTAACAGCTGAACATTAACTCGCATTGCGACCCTTCATTTACTCGACCGTTAGCCACACCTACCGAACGTCCCAGAGTATCCTTGGTACTTATCGTCCCTTTGGCCATTCGATCTTCTCTCATTATGTCGTGGGCAAGTCCTCGACCCTGACAATATTCAGGTTATACGCTTCAGCTGCGTAACTGAAATGACGATCAGCTGACAGCCACGTAACGTCTTAAAAAAACGCACAGATTTTAGGAGCAGTCATAATATTTGCTAAACGTTTTGTCGAATATTGAGTAAATCGTTACATACGAAACTCTAGAGGTTCTCAATTTGTGGTTGATCCACATTTGTGACTTTCATAGTGATATTATTTATAAAATGTTGTTATAAGTGCGATACTGAATTTAGTTAATGTATATCAATGTAATTTATCAATATAAAATCGGAATTGTGTTAATGTAATTGTAGAAATATTCTTATTGCTTAGAATGAATAGAAGTTCCTTGGTAAAAAAACCGCATTTTTTCAAGGAATTAAAAAAGTTTATTTAGGTCCCAGCTTTTTTCACTCATTATTGAACAAAAAAGGAAAGCGAAAAATATTTGAATCTTATGTTACAATTTGCTTGAAAAACATTATCTAACCAAATTCATTCGTTTTAGGTGAAATCAAATAATTTTTGCTAGATCCACATTTGTAACTTTCATACAAATATTATTTATAGAATGTTTGTAAAGTTACAATGACAAATTCAATAAATGGGTGGGAATCAAAGTAGCGAATGACCAAAATAGCGAATGGCTGAAATAGCGAATTCAAAAATGAGAAATATCTCCATGTAGAATGGCGATAATTATGGAATCCGCTTCTTCAGCCATTCGCCATGTTGATCATTGGAGGCCAAAATAGGGAATCGTCAAAATAGCTAATCATCAAAATAGCGAATCGTCAAAATAGCGAATCGTCAAAATAGCGAATTCTATAATGATGACCATTCTAGATTCAAACTTGTCTAATTTCGAAATTCGCTATTTTAATCATTCACTATTTTGGTCATTCGCTATTTTGACCCCCACCCAAAAAAGCTAAACGCTTTTGAATCTTCCGTTACAATTTGCTTACAAAACACTACGTAACCGAATTCATTCGGTCGAGATGAAATAAATGAAGGGCCATATCAGTCCATACATACTTGAAGACGACGTAGAAATTCACACGGTGGCGCGTTATCGTCGACTCCGCCACCAAATTATCGCCAAAGCTTTCCCGTCCTTACGCTCGTTGTCGACACCTACCACGCCTCTTATCTCTGTCCTGGAGGCACGGTACCCAAGGTAAGCCTCGACGAGAGAGTAACTACCGAAGATACCGCCTCTGCATATGTATCAACGCGGTCGCGTTCCCACCGATACTCGATAAAGAGATGAAAGAAAATCTCCACTGGAGAACGAAAGAAGAACCGAGACGACAACGGCAACGACTACGACCTTTTCTTCCTCGATATCGTTCATCCCTTAAAACCTCAGCATCGCCCTCCAAAGAGGCCTCTAAAGATTGAGTAGAAAGCTGGAAAGAAGAAAATACATATAAACGAAAAAAAAAGAAAAAGAAAAAAGTGAACAAGCTTCAAGTGCTTTTCCATGCGATGCTGTGTGCCTGACACAGATGGTGAAGAGAATACGACTACTTCAGTATATGAGACATTCTCCCTCACATCCGTCACTTTTTTTAATCACATTTTTTTTCACTCACTTGACATTTTTTTTATTCTGCCCTCAATTTTTTATAAACTGCAGTATCACGTGGAGATCCTTAAGAAAAATTTGAAAAGCGGGAAAAAAATATTTGGAGGAGTTTGAAAAGTTTTTTCACAAGGGCTGAATTGACGGAGAATTCGGCATATATACTATATTCGTAAATATTTTGGTTTCACGTATATTTGGAATGAGAATAAAGCTAGAAAGCTCTATATGTGTGCGTTAGATCTGTCAGAGACCGAAGGAAAGTGACCTACGTATATAGTGAAATGTGTAAAGAGTACATGCGGTACAAAGTCTGTCAGAGGGTGCAGCAGCTCTTCTGGAGCACATCAGCACACGAGTCAAGGGTAGGTCTTGGATAAAAGCTTTCTGTGCTCGTTGGCTCGCTGTCGTTGGTCGGACGCGCGGCCTTTACTGCTGAGCTTGCGTTAGACGTTCGGACTCTGCGTATTTAGCGTATCCACACATATACATAGACACACATACGATATTTCACGGACAGACCCTTCAAAGAAATGCCAGCAAGCTCTCGCCGCGTTTTCGAATAATTAATATACAGTCCAGCCCAGAGAGAAGATGGGGTAGATGGTGCTCTCGTTTGCTTTTCTCGATTCGACGTAAATGTTCCCACAGCTTTTATTTATCCAGTTGGGTAGATGTTCTCTGTGTGTAGCCCTTGTATCTTCTCATATTTTGCATATTTCGACGGCCCCTACTGCAAACGTTCCAACTCCTCGCTATAACCATAGACGTTACGTTGTTTGCGTTAAGGTACGAATTAGGATCACAAATATCGTAATTCAATATTTTTACAAAATTTAAAACCATACAAACTCCCTAGTAAACCAAAAAATCGGTTTCGTTGCTGCTCTATTACAATTTCCCACTCAGCAATGTAACTGTTACATAAGACTGTTGTTACATAACAGTTAAATTGGTGAGTGGGAAATTGTGATAGAGCAGCAACAAAACTGATTTTTGTGTTAAGTGGGTTATACCAATCCATACCAATCCATTTTTCAACGCGGTACCTTAATGTGACCACGGAACCGATGTTTTTAAATTGTACTGAAAGCAACACGCTCATTTTGCTCGCAATTCCTTTTTCTCATTTGTCTCTTATCATGGGTAAACATGAAATTTGCATTCTTATGCCATTTGTCGTTTTATGTGACTCTATTTCTGCTTCTGTGTTTCGATATAATCGACTTCCAATGTGCCATGTATTTTTTTCACAATTATAAATGACAGAAGAAAAAAGAAGTCTATTATCGTAAAAGAAATGTATTCTATTTTGCAACTGCAAAAAAATAGCAATTCAAAAAGCGCGCCACTCGTGGTCCTGCAGTAATTATAACAGTCTGAAGTTGGCTTTATGTCAAAGCTATTGATATAATCAATAGCTTTATCTCAAAGCTATTGACCAATCGGAATGCTAGAAAAGTGTCTTCGGTCTTCGATATTTCGACTTTCGATGTGCCATGTACTGTAATAGAGGATATTTCTCGAATGGAAATATCCGATCCGAAACTTTTGAACGGAAAAAAATATCATTGATTCAATAAAACCTTGGTTTGCGGGCTGCCAAAAACAAGCGTTTTTAATTCAATTTCACTTCCAATTCCTACAATGTCATATGATATTGAAACGATAACTTCAATACAGGCAAAAAAATGTTTTATTGTTTCAATGTTAAGTCGGATTGTGAGAACAACAACTGGAGTTAATTCAAAAACATTGTTTTTGGCAGCCCGCAAACCGTGGTTTTATTGAGTCAATGATATTTTTTTCCGTCATAGTATGATTAATCTTTAAGACTGTCCCACCTTAGAAACTTCATATTTAAACGACTAAAAAAATGGTCTATGGTACGAATTAAACTCTTGAAATACTTCAAGTACAATCAATTTATCTTTTGAACTAAAAATTTGTTTCGAATTAGCTATTATCAAATTTCACTGCATCATGAAGTATATACGCGTCATGCTTGCGCGAAAGGTTAACAAAAAAATCCATTTATTAACCCTTTTCGAGTAACAAGCTTTAGAAAAATTTTGACCAATACGAACTTTGTCCCGGTATCTGATTAAAAAATTCGATATTCGTAAGAGTCTATAGTCAAAATTGAATTAGCGTTTTTGTAATGTCAACACCAAGTTTCAGTCCACAAATTTTTGGGCAACCTCTTTTTCATTTTGCAGAAACCGTTTGTGTATTTTGCGAAAAATGTCGATGTCGAGTTTTAAAAAAAGTACAAGAATAATCTAGTAACCAAGAAATTGACAAAATTATTCTTGCATAGTTAACAAGTTTTGTCTTTATAAAGACCAATTTTCTTGCAAGAATTAAAAAGTTCTATTTTTACCGTGCAGTATTAGCAACTGCAAGTAAAAATCACGAAACCTCAGGAGAATTTTCCTTGCGAGTACTTGTTAACGATAATGATGGCAGTAAATAAATTATCGATGTCCGAAGGGTGCCGAGTTTTCGTGGCGTGGATGAAACGTTTAAGGGTTGGTCGGAGGGTAAATCTCGTCCTCTCTTCGACTCACTATTTCTTTCATCATCTTCCTGTCTCACTTTATATCCCTCGGACCTCCTCTCGCCATCGCCACGTGGTCCGAGGCTTCATGAACCACGTGCTACTGCTGCTGTTGCTCGAGGGTGAAATTCCCGTGATCGGTAAACAAGTGCGGGTCGTTAAAGCAACGGTTAAACCGATGACCGTAATTCAGGCTTGCGATCCGAGGAAACCCTACGGGATTCCACGGTGATCGTGGTATGGTGTTTAGGAGGGTTGTTTACGGCTGCTTTCCCTTTCTCCACCTCTTCCCTCTTTTGCTGTGGTCAATAAGGTCCCTGGGCGATGCTGTCCGAGATCACCATCTGAGCAGTTTCACTGCGTATGCTTCTTTGGCCGCCCAACACCAAACCGATGTCTGTCCATCCACTTTGTTTTATTCGCTGACGTTGCAACTATAGTTAGCCACTTAAGCTTTGCTTCTTCTCTCCTCGCCATAGCAAATACGCTAGATTTACAACCTTAATATTGACAGGCAATAAAAAAACTTCTTTTATTGTATATTTGTCAATTACGTAATGGAAAATCTCGCTTTGCGTAATTTTCTGATGTGTAAAATTGTGACCCAGTTTTTTTGCGTCCTAGAAGAGCAGTGAAAACTCGTCTTTATATCTTGGACATAATATTTTTCGTCAGAATCTCTTGGAAAAAATATCGTGCGCCAACTTATCCCTAGAAAAACATCCTATAGAGAAAATATCTTGACTTCATAATATCTTGTTGGCAAAATATCTTCATCCGAGCGAAACATTCTGAAATAATTTTTTGATATTATGGGAAAAAATATCTTGCGCTAAAATACTTCAACAACCGAACATTGATAAACTTTTATGAATGATCAATTGAAGAGATTTATTGGGACGAATTATACATTGAAACGAAATTCGTCTACCGTGCCTCGCGAGGGTTCGATGTAAACATTGTGCGTTTTTTTTTCTAGGTATTTTGTGCGAGATATTCTGTTCTTTATTTTCCGTTTTTCAATTTGACAATACAGATTAGATGATGGTGGAAATTTTGGAAATGGCTCCTTCCCCCTCCCCCTCTCCCACATACAAAAATATACTTTGGGTTCATTAGATTTCTGGAAATTTATTATCTCACCAAATTTTTTACGAAATTCGCTAGAAAATTTTTCGTAAGAAATGTAGGTGAGATATTAATTTTTTGAATTTTAGACCTTCGTGTATTTACCATTCGGAACTTTAACCCCGCCCCGGCAAATAAAAGGGTTGCCTTTGTTCTGCTAACAAACTCTTCACACGCGTCACATAAAAAAACCCGCTGATTTATGGATTTTGGTCTCCATACCTAGCGCTGTCGAATTCGTAGATAAGATTGTGGAAACAAAAGAGGAAAAAAACGAGAAGCAACTGCCTTGATGACAGGTGATGCGTGGCAGACAGCGCGGCAGCGAGTAAACTTGGCTGCCTTGTATATTACCATTGCGAAAGCTAAAGGGCGCAAGGGGGTGTTCATCTGGAGCCCTAACATTGAACCTGACACCCACTACAATATTCCCCAAAATCACCAGGGCAAAAGCAGTGCCAAGCCAGTCAGTTTCACCGTGCGAACGCAGTACAGTACATCGCTGGCATTTTCGCTGCGGTGGATGCTTGCGCGGAGCAGAGAAGAGCATTTACATGTGGTGATCATCGAGGCGGAAATCGTAGTGCCTTCCGGGAGTTTCGGCATTTCGTACCTCCTCCTCCACCAGAACAACGAGCAGCAGCAGAATCATTCCGCGCCATTCCTGTGCGTGCGTCTCTCCTTTGCATGCGGAATATCTTCTTTCGTCGTTGCCACATCCAAGTATTCACTCGAAATCTCCGCACAAATACTTATATTTTATTTTCACCGTGGGTATACGGCGTTAACCCTCCATTTTCGTATTTTCCGAACGAAATCAATAAATATTATTAAGCCTCGTGAGGGAAAAGGGAAAAAGAAACGAAAAGTTGGGGTTTATTGTTTCTCGGGGAGGGCGAAAGAGGAACGGATTGCACAGCTTGACTTTGAGTGAACGAAGCTTGGCAACTCGTGGCTGTCGGGGCTTCTATCGAATATTATAAAATTAACGCAGACGCTGTGCGGCGAAGTTACTTAGGGCGACTTAACGAATATAGATTAAAAGTTGTTCGGTCGGACGGTAGATGGCTTGGCGGCTGGGGGGCTGAGGGGGGCGCTTCATAAGCCGCTATGGTCTGATCTTGGGGTTTGAGGGCTTCTGCTGGATCGTTGGTTCGAGCTCTCGGGCTCTCTCTCTTTCTCTCTATCTCGACTGAGAGAATGGTGTTTGTATTTTAATGAGGGGGCTATGCTAATCCTCGCGGCACGCCGTAGCTGCTTCGTACTACGCCACCGTTTTTCCATTTCGCGAACGTGCTGCGTTTGGCCTGGGCAACAGCCCCAGCATCACGTGGGATGCCAGGGCAAGTAACACGCGCCAGGAAAGCCACTGGAGAAAACCAGGAACGGCAACAGCAGCAGCAGTATCAATGCGAGCGTGAAAAGCAGAACCGTAATAAATTCACACTTCACTCGTGTATTTGCAAATTTTTAAAGGGGTAACGGCGGGCTCTACATCGACAACCAACGGTTTAATATGGAGCTTCGCTCCCCGGGAATACAGACTCTGAGATTTTCTATGCATTCTCTAGCTTGGCTTGACTTAGTTGGGATTTACTCTTGAGTTCGTTGGGCGACAAGAGACGAGAATTCTGTCAATCTCGCTCGTTTCTGATTGCGCTTGTCAGGTTTTCACGTATCTCGTATCGATCGTTCAGTGTGAACATCTTATCTCGAATTGTCTTGAATTGACGGGCGAGACCGAGCGAGAATCTCGAAAATGCAGAAAATCCGTGATCAACAGAAATGCTTCTTTTAAGCGGGGAACCCACTTTAGGAGCTTTCCAACGGCTGCCAAATTTTTAATTTTTGTTATTTCTAACTGCACTGAGGTTCATATTCTTGGGAAATTAGTTATTAATGTAAAAACAAATCCCATAATGATGCATTTTGTCTTTTAACGATAGTCGTGTTATCGTTAGTCATTTTGATGATTTTTGAGCAAATATTGCAGCTGGGCGTTTCCACATTCTCGTTCATCGTTATTGTAAAGATTTTGCCGCGAAGTTTTTTTGCTGTCTCTAAAAATCGCGGTTGTTTAGTCGGCTATTCTCAATTATATATAACGGGGATTCCACTGAACGGACAAATATTTTTTTTTATTTTGTTTTTATTTAGTCAATCTATAGACACAACTGAACCCGATTTTTTGAAAAAATTGGAAGTTTTTGTTTTCTGGGTAGCGAAGGTACCATAGAATCCCCCATGAATAGTGTTTGCGCATATTTTTTACTTTCAATTAGCGGAGCATTATGTACGGAATTCGTGGCGCAATCAGGTAACTGTCGAGAGTCGGCAGCGAATTGGACCTCATGTAATGTTCGTTTCATGGTCACAGTTAAAAAATCAACCGGAATTGACAGGTAATGCGAGACGAGATCTCGGCTGTCAAATTTGAGAACGAGATGGAATCTTGCCTATGTTAATAATCTTGAACTCAAATGACAGCTTGGAAAACAAATTCCAGAAGCAAATCTCATTCTTGACATTTCCTCGTATCGTCTCGCTTGTCGCATCACTAGAGATGATTCCACCAATCATTAACAAGAGCTTGACCCTTCCTTCTCCGATTTATCTGTAAATTTTTCAATGTTATCAAGGCCGAGAAAAAGGTTTATTAACATTAACTTTACCGGTTCGATTGAATGAAATTTGTTTGAATTGAACGAGGTATATTTGAATCACAAAAATATTGTTCGATTCACAAAAATATTTTCACGGATAGTCTGGAATTTAAAAATAAATTCCCTTGTGAAATAGTTGTATTTTTATGCTTTTCAAGTGGGCTTTTCAAATTAAGTTGCAAGGTCTGATATAAGCAGTTGCAGCTCTATATTGTTTTTATGATTTTCACGTGACTCAGTCCAGCCAAGCGTGAAAATAATTCATAAAAGCATATTTTTTAAATTCGCATCTGCATATCTCAATATGCGTGCTTATAATTTCGCCGCTGTTGGAGGGATAGCAATGAGTTGATGACGCAGGGGTTCGATGGTCTGCAGAGGGGCTCGACGAATGAGTGAGAATTCGTGCAGGGGTATATCGAGCTCACGAGGGTGGCGAGTGAGGGTTCTGTAGTCATCTCGCTCTTTCTTCGCATTATTGCTCTCGTTGTTCCGCTTGACGAGCCCTAGTGGTTGGCAAACGGTGCTAGAATATGCCTGATAGCTGACCCACTGCCATAATTTTCAGAATCGATATTACACTCGTCGACTTCTGCATTGTAACACTTGGAAAAATCGTGGGATTCGTGACAACTGTTGAATGACAGCAATTCATTTATTGACTATGTTTTTCATCATTATCTTAACAATAAATTAACTGAAATTATTATGTTATAGTTACGATATCTATTTTTTTTGGAATTGCGAAAACTATTGCTTATGTTGCTTAAATTAGATTGAAAAATCAAAAGTTCATTTTTGTAGGCTACGATCTATAGATATCATCACTATAAATAAAATGTCGCATGCACTTAATATAATTGCTGTCACTTGATATCTACTCACACCTAATTTTCCCAGAATGAAATCATACAAATTTGTTCGACTATTTTTTATATGGATTTTGAATAAATTTACACGTTCGTAAAGTTAGGAAATAAAATGATTTGTTGTGTAGGTCTAACCCATATAATTGGGGGGCCTATAAACTGGTTAGTTCCAAAAATAAATAGGTTGGTGGTTAACAGATTAATTAGTTGGTAACCACCGAATTCGGTGACAGAACCAACTTTGTCAGGCAAACCAAAAATTAGTTAACCTTGCTAATTCTGTCCTTCGAAGGTTATTTTGCCATGCCAATTGATCAGGGCAATAAATTATTTCTTTCTGTGTGAATCTAATTAATCCTTCTAGCACCATCCAGAAAAATGGATTTGTTGAATCAATTGGTAACTACCGTCTAGTCATTACAAAAAAGGTATATTACAATAAAGGTAAAATACGTAAAAAGCCAAAGTAATATTGAATATAATTGATCGCATTAATATTAAACTATATGAATGCCATACAACTGTTTAATGCTGTGATTTAAAAAAAAATCCATTACGATGAGATATAAAGGTTGTGGCCGCAGTTAATAATATTGGATGAAGGTTTTGGCTATTGGCGACCAAATAAAAAAGAAGATAGCTGCTCTTCTGTTAAAACGTTTCGACCTTATTGTAGGTCCTCTTCTTACCGGCCGGATTGCCTGGCCACATAGATCGTTTTATAAGTTTTACAATGCAAGACATAAACAAAATAGTTTTGTTTTTCTATTATTATTGAATTAACCAACCTCCCACTGACAACATGGCCAGACAATCCGGCCAAAATAATAACATTGTTCCAGACATGTTGCATCAAAGTAAGATGAAGAATAATAACTGAAGAGGACCTACAATAAGGTCGAAACGTTTTAACAGAAGAGCAGCTATCTTCTTTTTTATTTGGTCGCCAATAGCCAAAACCTTCATCCAATAAAAATCCATTACGTCAATGATATGAATTATTTGAAGCAATTAGTCTGGATTCTGTGTCTCAATTGTCAAATACATGATTTATGTATTCAATTAAATATTTCGTTTCGTTCACAAAATATTTGCTTTCTTTTACTAACTATTTTATTCCTTGAAAAAAGATTTCTTTGGATTAATTGTGCAGAATGCAAAAAAATATTATTTCGAATTTTTTTTCTCTCAGTTTCTGTTTGACTTGAATATGTCAAGACTAATTTGTAAATTGGTCGATATATATATTTATGTCTCGGCAATATTTATTATTTCGATGAAAGCTTTAGATACACACGTCTAGCGATGTAACTGGCTATGATTGTGGGAGGGAGATAAAATACACACAAGGGAATGAGAAACACAGAAAGTTGATATCAATGGCGTCCCATCTCGATCTCCGCGGAGCCTTGCCGAGTTTGCCGAGTAGTGGATATTGCGCGAGCCAGAACGACCAAGAGTTTCTTTTCATCTCTTTTCCACTCTTCTTCATACTATCTCGGTCTTGCTCCGGAAGACTTAGGATAGCCAGTTTGGAAAAGTACGAGAGAGTCTCTCGCGACTCTTCGTGTAGGTATCGAGGACTAGCTCGCGGGGTTAGAGTTAGTGCGGGAGAGGGGCCAATCCAATCGAGTTCGATATATTTACAGATCACTAGATACTTCGTGTACGAGCTGCTTGTTTGGTCATGTCGAAATCGAAATTGCTCGATGGCCGAAATGCTCTTACGCTTCTTCCTTGGATCAGCTCCTTGGACAGGACTTTTAGAGCTTGGTAATATAAACAAAGATATCCAGAAGCAGAGAGCAGCAGCAACTAGGATAACGTTTACTTTCATTGCGAAACTTTGCCACTGTGACTCGACAATAATTTTATTTATTTCTGCAGGATCTATGGGTACGAATGTCAATGTACAGCAGAGATCAGTCTTAGGACCGTCTTGAACATGACAGTGTGAGAGTGCAACCCGTGAAGAAATCTTATCAGGGTTTTGCCAAGGTCCTGATTAATGTACGCCGTAGCTCTCTTGGCCATTCAAATCATATTAATATGCAATTTTTTTGTCTATTCGAATGGCTGTAATATGAAATGTGGAATAAAATTAATGTAATATAGTCAGAACTTGACTGTGGAATGAAATGTGGAATAAAATTAATGTAATATAGTCAGAACTTGACTGTGGAATGAAATGTGGAATAAAATTAATGTAATATAGTCAGAACTTGACTGTGGAATGAAATGTGGAATAAAATTAATGTAATATAGTCAGAACATGACTGCGTCTGATGTGTAAAAATAAAAGCACATTCAGTAATTTTTTACTGAATGTGCCATATAAGACACTTATCTGGCAAATTTATTATTGATTTGTTTACTTTATGCCATGTTTAAGTCTGACTGGGCCTTCAATACTGGGCCCTTAAGTAATTAACCTATCAAGCCTTTAATAAACTTCATCATGGAAACCTAAAATTGCCTTATGAGACCCTTATGTGGCAAAATTATTATTGATTTGTTTACTTGGTACCATGATTAAGTCTGAACGGGCCCTTAAGTGATTACCCTGTAAAGCCTTCGCCATGGAAACCTAGAAAAACCTCATCAGGGCCCTACTTGGGAGTGATATGGAGAACCCTTTTAGGGTGTCCACATTAAAGGTTGAAAGGGCCCTAGTTTATCTTAGGGCATCCCTAATAATTTTCTTCGGGGGGAATGGCTTATTCGGTATTACAAATTGAGTAAAAGAATTCTGTGTGAAAGTTTTCATCAGTCACAGATAGGTTGGATCATTGAAATTATTTTTATACGTTTGCTGATTTCATGTTAAATTTTAAAAGGGACAGGACATTTTTGTGAATTTGGAAAATATCTTTTTCACTATACCTGCGCAGGAAGTTCGACTTCCCGCCCTACGGGATTTACGTAATTCGAACTTTCCGCTGCAGATATGGTGAAAAATAGTATACTCCACTCGAGAGTGAAAGTAGACTATCCCCAACCGCGTGTTTACCACCCTCGCCTTCGGCTCGGATGGTAATCTTACGCGCGGTTCGACATAGTCTACTTTCCCCCCCTAGTGGCGTAATATACTATTGCAGAATATCGGAAGTGGTAAAAAAAATTTGTAGTATTCACGCGTTTTGTTGTAGTTAATTGGATGTAGAGCTTGTAGAATTTACAACTTTAGACGTGAATATCAATGGGGCAATCCACCCCGTTTTGACCAGGACTCGTCCTCGACCTCTCCGATATGGTTCATAAATTTTTATAGACTTAATTTGGATTCTCATATGCACCATATTTTTTTAAATTTGTTTTCAACAACGCTATCATTTAAAAATGTGAAAAAAATTCTAAAAATACTTTTTCAATATCGACATTTTCTATTTTATAGCCAAAGCGGGCAAGATTTTTCTTTTTATAGTTCTTAAGTTTCCTTTACTTAAGTAATTATGAAGTATTAGAAAAAAATTAATCTAATTCAGGCGATTGATTAAATGCTTGTTTATATAATCCCGGATTTTTTTCGAATTTTTTCCGATTTTTACGAGTTTCTCAGAATTTTTTCGAATTATGCGAATTTTTTAAGAATATTCCGGTTTTACACAAATCAGCATTTGACCAATCGCTTGTAGTAGATTAATTTTTTCCTATTTTTAAATATTTTTTCAAATGAGGGAAAGCTCAAAAATTATAATAAGAAAAATCTTACCTACTTTGACTATAAGCTATAAAATGTTGACGTTAAACAAAGTATTTTTTAGAATTTTTCCAGATTTTTAAATTATGACATTCGCAATGTCACTTCAAAAATTATAATTGAAAAAAAAAAATTGTAATAGAAAAAATAAAATCGGGTGCATTTGAGAGTCCAACTAAGCCTACAAAAAATTACGAGCCAAATCGGAGAGGTTGAGCTCAAATCCTGGTCGAAACGGGGTGGATTGTCCTAAATCCCACAAATCCCTATTTTTTCGACCCTTATAAAAGTGAATAATTTGAGGTTCCTACAAAAAATATTCAATCCAGAAATTCAATCGTGAAAAAAAATTGCTTATTACCCCTATTTGTGCGAACATTGCTCATCCCTAAGAGGATTAAAAGGAACTGTTTCTTAAAGAATAATTTTTCAATAACCAAACGATATTTCGAATTCATTTGTTAATAAGATAAAAAATTCCCAAGGGCAATGATATGTATCAGAGCATCCAATCAAAAATTGTATTCGAATATTACTCATCCCCAAAAGGTTAGAAGGGTAACTGTTAATTTTAGAATTTTCTCTCAACATGGAAGCGATGCCTTTTTATTTTTCAACAGTGAGAAAAAGAATTTATTAACAAACGATATGCATCGGAACAGTGGTCGACAATAAAACTAAATCGATTATATCAATCGATTCGAAAAATCCAATGGAATCTAAAGGGATTACAATCACTTATCGCCGGGGTAGCCAGCACTCGAGAACACCCCTTTTGCTTCGTATAATGTCAATACGAGAATTCTCATGTTTATTCGATTATACGGGCGGTCGAGGGATCCCGAGGAATTGGAGAAAACGACGAACGAGTGAGAAAGGACGGAACGTCGGCGCCCGGTAGGAAAAGAATGAAACAAAATATAAAAAAGGAAACGAAAAAGAAAAAATAAATAAAACGCCTATGCTGTGGGGGATGGAAGCGCGAGCGAGAGTACAGCAAAATAAACGAGGCGCGAGAAGGAGAAGCTGGTGGAAAACGATAATCCTCGCGTTCGCACCCTGGCACCTGTACCGCTTCCAGGCAGGAAATCCCGAAAGCGGAAGAAAGACAAAACGACAGAAAACGAAGTGATTCGGTTCATCGATGTTGACCGAAGTATCGACGATTCATTGTGTCCTCGAGAGAAGAGAGAGAGAGAAACGTGCGGAAAACGATTATGCGAACGAGCTTGAGAATGAGCATGAGAAGTTTCGCTCCTCGTATCGATGTATTTTCAATACTCAGAGGGATACGAAGCGAGACACCGAAAGCAAAAGACAAAACGACATAATCCGCGTTTAATTGGAAAACTTTTCGTGCTCGCTCAACAAACGTTCGCATAACGGAGACTGCGATATGAGAATCGAGAGTCGCAAACGATATAACTCTCTCGAATAACGTAATCCAACAGAGCGAATCCGTGGGAGATTTCGACTCGATGCAGTCCTATGTTCGAGGATCTTCCAGATGGCGCAATAATTATTTGGGTTTGATTTTATTGAATGTATGTTCGAGCCGAAATGGGTTGGACATTGTAAACGATACTTTGATTCTTTTATTTTTTAATCTATCGAGGTTTTGTAGAGTAAAATTAAGTGTTTTATGAAGTAAAGTCAGTTTGCTAGATTGCTTAAGATGAAGTATAGACATTCTAGCAGAAGCTCAAGGCATCTTATGATGGAGACTGGTCAGTCCAAAATGGGATATGATATTATTCAACCGAGTGAATCAGTGGGAGAGTTTGACTCGATGCAGTTCTATATTCCAGACTCGAGTTTAATTTTATTGACTGTAAGTTTGAGCCTAAACGAGTTAAATATTGTAAACGATACTTTGATCCTGTTATTTTTCAATCTGTCGCCGCGTTGCATTGTAAAACTGGGTGTGTTGTACAATAAAGTCAGCTTTCAATATTTTCTCAGGATAAAGTCTAGTCATTCTAGCAAAAGCTTCAGGCTGCAGTCCAGACGTCTTATGATGGCGGCTGGTCAGTCCAGAATGGAATATGGGCAGTCTATCCAGAATTACTGAGATTCCACCGTAGACTTCAGCCTAAATGAATTTTTTTTCCGCAGCTTCATTGAAGAGTACGCACTCTTCAAAATCATTTTCACTTACAGAGTTATCAAGCTTAAAAATTCTTTTCAATCTCCACAAATGCATATTAGTATAAGATCACCAAAATTCTCGCTATCAACGATGCATATCTAAAAACTCCAGCAGAGGACTACTGCCAACCTCACATGACAATATTTCCAGTCTCTTTGACTTCGTAGACGTATATCGAGTAAGAAAACTTTCCAGCCGGTTTACAAGCGTTCGTTACGAGTGCCTGGATATAAGGTTCAAAGTCTCCTCACTCACGACATCTTCTCCATATTATACATATAACATTTGTAGTTTTTTTTCAGGCTCAGCACCCTCAAATGTCACTGAAGCTATCCGTGTGTCTGCCGCTGTGTGTGCGCAGGTCGAAAAGTATGAGGATCTTTGTAGGTGAGTCGAAAAAAGGGATGGGGTTAAATTTGAAAAGTTTTTAATTGCACTTGTCTCGCATCTTCCTTTTTCCTTAGGAGAGGAAGTCAGCGAGGCCTTTCGACATAAGATGGAACTTGCCAAACGAGTTGCTGTAGTTCTTGTTTGCCCGTCAGTCAAGAACTAAGCGTGTAGCTTTCTTGCTGTGATGCTGATGATTAACCTGGTGCGACGCTGGAAAATAACGACGGCAGCGGCGACGCGAGATGATGTCCCAACATTGTCTCATACTCGTCTACATCGTCCGCTCTCTGTCCTTTTCTGGCTCACCCCTGGTTCACCATCACCGGGTTTGTATCTTAGTCTTCTCAAGCGCTATAACACAAACCACCCGGTTCTCGAGGTTGACTTCGCTATGGTGGCTTGTTCGCGAGGGTGTAAATGCGTAATTTCCCTCTGTCGTATAGTACACCAAGAAGGCAGGGGTAGTTTAGCTTTCTCTCCGGTCTCCGAGATATAATACCCGCTTGTCCTTAGTCCCTGGGGCTGGTTCGCTACGAAGAACGAAGTAACAGTCACCCCGGAGACGTATATCTTCTTCGTTATAATTGCTAGACTGATATCTCACTCGTTTGTGATCCGATCGTAAATACTTTAGGAGATTATTCCCCCTGCAGCTCTTACAAATTTTCGTAGCCTTTTCTCCGTGTCGGATTTTCGCCGGGCCACCAAGGAAGTCTTTAAAATAACTTGTCCGGCGCTTGTTGAACTTAGCGGTATAATTTTAGCATACGTAATCATTGCGGCAACAATTTTTATCGATATTGGTCGGGGACATTTGTTCAGTGAAATCGCCTTTTGATGCTTTCTCGTAGATAAAGCTTCGTTTTTGTGACATTTTTTTGTTGTGTTGTTCATGTCGGGACTTTCAGAATGGTCCAAAATATCGGGAAAAGTAGTTTAGAAAAAAATTCGGTATGTATGTGTGTATGTGTGTCGAGGAATCCATCCCGTTTCGTTCGGAATTTGACCTACTCTTTTCCGATTTGGCCCGTAACTTTTTATAGGCTTAGATGAACCCTCAAATAAAATCGCGTCTATGTGCGTATGTGTATGTGTGCAGGGCTTCGAAATTTCAATCACTTGTAACTCCAGAACTGTTCAAACGATTGATCCAAAATGTGGCACGCAAGTGGAGCAACAGCCGATTTGACAGATGCATTTTTTCCAGTATGTATGTATTGCTAAATTATTCTTCATACATGCAGGAACTCTTAATGTTGTTTGATATCAAATTTGACTAAATTTAACTAAACTAAATTTCGTACACCGAATCAGTGCCATTAAGCGATGATGAATACATAGTTCCATCATAACGTGCAATGTGGTCTTCGTTTTATCGAATGTTTACTCTTGAAAAAATTATATTATTGTATTAAGTATAGTAAAAGATGCAATAGCGAACTCAAATTTCATACATGAAATTAGTACTATTCAGAAATAATAGGTACACAGTTTCGTCATAATTTGTAATGTGTTTTGGATTTTTTTAGAATTTTAACGTTTATTTTGGAAAGCTGCAAAGTAGAACTTTGCAAATTGCTCCATCATTATTTCGTTTTTTTAAAAAAGCTTCTTCAATGAGGAAGACAAAATCGATCATCATACTTCCTCATAGAGGTAACTTTGTAGGGAAATAAAAAAAGAATGAGAGAGCAATTTGCAAAGTTCTACTTTTTCTCGTGAATTTTTCGTCAAATTTCTCGTCGTATTTCTCTTTCAACTTATGGTTACATGTCTTGACGAAATTATTGATACACTGACGCTTTTTCCATCTGTTCCATAAAGTGTCTCTTTAATGGGTGTTTTCATGTTCCATTCGTACCAAGATTTATTAGAATAAGACAATCGAAATGCTTGCTTATACGGATATAAACTCCAAAATACCGACAGGAACTGCACATCCTGCGGAAGTATATCTTTTATTCGATATAATTGCTAGACTGATATTTTCCTCTTTTGTGATCGGATCGTAAATATTATAGAAAATTATTCCGTTGCAGCTATTAAAAATTTTGTTAGCTGCCTCTTTGTAGGGTTTTGGGAATCTGAAGCCTCGGAGGAAGTCTTCAAAATAACTTGTTGGCTTTGTTCAACTTATCGTTGTAATTCAAGATACCGTAAGCATTGTGGCAAGGATGTTCATTAATATTGATGGGAACGTCTCGAAATAGGGTCAACACAATTCGTTGCAATGTAAGCGTGTCACTCTGACACGAGTCTATAATTAATTCATTGTGCTTTGGTACATTGCGAGATTGTAGCACTAGACATTTTGTATCCCCCTTTCAGTTTGACAATAATTATCACCGCGGATGTCGGTGTAAAAAAGAGGCGGGAGCTCCGGCTTTCGCAGCTATATTCAATTACCGATGTAATATTGCAACTTTCGTCCTGAATGATGTTTATTTTTGAAGCATTGTACATTTAGCGAAAAAGAGAAAAAAATCTGCAATTCGGAGCATCGAGTAGAGAGTATATTCCGATTTTTAGTAAAAGAATATTAAAAAGTCAATTGCATGATTGAATAAAATTTGGTCTACCTTTAGAATAACAGTAAATGTTGATAATTGTACCTGAAATAATATTTACCGTTGTTCGTCGATTGGAGAGATATTAAGGATGTATGATACGTTCAGTCCCGCCAAAAGTGAGTTTTAGAGACAATTTCGATCACTTTCCGATGGGATAAAAATCGGAAAAAAATAACGGATATAAAACGTGCTGAAAAGATTGATTTCGCATAATAATAATCCCAAAATGTTATTGATGAATTGGTGAAATAAACAATTGTTCAACAAACAATCAGTCAACCTAACTTGTTTTTTAATGAAAATGATATGTTAATTTATTTGAATGCATACGATTTTTTTCCTTTTTTTTCTTTATTTTGATTCTGATTTTTGTGATTTTAAAAAATGCGCAGAATATAAAAAATTTTGCATATGCGTTTTGCAAAAAAATCTTGAGTGTAGTAGATGGTTTTATGCTGAACAAATATCCAAAATTCGTTATTCCGCGCACATTTTTGAAAAAAAAAATCAAAATCAAAATAAATAAAAAAATCTGAAAAAATTCGTATGCATTCAAATAAATTAACATATAATTTTCATTAAAAAAAAAGTTAGGTTGACTGATTCTTTGTTGAACAATTGTTCTTTTCACCAACTTGTTAATAACATTTTGGGATTATTATTATGCGAAATTAATCTTTTCAGCACGTTTTATATGCTCAAATTTTTTTCCGATTTTTATCCCATCGGAAAGTGATCGAAATTGTCTCTGAAATTCACTGTTGGCGGGACTGTACATATTATCCTTAATATTGAATAAATTATTTGACATATATATTCTCGTGAAATAAATTATTTTTCACGCCACGATGATCTGAAAATGTTAAATTATCCTCGGTAAAAAATTACTGTACACTCACTGTCAAAGAACATGAACAATACGTTTTTGGACAAATATTGCAAATTTAAGCCCCTTCATTTTTCATTTCCTTCGACTGTTATTGCGTAAGATTTTAATGCCATTTTTTTCTGCAACTCCAAAAATCGATAGTCAAATATCAAGACAATTTTTTAAATATTCATGGCAGAATTAACATTGCAAAATTTATTAAAAATTTTTTGGACACTCAAAATGTTTTCATTTGATTATAGCTTATATGCGGTGATAATCATTGTTATGGAAAGCCTGCCCAGCAATTCATTATCACAGTTACCTTGAAGTCGGTTACAAATGAATCTCAAGAATTTGTTCTTTTGATGGTTATCTTCTGCACTTGATATTCAGTCGCGTTAAAATGTTCTACCGCGCCCGACCATCGAATCTTTTGCTGGAATAAGGGTCCACATTGAAGACGCCGATCGACCACCCGACGTCACCCCTTTCTTCGCTCTTTTAAACACCTTTCAAGTTTTCCGCTTCGGCCAGCATTCTTGCTGCCTCGCGCCGTCTGCGCTCAGAAAAGAGGGTGCTTCGCCTTCTGATTCTTCTTCTTAACCATCACCTTTTTCCGTCTGCCCTTTGCCGCCGATAATTAAATCTAACGATTGTCATATTTTAATTGTTCTTCCATCGTCGTTTTCGGGAAAAGACAAATCGGTGATACGTAACGACCGGAATGTTACCAATGGCTCGAAAAGAACATGACAGTAATTTCGCCCTTATTTTGTCGCATCCAATTTTCATGGTAATAATTACAAATTAATTATTTTGCTTACATTCACAAAGGTGCTGACTTTTTCAATAGTTTTAATTATTTTTGACACTCAAAAAACACACAGTTACCTGAAATATAAATCCGGGAAGATAAAAAAGTTGCAACTAGTTTTAAAAAATTGGAATTACTGTTCGTAGCGTTTGCGCCAATGAATTTGTAAAAATAGTGGAAATTGTGATAGCTGTAAACTTTTCCTTTCGGGTCCTTGTGAATATTTCTCATAATTAAGGCTGTAAAATAAGTTACCTTAATTATTAAAAAAATAGAAGTACGGTCTAGAAAATAAATATTTCACTCTATAGTTATGGCTACCAGGTTTTTCACATGGGTGCAGTTTTTAAGGTCTCTGCTATAGCGAATTGAAAACTTAAGTCACCGCAAACAACATTTCCTTTCTGTGTAATTGCTGCTACACTGTTTTGTATACATAGCAGTCCAACGATGTTGGGAACCTTAACAGGAAGATTCACCGTCGCCGCTTTTCGTATCTAAGGTAGATAATCGCAATTGGTTTCGTGGATTTCTCGGGTAATGTCGAAAAAAACATTCTCAATATTGCAGATTGCAATAGGACATGCGAGCCTTGAGGCTTCTTTCTGACTTACGGTCTCGTAAAGTTCCCGTTTTTTTCGCGTCCTTTGCTTTTTTTCCAACGTTCGTTTCTTTTGTTTTTTTTTTGTTGCAAAAAGCGCGGCAACTCCTTCGCCGGTAATGGGCCTCCCTCCTCTTGTTAATCGAACGAAGCCTCGCCAGCGCAACCCTTCGATTCTCAGCCCGGCGTCAAGCCCACCACCCCCTTAATTTACCTCTCAGGCGAATCTTTTTCATTCTTCTCAAGAGTCTTGTGCCCCTTCTCCCCTCTCTCATCGATCACTTGGTGTCAATTTTATTCGATTGCCGCCTTGGCAAGTTCCGCCAACTTGTGACATCTTGTTCTTTTTAATTCGAGTCACTGCGCCGATTCGATTTTATCGGAGGTATTAGCGTGACGATCATTCCCTGATACATAATTCAGTGTCACTTTGCCTTCTGCTTCTCTAATTTCATTCACTCTGCATGGACTTTTTAATAGCAAAAAAAATAGTACATTGTGATACGGAGTTGGGGCCCTGATAAGGTATTTCTAGATTTCCATGGCGAAGGATTTGATAGGGTAATCACTTAAGGGCCCAGTCAGGCTTCAACATGGCACCAAGTAAACAAATCAATAATAATTTTGCCAGATAAGGTTCTCATAAGGCAATTCTAGGTTTCCATGGCAAAGTTTATTAAGGGCTTGATAGGGTCATCACTTAAGGGACCAGTTAGGCGTAATCTCGGTGCCAAGTTAACAAATCAATAATAATTTTACCAAATAAGGATCTCATAACCATATAATGGTAAAGTTTAATAAGGCTTTGATAAGTTGATTAATTAAAGGCCCAGTTAGACTTAACTATGACATAAAGTAAACAAATCAATAATAAATTTGCCAGATAAGGGTCTTATATGGCAATCCGAGGTTTCCATGGCAAAATTGGTGGGCATCCATCCAACTAATGACCGCTAAAGTCAGCCAGATGGTTACCCATTCTAATACTGGTCCTCAGGTCAGTCAGACAGTCACGCACCTAGATACAAACGAACTAATTCGCGCGAATAATAAGTCAACTCTATTCGATATAACCAATTTGTGTGAAAAAAATTACTGAATGTGCTTTTATTTTTACACATCAACGCAGTCATGTAAATCTATCAAGTTCTGATTATATAACATTAATTTTATTTGATATTTTATATTACAGTCATGCAAATAGACAATAAAATTTCATGTCCATGTAATTTAAATGGCCGAGAGAGCTAAGGCGCGACGCAACTAAACCATTCGGAGGGTTCTAGGTTCGATTCCCGTCAATGTAAAAATAAAAAATGAATATGTTTTTTCACCTATTAATATGTACCATCGTGTCGAGAAAGAAGAAATATCTCATTTGAAGTGCAGCATTACTCAACTAAATAATAAAAAATATATATTTCTTAATTAAATTTCTTTCTAAGTTTAGTAAGGACTTAATAGGACAGTCTCTGAGGGCCCCTAATATTTAGCCTTTAAAGGACCCGTAAAAAAAAGCGTGACCGTCCTTGAAGAAACCTTATAAAGCTTCCACATGAGGCCCCTAATATAATTAGGGAAAATTAATCAGGGCCTCTGCAAAACTCTGATAAGATTTCTTCATGGAGGGCTGTGAAGTTGGCTACACGAGCCGGAAATGAGTACCAATGCTGCACGAGCCAAAGGCGAGTGCTGCCAACCAACAAAGTCGTGGTTTTTGTACTTTTAACTGTTATTAAATGAACTAGTGATGATAGTACAAAAAAGTCGATAGGAATTTATCAGAACATTGAATTTACTAAAAAATCCGGGTGAAATTTCATGTACTGCTAACGGTTTTAAATTACAAACTCGTTGAATCTTATTTTGATGGTTTTTTACGCATATCCGATCAAAAATTTCGAGGCTCAGTAATAAATCAAATATTGAAGATAGAAATTCGACTCAGTGAGATTTTTTGTTCGGAATTTAATGATTCATAATGTGTAGTCATTGGTTTTATTTTGAAAAATTTCTTCTTAGGTTGCAGGGAGAAAGAATGGAGAAAAATCACTTTCCTGTGTTATTTGAATGGGAAAACTTCAAACGCGATGATGAACCTCTAAGAATAAAAATTATGAGCTCCGATTTTGACAGGATCTTCACTAAGAAGTATTCTACGATATTTTGGGCGAAGAGCAAAGGAAAAAAAATATCGCTTTTATGGCACACCCTAATCTTTATATATAATTTTTATACAATCTTCATATAATTTCCACTTGGGATGACTTTTTGAGGTGACTGGGTTCCCTTAAGGTAGCCGCCTCGACACGCGCTAGTCAAATCAGTATTAAACTTTGAGAAGCGTTTCTACAATTTTTTGAGGTTCACTTGACAGTTTTACGAGCTCAATTAGGCATCAGCATGTGTTCGTAATATATAAATAAATTACGAACCACGTTTTGAAAAGAAAATACTCTATGATATATGCAAATGTTCAATAAGATGTTTCTGTCATCCAGTTATATATTAGAAAAAATCATAATATTAGTCTGATTAAGACGAACAGTAGCTCCAATTGTTTACTAACAGTCGCTCTGATAATTTACTGAAGAGATTTTTCCGTCTATTTATCCAACGTAACTTAACATTAGAAATACAAATGGTTGTAACTTTTGAACAAATAACAACACTAAAAAATCGTTTCGTTAAATCGTTGAAGTATCTTTCAATAAATGAAATGAGCTGTTGCGCTTCATAATCGGACTATTATTATGGTTTTTTCTAATATATAACAGATGACAAAAACATCTCATCGAAAATTTGCATATATCAGTATATTTTCAAGTTAAACCGTGGCTGCGGATGTATTTATATATTAAAAACCCACGCTGGTGCTCGAAGTGATTTTTAAAGCCGACAATTGAACCAAAATAATTTGTTGAAGAACTCTTTAAAATTGAACACTGATTTGACTAGCACGTAGCGAAACGACTACCTTGAGAAAAAAAGACTCAGTGTATAAATAGACAAATAAGGGAACGTGACGCCACCTCTGGGCCATTAATAACTGCGTAATGTAACTTTTTTTTCCTTCCCCGAATGTGTTTGACTTCAGGGAGTTGTGTAATATTATTAGAGTGGCAAGTGTGGAATTTGCGTGCATATACAAGTACACTTAAGGTTCGGCGGCCGGGCAGGCCTAACATACGGGAACAGCAATAATTGCCATTGCAAAAAGCGTTCGAAGAAACTCTTCGGGTAAGGTGAGAAGGAAAGAGGTGGAACGATTACGACGAGGAGAAAGTAAGGTGCGCTTGGGGGTGGCAGTGGATGTTTTGAAACGTTCCCTTCGTTAAATCGTTGAAGTATCTTTCAATAAATGAAATGAGCTGTTGCGCTTCATAATCGGACTATTATCAAAATCTCATCAAAAATTTGCATATATCAGTGTATTTTTAATTTAAAACTGTGGCTGCGGATGTATTCATATACTAAGAACACACGCTGGTGCTCGAAGTGATTTTCAAAGCCGACAATTGAACCAAAATAATTTGTTGAAGAGCTCTTTAAAATTGAACATTGATTTTAATAGCACGTGGCGAGACGACTACCTTGAGAAAAAAAGACTCAGTGTATAAATAGACAAATAAGGGAACGTGACGCCACCTCTGGGCCATTAATAACTGCGTAATGTAACTTTTTTTCCTTCCCCGAATGTGTTTGACTTCAGGGAGTTGTGTAATATTATTAGAGTGGCAAGTGTGGAATTTGCGTGCATATACAAGTACACTTAAGGTTCGGCGGCCGAGCAGGCCTAACATGCGGGAACAGCAATAATTGCCATTGCAAAAAGCGTTCGAAGAAACTCTTCAGGTACGGTGAGAAGGAGAGAGGTGGAACGATTATGACGAGGAGAAAGTAAGGTGCGCTTGGGGGTGGCAGTGGATGGCAGGTGGGGTTGATTGTCGCGAGTTTACAGCAAAAAACCCTTGCCACTGACTCGAAAGCTTTGTGCATACGAAAATAGGGTTAGACCATTGAGCCATGCCGCAAACTCGTCGGTTATATACCCTCGGTGACCTGCGCAACCCTCTAGTTCGTGTTCACGCTATATGCTCGTCCTTCTCGCTCCCACTAAACCCCATCGTGTCTCGTATTCGCGCATTTGCAAACACCGAGAATACTTCATCGCGTGTTTCGCCCTTTCTTTTTTTATCACAACACTATTTCCGTCAGACTTTGACCGGAGCTATAGTTGCCGACTGCTATGACGTACAGAGTATTCTCGGTACAACTCCAAGACATTATTTCTAAGTTCATTCGATATCGTCAATAAGCAATGGTACGAAATTCTGAATAGTAGGGTGAATGGATCACTAATTGGACAGTGACCAGTGGATGAACAATAGCTTTCTGAGAGTTTGTGATATATTTTGACGACTTATCTGAATATTTGATTTTTGATTAGACTATTTTGCTCCCTTATAGAGGGAGATTTTTTCGGGAAATTTTCGTTTCCAGGTTTTTCATGTTAGAATATCTAAAGAGGTCTAAAACATTGAGAAAAATAATTTGTACGATATGTCTGTATGTGCGTGTGTGTGCACAATTTTTTGTTAGTACGATGCCGTCGTGCTCAATCTTTTTACTAATCAATATCGGGCTCAAATTCAAACCATAAGTAAACTGTTGTTGAACAAGGTATGGAATTGAATCTGGAGTTAATCAGTCAAGGTGGTCGAAATTTCTGGCATTCTGAATTTTATTTGAAAATGTCAGCTTCAATCAAAAAATGTTTGGGATTGAATTTGGTGTCAATCCGATGAGAGATTCTCAATTTATGTAATTTTTAAATTTTTTGCAATTTTGCTTTTTCATAGAGGAAGCTTTGTTTTCGTGAAACATTTTTTTTAAGATTTTCATGTCAGTACACTCAGAATGGTCCAAAACGTCGATAAAAATGATTTATGCGAAATGTCTGTATGTGTGTGTGTGTGTGTGTGTATGTATGTGCACATGTCTCTGTTTAGACGATAACTATCGCAATTTTTTATGAATGCTCTTAAAATTCTGTGTGCAAGTGGGCTATCATAGAATACCATTTGGGATTGTAGTTAACGCGAATCGGTTCGAAAATTTAGATTTCACAGCATTTTGAAAATTTTCAAAAAATCGTTTTCACGCCATAACTTCTGCAATCAAAAAGGCACCGGGCTGAAATTTTGTACATAAATGGGCTACCCGTGAAACATTATGTGTACCAAATTTTGCGAGAATTTGTCCAGTCGTTCTGATTTTATGATAATTTTAATTTTTTCAAAAATGTCTGAAAATACTGTAACTCAATTATTGATTTCGAATTAACATTTTGGTCTAATCAACTGTTGACGTGTCAGAATATTTCGATTTTGGTGAACAAAAAGAAAAAAAAGCTATTACGAAAAAAAAAAATTTCGAAATTTTTCACAGATTTATCTTGAATTTACATTAACTATTACACGATTTTTGAGTAACAATTTTACACAAATGAGTCGAGGGGTAAAAATTTTACGTCACTTTGAATTTTTATAAAAATGTCTTCCGAGTATAAACAAACCTGCAAAGTAGGACTTTGCAAATTGTTTCCTCATTATTTTTTGCTTTCTGCTTCCTCTATGAGAAAGCCGAAATTGATCGACATATTTTTTTAATCAGTGAAAAGGCTGGCTGCATTCCTTCTAATCTATAGTTTAAGCAAATATTCTAATGAGATGTGATAATTTCATAACGTGCTGTTGAGTGAATTATTAGCGTATAGTCTATCTTCCTCGGGAAAGCAATTGCAATTAACCTGATTTATGTGAAGTTCTAGATGGCACTGCTAGGAATCTGGAAGGGGCATCTTGTCTATCACCTCGAGGTAAAGAGATTATATTAATTAATTCATTAAGATGTACATATTTGAACGGTCGCTAGCTACAGACTTGTCTCGTCAGTGTTTTGCTTAGCGCGATTACCTACTGCATTGAATGTCAAGAGTTTACTCAATATATTAACTATTTGACAACATTTAATTGCAAGTTAATTAATATAAATTTAATAAATGAAATTATTTATCGATGTTACAAATATCGTTTCGATCTACAAATTGTTAAAACTTCATAACTTGAGGATCTATGTTTTGAAAAAATATCTTTTGAATATATTAACATGGTCGAATTTTCACAATTGTCTTTTAGAGCGTTTATGATCTTAATTCAAGCCATCTGAAATTTTAAGTATGCTCAATTGTGGCACCAAAATCCTTTGTCAAATATCAAAAATATCCTAAGCTTATATACCGAATTTAAAAAAATTTAAAATAATTGTTTTTATATAGATTTTTGAACAAAAAAAAAACCACGGCATTTTGCATAGAGTTTCCTAATTATTTAGTCATATTTTACAAGCCAACTGCTGTGACAAAGTATGTTAATAAATCCCAGCTTTCTCATAGCGAAATTAAGCTGTGCAAGGGCCTTTTTTTTATATCGATTATTTAAAAATAGCTGCTCCATGTTAAATTCTTATCTGACAAATTATCAACTTCTCGTCCATCTTGCGTTAAGCCACATAATTGCTTTTTCCAAGTAGGAATAGGGCTGGAGAAAAAAAGATGGACGTCCTCTCATCGTTGTGGTCGGTAACGAAATACTTGAACGATGCTGTGGCAGGCGAGAAATATTTAATTAAAGTAAAAACCGAAAATCCGCGGCACGACCACAGCCGCGACAGGTTCGGCGTCGAAACGATAGACCCGAACCAAGCGTTTTCCTTTTTTTTTTGTTTTTAGCCCCCTGCGTGTCACAAGGCTTGTTCAGCGGCGATACTTGGCGACCGGAGTGTAAACTCTACGTCCCTTCCTCCCAAAATTTTCCCGCGTGCCAAATCTGTTTAATTAAAGCTCAATCGCCGACAAAATGCAGGTAGATGCTTCGCCGGTAGGATTATCGATTGCGATATACGTCCTCACACCTCATCCACATATTTCTCAGCAATTAATATCGAAGCACGTGCAGCTTCTGAGCCTCCATCGATTATTTCTGTGTAATAAGCGTCACAGTAGAGATTCAAATGTAAAATTGAAGCGTTTTTCCACATTTCCTCGATTAGGAATATTTAAATGCGTACCGGATGTTTCGGCACACTTTGTCCTAATAATTCATGCCATGTCGTGAATCTCGACTTGAGTGACATTTTCTGCGTGTCCGGAATCTTGTTAGGGTAGAATGTGAATTAATATTTAACGTAACAGTATATTAATGATCGATAATTGCTGGCTCTATCACATTTGTTGATTTGGACATGTACGAGATTTTTTTTAACATTATTTCATTTATGTACACAATTTGTCTTCGCATATCGGATTTGTCTTCGCATATCGGGTACATGGAAAAAAAATAGCATTGATTCAATAAAACCACGGTTTGCGGGCTACCAAAAACAATGTTTTTAAATTAACTGCAGTTGTTGTACTCACAATCCGATTTGACATTGAAACAATAAAATTTTTTTTTGCCTATATTGAAGTTATCGTTTCAATATCATATGAAATTGTAGGAATTGGAAGTGAAATTAAATTGAAAACGCTTGTTTTTGGCAGGCCGCAAACCACGGTTTTATTGAATCAATAATATTGTTTCTTCCGTGTATATATGGTTAGATATACTCATCACGTAAAATTCTGATCAAGTTTGATATGACTTGATCTGGACATATATACTAATGATTTTTGTGTTTCCCTGATGAGAAATTTTCTGATCTAGTTTGATATAGGCTGATATCGCCATATTTAGTCTGATATGCTTACATACTTGATAAGGCCTGATATAGATTGATAAGGATATAAATATTTTTACATATCAAGGCATATATAGTCTGATATGGCCAATTTTCATATCAGGCCTGATATTGACGATATATATCAGGTCTAACATGGTCTGATATTGACGATATATATCAGGTCTAACATGGTCTGATCATAATATTTTCTCACGGGTAACTACTAATCTGCAGTCTTTGATCATGTCTTGAATTGTAATTCTCAGATCTCACGTGTCTGACTGGCATAAATTAAACGCTAAAGTAGTCTGCGAATTCATATTTCTTTCTGTTCAATTATTAACGCATAAAAATTAGCTGAGTCTCCAGTGTCGAATCGTGGTTCGAGTTTGGCAACATCTTGAGACGGGCCTGCCTCGAGGGGCTCGCAAGAACCCCCTCGAGGTGCGCCCCTCTTCTTCTCGCTTGACCACGAGGCGACTCTGGAAGATCTCTCGGACCACCAGTCGCCCATTGGACATTACTCATGGTAGATCACCAAGTGTAACTCATTACAATTCGGCCTATCTCGACAACTCAACTCGGTTATTACTCATGTTCCTCACACCAACTCATTACAACTAGTTCTATCTCATCCGGTGAAGAACAAAAAGTGCATCAATGCAAAACTTTTAGTGACAATTCAATTAAACCAAACTCAACGAATATTCAGTGCACTCAGTCGATTGCTCTCACTCACACATTCAAGATATTCACTCTGTCGCACTCACTCATTCACACAAAGGATTTATTCTCATTCAAAAACGTGTCATCTCTCTTTCACTTCGCGACACCCTCATATTACGCGAACAATATCCGATCTCTTAACATCGTGAGATATTTATAATTAAAATTAAGAATAAAACCTACCACCAAAGTATTTCCACTAATCCGAGTGAAATTTATTTTCCTTCAAAACGATTATTCACCATTTTATGGTCCTTCGAGCCGGATTAGTTCGCGTGTATAGCAAAGTGAAGTGAAAAACAAGCAAGTATTTCAAGGATTGTTCATCGCAGTGCTCTAGAAAGTTATTCAGCGTTCGTTCGGTAGTTCAAAAAAAATTTCAAAACAAACTTTATATCGTTAGCCTTCTCTCGGACAGTCCAGTCGAAACAAAACAAACAATGGAAGAAAAGAAACAACAAGGTCGAGTCACACGCGCCAAATCGCGACCGAATACCCCCACCGAGACAGAGACAGAGGTAGTCTCTCGCTCAGAGTCACCCGATATCGAAGCGACGATAAGACCACGATCAACAGAACCTGTCCTTGACTGGGCTGAGGACGTCGAATCAACCGAAGAGAAGGAAGAATCACAACAAATCGCGGGCAATTCTGGGAAATCAATTCAACTTCAATCTGGACTTGCTCCTCGAGTACAATTCGACATTATTTCACAATACTCAAGACTCACGTTAATGAAACAACTCCGCTCGCGTGCTCATACATTCACTGCCGATTCAACGTCACTCATTGTACTCGATTCCGAGGCAGCTCAACTTGATCATCTTTGGGGATTATTCAATACTCAACACGAGGCATTTGCGAATGTCTGCTCAACGGAATTCTTTTCAAATTCATACATGACTGAAGGTGTTTATCATCAAGCATTATCAATTCACGACGAAGCTCACCAAATTTATGCAAGAATTCGCGAACGGCTCACTCCGGTTGAGAGAACCGCGAGCATTCAGGATAATTCAAACGTCGTCAGTAAGCAAACCAAAAATCTGCCGGAAATTCAATTGCCATCATTCAGCGGAGATTACTTATCTTGGCCGTCATTCAAGGATTTATTCACCTCACTCATAATTGACAACTCCTCGCTTCAAAAGGTCGAGAAAATGCATTATTTGAAGACGAGCGTAACGGATTCAGCGGCCTCGATCATTTCAACAATGAATGTTTCTGGTGACGCATTCGATCAGGCCTGGGCAGCACTCACTACCAGGTATGAGAACAAACGGTTGCACATTTCAACTCATTTGGACAAATTGTTGCAGTTAAAAAAGCTACCCGCTCGCTCAGGAAAAGCCCTCCAAGATTTACTTGGAAACATCTCTGGGGCACTCAACGCGCTACAAGCTCTCGGCTCTCCCGTAGATCAATGGGATCAGCTGTTGGTATATTTAATCACTCAAAAATTGGATGACTCTACCAGAGAAGCATGGGAAAACAAGGTCGGACCATCGACAGAATTTCCGACCTTCGCACAACTCAAAATGTTTCTAGACGGCCGAGCTCGAGCTCTGGAGAGGCTCGAAGCCTCAGCAGAAGATAAATCAACAACTCAACAGCGTGGTTCAAAACCACCCGCCAGAAATACTCACCATGCATTCAACGCGCAGCGGAAGGACAATTATTCTCATTCAAACGCAGCTTATCCATGCGATTGCTGCCAAGAAAATCATTACATTGCAATGTGCAGCAAATTCAGAGATCTCACACCAGCAACTCGCAAGAAACTCGTTGAAGAACATCGATTGTGCTTCAATTGTTTGGGACATCACTCGGTTCGTTCTTGCAGCAGTTCCAAGAGTTGCCGAACATGCGGAGAAAAACATCATACGATGATTCACGTCAGCTCAACATCTCAACCACCCACCACATCGAAAGCCAATTCTCCGCCAGCCTGACTGAATACGCCAACTCACCAAAACAAATTCACGACTTATTCACAGTCACATTCAGTTCTACTCGCCACAAGCCAAGCTCTACTTATCACTCCACTCAACACACATTCAGTACGTCTGCTCATAGATCCAGGATCTGAATTATCATTCATTACGGACCAGCAAGTGAGGCTCATGAAATTACACAGATATCATTCGAAAATTCCAATCAGCGGAATTGGTGGAGTCAAATCAGCGTCTACTCGAGGGGTTACACGCATCACGGTTCAATCTCTCCATTCAAACGAACTTGTTACATTCAACGCACACATCCTCGTGACACTCACAACGACTTTACCATCATTCACAACGACTCCAGAGAATTGGACTCATCTTCACGGACTTCAACTTGCTGATCCAGAGTTCCTCACGCCTCAACCGATAGACATCATCATCGGAGCCGACTCATACGGGCAAATTATCAAGCCTGGATTACGAAAACTCAACGACGATTCACCAATTGCTCAACTCACACTCTTCGGATGGATAGTACTTGGAAGGGTTTCGTCAGCAACTAGCCACAACTCAGGTGGAATTTATCACACCACAATTGATCATTCAACTCAACAATTACACGACTTGTTGACGAAATTCTGGACCCAACAGGAATTAATCATAGACAAATCCGAATCATTCACTCCTGAGGAAGAAGAGTGTGAAAATCATTTCGTGTTGACTCATCAACGAGACAGTTCGGGACGATACATCGTAAGATTGCCATTCAAAGCTTCAACAAGGAAGCTAGGCGACTCACGAGAAATTGCTCAACGGTGTCTATACCGGCTGCTGAAGCGATTAGCGAAAGATTCAACGTACAATCAACTTTATTCAACATTCATGGAAGAATACGAGCAACTCGACCACATGCAGCCCACAAATCAGTCAGCATCGAATTCACCATCGTACTATCTGCCTCATCACGGGGTCTTAAGACCAACGAGTTCAACAACCAAACTCAGAGTGGTATTCAACGGCTCAAGTTCATCATCCACAGGCGTTTCGCTCAATGATCTTCTCCACACGGGACCGAAGACTCAACGAGATCTCAGCGATATTCTACTCTGGGTGAGAAAACATAAATATCTTTTCGCAACGGACATAACAAAAATGTTTCGTCAAATTCGAGTACATCCCGAAGACTGGAAATACCAACGTATATTATGGCGCAACTCAGCTGGAGAAGTTGTTTCATATGACCTCACCACAGTTACGTACGGAACAAGAGCCGCACCCTTCTTGGCAGTTCGAACCATGGACCAACTCGTAAAGGATGAAGGCAATCGCTTTCCTTTAGCAGTCGAACCACTCACCTACGGCAGATACGTCGATGATATTTATGGAGGCTCAGACGACATTCAGACGCTCATTGAAATTGCTCGACAAGTGCAAGGATTGTGCATGGCGGGCGGTTTTCCATTGGCTAAGTGGCAAAGCAATCACCGGTTATTACTCGACGACATTGCTGAAAATTCAAAGAACACTCAAACCAAACTCATAGATGACAGCAGCACAACTCTACTCGGCCTAACTTGGTATACGTATTCAGATCAATTCAAATTTCAATGGAAACCAACTGACAAGAAATCAAGACTCACTAAACGAATCATTCTTTCGGAGATCGCCCAACTTTACGATCCACTCGGCTTTCTCGCTCCACTCATCGTGAGAGCCAAAGTTCTACTACAAGAGTTATGGTTGCTCAAACTCAACTGGGACGATTCTCTCCCTCCAAAAACTCATCAACAGTGGTTTCAACTCAAATTGGAATTATCGCAGATTGCTTCTCTGTCAATTCCACGATGGCTCGGATTCAACGAAAATTCAACAGTCGAGATTCATGGTTTCTCAGATTCTTCTCAACTCGCAATGGCTGCCGTTATCTACGTTCGAGTCAGCACTCAACAACAGCCAACTCGATGTACTTTCGTGTGCTCGAAATCTCGAGTAGCACCCTTGAAGAAACTCACTATACCACGTCTTGAACTCACCGCTGCATTACTTTTGGCTCGACTCACTCGCTACGTGGTAAAGACTCTTGCACTCACACACGTGCCCATCTATCTCTGGACGGATTCATCAGTAACGCTGACTTGGATTACATCACATCCATCACGCTGGAAAGACTTTGTCGGAAATCGAGTGTCGCAAATACAAGAACTAACTCCAAACTGCGAATGGAGATTTATTTCCGGCAAGGAAAATCCAGCGGACTGTGCAACTCGAGGACTCACTCAGTCCCAACTTCAAAATCATCACCTATGGTGGACAGGCCCACCTTGGTTAATCAATTCAATGCGCCATTGGCCCGCTCAACGTCACCACTCCGATTCAACAGTTCACCAAGAGGAGCGACCGGGGCTTTCTCTTACAGTGGCATCCGTTCAACCTATGGACCAGTGGGACTTGGTTCATAGATATTCGAGCTTGACAAGACTCTTGCGTATCACCGCAACTTGTCGACGTGCAATTCAAGGATTCAAGAAAATGCCACAGGATACGGTGAAAAATCCACTCACGCCACACGAACTCTATTCATCGAAACAATTCTGGATCAAATCAACTCAAGCAGCATTCTTCAAATTCGAATTCAAGGCGCTCAAAAATTCAGTTCATCTACCGTCTTCACACCCCTTCACTCGACTAACTGCCTTCGTCGACACCGAAGGAATTATTCGAGTTGGAGGACGACTCGACAACTCTGAGTTATCCGTTGAAACAAAGCACCCCGCAATACTTCCAAGAAATTCACATTTTTCAGGACTACTCATCGCTGATGCTCACGATCGGACTCTTCACGGGGGAACTCAACTAACTCTGAACCTGCTCAGGCAATCTGTTTGGATTATTGGCGGTAGAGCTCCAATCAGATCATTCATTCTACGCTGCTTGAGATGTGCTCGGCTACGTGGCATCCGAGCGCAGCAACTCATGGGTCAGCTGCCCTCCACGAGAGTCACTCCATCACGACCTTTTACCATTACCGGAGTGGATTACGCAGGCCCACTCAGTATCAAAACGTGGAAGGGGAGAGGCGCAAAGATTCAGAAGGGATGGCTTTGCGTCTTCATCTGCTTTTCTACCTCTGCGATTCATCTTGAGGTAGTGAGCGACTACTCGGCTGACACATTCATCGCCGCGTTCAGACGGTTCACTGGACGCAGAGGGCTCTGCCACATTCTTCGCAGCGATTGTGGGACAACATTCATGGGAGCAGAGACCCTACTCAAGAAATTATTCACTCAAGGAACTCAAGAAAATACTCAGCTCAACAATCTGCTCGTTCGCGATCAAGTCAAATGGGAATTCATTCCACCAGCAGCTCCTCACATGGGAGGAAAGTGGGAAGCTGCCGTGAAGTCAGTCAAATTTCACCTGAGGCGAACAATCGGCGAAACTCTACTCACATTCGAGGAGTTAAACACTCTTCTCATTCAAATTGAATCGGTTCTGAACTCCAGACCGCTAGCACCACTCACCGACGACCCTGACGACATATCAGCACTCACACCGGGGCATTTCCTCATTGGTCATCCTCTGAATTCAATTGTTGAACCATCACTACTCGATCTTAACTCAACGCGACTCGACCGATGGCAATTCATTCAACAACGGTTCCAATGCTTTTGGAAACTCTGGTCAAATCAATATCTTCAGCAACACCTCTCAACATCGAAGTGGCACCACCCTTCAAACGAAATCAAAGTTGGATCATTGGTTCTGCTCACAGATGAGCGGTTTCCACCATCAAAATGGCCACTCGCTCGAGTCACGCAACTCCACCCAGGGAAAGATGGACTCACCAGGATCGTCACCCTCAAGACCGCCACCACAACACTCATCAGGCCAATCGCCAAATTGGCAATTCTCCCAGATATCACTTAAACGGACAGTTAGCATAAATCATCAACTCCGTTGCTGATGGCGGGCGGAATGTTCAATTATTAACGCATAAAAATTAGCTGAGTCTCCAGTGTCGAATCGTGGTTCGAGTTTGGCAACATCTTGAGACGGGCCTGCCTCGAGGGGCTCGCAAGAACCCCCTCGAGGTGCGCCCCTCTTCTTCTCGCTTGACCACGAGGCGACTCTGGAAGATCTCTCGGACCACCAGTCGCCCATTGGACATTACTCATGGTAGATCACCAAGTGTAACTCATTACAATTCGGCCTATCTCGACAACTCAACTCGGTTATTACTCATGTTCCTCACACCAACTCATTACAACTAGTTCTATCTCATCCGGTGAAGAACAAAAAGTGCATCAATGCAAAACTTTTAGTGACAATTCAATTAAACCAAACTCAACGAATATTCAGTGCACTCAGTCGATTGCTCTCACTCACACATTCAAGATATTCACTCTGTCGCACTCACTCATTCACACAAAGGATTTATTCTCATTCAAAAACGTGTCATCTCTCTTTCACTTCGCGACACCCTCATATTACGCGAACAATATCCGATCTCTTAACATCGTGAGATATTTATAATTAAAATTAAGAATAAAACCTACCACCAAAGTATTTCCACTAATCCGAGTGAAATTTATTTTCCTTCAAAACGATTATTCAACACTTTCTAATAATGATTTATAATGTTATAATGATATCCGACAAACGTCGTGTTGAAATAATTGAATGAACTATTTTTATTTTGGGCACGATAATTAAAAACATTCCTTTTAACCATTAACCGAACAGCGAACCTCCATATTCTCGTTCATCTAGGACGCAAAACAAACAAACGTTTGTTGATTTAACAAAATCCCCAAACAACAAAACGCATTCAGTTAATTTAACTGAATTTTTTTTTCAGTGTGTACCACTGAAATATGATCATTCGCATGAAAAAAGCGTCACTAGTTTGGCCAACCGTTGAAACACTCTCCTATTCGGGATCTCACGATTTTACGAGTGAATCCGTAAACCAATAGGCGACAGATCAATCTGCATAATAACCGGGGTACAGTACGATCGTATATTGTACACCCGCCGCTAGATGCAAATCCTAGCGAACACAGAGCCGTAAGCTTGTCTTTTATATCGTCGTTATAAAAGTTCTGATAGAAAGTTTTCCCTCGTTCTCTCTCTAGCAATATTTCCGCGAGTATTTTAATGCTCTCCCAATCCGAATACCTCCGTATTCTCATGGGAAACACGGACGTAAAACAATTTATGGTTTAAACGAGCATTAAACCACCCGCAAAACTAGCAGTTTGCGGTACTATATCGGTGAGATTTGAATCGTGTTATTTTCGGGTAAACAAACCCCTTTGCCCTCGGCTTTCTACAACCATTTGATCGTGCGCTGATAAATTAATGGAGAATATTAAACGGAAACAACAACATAATATTGTGTAACTGCAATGACCACGAATTTCCGGTCATCAAGAAATGACTATGTTGGAAAATGATGTATTTCAATTGCCGTAATTATTATTTGCGGTTCAATTAGGAAACATAATTATTATTGCACTATTTTATGTTATCATTTATTCTACTGAGTTACACGTAACGAAATAAAAGCACTAAATTTTTGTAGAAAATTTCGTAAAAATTGTATTAATCTTCTTACAAAAACATTGGCTACATTCAATTTCGGATATTTTCGTTTAGCAAGCAGAAAAATATTTTGGATCAAATGAAATTCAAACAATCTTAAATTTTCTAGTGGCGCACAAAGTTACCAAAAAGTGAAAAATTTACCATAATATTCCAAGACGTAAAAAAAAAGAAAATTACATATTCTCTTTGCGCCTTCTTGAGTCATGATGGACTGTAAGAAATGTCGAAGCCGCTGTCGCAAGAGGCTTTGCGAGATACTCTTGCGTCGAGTCTTAGAAGAAAATAGAGATTTCCCAGAGAGATGCGACGCATGATTCGTGCGAAAAAAAGAGCCCCGGTAATCCCGCAATTTGTATTTATTTCCCTGCGAACACGTCGTCGCTCGGCTCACTTTCCTCGCATCGAGAGAGCGAGCTTGCTCGCGAGTTCTTCTTATAACGATGAAAAATTCCTCTCGTCGACGTCGCCATCGTCTTCTTCCCTTTTCCGTTCTTCAAGTTCCTCTGCTGGGGGATAGAGGAAAAATTCTTAGGTTAAATTCCTGGTTGGCATATCGTCGCCCCCTCAAGAATTCTCGCACCCTTCTTGATTGATCATCTCACCACGATAGTCTCGATACATTTTTTTCTTCAACGCTTTCTCGAGATTTTTGCATTCCATCGAGAGTTTCGTTTAATAGCAAAAATACATGACTTGAAATTAAGTTTTTCTTAGCTTTGTCATGTAAATGATTTTTTCCTCGTCTTTTTGAAAATAAAATGCCCAAATTTCTCAATTGCCTCCATATTATTACTAAATTAATAAATCAGTAATTTTTCAAGTCGAACAATACATAGAAAAAATAATAATAAAACGGTAGTTTGAATAATCGTACGTGAATTTATTAGCAGTTAATTATTCTGCCGGCTATACACGTTTTTTTATATCTTAAATCAAGCACTTTTTGTCATCATGTACACGAGAACGTTGCGAAATTATTATTCCTCGAGACCAGAGGGTAGATTTTGGAGGCTCACTCGGTTGGCATTAAAAATCGTCCGGGTCGTGAGGATGGCTGAATTTTTCTCAAGCAGCAATTAATAACCTCTCTTGAGTTCTCGGCGCCCTTCATTCTCCGATCGCCATAACGTAGTCATCTTATTACAACACCAGGCTCAGCTCATCAATTTATCGAGACAGTTTCCCTCACTTGAGACACTCGACCGTTTTCACATGCAGAAACGCTTAAAAATTGATAGATAATATTTCTCATCCGCGTTTGCGGTAATATCGTTGAATTTTCGTCTCTTGAGAAAATGGGGATCGTGTATGACTAAAGTACGTTAATGAAATAACGCGAAGTTCAAAAGTGACGGCCTTTTGATGATAAGTACAAGAGTTATTTGTTGTAGTAAATTCTTCTCGATTAGGAAAAATCCGTCGTCATTGGATTTCTTAACAAAAAATGCTTGAAAAACTCTTAAAAAATCTTTTTAACTCATTAGAAAAGAGGTCTATGCATAAAACCTGCTGATTTCGATCGAACTACACGTTTTTTCAGGAAAACACGGAAAAATAGTATATTACACCACAAGAGCAGAAAGTTTGAAATTCCTGCACTGCGGCTTCGGCACTCGGCTTCGGCTTCGCCTCGGGCGCCATATCACGCTGAAAAACAATTAACAGCTACTACAATATTTTGAATAATAATTTAAAAAACCAGGAGACTAAATGTCAAATTGTCATTGATCCCTGGCAAAACAGTATGATACTTTTTTCTGAAATATCCAGTTCTTGGCGGTGTGTGATATTTCTACGGCGCTTAGTTAATTATTCAGTAGTAAAATTACAAAACAATTAACAGACACTACAATATTTTGAATAATAATGTTTAAAAAACCATTTGTTCAAGTTACAGGGATGCAACAATTGTACACATGTATTATTTTACGAGCAAGCCAAAACAGGAGACTAAATGTCAAATTGTCATTAATCCTTGGCGAAACAGTCCGATACTGTTTTCTGAAATAGCCAGTTCTTGTCGATGTCTTCCCTGTGATATCTCTACGGGCCTTTGTTAATTAGTCAGTAATAAAATTGATTAGCAAATAACAGATACTACAATATTTTCAATAATAATTTAAAAAACCATTTGTTCAAGTTACAGTGATACAACAATTGTACACATGTTTGTTTTTACGGGTAAGAAAAAACTGAAAACCAGGAGACTAAATGTCAAATTGTCATTAATCACTAGCAAAACAGTCTGATACTGGTTTCCAAAATAACCAGTTGTTGTCGATGTCTTTCCAGTGATATTTCTACGGCCCTCAGTTGATTATTCAGTAATAAAATTGAAAAATAATTAACAGATACTACAATATTTTGAATCATAATTTTACAAAACCATTTGTTCAACTTACAGGGATGCAACAATTGTACACATGTTTTATTTTACGGGTAAGAAAAAAGTTAAGTTAGTTAATTATTGAGTAATAAAATTGATAAACAATTAACACATACTACAATATTTTTAATAATATTAAAAAAAAAAACCCTTTTTTCAAGTTACAGGGATGCAACAATTGTACACGTGTTTTATTTTACGGGTAAGAAAAAACTGTACACTAGGAGACCAAATGTCGAATTGTCATTAAACCCTGGCAAAACAGTCTGATACTGTTTTCCGAAATAGCCAGTTCTTGTCGATGCCTTTCCTGTGATATTTCTACGGCCCTTGGCAATTCCGAAACGCTGAGGCTGCGTTGCTGATTCCCATTCCATGGTTCTGTCCCCCATAGCCAGCATGCTACGAACGGAACAGGGTAGACTTGGTTGTCTTGGTTGTCGTTGTCGTTCACAACCACCATCGTACCGTCTAGAGCGTCCATCCCTCCCACCCGCCCCCTACATGCGGGCATCCTATTATGCAATTAGAGAACGGGGAGCTGCCTGGCTAAACGAAATTCTAAGGGAATCCGGTGCGCCAAGAGGAGCCTCGAAAGAGGTATATCGCTATCGGACATGACAGGACACGGCCGTCCGACACACCCTTTCTTCGTTCGAACTCGTACGACGTTTCGCTAGCCCTAGTCCCGAACGAAACTCTCGCCGCAATCCTCTATATCCTATCTTCTCCGCTCCGCGTCCAGGACATTCGACCGGCACCACTTGCTTATCTCAAAAACACTGACATCGACCATTGCTTCTCCTTTACCCACACGTCCAACCACCAGAAACATCCACGTATGTCCAATTGTCCTGCGTGTGTAATTGTCGTACATCTAACGATTATAATTGTCACTATATCAATTTGTACCCGCATTCACGTCAGTGCAAGCGATTTAGTGATTATACATTTACCCAAAGCACCAAAATTTTACACGTTGAGTTGGTGCTTCTTTTTTTCCCGTGGGAATTTTTAATAGTCTGGAGGTGAAGTCAAAGAATTAGTAAATATATTTTTTTATAACACTGGGGATATATTTGGAATATGTATTTGTATTAGGTGAAACAGGCTCGAGTTGCTGCCATGAGATTGAAAAAAAAGGTGCAAACTTGAACTTTACAAATTGCTTGCTTATTGTTTTTGGTTTTTTTTACAAAGCTATGAGGAAGCATGTCAATCGATTTTGGCTTCTTCGTAGAGAAAGCTTTGTAATAAAACCGAAAGCTGTATTTTTTATCATTTCTGAAAAATTTTAAACCACATAACAAATTATGACGAAACTTTGTACTTGATTTCATGGGTAAAGTTTGACTTCGTTATCTCATGTTTTGTTAAGGTTAACGCAATAACGTTATTTTCTAAAAATAAAAAATTCTGATCAGCTTGAACCATATTATGACGAAACTATGTAGTAATCATCGCTAGATAGTGTCGATTTCATGTATGAATATGATAAAGTTACGGTAAAAACGTGATTTTTTTGAGAATTTCAGAAATTCATAAATTCCGAACCACTTTTCCGATGTTGGTCAAATTTAATACCAAACAACATCAAGAAGACCCGCACTTATGAATAATTATTCAGAAAAATATCATCAATTTTACGAAAGCTAGAGGGCGCACGTGCCTTTTTGAACAATTTCGAAAAGCCATAAAATAAAAATGTTTGCATCCATTTTGCAAACAATTGCAAAAATCAAAGAGGAACTGGTTTATTCACTCGTGTGTCGAATCTTAGCTCAATTGGTTGAGCGGTTCTTGACTTACAGGTGATTGAAATTTCAAAGCCCTGCACACACACGTACTACACTTTTTTTAAACCACTTCTCTCGATGTTTTTGATAATCCTGAGTATTCCGATATAAGCATCTCGAAAATATTTTTTTCATAAATATTAAGCTTTATCTCTGTATGGAAGTAAAAATAATAAATAAAGTTGTAGGCTGAAAATAGTATTGGACAGTGGTAAAATATAAAATATGAAAACAATAATAATGGTAAGATTCTGACAACTTGTGAGACTTTATTTAACTGCCACCACGTACAAAATTAATCGCGTGTGTATTTGTGAAGTTAGGGAACTTGACTATGAATTGATAACGTTATTACTAACATTAATACGTTACTTTATTACTAATAACGTTCAATTCGGTTAATAAATTCAATATCGGAAATTGGCACCTATTTCGGAAATTTGTAAAATTGCTTACAATCGAAAACTGTTGGATACAACATTGAACCATGACATAGAAATTAAGTGATCAATGTCAAAATTATACGGAAGTCCCTTGTAGACCATTTCATATGAAGCGGGATGGTTCGTTAGAATATCATATCTGTTTCTACCTCGGTTTTACTCCTTATTGTGTCGAGCAAGCGTCACATGTGCGGGTTGATTCTCTACTGCAATTTCACAACGGTTCTCGTTATCCCCACGCGGTTTTGACCATCCGTCGACACTTCACTTCTAATTGTAGTTCCGACGGATCCAAATATCTACCGCCAATTTTGGATTCATTTTGTCGATGGGTTTTTTATCGCTCCATATTATAGAAAAGCTTGTCATCACAATATAATAAATTCCAACCATTCTTTAGGTTGAACTCGTGGACAAAAGTTTGTGGATTCAAACTTTTGGTAAAAATCTCCGGAAAAAATCTTTAGCCTGATGTTGAAACACCAGAAAATGAACCTATGCGTTCAGATTGGCGTGTGACATTAAGTTTACAGTTTAAGCCTTTCGGTAAAACTCTTTGCATGTAACAAGTAGTTTCGACAAGCCGATAAAAATGTAAAGTAAAAAAAATGTAAAGAAACACCAGAAAATGAGTCTTTGCGTTCAAATTGAAGTGACATCAAGTTTACAGTTTGGACCTTTCGGTAAAACTCTTTGCATGTAACAAGTAGTTTTGACAAGCCCATAAAAATTCAAACTATATTACACACCCAGAAAAATGGGTCTCGGACTTCATTTAATCAATTATGGGGCATATTTGGAATGAATAGAATTTTATTTTAATCGAATAGAGTCTTTAGATGAAATGTTATGTATATCAAATGAAGTCTATTTCGATTAAATCAAATTCTATTAAGCTGACCATCGAATAAGTTATTTATTCAATGGATGGCCTAATAGGATCTTTTTTAATTGAAATACACTCTGTTTAATTTGAATGAAACTTTACTTGCTCGAAACAGATTCTATTTGATCTAAATAACATTTCATTTATTTTAGATAAACCCAGTAATTGATTCAAATAAACTCTTTAGACCGATTTCTCTGGGTGCATTGTCGTTGGTTGCACGAAATAGAATGTGCTTTATATTTGATTCTGCAATGACGATTAAAAGTTTTAGTAACAAATGTCTCGTGTCCCTTTTCACGGCAGATAGATACGAGATTTGAACCCGTTTGACCCAGTGTCTGGGTCGCTAGTTGCTAGTTCTTCACTACCCAACGCCCTTCTCGTCTTACGTTAATTTAATAGAAGGGACGCGTGCTGCCCTAAACTATCCTTCCTGATGCTTCCACAAACGCTCTAGTTCTCCACAAACCCAACGACCACCAGCCTTCTCGTATACCTTACAAGCTGGGTGGGCGCGGTTATCAGACATTTCGAAGCAACCCGACTCAAACCCTTTAAGATTCTCCAAGGGTTTATCTCCGGCCCGCCACCGAATTTATGCTAATATCTTGAAGGAGCAGATTAGGATATCGGTATTATTGAAACCATGTAATAGGTCTTCAATATGAAATATGAAAGATCACTGATGCGCTAGTTTTTATCAGTCACTAATCGGTCCGATCTTAATGCGGTTCTGGGCAAACAAAATTCTGTTCCAATCCGTTACACCCAGAGAAATGGGTCTTATGGTTTTATTTTTATCAATTATTTCGTGTATTTAGAATGAATAATATTTTATCTTAATCGAAGAGAGTCTATTTCGATCAGATGGAATTTTATTTAGAACAAATAAAGTCTATTTCAGTTAATTAAAATTCTATTAGACCGGTCATTAAATAAATTATTTACCTAATGACCGGCTTAAGACGATTTTCTTTAACTAAACTAGAATCTATTTGATCTAAATAAAATTTAATTTGCTCCAAATAGACTTTTCGATTGAAATAACATTTTATTAATTCCAAATACACCTCATAATTTATTTAAGTAAACTCTTCAGACTGATTTCTCTGGGTGTCGTCGAATTCAATATTTTTCCTATTTTATCAACGACAAAATCACCGTACCTAATAAATAGCTCAATTGTTAAAATTAACTAAATTTGGTCAAGTACAGTGTCAAATGCACCGCAATAAATTTTTTCCCTAATAAAAGCATCGCGACTTCCTCAGTTTGAATTTATCGTGAAAACTATGAAATGCACACTCAGAGAAATGGGTTTATTTAAATGGATTATAGGGTGTATTTGAAATAAATAAAATTCAATTCAGATCAGATAGAATTTATTTCAATCAGATGAAATTTTATTAAAGTATAATGAAGTCTATTTCGATTGAGCAAAATCTTATTAGGCTGGCCATTAAATTAATAATTTATTTAGTGACCGGCCTAATAGTATTTTATTCAACTGAAATAGATTCTATTTGACACATAATTGATTCAAATAAACTCATCAGACCCATTTCTCTGGGTGCAAGCTGTACATATGGTAATTTTTGAATTCGTACGAAGTTTGATTGTTCGTCTTCTGAGAATTCTCAAGATGGCAAGGATTGCATGGACTCGTGGCGTGTGCGGTGTCCGCAGATGAATCGGATAGGGATATAAGGGCGCATATACCGGGAGGGTAATTTGAATTTCATAGCAGTTTAACGATCTTAATTAGAAAGCCCTCGGTCGTAGGAGAATCCTTTGGGTATGCTGCTGTTGGCCAGGCCGAAGACCATCGCGTGGACCCTTGAATCACGAAACTCTCGCGAACCTCAGAGGGCACTTCTCCCTTCAGACGTTCGCCTCTGCGAAGCTTAACCAAGGAGACTCGAGGGCCAACCAAAGCGTCGTCGAGCATCTGCTTAAGGGGAAGGGTAGTTTCTCGACCGGTAATTGTTTTCGTATTAACACGCTCCCTAAGCGACCCGTGGTCTAATCCTGTCCAGCGTGTGTCCTGATATACTCGATCGTATCTTATACACCAGGATTGAACTAATTATTCATGCCACTTGCTTAATTTGTCTCAATATTTACAAACTTATTATCATTTGTCCTCGTCCATCAATATTGACATTTTGGGAGTGTATTTCATGCACATTAGGGTGTGCCAAAAAAAGCGATATTTTTTTCTTTCTTTGCTCACCGCCCAAAATATCGTAGAAAACGTCTTAGTAAAGATCCTGTCAAAAGTGGGGCTCATAATTTTAATTCTTAGAAGTCTATCATCGCGATTGAAGTTTTCCCATTTAATTAACACAGGGAAGTGATTTTTTTTTCATTCTTTCTCCCTGCAACGTAAGAAGAATTTTTTTCCATAAAATCAATGACTACACATTATGAATCATTTAATTTCGAACTAAAAATCTTGTTGAGTCGAATTTCTATCTTCAATATTTTATTTCTTACAGAGCCTTGGAATTCGGTACAACGAACGCATGTAAGTACACATCTTTTTAAAAGATATATTATATACGCAATATTATCTATGTATTGTTTGTCCAGAAAACAAGAAAATCGTGGAATGTCATTGCCGTTGTAAACTGTTGCGTAACCTGCACTTTTTGCAACGTGCCATAAACATAACCTTCTCTTTAGTAACATCGGAAATCAGGATGAAAAGTGGTGATGGTTTTAGTCGGATCCTAAATTGGTAAAAAAAAATATTATTTCAGTCGGTTTTTGAAGCAGTACAAGCGTACAAGGTCCACGATATGGATGATTGCGACTACGCCTCATTATGTGAAGACCACGTCGAGTGCTGTACCGTCACACAACAAAATAAATTGAGTGACGGCTGCATGTATACAACAAAATGATTCGTTTGAACACTTGATGATATAAGAAAAATTAATAAATATCTAATGAGTAAAATAACATATTTTTATGCATTTTTGTAACCTATCGCTCCTAACCTACCGTTATATACCTCCGATTTCTATCAATTTAAGTATCATTTTAACTGCACGTATTTCCGATATTGACTGGTATACGATGCAAAAGTAGGCACGTAACCGGCCTAGCAATCTTCACTATGTTGCGTTTAATCAGCAATATATAACGTTCACCCAGAAAAAATATGTAGTTAACTGGACTAGAACCTACGCATCGAAAATAAATTTTCTTATTTGAATGCTGACCTAATAGACTTGTATTCAACTCGAATAATTTTGTTTTATTTGTAAGCAATACATCTGGCGACTAATAAATATATTCAAACCTAAGAAATATCTATTTCATTGCAATATATCTTTATTACTTCGTAGAAAAAAATATGTTTTAATGAAATATACATTTCTTCGTGTCAAAGAAAAATATATTTACGTCGAATAATTTATTCTTTTTTTTTTACAAAATACATAAATCTTCAAATTCATTCCAAATGGATTGAGTACATTAGTTTCTTTCAATGTTTGTTTGTGTTTGTTGTTACGTTTCTTAATGTGCTTCCAATACGTTGTATGTATTTTTTTGAAATCTATTTTATCTAAGGTCAATATCGATTAAGTAGAATTTTTTCAAAAATAAAAAATAACACCGATCATGAATCGGCTACTGACGAACAGAAAGTAGGAATGCGCATTTTGAGAATCTTCCACATTATATAGTATTCCATTATGAAAATTCGACACTCACATAAAAGTTGAATTAAACAATATATATTTTTTGTATAAATATATGACAAGTCAAGAAGTAATTTCTAATGATTAAAGAAAATAATTACGTATTGGATTAATAGGAAGTTCTAATTGATTTTGAATAAAAAAAGATCGAATACATGTAGCCAGTCGGGTTAACTAGATATTATTTCCGGATGGAGAAAGTATTTAGTGCGAACTAATATAATATCTATTTGTGTCCACTACACAGTGGGTGCTTTAAATAAATAAATATGTTCGAAATAAATAAACTGCAAAATTGAATGAAGTACATATTTGTTCCAGGAAAAGCAAATTTTCAATGATTGAAATGAACAAATGTTGAATAGACAATTTTAGTTAATATTACTCAATATTTTTTCTGGGTGTTGGTAAGTGACTCGTGAACACAACTGGCATCGTTTGCCGTGCTGTATATTTGATATGAAAAATTCGCGTTAACGAACTGCAGGGCAGTCATCGCCAGACTGGGCGAATAAACCGAACTTACTATGCTGTATGAGAACCATCGTCAAACTTTTTGAATTGTGATCACCAGAAAATTCTCTCCGTGTACAAGTTCTCAAATTGCATTCGGAATTAGAATGCAAGATGATTGAGTGCGAAACAACATGCAAATAATGATTATAGATGGAAGCCGTAAACAAGATCTGGCTGAAATTTAATGTGCGCGTTATGGAGCTGGTCAGGCAGTCTTCCGGCAGTGGTATATTCGCGAATATATCGTTTTAATATACCCGTCGCGCCGTGGGTGTTTGAATCGGCTCCAAAGCCCCGGAAAATCTACCGTCCGGTCAGAAGGGCTTGAGGGTGCGGAGGTGGATTTTCCACGGTAGCTCGCCTTCGACCAGAGCCCAGTGGGGTTTGTTTTACCGAACAAGTCGCTCTCTCCGCCTCCTGTATCCCTCCCTAAAAGAAACATAAATAAGACAAATAGGACGATCGGCAATAGAAAAATATCGAATGTACCGAATGCTCCATAAATCGGAGGGTGAACCGAGAAAAAGGGAGAGTGTCCAGCCGCATTCGGGTGAAAGAGTGGCCAGCCGAATGTCGCTATAAGACCAGCGATCTTTTTATGTACCAACGCGCTCCTTTTTGTCTCGTATCTTTTTTTTCCTCCCTTTCTCATTTCTTTCCTCCTGGCATATTGGATTCCTCAGAACGAAATATAGGATTCTTGTACGTTTAATTTCAATATTCATTAGATTAGATACATCACTCAATGTTTTGCTTCCCCGTAAGGGAAGGTTTGTGTTCGTGAAGATTTTTTTTCCATTTTCCGCGGGGAAAAATTATTTCTACGAAATGTGTGTATGTTTGGGTATATTCAGATTATTGTTACCACGATAGTGTACACAATTTGAAAGATATCGCTCTTTTGGTGCACATATATAGTGTGATAGACAAAGGCTGAATTCAAATTTGACAAAAATCCGTCAAGTGGTCCCAGAATTATGAAATTTTCAATTTTTCCTACAATTTCTCATCATGCTCTAAGTTTCCGATTTTGCAAAATATTGGGCTCAAATTTGATCCATACATGGACTATTGTAGAATTAGCAATGGTTTCAAATTTTTGTACCATGAGTTGTTATGGAAGAGCCGTTAGGATCACCTTTTTACACCGAAAAAAAGAATTAGTTAAAATAGGCTCCAACCGATAAAATTGGTTGAGCTAATGAATAACTTAATTGCAGAATCAAAACAGTTCGCTGGAGCGACAAATCTGTTATTCGGGCCAACAAATCAATTAGTTGTCAAACAACGAATTGGGTGATAGAACCGAGTAATTTGTCAGGGAACCCAAAAAATTGGTTAACCTAGCCAAGTCACTTGGAACGTATTCGGCCATAAAAGTTAGTTAGGGCAGCCAATTATTCCTCTCCGTGTATTAAGTTTTATTTGTATTTAGCAATTAGATACATCAAGGAAAAAACGTCTAATATATCCCGAAGATTTTAATAATCAGAGGGATATTTTGAAAAGTCGGGTTACCCGGTGTCTTAGTGACACACTTGTGATTAACGGCTGACAGTTTACATTTGAGTTAAGAAATTTTTTGTTGATCAATCGAGTAGCTTCAACATTTGGCATGTTGTGATACCTTACAGGTCGTAACGAATGAATACGATACCGACTTAAATTCAACCCCCTACAAGACAGTTTCGGTTATAAGGGGAAAGGGTTGGGTTTCGAAGAAGCTAGCGAATAGGTATATGGTACGAGGGGGTGAGATAGAACGATGTTCGGTAGTGCGAGCACCCGAGAATTCCCAGGTTTACGTTTACAGCCGTAACTACAAATTCGACAGAGTTACCGAAGCATAAGAGGGTGGAGGATTGTGTCTCGCAAGGGTGGTTAGCCTCGTGCAAAAGCCTGTTCCCATACCTGCTCCTTCTTATAGTTGTTAAGAAGTCCCTCTGGGCTAATTCTCCTTCTGTCTCTGTCTAGCACCCTCTTTTACTTTGGGTCTACATGCTGTATCCCATTCGTGTTCGGCTCGATCGTTCACTTCACGATTTCTCAATTTTCCAGTACACCCTTGTAAAAGTCACCTATGTTCCGCATTTTCGGCAACCCTTCTCTGCTCTACTCCACTTGGGTAAAAGTTCCTGTCGAAAATTACCATATTGGTATAGCAGCCAACAGAAAAATAAAGAGACTTTGTATTTTATATGTTAAAAATAGCTTTTGTATTTTATATGTCAGAAATACTTATGTATTTTATGTCAGAAATACTTTACGTATCTTATGTGTCAGAAATACTTTTCGTATTTTATGTGTCAAAAATACTTTTCGTATTTTATGTGTCAAAAAAACTTTCCGTATTTTATTTGTCGAAAAATACTTTTTCTATTTTATATATCAGCAATACTTTTCGTATTGTATGTCAGAAATACTTCTGGTATTTTGCGTCACAAATACTTCTGGTATTTTGTATCACAGATACTTCTCGTATGTTGTGTCAGAAATACTTTCAGTATTTTATCTCAGAAATACTTTTGTATCAGGTATTTTGTATCAGAAAAACTTTTGGTATTTCATGTCATAAATCCTTTTGGAATTATATGTCATAAATACTTTCAGTATCTAATTTTGTAAAAACTTTTGGAATACACTATAATTTAAAAAATTCATCCAAAGAGCATCCCTGAATCAACATAAAAAAAGTGTCACAAGTAAAATCGTTATACAGAATTAGTGCAAAACTTCAAAATATCTTATATTAAATAATAATGACCACTAAAGTTAATATAGTTCGGTGCAGTTTGACTACTTTTTTGAAACACCAAACTTGCAGTCGATCGTAGAATCACCCCAACTTAACGATGCCTCGTTCATAAGTATGCAAAATTCTGCACACTCTGGCATTATTAACCTTCCTCGTGTTATTTATTATCCCACTATTTACCACGATCAGCTGCCAGAAGAGAACAATAAAATAAAGCACCGTGTACGTCACGACGTCGTTTGCGTGGTATTGTATCTCATTCCAATGTTCTCCGTCTCCTGTTGCCGCTGTTCTCTCCCGTAGCTTCCGATATCTCCTGCAGTGTCGTCTCGATTTCGTGTTCCTGGCTCCACACGCTAGTTGGACTGAGTTGACTGCGAAATATGCTATCGAGGGGGTTGCGATGCCTCTCGTCGCTTATTGCGGCGAGTCCCTTGATTTATTCGTGATAATTCTTAACCAGCGGCGCGAATACACCCTCGACTACACTGGCTCTGTTAAATGAAGCCACCGAAAACCAACCAACGTATTCACTTTTATTACGGAAATATTTTCGTTTTTTTTCTCGCCTCGAATTGAACGACTCAAAGTTTTTGTTTAAAAATGCAATCCATGCTTTGTGACTTTCCCGAATCTTTCTGTCTCCTTCATACGGCGAGTTTCTTCAACCCTCGACCTCCAGAGGTTGCTGTTTCCTCCGGAGTGGGTAAACTTCGAGATAAATGTGACACCTTTTATCGTCCATATAATAAATACCGTCTCTTCATCTATAAAACAAACGACCCTCCGAAACCTCGAGCCTGCTCCCTACCGAAGACCACCACCACCACTGCCAACCACCGCCAACACCCCCCGCGTCGAGGCGACGCAAACTCGCGCGTACCAACCACGAGGAGAAAGCATATTCCGAAGCTCCTGTGTAAAGGAGAAAAATCCGCTGCTCTCCACTTCTTTTTTCTCTCTCGAGGCGAAAAAATACCTAACAGGGTCTCCAGAGTTTTCCGCTCCCCTTAAACCGCGCTGGCAGGCTTTTCTAACTCTTGGTATTGTTTTTTTTAGAATCGGGCGTCACCGAAGATTTTTTTCGCTTATGATGAATCGGTGTTAGAATTTCATGAAAAATGCTGACATCGAGACTGATACTTTGGGAATATTGGACATATACAGATTTTAAGATTCACGAATTTTTTGTTGTCAATAAACGTCCACGGAAAATTCTTGTTAGTTTCACAGCAAAAAAAAATTAGCAAATTTTCGTTTTTATATTTCTAACTCAGCAAATTATTCCGATTTGATTTTCTCTGCCTCATAAAGTTCTTTATTGCTAATATAATGTTCAAGAGATTTCCCCTTGTATTTACTAATACGCCGATCAAACTCCTAGTTTCTAATATGATTCCCTAAAAAAAATTTACATGTTTTCCGAATTATTCCAATTCCATTTTCTCTGCCTCATAAAGTTCTTTATGAATGATATAATGTTCAAGAGATTTCCTTTGTATTTACTAATACGTCGATCAAACTCCTCCTTTCTAATATGATTCCCTAATGAAAATGTACATGTTTTCCAAATTACGGCAGAAGTACTCTATATGGCCATCAACTTGATCTATTTGTGGTCATACTTATAGCACGTAAATAACAGTGATAGCCACAAGTGGTGCAAAGGGCTTTAAACATAATTAAACGATGAGATATTTAAAGTATCGATTCTTCAATCGAAAGTTTGCTTTGACCCTTGTAAAATAATCTTATACAGTAATCTGAATAAATTAAAGTAATGATGAAACAATAGTAATACTTTTTGTGTAGTCAAAAATGGTACGTCTACCATAACCAAAACACTCTCGAAAGTTATCATTTTCCATCCTGGCGTCTACAAATTCCAAGACGATAAACATTCATCCTGAAACAATTCACAAATGTGTAGCGTGGCTGACGCATTCTCAAGTAATTACATGAAGAAATACTTATTTCCTCCGGGGGTTTGTGAACATAGTCTAAAGGGACCAGAGAACGAGAAGTCTCCACTATTTCCTCTTAACACTCCAATTATCATTAGTGCGCGTAGTCAGGACGGATGTCTCGTAGTATATAGCGTAGGTACAGAGGCGGAAAAGCCGCAGAATCTCGTAGTTCGTCGCCAAGAGAAGAGCCTCGTGTCTTGACTCTTCAGGTTCGCCCCTCTTGCTTTTCTTAACAGTTCACGACATTTGGTAAGAGCTGCGAGCGAGTGTGTGAAGATATTGCACGCGAGGCGCCGAACTAATGACCCGACGCCTCGCGCGGATACCGGCAATTGCTTAAATATAGATTAAATACGAGGCGGAGGAAGTGTGACGCAGAACACACGAGAGTATAAGTCTGGCGTGTAACGAGGAGACGCGGAACAAGCCAGAGAGGGTGAAGAGAAGTCATCCCTTGTATGCGCGACTATTCGTCGACTGCTGGCGTCGGGGTGGTTGACTCTCTAACCGACAAGCACTCGCTACCAGCCCCCCAACCCCCTCTTCGCCATCCTCCCTCATTCTCGTGTGGCGAATCGGCGTCATAAATCCCGCGATAATTCACCACTGCGCTAGACAACCACGGATGTTTGAATAATTAGATACACATATACGTTGCGTCATATTTGCAATTATACTGTTTGCAACAGCTCCTGGATCGCGTGGTGCCCTTGAGGGTTCGATTCACCCTCCATGCTCCAAAATTTCGATCACTGCTTTTCGGTGGAATTTCTTTGCAGCGAGAGAAGAAAAGTCTGAATACGGGAACTTAGTGTCTGTGGTTATTGGAGATTTCACTGATTGTTGAACGCCTGATGACAAAGTGTGCGACATAACGAGATGTTTAGGGAACTGGGAAATCGTATTAATGTTAAGGGGGGCGAGTGGATCGAAAAAGATCAATTTTATTATGGTTACATGTCTAAATATCACGACGTCATAATATCACGTCAAAATATTACACGCAAAAAAATCACAAACAAACATATCACCCATAAAAATACCACAAAACAAAATACTACAGCACGCAACATCACATGTCAAAATATTACATTCTAAAATATCATATACGAAAATGTCACACGCAAGTACATCGGACACGCATTCGAGACACAATGTTCGACGGGAAAATCCAATTAACAAACGAAAAAAATATCGCGACTACGATAAACGATTGGGAACCGTTGTTCGTGACTTCGATCTAAACGGCGATTCCCTGAAGTACTTGCGCAGTATTGTCAACAACATACGAATATAAACAATTCACCGAACAGTGTGCGGAGTATGATTATGTTATTTACCGGCGATTTCTTCGAGTACTTGTGCGGTACTGCCCACAACACTAAAAATATATAGAACGGCGCAAGGAATATACAAGAAAATAAATTTTTTATTTTACCATGGCATATTTTTTCGTTTCAATGTTTGCCAAGTAACAATTTGTTCCTGTGTTTGTGTGTGTATTTTGATCTATGTCATTTTTCAAATGTATTCTTATTACATATGGTTAAATTTACTTGTGTTATTTTGGTGTGTGGGATTTCCTTCCACTGTTGTTTTTTTTTTTGTGTTATTATGACGGATGATATTATTAACGGTAGCATTTTCATGAGATGTTATTGACGGTAATATTACAGCTTAGTAATATTAAGACGTGTCACCTCTAAAATTCGTCTGCATATGCTTTTGTATATTTTTGTTAAGTGTTCTATTTGTATTTAGCGGTCTCCAAATCTATTGTATTATTTGTAGTAAAAATGATAAATAATTCTTGAAAAAAATCTAGTTAGACTATTAAAGAATATGGAGTCCTTGAGGGCGTTGGAAAGTGTAAGTAAAATCTGTGACTAGAAGTACTATAAAACCCATGAAATAAAGTAACATCCGCTCCGTAACTGTACATAAACGTTTTTCGATTGTGCTGCACATTTTCCGGTCTCTGATGCTTAGGTATCGTTTTTGCGTCAAACTTTCCCAATGTTTCGCACGTTTTATCCAACAGGTTATCTGAAAAGAACCCTTGGCGCGTGAAGTACTGATAAAATCTTGAAATGTTTTTCCATGAACTGCAACATTATTTTTTCTACCCCACTCAATTATTTCGTGATCATGATAAATAAAAAATATGTTGACTACGATATTTGGTTGTAAAAATAACAAATTGTTTGCTGTTTTCACAAGTTTATCGACCTTTTTTATTTTCTGCTTGGGAAATACGCCACCGAGACTTCGAGATGCTGTCGAGGAGGCAAAGCTGCGAGGGATGAGGAGGGTTGTAAGACGACTCGGTTGGCCGTGAGAGCCAAACTGCTCACGGGGGTTGAATGCCATCGGGACTTTGGTAAAGCTTCCCTTTCCCGCGCTTTCTCGCTCTAAGTAGATTTCGAGTGGGAGATTTATACGGGCGAGCGATACAGCCTAGCAGTTTCTCCAACACACGCGTCACGACGTTAATCGAGGGTTCGTGCAATCGAGAAGCCTTCAATATATTCCCCCAACACGATTAGCCGACACTTTGCGATAATCTGTCTTTCCAAATATCACTTATTCATTCTTTATCATGTACGTGCATATGTACATTACGGTTGTGTCTCTCGTTTGTTACCCGTTCTCGTTGAAAACATATTTTTGCTTGGAGATAATTACAAGCAAACTGCATAGTTGAACTTGGCAAATTGCTTTCACAATATTTTTTTTTTTTTTACAAAACTACCTCTATGAGAAAGTATATTAATCGATTCTGGCTTCCTCATAGTTTTTAGCTTTTTCACAAAGGTTTTTACCTTTGTGAATAATCCAAAAAGTATGAGGAAGCTGTTTGCAAAGTTCTAATTTGCAGCTTTATTTTTTTTATCAAAGTTACATTGGTGAAAAATTTGAATTTGAACCACAAACCACAACTGTGTACCTATTATTGCTAAATAGTATTGATTTTACGTCTAAAGTTTGACTTCGCTATCTTATATTTTGTTGAGGTTAATTCAATGACATCATTTTTCGAAAAATTTAAATTCTGGCATACTTGAACCATATTACACATTATGACGGAACTATGTACTAATCATCGCTAGATTGTGCAGATTTCATAGATGAAATTTGAGTTTATTGTCTCAAGTTTTGCCAAAGGTAGGGCAAAAACGTTATTTTTTTAAATATTTCAAAAATCTATAAAATCGGAAACGCTTTACCAACTTCGGTCAAATTCAATACTAAATAACATTAAAAGTGCCTTCACTTATGAAGAATTATCTAGACAAATATCAATTTCACAAAGTTCGATCGCGCACGTGCTTTATTTAAAAATTTTTAAAAGCCATAAAATTAAAATTTGTGCATCCTTTTTGAAAAAAAAATTGCAATAATCAAAGACGAACTGCTGCTTCACTTGTGTGCTTAATTTCAGATCATTCGTTTCAACGGCTCTTAGATGATTGATGAAAAATTTCGACAATTTTTTTTTCATGAAATCAAAGCTTATCTATCAGGGAACAAAGACAGTTTATTTTTATTCACATTTTTAGTTACTCACATTTTACTCACAAAATGAAACGTAGAATTTTGAATGAAAAATTCTGCGGTTTGTTAAATATGTCAAAAATTTTCTGGACACAAATAAAAATGTCTTTCATTTATGTCCAGATGTTTATGTATGTTTATATACTTTATTATGAGAAAATTCTCTTTCAATGCAGCGAATGTTTTAGATTCGTAGTTGACGGATTACTCTGTCAAAAAAGAGTGGAACTTATTATTCATAGGTTCAAAATTTAAGGTACCTTTGCATTGAAATTAGAATAATATTCCTAAATCAAAGTGCTTTTACATTTTAATTTAAGCAAATTATTAAAATTAATGTACTAAAAATAAATTCGACATTGCACTTGTGTATTTAATTTATTATACAAGTCGACCAATAAAAACTTCGAATACATGTACATTAAACTTAAAGTAATTTTTTTTTTTCAGTGTACATGAAAAAAAAAGCTTACACGTACGGAATATCTGTCATTTTGTCCAAGGTTTAATATGATAAACAAAAAAAGAAGCGATTAATAAAATGTAGAATTTTAATGAATTCTCTGTGGTCGACTTTTGAATAAGTTGTGCAAAAGTGGAGGAAGAGCAAGAGTGAAGTCACGCAGCGACAGGAGTGGCGCCTGGGGAACCGAAGTAGGGAAATATTAAACAATCTTGTTTTCCCGTAAATCAGTTAGAAATGCCCCCTGCCCCTTTGGATACAGCAGAAGAAGGATGAGAAGGGCGCGTGGTGGTCGCGCCGGGAGGGTTGAGACTTTGAGAGGAGTCTCTCTTTCTCTTGCAGCGCGAACCCCTGCGGATTCCTAATGACACCCTCTTTCCAGTTTCATTCTCTGTGCGGCTCTTCGTTTCTTTCTCTAGCCCGGTTGCAATTCATCTCCAACCGCGGATTTTACTGGTATTTCTCACTCCTCGTCAATACAGCTTGCTTTATCTCCCTGTTTCAAAGATTTTTTAAATACGTCATCAGATTTTAAAGCACGAGACGTAATCATTAAAATAAAATGATTGTGAATGAATATGAATATAATAAAATCAATGATTATTCGGAACGTAAAAAATAATATTTCTATGGACTTGTTATCTGGTAATTTCATTTACGGTAAGGGATCATTCACTATCTATTATTGTACATAATTATTAAGGTGACAATATTTTGAGCGTTATCAATTTTTTCTTAGTCTGACTTCAAATTTTCGAAAGCTGCAGCCTGCCAAAAGATATTTAGAAACTACGCAGAGCAATCATAAATATAAATTTAATTCCGAAAAATATTGAAAAAATAGTTTGTTTCAAGAATTCTCATCTGATAATTTTATTTTTGGTGGAAAGAAATAAAAACAGCAAAAGCTCTAGCCAGTCAAAAAATAATTTGAATAAGACTCATGAGCTTTGGTGATTTTCTATTAAAAAAATGAAATTTTTTTGGTGTCTCTCGAAAAATGTCACGAAAGTTCTTCCTGATAAAGAAAAATGTATTGAATTAAAAAATTTCAGTTACGGAAAAAATCTTCATTTGCTGAATATGTCCCACTTGAGAAATATGATTTTCATTTTTATAAAATGAACCTAGTGAACATTTTAACCGGCAAAAAATTATATGAACGAAATTTTAGATTTTTATTCATATCGAAAAACTGTTGAGTGCAGAGAACAACTCCTTAATATTTTGTGACTAGTTGGTGCTTTCACCAGGTTTATTTTTATTTTTTGGAAATATAATTTTTGGGTGAAAAAAAAAAAAGAAACAAAAACGTTTCTTGGAAAATATGGACCTATCGTATTCCTCTGAGCGACATCTAAATATTTATTTGCAGGAAGCAGTTTTCGCAAACGTCATTTTCCTTGGTACAAATAAGAGATTTTGTGGGTAAGATTAAGAAAAAAATGTTGCTGCAAATATTTTGTCACCATAATAATTATTGTATGTTCACGCTTCTCGAATCATTAATTTTCATGCGTTGTATATATTCCTTTATATACAATACTTGCAATACTACACTCTCGTTATTTTACTGAGAAAGAGAGAGAAAGAATATTCTTCTTTTTTTTAAATGTATATTTTGTATTTATCCGATCCGTGATTCTCAAATACTATCTATGGACAAAAAATTGTTATAATTAAATACATACATTTATTTTCTCGATTATCCACGTATTTGTCATTATTTCGATGAGAATTACCTGTCATTGAATATATCTAAAATGTTAAATATAAAAATATCGACGCTTATCTGCATAATAATTGTGTTGATGTTCATCAGTTACATTCATGAATACCTCACGTTAGATGCAGTAATAATTTTTCAATTGAATTCGCGTAAATAATAATTCATTTTGCTCACAATATAAATTGAGATTATCACAAAGCTCCTCAAAAAAGTCAGACTAAATTCGTGTCTTAAAAGGTTGAGTGAAACCAAATGTTCAGTTTCTGAAGATGCTACAAAATACGAACTGCCGTTACTCTTAGCAGAGTCGCTTTCGCACTTGCACCGCGAGACTCACTTAAATTCTCAGTGAAAGACACCAGAATGTTCTCTGAGCTACATTTGAATGGCTGACTATAATGTCTCTCGAGCGGTTACTACTTCAGGCAGTAGTGTATATTTACGACACTAGAGAGACTCCTAGAGCCTGATGATTCTTCGTCGGTTTTCTTGCTCATCTCGTAACTTCTTCGCGCACCAACGAATCTCTTCACCAAACGTGGATACATCGATAGAGACTCGCGAGCGTTGACTGAACGGCGATCAATCTCTTTTAACAGCTTCGTCACTCGGGGATTAGACGAGAAGCCGAAGACGAAGCGAATACTGAGGATTTGTACGCCTCTATGGGTGCGTTACTTCCCTCGATGATCCTCCCGACGAAAACTACCACCACTCGTTAATTTGTCATTCCTTCCCTTCGGCCCACTGCCGCACCCTTTTCCCTTCGCTCCTCTTCGTGCGCTTACTGTCATTCGGGATCTTCTTTTCTTATCGTTTTTTTTTCTCATGTCCTTGAAAGGGTTTGGCTAAGCTGAAAATACACAGAAGACTTGGAAAATTCTCCGCACATATGAGAATATATCCTTGAATAATAATATGATGAATTTTGTTTTTCTTTACATTTATAATTTACATTTACATTTTGCAATGTTTATTTTTCTAGAACATCGATTGATTTTTGAAGGAATATTTTCGCACTTGGAAAAATTAATTAGGCTGTATTCTATTGGGTTACCATGTTTTTCCAAAGGATAGAGGAAATAAATAAAACATACTAGAGGAATTTCACTCGCAATTGAATTTTTCAAAATGCCTATAAACAAAGAGCTTTGTATTTTTAGCCTGTGATAGATTTTGATGGACACGTCTGTTAGACAATCAGTCGATGCTCGTATATTATTTACTCATTCTCTCACAACGATTCATTACTTCGTTTCCTCTATAGATCTGTATTCCCTACTACAGAATCTCTGCTAAAAATGCAGCGTACGAGACGTGAGGCTTGAAGCTCTCACGTTTCCCATTGTTCAAAAGATTTTTTTGTTGTAATAATTGGCGAGAGTCGACCGTCGGTTTCCGGTGAACCATATTAATAATGTGCCTCGGTCGGTGAAACGCTGAGGTATTTTTCAATGGAATCTCATAATAGCCTTCCACAAATCATCGTACTTCTTCTCTGTTTTTTTATTTTTTTCTTGTTTCTTTTTCTTCTTCATAGTATTTTTTTTTATTATACGTACTGTACGCCCGAAGGGACAGCGTGTTGTTAGCATCTCTCGACGCCATGACCGACGGCTAAACGCGGAAACTCGAGCAGTCGAAATGGTCGAGGCTTTTCTTCAGGTCCCCTTTTTTCTGACAAATACATAATGTCTCCTCTCTGATTTTTTCCTCGCTCGCTCACTTGCGTCTCTGCATTTGAGTACCGGTAGGAAGGAGCGGATGTACTCATATTCCAGGACCGTGAAGGGTTCTTTCGAGTACCAGATGGACAGTCCTTCGTATAATATTGCAGTAGCCAAGTAAGTGGTCAAAAAATATAATTTCAAATGAATCTCATTCATTCCAAGTATTTGTAAAGTGTAAGGTGGTCGATAATTACCTTACAATCAGCTCGAACCTTAAGATGTCAAAAAGTAAGTTTGAACTATTTAAATAATATTTTTTTAGTTGCCGAGGCTAACATGAATCATTTGCAATTCAACAGTCTAATTATATTACAAAAATAATGACGTTATGTTGTGACATAGTTACCATGAAGTTTTAGTAACAGAAATTGATTTTTTGTCTTGTGCACATAATCTACATCCTCCGAATGCATTAAGCTGCATGCTGATGGTACTTTTTTAAATATTTCTAGAATTATGTCTTCTGCGGATACGAATCGCTTGCGGGAAAAACACCAGCCATTCGCCACCTAGCGGAGCCCGGCGAAGTATCGTCTATTATAGCTTCATAGGACCGCCAGATGGCGCACAGAGTCGGAGCCGTTCTCGCAAGTGATTCGTGATCTCCGTATACATAAGAATCCGGGTTAGTCACGGTTCTATAACAAATTAGGAAGCCACTCTTCGAAAAAATTCCATTTCTGTCATTCGACACTGAATGAAACTGCTTTATTTCTATCCAACCATTACTCACCCATTGTGCAACGCATGAATGATCGAAAGGAAAAAAGATGGCACTGCCTTACCCACTTGAATCGGATTTCAAAATGATAAAAAATGTATGAAACGTAATTATTTTTTATATAATGCATCCAACCCAATTCATTGTTATACTTCACTATATGGATATCAAAATAATAAGTGGTATGTTAGTTAAATACAAACTCATCAAAAAATAACGATGTAAATGAACTATTGATAAATTTCCGCAGTTGTCAATTCAGGTGTCCGTCAATACCATTCCATTGCAAAGCGGAAGGAAAAAATGCTTCACGCCTCAATCGATATCCCAAAAACACTCAACACTTTGGCTTATGAAGCCATTCCCTGTCAGCGAGTGAATATCTATAATTTATAATGAGGCAGTCCGAGAGCAAGAGAGAAGCAGACAAGCAGTGATGCTAGATTTAACGGAATTTCTGTGTGTGCGTATATGTCGGCAAGGGTTGGTTTTACACGGTGGTGGGATTTCGTGTCCCGGCGGGTTTGTTCGACAATGAAAATTGAAATATTATACCAACGGGTATAATATTCGTTCGCGCTCGCCTACGGCTGTTTTTGCGAAGTAGGAAAATAATAAACGCCCCCTCCCCTCCCCCCTCACCCCCTCTTTCCCCTGCCCAGTCCCAGTGTCGTGAACGTGCGTTTGTGGTTCTTTCCTCTGAGCGAGCTGCTACCCTTTCGTCCGCTTCACCATTGCCATAGAGTGGGTTTCGACTTTCAAGGGTGGCGACGGTCGAGACTTTCGCTATCTCTCTCACTCTCTCGGCTTTGGCGAGACAGTCGCGACGAGGGAGAGAAACCGGGGGGGAGGGAGAGCTGCGCGAGAACAGGCCCAGGGATTATAGAGCTTTGCAAGGATATCAATTATAACCAGAAACAGTTATTCCGCGTGCATCGGAACTCAACCCTACCTTGGACCCCCGTCCAACAAACCCTTATTCTCCTTCTACAGCCCCCTCCCCCCCCTTTGAACCCGCGCGCCTTCTCCGTGGAAGGTTTCTAATCCTCGGTAAATTATATTATTTTCCACTGTTTGTTTACCGGAATTCCGTTTGCCTGTGTGAGGGGGGCTGAACGCCTAGCCGAGAGGATTTGCGGAGACTTTACGGCTTTCATCCCTTGGCGATATGCTATTGGCTTTGCGCGTTCATTTACTTCGTACTCTCCATCTTTTGTGAAACACGCTAGAAAATTATATTCTGCTGTGATACGTCACGGTGTTGGCGAAAATTGAATAAATATGTGCGGTATTTTTTGGCCTTGCCACATTTTGGGGGTCGATTGATCTAAACTGGGGTACGATATAAGATTGTAACAAAAATGCTTCTCAAAGTTCCATTTTAATAAGTCTTGGTATTTGGTTGTCTTGGTGGAGAAAAATACATTTTAATGCGTTCCAATGCCTTTTTTTCGACCTCTTTAGAGATTTGAATGGACACCCTTATTTTAGACGGCCAAAAAAAAGATTCACTTATGCGGCCATATGTTTTGACTGTACTTTATAGAATTCTAAATTGCATAGATTTCTTTGAATTCTAAAGTCATAAATCTTTTTCCTTATACTAAAAAATCTATATAGAAGAACTGGCAGAGGAGGCAGGGAATATTTGGAAGATTCAAAAAGTTTTCCAAAAGTTTCAGTACCTGAACGCAAGAACAATGCAAATCCAATTAACTGAACATCCGCTTTACTGAAAAAGGTGTCGCTAATTGTGCTTTCAACTTCCGAGTGTAGAACGCTTTAAAGGTCCAAATCTCAGAGGAAATCCCGATTATCATTAGAGCTTAAGGTGGTCGAGCAGTACAATATTCCCAACACTTCCAGCTTAACAAATTTACTTCAAACGGTTATGTTAGTAATTAGGAACAGTAAAAAACGAGTGCGCTTTCCTATTATGCAAATGTACTCGCGAGGTGAAAGCGACCGGACCTTAAGTACGACCGGTTAGGGCTCGTGGTGAGGATACACCCTCAAGAGAACCCACTCAAATAATCAAACAGCACTTCTATACATGGCAAATGACCTTACAACCGAACCGCCATTTTTATAAAATTTTCTAAAGGATATAATCTACAACATTTTTTTTTCTCACCACTTTTTCTCTGACACGGTCCTCGTAAGCGCAACAAAACGAAAAATTTCAACTTCACTTCAGAAGAGCGTGAAGAAATTCGAAAACGTCGCCGATTGTCCTCAGACTTCCAATAGGAATACTTCTGCGTGCTACTGCCTTCCAGTCGACGTCATCATCGTCGTCGTTGTTCTTGCCGATGGTGCGGCCAGCCTATAAAGCGACCCTAACACTCGGACGACGCAGGACATTGGAGGGTGGCTGCAGGAGGAGAAGGAGGCGAGGGTGGCTGTTTACTTTTGGTGTTGGGCAAGTAGCGCCCGGCGTGCATGGTTCCCTCTGATAGCAAACACTGAGTATCGATCAGTATGACTCTGGTAAACAACTATTGTAGAGTAGTACGGTATAGAATGGACTTCGCTACGTTTCTACCCTCCCTTTCTACCTCTCGCCCTCCACCCCCTACACCACCCAGCGCTGTCAAACCCTCGACGTTTTCCTCACCTCGTCCGCTCACCGTGCATACTAGTATCACGAACCCTTGGCTGCAACGACGCAACCGTCTACTTGCGATACGCCTGCTTATGTATTCCAGGGACGGTCTGACAGTAACTGCTGGAAAAGAGAATGAAAAAAAAACAAGTTCAGTGACTCATGCAATCATTGGTTCAACCCTAAACGTCATACGAGCATTCTCAAATCAGCAACCTTTTTTGGAGAGATCAAATATTTTTCACGAATACCCGAATTTTCTTACTGATTGATAATGTTTGTTGAGATTTTTCCAGATTTTTTTATTCATTATTTTGGAAAATACTACGTTTTTGTGGGTCGAAGGCAAAAATCATGTCCTGCAATAAAAGTTGGTTGTTATCACTTTAGAATAATATTTTTTGTTAGATGTTGCTTATTTGATAATTTGGATTCTTTCATAGGAAATGGGTAATATTTATTGTCATTGTTTTTCCGAAAATATACCTCTTTTGCTATGGAAAATGTTCAGGATATTGGGATGCAAGTTTTACATGGTAAAAATGGGGGGTTTTATTATATTGCTTCAAAGGATTGAACTTTACCAGTTTAGCGTTTTGTCAATAGTATCATAAGTTAGTATAAAGTGATGTTATTGAATATAGAAATATTATCGTAATTTTTCAGAGCAAAAAGAATAATTTTTTTGGGCTTAACCAATTTTTATTTGGATGCTCCAAAGCTGGTTGGTATACTCAAAGTGTTAAGAAAAAAATAAATATATAATGTGGGAATATGACAGTGGGAATATAGAAAAATATATAATGTGGCTTGTAATTCGAGAAGATAAAAGGATGAGTCGATACAATTTTTTTTAGTGTCGCTAAAAGCTAATATACATAATATATATAATATACATAATATAATAAATATAATATAAAAACAATACAACTTTCATGCTACATCTTTTTCATCACATATATCGTTTTTAAGATACATTGACTAATAAAATGCGGAGTTTGTTTATAAAAAGGGATTTAATAATTTGGAAAATTAACAGATAGTACTATTAAGTATTATCAAAATCTGGTCGATAGTGCGAAATTGCTATGAAGTTTGATCAAAAGTGGATTTAAATACCGAGAATTTTTTTTATTTGTCGACAGATTTTTTTCTTTCATTGAAGTGAATTAGAAAAATGATTGTTAAACCATTTCAGCGTTATCCGTACGTGTGTGATGTTTAAAAAAAATTATTTCTAGTGATTCTATATTCGGTAAGAATTTTTCGGACTGAGATGCGGCCCTGGAAGGGATGCTAATCATCTTGGCGAAGGGTGTCTGAAATTGTCGCCTCGTGTGCCGGGCGCTCCAACGTCCGCGCGCGAGGTCCAACCCCTGCTGCTGTCCCGCTCCCCGACACCGCGCCACCCTAACCAGCTCGCTTAACCAAACAACCTTGATAAATTATGCAAAAATCAACAACACCCCGGCGCGCACCGTTGGCTACATTGCAACAGTCTTTCTCACTGTTCGTCAGAAAGCGAGTCGGAGACAGGAGGTTTTTTCATTTTTCTTTTGTGAATTTATGACATTCGGCTAAATGTGCTTTCCTTAAGAAAGTAGAACCAGGTTGAAATTTGAAAATAAAAAGGTATTGATAACATTTTTACGATATTTGAGTTGTTTCTATCGGCTCTATCGACCTTCTAATTCTAACTTTTTTTTTCGATATTACATTTCCGAAATAAATTAAAAGATATATTTATAAATTACTTTTGCATTGATGGGTAATATAGATTTTCATTTTTTAAATTTCGAGTGAAAAATAAATCGTCTCATTTTCACTGCTGACTGAACTCGAAGTGGAACATTATAAGCCTAAGGGCTCATCACTTAAAATTTACTTTTTGCTCTAATGGAATTTATTTATTTTCATATTTTTCCAAATAAGAAACAAATTGTCTCTTTTTTTAGGAGGGGGAGGAGATCAGCAAGAGTTGCTACCTGAAATAAAATATAATAAAATATAATAAAATATAATAATATAATAAAATATAATAAAAATTCTCTTCACAACATATGAACCAAAGAAATAACATCGATTTTTTCGAATAGTACGAAAAAAAATTGGTCGGTCAGAATATTAAAAATTGTAGGAGGAGATGCATTTTTCAGAATCGGAGGCGATACATTTTTTTCATTTCCAAGTGCCACCATTTTTTTATCGTAATCTGCAGTAAAATTGATACAAATTAGGTCCAGTAACATTAATAGTTTTGATATATATTTCCAGAGATATAATTTTTTTAAAAGTTATTTAGTATTATTTGGAAATTTCAGGGTGCGAGGCGTCTACTAATAACATTAGCAAAAATAAGGCGAGAACACACAATTGGCATCGAAAAGAGAGGTGATACGGAGCGGGTAAATTCTGATTCTTTTGTAAATTTTATTCCTATCTTTAGTATACAAGCTGTCTAACCAAACCTAGGTTACCAATATTAAATTTTCAAAAGATCATATCTCTGGAAATACCATTTAACACTATTGATATTATTGAACCTAATTGGTATCAACTTCACTGCACTTTACAAAACAAAAAGTGGCACTTTAAAATAACAAAAAAAATATCGCCATCGATTCAAAAAAAAAATCTATCACATCCCACAATTTTTAATATTCTGACCTGCCAATTTTTGTTGTGCTTTGCATACTACTTTTAACAATCAAGCGTGGCAGATTTTTTATATAATTTTTTTTTCACCATTCTAAGAAAATCGACAGTGCTCAAAACTCGATGATATTTTTTCGGCCCAAAATATGTTAGAGAGAGTGAAAAAGATCATCAAGATGAATTTTTTCAAATTCCTTATACAATTATTCCCAAAAGCTAACTCTCACCGTCTTCCCCGCTCCCCCTTCCGCCCTTAAGGTTGATGGAACGCAAAATGGGGCGGGGTTAAAATGCCGAGTTTTAAATACACGAAGGTCTAAAGTTCCTAAATTTAATGTCTCACATGATTTTTTGACGAAGTGTTTGCTAGCAAATTTCGTAAAAAATGTAGGTGAGATTTCAAGTTTCGGAATTTTAGACTTTCATTCATTAACTATTCGGAACTTTAACCCCGATTCCCTTGCTTCTCGGAGACAAAGTTTCGAATGATAAATCGTCGAAGGACTAAAATTTCGAAATTTAATATCTGACCTACATTTTTGACGAAATTCGCTAGAAAAATTTCCGTCAAAAATGTAGGTGAGATATTAATTTTCGGAATTTTAGACCTTCGTGCATTACCATTCGGAACTGTAACCCCGCTCCCGCAAAATGCAATATCATTGTGCCGCACCTTACTATCCTACACTGTTAAAAATCTGGTGTTAAAAACACCACGAAGTCGGTGTCTATATATGTCCACACCAATTGCGGTGACATTGAGCGGTGTTGAACAAATGGTGTTAAAATATGATGACGCGCGCGATATTCTTTGTATCGGCTCCCACCACGCACGCGTCAGTCACACCGATCGGTGCCGATTCGTCACTTGCGAGTGTTGAACTGACACCACCCACGGTGTCAAAGTGAGGAATCGGTGTTCAAAGAGGAAGTTACCACGGAAATAAATATAGCTAAACCGCTTGTGTTAATTTAACGCCGCAAAATGGGTCTAAAACATCATTTAACTGAAATATCTTCGAGAAACAGTGGGCACTGCCCGATTTTTTTCATGTGTTCCGAATAGTCCAATGTGATATTGGGGAAAAAAATGTTCCGAAAAAGTAGTCTGAAAATATGTATTTTTTACGTTCAAGTAGCGCTTTTTACTCGTCATGACATGCGACCCATGCTCAATGTTTGAACCTTCTGCTCGGATATTTCGGAATCCGTATGGGCAAAAAATAATTAAAAATTCTTAAAAAATACTTCGTTCATTATTTCACAATGCCTGCAATTTTTAGTTTGAGAAGTAGAAAAATGCAACTGCGGTATATATCCTTAACACTATAATGGGTAGGGGAGAACGGGGAAATGGCGAACATCTAAGAAAGAATCAAAATTAACCACACAAAAAAACAATTATTTGAATATTTTAAGGCTCAAAATCACAGCTTGACATGTCTTCTTCGACACAGCGACAACATTTTTCGATGTACTATAAAAAAATAAACTTTTTTCGCGGCTGTAGAAAATGTGCCAATTGACCAATGAACGATGCTTTCGGAGATCTACAAAATAAGTTTTTAGGCACTGCAATAGACAAAAACTAGGAGAACAATCATGAACTTTAATTTTTTTCGAATACTTAACACGATTATAATTTAAACACGCGTAATTGCTATTTGTTTTACTAAAATAGAAGTATCACTTTCACAAAATATACGTAAATATAGGAACTCTTCGTTGTCGCTCTATCATCTATCACATTGATTGATATCACAGTTTCCACGTTTCGTCTTTCCCAAAGTTGCAACATACGAATCACTTCTTTGCTCGAACTTTTTCATTATGAATTTATAAATAATAAATTGTACATACGTAACCTTGAAATTCCACAATAAACGAACGGTATTCGCGAATAAACTGCTACTGCATATATCAGAATAATATAATTCCGTCGACCACACATATTAGATGATAAAATAACATTATTTAATCGATACCACGAGTTAAATAGACAATAAATATGATACTAACCTCGGTCGCCGCGTCTGCTCGGCGTTAGACGTCACTCGTGCCACGTGTTCGCGATTATCAACAAATGCTGTTCGCTATTACCCCGAAACGCCTTTAAAACGTAATTTTTGTCTACAGCCGGTAATATTTCGGCGAGAACAATTTTTCAAAAACGATATGAAAGTAAAAATAATAACGAATACATAAGAACATCCGAAGTAAAATATTAGCAAATATACATAGGAAGAAATCCTTATTTCCTTTGAGGTGAATTTTAGATCGTGAATCGCCAAAAAATGTCCGATCCCTTTTTAAATGTTTTTATAATTATTTAATAATAAAAATATACGATTCAGTTACACTTCGTGTACATTAATCGACGCTCAACATTGTAATCAGATATTATCAATACATAGTGAGTACACTGAGAGAAATAGATACTAAGATTTTTAATATCCGATATACTAAATATTATATACTATCGGGTAGTATTTGGATAGTACCGTGTATCGTGTGTATTGTAAGGGTTTATTATACGGAATGTACTTGGAACAATCAGATATTAACCATTACTATAATTATACTAACTGTTGCACTCCAGAGTGATCCCTATACGAAGCATCCAATATACTATTCGATAGTATATTTTTACTATCGGGTAGTATCTATTTCTCTCAGTGTAATCGGAGTGTTCGGTATTACACACTTACGCCATTGCCCCGTTCTCCCCTAACACCGAGAAAAAGTCTACACCAGCAGCGTTTGACACCGTGGATTTTTAGCAGTGTAGACTGAAACACGTATAATATTAGACACTTGTTCATCACCCAACATATGTCTCTATCTCATTGGCGTTGCATTTTGTCGTTGCCCGAGAAGTTGCGAGTCGGTCGAGCATAAAGTGGTAGCGTTGGTATCTATACGGTCACGGAATTTGTAGTCGACCCCTCTCGAAACACATCGGGGGGTTTGCTCACCTCGACGAAGGGTCGTTATCGATGCGCCGGAGGACAGAATGCGCTGTACACTTCGACAACCACTCCGGGCATTGTTCAGGGTGCTTCGAGTCCGATAGAAACTAATAGTGCTGATGACGAGTTCGAAATGTTCCTACTATATACAAAGCTACAGATGAAGGAATCGAACAACAGGAAGTCTACTAGACCAAGTTCGAACTATTTTCGGATAAATATATGAAGCCAACTCGAACTTGGTTGGGGAGCTTCAGTTTCCTAGATGTGGGGGATGCATGACGAGACTCCACGTCACTCGAACAACCCTCTGCGATGTGGAGTATGGTGATGAGCTCCCCAGCAGGAACGGGACTGGGTCAAGCTTTGGTCCCCTCCCCTAGTCCCATTACCAGTCAGTGGGTCGAATCGATAACGATGACTACATGGAAATCCATATATCCATGGAATATCCGCTTCTCTTCTGGTCAGCGGGTCTCATGAATTTCTCCGAGCGAGAATGTATTCTGCAAGGATTATTAATGCGCATATTTGCACTTTGGGCGAGGGAGTATTAAGACGGTTAAAGTCGTATCTAATTTTATAGTTGATTCGATCTACACGGTTTTTAATCATACAAGACAAGGTTTACGTGGAAAGCGATATGTTTTTTTAAATCGTGTAAGGGAAAGATTCATTTGTAATATTTCCACAATTTCCACATTGTAACGTACCACAAGAGCTTCGAAATATCAGATTCATTTTGAAGCTTGAGTGGTATTCGGGGGATTATTTTTCCCACCCAAATTGCGACCGATGGAATTGCACCATGAGATGAAAATTACGGTTTATGTTTAATAAAATCCTTCGACTGTCAGAATTGACAGATGGTTAACGCGGCTGAATGATCTTTTGTTTTGTATATATAGCAACAGACAAAATTATCAAAAAATTATGAGTATAATACCGTGCAGGTTATGTGACGTCGAATGGTGCAATTCTATTGGCCGACATTTGGATGGGAGAAATAATCATAAATATTTGAATAATATCGAAATTGCGATTGCTGCATAGTTCTTTATTACATGCAAGAGGAGATCATGTAATTTTTTATTCAACTTGCAGTCTTCGTTGTTAGTAAAAAGTTTTGAAAAAAATGATATTGCTTATAAGAATATGAAGCAGAGATGGATGCAACCACGGTATCGCAATGGATTTTCTATTTTAAAGTATCTGAAAGGGAACACGCTTAATTTTTGACGTTCGAGTTAGTATGTCAAAATGGAATGAAGTAAGCGAAAAAAGAATCCGTTTACTCAGCTGGTGCAGAAGCAGGATTATGCAGCAATGAAAAAATTCTAAATAAATAACTGCTTTTTTTAAAGTTGGAACAACGCAGTAAAAAATGTCCGACCTGATTCGAGAGATCGAGGGTCAGACTCGGGTTGAATTTGTGTGAACTGCCCGATATTTAAAATCAACGATGGAAGGTTCATATCCGAATTGTAAATAGATTCTGTACAATCAATTGAATGATGAAAAATAAATAGTTTTTTTTATATACGACACCCTATGGATTTATACGGAGAAGCTAATGTCCTAAATAATCGTCAGAAATTTCTCGAAATTGCAATCGAATACTGCCTTTAATTAACAGTTCTTTGAACCAGTACAACAGTCAAATCTAGACAAAGAGTACTAATTAAAAAGTTGTACCAAGATTGCCAAAAGTATAGGACATCTTAGGCCGTGTCGTTCCCGGAGATATTCAATTGTCCGTACGCCGATGTTTTTGACTTTTCCAAAAAAATGGCTACCGAAAATAAACTGACTTTTTCTTGATAAGATCATTGTAAAAATCTGTACAATATTAACGAATACGGATACACATCATATGACTTAACCTTATTCGCGATTATTTCTATTGTTGCTACTATTTAGCAATTATAAGCTTAGTAAAATGTTAGATAATGTTTTTCTTAAATCCTGGCTTATATCATAACATTTAGTCGTATAACAGAAAAAAACCATGTGGATTTTGTGTAAGAGATAGCATGAAAAATTTTCATATTCCCATTTGCAACAATTTGTTATAAATCGGGTGGGAAGGTAAATTCTTCACGCTACCTCTTAGAAAAATTGAAATGGTGTTGTCTTCATTCCAGGCTCGATATTATGACATGAACCGAGATCTTCGATCGTGTATAATAGGAAAAAAAATATAGTTTTTTTACTAAGTCATTTTATTGCCAAACAATAATAATAAAAATAATGTTAAAAAACAGGGTAAATTATATGAAGCTTAGTTTCCACGTGTCCTTGAATGATTTTATACAAATTTTCATAGTGTTCGTACCAGAGAAGATGGTTCGTCTTATATAACCGTTTTTTTTTAGAAAAGTAAAAAATATCTGCTTACGCAGAATTAAAAATCTCGAGAAATAGGCGCCCCAAAATTTTTTACAATATACGGAATTGAAGTTCATCTTTTCAATAACCAAATGCTTTTATACGTACAAAAAAGATAATAACGGTCTAAACAAAAGGCTTAATCTCTTACGTGTTAATCAAATGGAAAATACAAACGGCTACTGCGCCATCTGTAAAAAAAATTTGTTCGAAGCTTTCCTCTCACGGAGTTCAACATTAGGGTATAAATTACAGGTTTTCAAAGTGACAAGTAAATATTTTTTAGCAATAGCGTGCGTAAAACTCGACTTTTCGGGACGGCGTAAAGCACTCGTGCCAGAAAACGAGTACTTTGCGCACGCGAACGAAGCTGCTGTACGCACTTGTTGCACAATATACTATTTTTCAATACCCGCTCGAAAAGTGGACTTTTCGGGGGGGGGGGGGGGGCTTAGCGGACGTAAAGTGCTCGATTTCCAAACGCTGTGCGTAAAATAAAGGTCGTGCGTAAAGTGATTAACTTTACGCACGGCTTCTCCTTTACGCACTGCCTTTCAGATGACACGGGCTTGCGAATTGTATTTTATACTGACCAGTGATAACGAATCGTTACTCATATCCGAGAAAACTATTCATGTTGATTAATTATGAAATAAAATATTTTGGTTGAATAATTATAGCATCAGTAAAATGAAAATGAAACTTCTTAAATTTTTTTTCTTATATAGTGGGGCTTCGCCCCCTGGACCCCACCGAGAGCTTCGTCCGTCAACCCCGTTGCTGTGTACCACTTTTCTCGCAGGCATTGCAAAAAAATGTATATGCAACTCGTGCGAGTATGTTATTTTCCACTCGTGCGAAAACAACATACTTTACGCACTTGTTGCACAATATACTATTTTTAAATAATCAGTCTTGTACTCATGCACTACATATTCAAAATATACGCTACCAATAATTTTTGTTCTCAGGGAAACACTGCCACCGATAATTATAGGTAAAGAAGATGGTGAACCCGAGGTACTGAAGGAATTGGGGAAGACGGTGCGCGAATTGCACGCGAGTGCGTCCCTCGGACAATCGCAGGAGGCGAGGCAAGCTGACCAGCGATAGCGTATAACACCTCTAGCCCATAGAGCGGTACAAGGCATCAGCAGCGGTAGCGTATAGCGTTGTACAGTGGTGCGAAGTGGAGGGAAGCGAGAATCGAGCAAGCGAGGCGTGCGGCCCGAGCGAAAGGAGAAACGGCGGTGAGGAGCAGACTTGAAGTGCGCCGACTCAGTAGCCGCGTGGCCGCGGCAGCCGGAGGGTTTCGTGTCGGTGAAAATCAAGGCGCTGCAGAGTCGCGACGGCAGCCACCGGCGCGCGAACGCACGAACCCCTATTACATCTTTACGAAAAAAAGCGTAATACAATACGAAACACCAAATAAAAAAAATTACCAAAATAAATTACATCAACATAACCAACAACAGCCAACGAAAAAAAAAAACAAACAAACAGAATAAACCAAAAATAATAAACAATAATATAATTTAAAAAAAGACAATTTATCATTTCAAATGTTATTAATAAAACAATCGACTCGAGACGCGTGAAAAAAAAATTGCGAAATACGTAAAATCGGTTGAGCCTCACATTGACCCTCAATTTTCCCCCCCTATTCCCTCTGTGCTCTTCCAGAAACGTAACCTCGCGAAGCGTTCGGGCCGCTCTTCGATATATTGTTCGGGGCGCGGGCTGCACCCTCGTAAACACGTGGCGCGGCGCACGCGGCTGCTGCGGAGCGGTAAAGAGGGGGTGGCTCTGAAGAGAGGGGGCTAGGGGAAAGAGAAAGATATACTCAGACGTATATAACGTATAGATACGTAGATACGATCGAAGAGCAACGAAGAGGTGGAACAAGGGATAAAGAAAGAGGGAATAACAGGGAAGAGATAGAAGAAAAAAGGGTGAATGGGAGGCAGGAAATGTGCTTACGAATACAGACTTATCGAGTTTGTACATCAAAATAGCAATTGAGAAGAGGATATTCATTCTGTTCGATGACACGACGAATTTTTTTGGAAAACTAAATAATCATTGATATATAAATAAATAAACAAACGTGAGTCGACTCGATTACTGTCGATTGTCACTTTCTTCGGGGGTGCTGTAATCGTCGTACGTATTATCGTGCGCGGCCGAAAAGGAAGGACGGAGGAACGAGCAAGAGTCACGGAGAACGAGTCGAGGAGGAAGCGGGACATGCTGGAGCCACGCTGGAGACCCGTCCAGGTAGCTACACTAAACATCAACCTTCATCCTGCTCTTCTTCTTCTTCTTCTACTTCTTCTTCATCTCTTCTTCATGTTCTTCATGTTCTTCATGTACTTCTTCATGTTCTTCTTCATCTTCTTCTTCCACCAAAACGCACCGTCATTGTACCGCATTTCGCACGCACCGCTAAGATTAGTGGGAATTATTTTTATCAAAATTAAATATAAAAAATATAAAAGATTAAAGTAAAAATAAAATTCCATACGTGAAGAGAAATGTTGAAATTTTTACAATTAAATGCCAATTCAATATATGCTTATTGGCCGCCATAAAAACGCTCAACCCGTCGCACAATTCACCCTCACGTACCCTGACCTCCGACGCACCGAATTTTTCGAATGCAATCTGTCGACCCTCCCCCTCTTCACCCCTCGCAACCCCTCGACCGGCCGCCCACCCACGTGACCTTGTACACCAGACACCAACGTGGGTCACGCTCGTAGGCTCCGCTCTCTCGTTTCTGACCTTGCTCTTGCTTCCGCGTTTTCATACCGACACACACATGTCTGCACGTCAATTGGCTCATGACTCTCGGTGCATAAGCCGCTTATTATTAACGGAGTGTACATGAATGCTTCCTCCTTTTTCTGTATTCCAGCGCAGCCAGTTGATTGACGTGATACAACAATTAAGGAAGTTGTGTCGATTGTAAATAGCATGAAAATATGAAAAATGGGTTTTCGATTTATGCGACATTTTCAGTTATTTATTACTGTATGATTATTCTTTATTGTATAGGTTATTTTTTACTAAGTTCAATGGAATCGGAATTCAACCATTTTTATAGCGGACTTGATGGTCCGTCGCATATGTGAATTACTGGATCATTATGCAATCACTGGTCTTAATGCAAATGTCCTCAGTAATAAATAATGACTCTACAATAGAGCGTAAAGTTGTCAATAATTTTAAAAAAATAAGTCGACCTATAAATAATGGAAAGACATACATCGATTGTTATTGAATCCTTATCTATTTGTTCATTTTTATTGACTCTAGTGGTTTTCTAATTGATCCAAATAGATACAAATTTTAATATTCCTCGAAATTATTTATGATTGATTGTCAATAGGTTGTATAAAGAGTCTATTATAGACAAGATTATATGCCCAATTTCATATCTCAGACAATGAATCATTTTTATTGCATATTATTATTTATCATGCTAACGCGTAGTCAGAGAGATAGAAAACAATGAACACAACTACATGCAACTTTTCTTACGGGTACAATAACCATAAGATATATGCGTAACGATATTTTAATTTACTATCGTGACTATAAAATAATTGATATTCCAGCTACATTTTTTTCTATTTCGAATAGAATATAGTTGAAGCTGTCAACCGATTAGTCCAGTTAAAACTGATAGCAGCATGGACTAAAATTTATTAGGTGTCACTTGATGTTCCCCATAGAAATGAACATATGTGGAAATTTTCCTTTTGCGGAAAACCGTATAAATTTATTATACGTTGAAATGTTCTTAGAAAATATATTTAGACATGTGTTTATTTGCATGCTAAATTTCTATAAAATTTTTTTTATATTGTCTTCGGTGTTAATGATACTAGACATTTATTTGAGTGACTTCATCATGTGCTGAGAGGATCGAGGTGTGACCGCTCGTCGTATTTCCCATATACGCGTGCGGTACCGTTGGGGTTGTTCATTCCGCGACTGATATCCATGGAAGTGACGTTTTAACGAGCGTGCTACGGGATAAATGAGTTTCGGTTACGCTCAACCACCGATTAACTCGCCTACCACCACCACAAAATACAGTGAAATAATTTTCCAATCGAAACGATCTAAACGGCAATTATCGCAGTTGTTATTAACAGTTCCAGAAAACGAATCAAATATTTATGTAAATAATTCCAGAAAAAATGAAAATATTTATATAAATAATGCCAGCAACAATGCAAATGTTTATATAGATAATGCCAGAAACAATAAAAATATTTGGATAAATAATGCCATCGATAAGGCAAATATTTAAATATATAATGTCAAAAATAATGAAAATATTCAGATAAATAATGCCAGAAACAAAGCGAATATTTATATAAATAATGCCAGGAACAATGAAAATATTTAGATAAATAATTTCAGAAAGAATGGAAATATTTAGATAAATAATGCCGGTAACAATGCGAATATTTATATTAATAATGCCAGAAACAAAGCACGTAGTTATACAAATTTCCCCTTTTGCAAATAATTACTTATTCAGTTATTGCGATGCATTACAGTCGATAATAATTTCTCAAGGGATCTGACAGCTCAGTGTAAACCTTTTATCGCAACCTTATGAGAATAGAATCGATATGTAAGTGACGGTTGTTCAACGTGTGATACCCGCACTTCTTATTTCTCCATAACATGTGTATGTTCCGTTTGCAGATAGAAAAAAATTGACCTTTAGTGGTCGTTGCCCTGACACCCGTCGCCGGTAATCGCACCCCTTTGAAAAGGTCTTTTATTAAACCGATTGTACTCATCTTGAAATGAGTTATTGTTGGACCGTTTCCAGTCTTGAATTGAAGGAAGTTAAAATATGTTCAGAATTATCTTTAAACAAGTTCTTGAATAGACGTTTGAAAAAACGTAAGTCTTCTATTTTGTTGACGAAAGCAATCAAAACTCTTTTTAGGCAATTGGCTCTAATATTGAGTGGGTCTTGACTGCGGTTCCGAAAAATTCTAATAAAATGCTCATGTCATCTTTCGTTATGATTAGAAATATTTTCTGTCAAGGCCTCAAGTCAGAATTTCAAGAAATAAAGCAAATGATAAATGAATATCAATATTCGAACCATCGATTTAAACAAGCAGTCTTTCTGACAAAATGTTATTACAATTTCTATGATAGCTGCTCCGGTTATTGAGGCATTTCAACCTCTTCGCCTTTTAACTGTAGACTTAGCATATTTGCTCGGAGGGGAAATTGTTATTTTCCAAAACAATGCAGACGGATTTAGCCATTTACCTAATATTTTGATTCAGCGAAGTTATAAACTTCAAAAAAATTATTGTCTTTAACGCAAAACGCTTTAGTCCAGTTGAAATGACAAAAATGTGCTCTTGTTATTCAACCTTAAAAAATTCGTACGGTGTTATTTAGTTCATCGTATACAACTCATAAGGTCATGTTTTCTCATTTATACATTGCTTATAAATCGATACAAATATTTGTTCGATTCCATTATAATAATAAGCACGACGTTTTCAATTAATGATTTTCATTGTGCCGCACGGAATTAATATGCTGTGTATCGCTTACCGCATTGCCAATTTCCGACCATGGCGTAATCACGTCAAGAATCACACGAAAACAAACTTTTCCCTCTGACCTTCGACAGTTGTGGACAAACAGAAAGATTTCGATATTCAGAAAATATTTCTCTCGAATATATATTTTTTTATTATTGAGAAATCTACCTAAACGTCAACAAATAATTTCTCAACTATTAAAAAACCTACATAGTAAATAAGCGTAAAATAGCAATTCCTCGCCTATCATCAAATCCGAATTCGTTTTGATTATCGTGTTTAAATCGTTCCTTTACCGAAAATGCCATCAGCATAACCCGAGTTATAATTTACACCCTTCAAACAACCTTCGTTGAATCGAAAGGGGTTAAAAATGACATTTTTGGATATTTATATAAGGGACTAAGAACCTTTTTTTAACCTATTCAACCTAAGGCGAGATTGAAACCTCCGTTTACACCGCACTGCCAAAATTACATTTTCAAGAGGTTCTAAGTTTTAACTCGAGCAGAAAACACACGTTTTTCTTCAGTGTGAATGAATAAAGTCAACAAACAAATAAAAAACAGCTCGCTACAACAAAATTTATTTCGTTGTAGCGAATAAAGATTTTTTCCCACGGTGTACCGACCAATAAACGTTGGATCCCCATTTTTTCTCCTGATCTTTTTTTATTGCCTACCATTGCACCAAGTCAAGATACTCTCAGTCGATATACCCGACCTACAGTACAGTTTACTGTGTAGAGCGTTGGGTGGTAGCCGTAGCTGCGCCTTCCTTCTTCTTCTCAGGGAAAAGCCTTTCCGTTTCTGTGAGAAGAAGGTGGGTACCCGGGGGGAGGGGGGCAGGGGTAAGAGGGGTGTGGGGGTGGCGTGAGAACTGCCTGCGATTCCCGGGAAAACCAGAGAGACCTAGTAGGTGGCACAGCGCAGAGACGGAGGCGGTCCTAGTCTACTTGGTGGGCGTTAAAGAAGTGGGTGGGGGGTGGTCGCCACCCCCGCATCAAGCTCTCTCTAACCTCCTGCACCCCTTCACCGAAACTACCACGACGGACCTCTCGTGTCCTCTTCGATCCCATATTCGCCAAACGATTCTTCCACCTTTCCTCATCCCTTCGCTTGCAGTACCACCCCCACCATGAATACCACCACCACTAGCATCACCATCAGTAGCCGAAGGTGGAGAGGGTCTCCACCTTCGCACATACATATACCCCGAGCACTAGCAAAGTACTGAGACTATCCTTATCTAATTATGCTGCCTTCCCATCCAGCATCTCCTTTTTAAAAAGAATCTCTTTTCTTTCAACGAAGATTTCTCGAACTTTGGATGTACTGTTTTGGTGATGAGGTCGTCATTGACAAATCTTTTTTTGGACAACAGGATGTTCGTCGATAATACTTTTATGGGTGCCTTTTTGCGGTTGTTTTCTTTCATCGTGACAATTATAGAATATTTTTTATCAACTTTTAAAGCATTTTTATTAATTTTATAGATTACGTGAATTTGCACTTCATCGTTGAAACATATAATTATTGACGGGACAACAGGACGTCCGTTGGGAATATTCTCATGGGCTACTCGTTTAGTTTGATTCAGGACTAGTGAAGTACTGAACCTACTCTTATCTAATTATGCTGCCCTTCTATCCAGCATCTCCTTTTTAAAAAAAATCTCTTTTCTTCCAACGAAGATTTCTCAAATTTTGTCTGTGCTGTTTTGGTGATGAGGTAGTCATTGACAATTTGTTTATAGGACAATGGGAAATTCGTCAACAATATTTCAATGGGCTTCTTTTTTAGGTTGATTTCATTTATTTTAAACATGACAGGATATTATTATCTGGCTCTTGATGCATTTTGATGAATGTGATAAGTAAAGTAAATTCCGGACGTCCGTTGGAAATATTCTCATGTGTTACTCTTTTAGTTTTATTTCTTTTATCATCCCCATCACAGGATATGTTTATTCGAAACTTCTACCATCCTAATGAATCTGATAAATCAATTTGTATTTGATCTTTGAAAAAAAAATTGTTCTTAGGATAACAGACCATTTCATGGAAACATTTCCATGGGTTATTTCTTCGATGATTCTTCCACTGTTTCCAATACAGAAGATTTTTATCTGACCCTTGCAGCATTTTGATAAATGTGATAAATAAACTCAATTTGCATGTGATCCTTTTAAAATCAAATTTTCCGCAACACAACGTGTCGTCCCTCGGAAATATTTCCATGGGTTTCCTTCTTAGTTCGCTTTCTTTCATCATTCCCCTTTGATAAATGTGATAACCCAAGTAAAAGAATTATATGATGATTCTATAAAAATTATATGTAAAGATCTACATAGAAGCTGTATATAAAATTGGACATGTACATTTCCTATAAGTTGTATACAATCCATATGAAGATTCTATTGAAATTATATAAGTTGCAATATAATTTATGTAAATTTAATATAACATTCTTACAAAAATCGTTTTATAAAATCTGCAGACTATATATAAATTTAATATATCTAAAATACAGTGTATAGTTATTTTATATGTCCATTTTCTTATACAAATTATATATATTGACTTATATATGATTTTTTCACGTGGGAAGTAAGATGAATTTGCATGTGAACCTTGAAATATAAAAATATTCCAAGGACAACTAGATAACATTTTCATAAGTTACTTTCTTATTTCGATTTTCTCACTGTGACCAGTACAAGACAAGTTCATCCTTTATAGCATTTAGATGAATGTGACTACCAAAGTCAATTCGCATGTGATCCTCGAGAGAAATAAAATGGCTCTTGATTCCACCAAGATTTTACAAACTCTCAGATCCAAATCCCTGCCAAGATTTTTTCCATTGCAGCTGTCAACCAAACCAAAACCCACGATAGAAAGATTGGATTAGACCTTTTTTTTCCTTCCTTCGCAATGGTCTTCATCCAGTTCTCGCGAAAGCTCGACATTTCGGTACACGCTGATGGCCAAGCGTTCCAGGCTTTCTGGAAAAGCAGACATCCCTCTTTCCCTGCTGGCTTCCTCTTTCTATCGCCTTCGTGGGTAACTTTCCCCACCATTGCGACTTTCCTCATCTTCTCTCGTCTCCGGTGCTTCTCCTCCGTTGGCTACTACCACTCACTCAGCTCAGGAGATAGTCTCGTTTGTGTACAGTCCACATGCACCAAAGTGCAGCATAAACGGAACAGGAAGACACACATGTATACACTAACACCGATGCAGAAGAGGATGCTGAAGGTTTTGATGCGCGCGCGTTCACGTTCATACACATACGACACATCCCCTTCGTTCTCACGGTTGCCTTGCAGCCTCTTGCCACCCCCTTCATCCCTCTCGGCCACTTCCGGCCAGACCGAGCAGGCTCCACCCACTTTTATATTAATCACGTCTTGGTTCGCTCCTCCGCTGCATTTCCCCGTGCGTCCCTCGTCTTTCCATGGCTTCAGCGTTCCTCTTAACGTCCCAGCCACCACCGGCGCAACATTCTCCATCTTTCCTTTCCCCAGTGAGCGATTTCCTCGTAGCGTATCCCGCGACGCCCGGAAGAACCAACGCCTCTGGCTTATTCATGTCCTGTTCCTGGGACTTTTGTAACACTTTTTCTTTTCTCCGTTGGTCTCCTCTGTTCCGTCGATCGAGACGTCGTGGTCCTTGTTTTTTGCCCGACTGTCGGGTACACTTTGTCTACTCGGCAAGCGCAGTTCTGTAAGGGTTCTTGGGCATAGGGAAATTCATTTGGAGAGTTCTCAATGTTGGCATTTTCTTATTTGCAGGAGACTTACGAATTTCATTTAGTGGTGACTGATGTTTTTGAATTTTTTTTTATTCAATTATCTGCAATCCTGGAATGGCTGTTGGAATACTTGGACTTGCAAGAGGAGTACTTACATTTTTGACGTATTTATTTTTTGAGTAATGAATATAGGTACAAATAATAGATGTTTATTGCGCAGGCGGGAAGTAATCCTTTTCGGAAGAAAATAATAAATACTGATTGATAAAAGGAATAGCTATCAGTTGTTTCAATAATTTGGCTATAAGATTCATTGGACATTATTCGCAAGTAATTACCATTTAAATTATTACCGATTTCATCATCCACAAATCACCGAAGGAGTCACCAGACACGAATCGCCGAAGACAAGTCACCTGAAATAAATCACCAAACACGAGGTATCGGACAAAAGTTATCATATAAAGTTAACCAAACACAATTCATCAAACACAAGTCACCAAACACAAGTTACCGGACACAATGCATCAAACACAAGTTACGGGATACAAGTTACCGGACACAATGCATCAAACACAGGTTACCGGATACAAGACACCAAACACAAGTTACTAGAGGCAAGTCAACGAAAACTTATCACCAAAAACAATTCACGTGGCACAAATCACTGAACACGAGTCACCGCACACGAATCAATAACGACGAGTCCTCAGACTTGTCACTAGACAAGTCAACAGATAAGTCACCAGTCACCACTCAATAATCACCAATAAAAAAAATGTCACACACAAGCCATGAAGACGACATTATCTACGTCTTGGACACCCAAGATTTGAAAAAAAAGTGCACTTTCCCACAGTATTATTTTCAACAGTATCGAATCAAAAGATGTATAGAATCCAGTGAAAACAGTATGTATCGGTTTTGCGTAGAAAATTCTTGCTCAAATGAACGGTAGAGTATCTCACAGTTCCGTCACCACAAATCTACTCCCGCAAATGAATAATATATCTCAATCCAGACACAGTCTATCTCGTATCGGCTGTAACATTGTAATAACTCGTGAAACCCAAAGTCGCACGCCAACAGTGTTATCATAGTCGGCCATTAATTACAACACTACATTGCAAATTACATTCGCACTAGCGAGACAAAATCTTTGTACGTTCTCACGGTCATTGTCTCCATTGTCGTAATAATCCCTTCAATGTCTGTTCAGAAAAATTGTGCACTTGCTTCGATAACAAATAGACCCAGGCATCGATCTATATATCATCAGCAGCACACGCTACCTAACAAACCTGTTATTATTGCCACTTGATGCATGTCCCCCAATGAACCATCGCCACCAAAGCCCTTTTTTTCCACTTGCACTTTTCCATTGATAACAATATAACACAAGCAGCCTCAATATTCCTCATACCGATGAGCTTTGTCTTCGAATTCGTCTCGAATTGACACCCTCGACACCTCGCGTCCACTCGACGATATCCCCGATCTGTAGTTACATAAGTGAAGTTTATGCTACACAAAGAGACAAAAGAAAATCAGCATCGGAATAATTGCCAGTGGATTGCATTGTTCTCACTATTCTTTGCCGATTCACACCTTCGAAATCCCGAATCACATTCACAGTCATATGCAGCAGGTATTACAGATATCGCGTGCCACTTGAGGGTGGCTGGCGCTGCCACGACTCGTCGATCGTTTCCACCCTGTCACGCACCCCAGTTCTCGCGGCCTATCTCTCACCCTATCGTACTCACACCCCTCCTATATATCGGGCATACCTACCTACCCTATACTCATGCGACACGCGCCATCGAATCCATTGCTGTGTCGCTGTTTCTGCTTATAACCCTGCAGCCTTGTTGCATCGGTATGCATGTATGATTTTCGCGGATATATACAGTGGATATCCCATGTTTACGCGTTATAGGAGAGAAACGTCGAGACCCGATTATTCACCCGATTATTTATTCGTTCGATTATATCGATTGGGTATTTATCGCGCAACTAGAAACCAAACAAGCGATAGATCCGAGTGTGTATACACGTACTATGCAACCCTCTGCTCCATCGCTTAACGTTTCCGGCTCATCACTCAACACCCCGCGTTCTATCGATACATCGTCAATGCTCCGTTCTCGATGTCCCATTGCATACCAATTCGCAACGTTCTCATACGCGAGGGCTTTGCAACTCTGCATTTGTACACTCTTGTGCATTCTGCATTGTTGTCTATTCTGAAGGGCATTCGATGGCTTCGCAGACAAGCTGCTTTGTCATCTTGAAGTAATGCATCAAACTCGTGTTTTTTAATCGTTTTGGCTTTCTTCGAATTTATGTCTGAGGTTGGGGAGGATTTTTTATGGCGGTTATCAAAAAGTGAAGTGGAAGATGAAAATGTGGGAAATTGTTTGTTGAATGACAAAATTTCGTGATGAATATTATGTACCTCAGCAATTTTTGACTAAAGCATGAAGGTCTCGTAATTAAATGGTTTTATGGTTATCTGAATGTGGCGATTTAAACGGTTAACAATTATTTTTTGAACCGAAGAACCTACGTGGGCTTTGCATTGAAGCCGTTCTGTAATCTTGAAGTAATGCATAAGCTTCGCGTGAATGTCCAATACTTTCTTTATCTTCAATAGACTCTTTAACATAGTTTTTATTGCCACCGTCAGAATTCTACCATCCGAAAGCGTGTCAATCCTTTTTCGTCAACTATGTCGGTCAAAAGTAATCGAACATTCTCAAGAATAGTTTGTTCATATGGCAATCAGGTCGATATCTGGTTCTGCTACTGAAATTCACTGATAGGCCAATTTATACCATCTGACTGGTTGTCAATCAATCCTTTTTCCTTAATTTTGTCGGTCGAAGACTTAAGTTTTTTTTAAACACAGTTTAAAATGTGACCTCACGGTGGCTGGAGGTTATCTGATTCCACATATTTTCCAAACAAGTAATAATGCAAGAAATTAAATTAAATGTACACAATATTTTATTATAAAATAACAAAACACATTCAACCAAAGACCACAAAGTTAAACTTTACAAATTGCTTCCTCATTATTGATGTTTTTTTTTTTGCAAAAAAAAACTAATGAGACAGCAATTTGCAAATTCCAGCTTTGCAGCTTCATTCTTTATTAACGTTCAATTTCTGAAAGTTGATCTACATGAAAAATTATGACGAAACAGTGTAGCTATTACAGCGAAATACTACTAATTTTATGTATACAATTTATGTCCGCTGTCTTATGTTTTGCTAAAGTTGTTAGGATAACATCATTTTTTCTGAAAGTTTTAATTCTGAGAAATTTAAACCACATTGCAAATTATCATAAAATTATGCAATATGGACTATGTAATCATCGTTGAATAATTCCGATTTCATGTGAGTAATTTGAGATCGTTATTTCATGTTTCACCAAAATTATGGCAAGAAAACATGAGTTCTTCGAAAATTTCGTAACTCAATCGAATCCAAAACGCTTTCCAATTTCGGAAAAATTCAATAACAAACAACATTAACAGTATCTACACGTATGAAGAATTGATTGGCAAAATATCGCCATCTTTACAAAAGCTAGAGCGCACACGTCCTTTTTTGGAAAAATTCACCAAGCTATAAATTCAAGATTACTCCAAACATTTCGAATAAAATTGCATCCGTTAAAGATGAATTGTTGCCTCCTTTGTGTACAAAAATTTCGCTCAATTTTTCTGAATGGTTTTTGAGTTACAGGTGATTGAAATTTTAAAGCCCTGCACACACACACACACACACACACACACACACACACACACACACACACACACACACACACACACACACACACACACACACACACACACACACACACACACACACACACACACACACACACACACACACACACACACACACTCGAACACACCGATATTTTTCTTAAACCACTTTTCTCGATGTTTTGGAGAATTCTAACTGTTCTGCCATCTAAATCTTGAAAAAAAATTGCCATAAAAACAAAGCTTCCTCTATGAGAAAGCAAAAATTGAAAGTGCCTCTTGTTACTTTCAGCCCCGATCTCCCCTATCGAAATTCAAGTATTTATTTTCATTGTCGAAGACTGCTCTGAATCAATGAAATCTTTTCGTTCGGTGTCTTCCGCCCGCCCAACTTTTCTACCATCCAATTGATCGTCCTTTCCGTTAAGGATGTATGATACGTACAGTCCCGCCAAAAGTGAGTTTCAGAGCCAATTTCGATCACTTCCCGATAGGATAAAAATCGGAAAAAAATTATGCATATAAAACGTGCTGGAAAGATTGATTTCGCATAATAATAATCCTCAAATTTTATTAACAAATTGGTGAAAAAAACAATTGTTCACCAAACAATCAGTCAACCTAACTTTTTTCGAATGAAAATGATATGTTCATTTGTTTAAATGCATATGAATTTTTTCAGATTTTGTTCGTTATTTTGATTTTGATTTTTTTTTGGAAAAATGCGCAGAATATAACACATTTTGGATATGCGTTTTGCAAAAAAAGTCTTGAGTGTAGTAAATGATTTTATGCCGAACATATATCCGAAATTCGTTATTTCGCGCACAATTTTCAATATAAAAAAAATGAAAATCAAAATAAAGAAAAAAATCTGAAAAAATTCGTAAAAAAATTTTCAGCACGTTTGATATGCATTATTTTTTAAATATTTTTATCCCATCGGGAAGTGATCGAAATTGTATCTTAAACTCACTTTTGGCGGAACTGTACGTATCATAAAATTCTTAAATCCTTTCTCGTTAATTCCGTCAGTCAAGAATAATCAAGTATTCTTAAGAATAGTTTGCGCTCACGGAAATCAGATCGATATCGGGTTTTGCAACTGGCCTCCCAATTTCGGCGCGACAATGCGACGACAACATACGTTGAATGCAAAAGGGGCGGAGGCGAGTTATCCCTAGCGCGAAATTTTGGGCTTCAATCCAGTGATGCATCAACGGATACGTACGTTGGCAACCGACGCATCTCCCCCTCGTCCCTCCCCCCGGTACTTGTCAATAGAAACAGACACCGCCGCGGATTGCCGCGACCGCGACAAGAATAATACTGCAGCTAACTCCCTCTCGCGTACAGAGTATACATAATCGCCGTTGAAACACACGGGGAAAGCAATGGAAGGAGAGAGATGATGGTGACGAAGCACAGAATAGGGATGATGGTTGTACCAAATTCGCGAGTCGAGTTTGGTACAACGTTGACTTGTTACGTTGTCGAATGCCCCGCATCGAGGGTCGAGTTCGATGATTTGCCGATCTATTGCTGTACGAATACTAGAATATCGTCGCCATCGTTCGACCGTGCAATGTAACACACGAGCAGAGATTGCAGTGCACATGGTTTCGTTCATTTGCCATCGACACGAGCGACCCGCCTGCGGCATTAAATTACTATGGTGATTACGCTTCCAACGAAACCATTCGGACCATCATCCACGATGACGACGATGACGACGATGATGATGATATGATGACATGAAACATTGTAATTTACTATTGCCACTGTTGTTTCTTTTTGTCAATGTGAAATTACTTAATCATAAAAATGATAAGATCAGTGAGTTTATTTTTATTGTAAGTAATTTGATGTTTACTTTGTAATATTCTTACGGCTAGGAAGATTTGAATATCGTACTAAAAAATTATTAGGGATGCCCTAAGATAAACTAGGGCCCTTTCAGGGTTTAATGTGGACACTTTAAAAGGATTTTCCATATCACCCCCAAGTAGGGCCCTGATAAGGTTTTTCTAGGTTTCCATGGCGAAGGATTTGATGGGGTGATCACTTAAGGGCCCAGTCAGGCTTTATCATGATACCACGTAAACTAATTAATCATAATTTTGCCAAATAAGGATCTCATAAGGCCATGATGAAGTTTAATAAGGCCTTGATAAGTTAATTAATTAAAGGCCCAGTCAGACTTAACCATGGCATGAAGTAAACAAATTAATAATAAATTTGCCAAATAAGGGCCTTATATGACAATCTGAGGTTTCCATGGCAAAATTGGTGGTCACCTATCCCACTAATGATCGCCAAAGTCAACCAGGTGGTTAAGGATTCTAATACTGGCCCTCAGGTCAGTCAGACAATCACGCACCTACATACAAATGGACTAATTCGCGCAAACAATAAAACAACTCTATTCGATTCAACCAATTTCTGTAAAAAAATTACTAAACGTGCTTTTATTTTTACACATCAGACGAAGTCATGTGAATCCATCCGGAGGGTTCTAGGTTCGATTCCCGTCAGTGTAGAAAAAAAAGTAATATGTTTTTCAGCGATTAATATGTACCATCGTGTAGAAACAGACGAAATATCTCATTAAAAGTGCGACATTACTTAACTAATTAATAACACATATATATTTTGAAATGAAATTTCTTTATTATTTTAGTAAGGACTTAATAGGGCACCTTTAAAGGCTCCTGATATTAAGCCTTTAAAGGCCCTGGAAAAAAAGCGTTACCGCCCTGTAGGAAACCCTATAAGGCTTCCACATAAGGCCCCTAATATAATTAGGGAAAATTAATCAGGGCCTTGGCAAAACCTTGATAAGATTTCTTCACGGGATGGGAAAAAAAGAATAGGAATTTATTTGAAAAAAAAATAATACTAATCTATTAACCTATAACTTCGACTAGATTTATTTAGAAAGAAACTAAAAAATAATGAAAATAGCTTATTAGGTTAGATTCAAAAAAATGTATGAGCAAGTAAGAAATTGAAAACCTTTTTTATTTGTTTTAATTACGTTTCCAACAAAACCATTCGGGTCGTCAAATGATAACGATGATGACGATGATGACGATAACTGTATGAATCATAGTAATTTCCTATTGGCACTGTGGGTTATCATATTTATGCTGTTGCTTGTATTTCTTTTTGTCAACATAACTAATCGGTTGAACAGGTTCAGTGGAGTTGATTAAATTACTTACAAGATGAAAATATTTATTCATTACAAGTATACTTATAATGAACACAAACAAAACTAAAACATTGTAATTTTTTTTTCAAATGTATTTCAACAGTTAGAAGGTGTAAATATTCTACTGAAAATGTGAAACTTCCAATAAAAGAATAAAAATAATGTTTGATTACCTTAATTTCAAGCAGGGTTACCATTTTCTAATATTTTTTTATTTGATATTTTCCCATTTTTCAAAGTAATGCTTACTGATACGGGAAATCGCATCTTTGTTGAAATATGTGCATCGGAAACATATACGGAAAACGAACGTGTGATTGTAGCGGTGATCCACGCGTGTATGGCCGGTCATATCAGTTTCTTTTTGAGAACCGATAAGCGGCAATATTGAATAAACAAACAAGTAGGATTCACTGGCAATGTGACGAAAGAAACATTATTCGGAATAAACAATTTCATATCGGTCGACCAACCGTGTATTAATAGATATTTTACATAAAATTGCAAAAGTGCCCTGTGATAATTTATAAACTAATATCATGATAGGGGATAACAGAGGAATCGTGGTTACCTTAATTTTGCATAAACTAGTGATTATACAAAAAATTTCACGCTGCGTCAGCTTACGTACATGATAATAAACTAATTTAATTATCCGTGCTAATAAAGCCAAGATAAATTTGAAAATCTAAGGTTCTTTCAATTATACACTCTTTTTCTTATAATAAAAGCCTTCATTTCAATAAAGTTTTGTAAAAAATGTAGTCGTCAAAATTACATCCAGCCGATATTCATGTCTTTGTCGGTTCTTTAGCTCGAATTTTCCGATGTTAAAATGTTGACTCCATGAATGAATGAATTAAAATTTAAGATAACAAATCTTCGTGATTGAATTAAAGTGTTAAAAGATATACATAGAAAATATGTTTATTTTATTGAGATTCCGGTGGTAGCATGAAACTAGAATTTCTGAGGTTACAATTTCAATTTTTCTATAAACCATAGATTAAATTTTGTACGTGCAATTACAGATGTCTCGTTGATAGTATAAATTTGCGCTGTTGAGAGGAAATTAATCTTATGTTCCGTTATACGTTTGAAACTTACTTCATAATTACCACAGCAATTGTAATTACCCAAATCATCGGCCAATGGCGGTCAATGTACATTTTTATACAACATACAACAAATTATACAATATAGACTGTTATAATTAATAAGAAATCAAAAAAATAACATGGTTGTCATGATTAGCAAATAATCCTTAGTGACTGTGATTTCCACATTCTCTCCTCAATTCTATTCCATGTCCGCAATATTATCAAAATAAAGATTATCTGCTCGACGCATCTTCGAATCGGATTCATAAACCATTCTGTGCTTTGCAATAATTCGTATAACTTAAGTATCGTCAAAAAGAATAGAATTAAATTTTTTTAAATGTTCTTGACACTTTGTGGACTAATATTCAACATTTAACAAAACATAAAGCTTTTGACAATAAAAATCAAGTTTCACCGAAATAGAATAGACATCAAGAATAAAAATATGACTATCGTGTGTTACGAATTTAATGAAGATTAATTGTATTAAAAAAATGTATCTATTATTAGAATGATGAATTTTGGTAAAGATTCTTTTTTTAAATCTGTGCGTCAATCAAACGGATAAAATATATAGCTCTAAGCTGTGGTTGGTCTGTGTATCAGGTCTTATCAGTTTACCGACGCCGTTTGCTCATCGGCGGTGAGCGTTGATCGACGCTGTGAAAACGGTGGCAGTTCCAAGCAGTTCAGTGTCTTACTCGTTTCTTGAAAGAAGTCGTGAGGGATAAAAATTTCGCGTGTTCGTTGTTGATTTATTCAGTGAGACCGAATCGTATCGTATTGATTGGTGCATTTTCAGAGCGGAAAATTTTCCATCGACAGCTCGTGTTGTGTGAAATGCAAGTGTTTTGGCAATAGTCTATATATTTATTCGCAAGATCCTCAATGATTATTTCTAGAGATCTCAATAATCCACAATTTGAAAAGTCAAGTGCGAAATCAATTTTCTAAATAATTCAGTGCAAGACAAATTTACATAAAACCCAAAAGACTCGGTCACTCGGATTTGGTGATCGAATTTCACAAGACACAAAAGTTCCTCGAGTGTGCGTGACTTTTGTTATCGCCAAGCGCGATTATTTTCAAATAAAGCGTTAAAGTAAAATCGATCGAAAATCAATCCCCTGAGAAGTTTCGTGAACTTGACAAAAACGAAATTTCGTTTTCTTCACCGTCGTAACCCAAACGCTTCGAGAACGAAATCTCAAAAGGTCTCACGGGTCTTTAATGGCACCCGAGTGTGTGGAATATTCGTCGTGCCGTTTACACTGACTTTGGACGAGTTAGAAATGTGTTTCTTCATGGGTTGGCGAGAAGGCGGCATAAAAATTCCTGATTTGTGAGCTGCCGGGCTTGAACCGGAGCAGGTTCGTTATAATTTATTATGATTTTTCAATAAAGTATCGACAACACCATTTTGTAAAATTATGTATTAAAAAAGGAAATTATTGTTAAGATATTACATTCATCCTTGAATTCAGGATTAGTAATAAGTTATTGTTTTTTTTAAGTGTTTTTTTAAAGTGTATTTTTAGTACAGTGTGCCAAAAAAACGAGATATTTTTTATTGCTTCCTGCCTAAAATATCGTAGAAACGTCTTAGTAAAGATCCTGTCAAAAGCGGAGCTCATAATTTTCATTCTTAGAGGTCCATCATCGCGTTTGAAGTTTTCCCATTTAAATAACACAGTAAAGTTATTTTTTCCATTAATTCTCCCTGCAACCTAAGATGAAATTTTTTTGAATAAAACCAATGACTACACATTATGAATCATTAAATTTCGAACAAAAAAATCTCATCGTGTCGAATTTCTATTGGCAATATTTTATTCATTACAGAGCCTTGGAATTTTTTATCGGTTTAAGTTCACTTAACAACAGTTAAAAATACAAAAACCACGCCTTGGTCTGTCACTTTAGAAATATCAACGATATGAATAACTCCCCGGTGACTTTTTTGTAGTGCGTCAGACGGACGACAAAATTTGGCTTTAACTTTTTGTCCTAACTTCAATAGTTTAGTTAAAAAATGTAAAAAAAAAAAGAAAAATTTACAACATAAAAAATTTCAAGGCTCTGTAATAAATCGAATATTGAAGATAGAAATTCGACTCAACGAGATTTTTTGTTCGAAATTTAATGATTCATAAGATGTAGTTATTGATTTTATGAAAAAAAAGTCTTCTTAGGTTGCAGGGAGAAAGAATGGAAAAAAATTACTTTCCTGTGTTATTTAAATGGGAAAACTTCAAACGCGATGATGGACCTCTGAGAATTAAAATTATTATTACTAAGAGGTATTCTACGATATTTTCGGCGGAGAGCAAAGAAAAAACAATATCGCTTTTCTTGGCACACCCTAGTTGATAGTTTATTTGCTTTTATTTTAACAATATTTTGGAAAAGGCCAATATGTCATTGACCGAAATTTTCCAAATGTGTCATTTTAGTTGCGTATGTAAAAAAAAATATATTTACTATTACCAAAGGAATAAATATGTGTTTTGAATTATCAAAAAATTGGTAGTTATTGTGCTGGGAAATTATTTTCACTTGAGGCACCAGAACGGATTTTTTTAGTGTATTATTGAGACTGTGTTAGAATGACAGTTTTTCTGGATTATTTTATTGTATTATATCTTGCTTTTTGTCGTAATATTTTCTAGATCCACAAGCCTATTTCTTAAGTAGCTCAGGTATACTTAATGGCTAGAGAATTTATCCCAGAGCGCGAATAAATATTCTATCTATCTATATCGCGGTCTTATCAGAGTGTCGTTATTATTTGAACGATGGTTTTTTTGCCGACGATAAGAAAGCCCCTCTAACTCCACTACCTTCTTTTCGCATTGTCATTTTATTTACTGTGCCCGTATACTTATTTACACGACTCGTTTCTCGAGATTTCACGATCACTTGCTTTCACACCACTTCACTCATCAGAATTTACCTCGTGCTACTAAATATCATACGTACATAGAAACCGTAAGTGACGCGTTCCTAGATACACAAGTCTACCCGTTTTATCTAGATGAGACTAAAAAAAATTGGAATGTCTCCGTAGTCACAATTTTCATCGACCTTGGTGATTATACAAGGATTTGTAGTGTGGTAACAAAAGTTACCTTCAATATACAACGTACTAAATTTAAGTTACGGATATTTTGTCAAACTTGAAAACGCGTATTCGAAAGAATTCGATTCTTGAAATAAACCTACGCCGTTTGCACCGTCAACACCGATATTTTAATCATTTTAATCCACAAATACCTTTATCGTTTTAGACTTAAGTCGTAAAATCAGTTCTATTTTGATAATAAATATTTAAAAAAATTTATTTGTTTGTATTTTCGTCACAAAAATTATGGAGAAATATTGTAATCTCGAGGAATGCATCCTAGATGTTTATTTCGTAAACAAAAATCCTCTTTTCTTAAAATAATATGAAGAGTGAATTTTTGTACTAGTTCAATATTTTCATGGTTTCGAGGTTGGAAAATATTGAACATTGATGAAAATTTATTTGTTAGTAGAAAAGGAACTTGAGGTTTCAAACCTTTTTTTTTAATTACCGAAAAAAATATATCAAATATTGACATAAAATGCACGAAGTCACGCCAATGGTCAACCGCAATTTGCTTCATTCAAAACAATGACATGCGCGCTCTTATATCTGATGGAAAGCTCGAGATCGGCCATCCCACTGAGTCATTTTGTAGTCAATGAATCTGCCTAATCGCAGAGATGAAATCTGGTTCAAAGCCGTTAAGGCCTTGGAGATAAATCCTTCAAATGGTTGATCAATGAAGAAGAGTGACAATAAAGAAAAAAACAAGAATGTGAACTACCTTGCATGTTGCTTCCTGAATATTTTGTAATTCTTTAAAATTTACCTCTACGATCAAGTATGTTTATATATTTTGGCTTTCCTATAGAGGAAGCCTTATACAAATAAAAAATTGAAGGGAAGTCATATAAAGTTCGAACTTCCCAATGTTACTAAGGTTAGAGCGATTACGAGCTATTTTTAGAAAATTAAAAAAGCTATGAAAGAATAATCTCTTGCGAAAATTTAAAAAAAAATTGCAACAAACAAAAAACGGGCTGGTGCTCCATTTGTGTGACAAATTCCAACTGAATGGATTGAACGATTCTTCAATTATCGGTGATGAAAATTTTGGAGCCCTGCAGACAGGCACTGTCTGCTATATTATATGAAGCATTACATGACACCTCGATCAAAATCTGGCGATGATGTCCCAAACTGGTGCCAATACTTTTTTTTCGAATGTACTCGTAGAAAAGACGATTTTTTTTACTTTTTTTTTCAAATATAATGTTCTATTAAATGATAACAAATTTGTTGGACCCTATTTTATAATGGAACCTTTACACCTGATAAGAGCTTTCTATTTTTTACATAATAATAAACAATACGTGTTCTATGATATAGGATAGAAAACTATATTTGGAGAATTACAGAAAATTTACACAGAGGAAAAATTCTCTGGCAGGTGGGAAACCTCCATTTCTTAATAGGGTCCAGGAATTTTGTCAATTTTTTTAAGCAATAAATTTCGTTTTTTTACAAATACTTTTATAGAAAAAAATGTATGGCTCCAATCTGCAACATCGTTGCCAGATCTTGATCGAATGTCATCATAGATTGCCTAATATATAGACAACTTTTCTAAACCAATTTTCTCGATATCTTGGACCACAACAGTTCCGTTTTGTATTAAAACATAAACGAAACAAATCTCCATGATATAGGACAAAAAACTATATTTTGCAGAATAACAGAAAATTCCTGTAATAACACAAACACCTGTCAGAGAATTGTTCCTCTGGCAGGTGTGAATTTTCTTTTTTTATTTTAACTTGTCTCATACATAGATATTTTTTCTGACCCCTTTTTCACGATGTTTCGGACCATTTCGATTTTTCTGACATAAAAATTTGAAAAAAAAGTTTTCTTCGTGCGGCAGCGAAAAAAAATCCAGAAGGAAGCTGAGAAGGACGTTCTAACAGTCCGAGTATCAATTTCGAGTCGGCCGCCCAAGCCGTACTCTCGGCACAATGATGTTGCTGCTTGGTGGTATCGTTATACTGGTGTAAGGATGACATAACCGCGGCGGTTGGTCGGCCGCTTGCGATTTGCGAAACAGATTTACGCGTGGGTCGGATCGCGGGCATTTATGATAATGATGTGTAGCGCGCGGTTTACCGGCCCGTTGATGCTGCTGCTGCGCTGCGCTGACCCTCTACTGACAGAAAAGCGCGTGGGTGTGCGTCATTGTGGTATAGAACTGTACAGTGTGAAACAGTAGAGCACAGCAACTATAAACGACACATCAGTACACAGAACTCTCTCATCCTCGCAGCTACATCAGTCTGCTATAATACGTCCAGGTCGTTTCATTTTGCGTGCATACATTCATACAAGTGACCCATTAAGGGTCTCTGAAAATCGTCCATCAATATTCGTTTTTATATTTCAATATTTTTTTATTTTTTTCGACGCTATTCTTTATGGGACCGCTCGAACCAATTAGGATGGTTGGCAACAGTTAAGGATGTATGATACGTACATTCCCGCCAAAAGTGAGTTTCAGAGACAATTTCGATCACTTCCCGATGGGATAAAAATCGGAAAAAAATGATGCATGTAAATCGTGCTGAAAAGATTGATTTTGCATAATGATAATCCCAACATGTTATTAACAAATTGGTAAAAAAAACAATTGCTCAACAAACATTCAGTCAACCTAACTTGTTTTCTAATGAAAATGATATGTTAATTTATTTGAATGCATACGAATTTTTTCAGATTATTTTCTTTATTTTTATTTATTATTTATTTTAAAAAATGTGCGCGCAATAACGAATTTTGGATATGTGTTCGGCATAAAACCATCTACTACACTCAAGATTTTTTTGCAAAACGCATATCCGAAATTTGTTATATTCTGCGCATTTTTCAAAATGAAAAAAATCAAAATCAAAATAATGAAAAAAATCTGAAAAAAATTCGTACGCATTCAAATAATTAACATATCACTTTCATTAGAAAAAAAGTTAGGTTGACCGATTGTTGATTGAGCAATTGTTTTTTTCACCAATTTGTTAATAACATTTTGGGATTATTATTATTATGCGAAATCAATCTTTCCAGCACGTTTTATATGCATTATTTTTCTCCGATTTTTATCCCATCGAGAAGATCAATGTTATACTTGAATTAATTAAGGGGGCAGATGGAAAAAAATGCTCAAAGACATTTTTATTTTCTTTCCACAATATTAATTCAAGTTTTATTCAAGGATTGCAGCGAAGGTCCTTTTTTTAGAATTTTGTAAATCAGTTGGACCGACCAATTACCGCCAAGGCGAAAATAGGTTTTTGCAACTATGTGCATTATTCGGAATGCAGTTTTCGATGGATTGCGATCTATGAGATCCCATTATTTCACAGTGATCTCCTATAGCAGAACAATGGAATTATTTCAGATAGAATTATAATTCTAAGAGTTACCTTCAAATAGCAACTCTATTTTGTCATTTTATAAATTTTTTCTTAAAGTATTTTTTCATTTATTGTTGCGAAAAAAATTAACAAATTTATTGCAGGCGTGAGATAACGCCATTTAAATTACTTAACGATATTTTGTGCATAAACACAACGAAACCCAGTCAATAATTTTACTGTTTGTTTTTTGTTTTTCGTTTTTCAAGTTCAATAAAATGAACGAGTCAAGTTACGCGCTCGTGTTTTTTTAACCTGGAAAACTTGACGAGCTCATTTGTGTGCAGGGAACCTTAAGGGAAATATCAGATTAATTTTGAACCTCAAGTGTTATTCGGGGGATTATTTTTCCCATCCAAATTGCGACCAATGGAATTGCACCATGAGACGAAACTTACAGTTTATGTTTCATAAAATCCTTCGACTGTCACAATTGAATTCAATCCGTCCGTTTGATAGATAGTTAACATGGCTCAATAATCTTTTGCTTTGTATATATAGCAACAGACAATATTATCGAAAAATTATCAGTATAATTCCGTGAAGGTTGTACCACGTCACGTCGAATGGTGCAAATCGATTGGTCGAAATTTGGATGAGAAAAATAATCCAAGAAATCCTTTTCTGACATTCGTTCACCCTATATTTTTCACTTATCATCTGAAAGCCTGCAATCTGGTGAAAAAAAATGTCCGTTCAATCTTTTATTGAAGTACTATTTTCATAATGTATTGTCAAAAAATACTGACAAGGACACCTATACCAGCTATATTAAAATGCGATTTTTCAACTTCCAATTTCTCGAAAAAAAAAGGTCGTTAACATACGTTGAAACTTCACAGATGCCATAAATAGGGCTTCTGTAACAGCATATTGAAAAATCATGCATTTACTAAATACCTCAGCGTTAGAACTACCTTAACTTCCACCTATTTACTCTGCGGGGCGATAGGTCGTGGTGTCTGCTCGGTCAGAGCCGAATCTACTTAACACCGTCCCTGATGCACACCGATGCATTTACGGGTAGAAGAGTAGGAGGTAGAGAGGCCTAGGCATCAGCATCAGTAGCACTCTGAGGGATAATCGTCAAAGACGATTGGTAGCTTCCTGTCGTTCACGTGAGCAGCACCACCACTGATCCAGAGCGGAACGACGGCGATGCATGGGCTCCGGTTTACTATATACTACTAACTAGTAGTACGTACATACCTAGTCCATACTAGTTGTGTCCCAGTCGTGCAGCGCAGTGACGCCTAGAGTCTGTGCATTGGAGGCTCGCGCGCGATACCTCTCGCCTCCTCCCTCACCACAGCAGCAGCAGCAGCAGCAGCAGCAGCAGCTGTTGCTGCTCCTACTGATGACGATAATCACGATGATGATGATGCGCCGAGGATCGTTGTGCTTGTGCGAGATGCGCACGGGGCATCGGTTACGGCATAACTTACCACCCGTGATATATCTGCTTATTACCCATGCTGCGATGATGATGATGATGATGCCTCTAATGCAAGGAGTTATTTTTAGGGTCCATTTGGCTCTTAGAAATCGCATCGGTGACAACAATTCATTTGCCAGTACTAAATGCATATTAAATGAACGAGACCCATTCTTGAATTTCCATTTGGTGAATATTTGGTACTGTTCTACAATGTTTTCCAAAGTCAAATTCGTATTTGTTGTGGGGAGATATCGTTTGCGAGGGTTTTTGGAAAAATGATCAATGCATTATGGCATCTTGGGAAAAAAAGTTAATTTTGAGGAAATGTGAATTCGAATACAACGTCTTCAAAAAGCGTTACGCTTATTCAGGAAAAAAGTGAATTTGGATTACATGTCCTCAAAAGGCGAAATAAGTGAATTTTTACGGAATGTCCTGGAAAAGCGTTACGGCCCTTCGGGAAACGAGTGAGTTTGAATACATTTTTTTTTAAAACGTTACAGCTCTTCGGAAAAATGTAAATTTAGATACAATGTTCTCGACAGCGTTACGCATTTTTGGGAAAAAAGTGAATTTGGATAAAATGTCCTCGAAAGCGTTATGCTTCTTCAGGGATAAAATTAATTCGGATAAAATTTCCTCAACAGCATTACGCCTTTTTAGGAAAAAAAGTGACTTCAATAAAATGTCCACGAAAGGCGAAAAATTGTATATTTGCCACAAGTGCGTGAAATGCGATTTTACGAACGAGTAGCGATCGGGTGCACGAGTTGCCGGCGAAGCCGGACACGAGTTTTATACGATGGCTATGAGTACGAAAACCGTACGCACGTGTCGCATACGATATTTTTTGACGTAGTATGCGTAAAATTCTTGAAAAAATAATGTACGTCATGTAGACATTAAGCGGGAGTAGTAGGGTGGACGATGCGGGTGCAGGGCTGCAGGCCCTGCTGGGAAGTCAGGGGCCAAAGCCCCCCGGGGGGGGGGGGGGGGGCTCCCCCATTCAAGAAAATACTATTTTTAATTACTCATAAATTTTGTAGTCATGTAGACATTGAGCGGGAGTAGCAGGGCGGACGGAGCGGGTGGAGGGCTGCAGGCCCTGCTGAGGGCTAGGGGCAAAGGCCCCCCGTGGGGGGGGATATACTATTTTAAATTACTCATACATTCTCACCATATTAATAGTGAATACAACTTCAAAAAATGTTACAAAACAAAATAATACAAAAGAAACAGATAACAAACGCGTTACAACGTAATTGATTCATTCAATTGAATCAATCGATTCGAAGTACATGTTTACTCGACAATTAGTAAGGCCGTACTGAGTATAAATGAAATATAAATCGGGATCGAAAATCGTGTGTCAAGTCAATAGAAAAGTGCCCTCTGACGACATATAGAGTTCACTACTCATATATACCGGAATATTCCATAGGAAGGTCACAGAACATATTTCCCCATCAAGAATGACTATTTTTTACTTTTTTCAATTTTACGCATATTGATGTGTGAATATTTATTTAACACACCAAAAACAGTGCATAAAAACGAATTTTACGCATAACACGTCAAAAAAAGAATTTTCACCAAATGTCCCTGAAAAGCATTGCGGCCTTGCTTGAAAAAAGTGAGTATTGACCAAATGTTTTCAATCAACGTTACGGCCTTTCGGAAAAAAAATTGAATGTTCACCATATTTTCTGCAAAGGCGTTATGGTTTTTCGGAAAACAGCAAATATCCTCAAAAATATCCTCCGGCGGTTTTATCAAAATACATATAATATATAATAACAATAATACTAAATATATTGAAAATATTAATTTTCGTAAAATATATATATATATACAAATTTTTTAAATGTTTCAAGCCTTTTAGTTCCTCCCTCCCCCTCCACAAAATATTGATGTTCGGTTATCCAAATTTTCAATTATCCGAACGATCGTTGGTCCCAATGATTTCGGATAATCGACGTTCTACTGTACGTTATGTTCTCGGAGTCAATGCGATGCAAGTGTTTCGAACCTCCTTCAGCATCGAACGTTCACCTTAATGGGTCACCCAAACGTTTCTCAAATAAGCAAATAAGTAGTCTGACGCACAGAGAGAGCAAAAGGGTTAAATGGCAGCACGAGCAGACTCGAAAATGTATCCTCAATCCATATCATGATTGCAATTTATGTCTTCGTGACACCACGTGCCTGCAGATTACGGAACAGAGATTCATAAATACTTCAGATTATCTTAATCGCTAAGTGTCGAAGACTGAGGACAATAATTATTCCAGAAAAATCACAATATCTTAACGGATATAAAATATTCTTGGTCTTAATGTGAGACTTTTAATGTTATGACTTTCTGATGGTTCAAGCTAAGATATAAACTACAAAAATATTAGTATTTTTCCCAAAACATTTTCCGTACCAAAATAATACTTGTCAATTTCTCTATTTTACACCGGAATGCGCCGATGAATGATTAAAGTTTAGATGACTAGTAATGATTAAATGAGTTAGAAAACCACAAACTTTTCAATACACGGTTTAGTAGAATCAATAAAAAATTACGTAAGAAACTTTTAAGGTTGCTTACTAACGAAAATCCTGTCGAAATGTGAGAAACATTTCGATTTAGTTCTCTAAGTAAACAGATTGACAATTTTCATTTGCACAGAAACAAACCAGGTTGTAAATGGTTAGAATCTCATCACATAATAAATGATAAGGTCCAAAAAGTATTTTATTTTTTCTACTTTGTGTTTGCAGGCTTGCAACTCATAAATATAATTGGCGCGATATATAAATATGCGTATCAGACTGACTGAAAGGTCTTCTAAAAATCAATGGCGAAGGGAAAGTGCAATAATACAAAAATGTGAAGATGCAGGACGTTGCACATCTTTTAGGTGTGCGGCGGCCTGCTAATCACCGTGGGACCGTCGGCACTGCGCTGATAAGAGCAGCGAAAGCAGTCATCCAGATTCGAGGCTAAACTTCTGGGCCAGAATTTATTTGTAATGACGAAAACGTAGGACCGCTGATTTAAGCAAAAGTCCGCATCCAATAATGAGAAGCACTGCTGGATGGATAACAATACGAAATTTCTAATTGATTATTATTATTAAGCACAAAACAAAGTAGGACCTTGCACATTGCTTCCTCATTATTTTTCACTTTTTACAAACCTACCTCTACGAGGAAGTATGTCAATTGATATTGGCTTCCTCATAGAGGAAGCTTTGTTAAAAGTGAAAAATAATGATGAAGCAATGTGCAAGGTTCTACTTTACATCCTTGTTTCAAATAAATAAATAAACGCACACATTGTGATAATATAATAAGGACGAATGGGCCTGAAACGCGGACGAATATTCTATTTTCTATTTTTTTAAATGTAGAATACGATAGAAACGTTGGTTTTTTGCCAAACATATTTGTAATAAACTGTAAAATCGATATACTGTAAAAAATCGATATGAAAATATGGTATCGTTCATAATACTTGGGCTATATCTGACGTATTTTTTTTTTGTTAATCATAAATTTGGCGCTCATTTAATTCTCAGCTCGATATTTGAATCCAAAAGTCGCATCCAAAAAAATAAAATACGAAAAAATCGAAAAATTCAAAATATCAAAACCTCATAGAATTTTAACGGTTCAACGGTTGACCAAATTCAATAGCGATTACCGGTGTATGAAAATTCACATTCATACCAATTTTGAGGTCAATATCTCGAAAATTCAAAGAGTTATCGCGTAAACAGACTTTTTCGAAAAAAATTCAAAACCGTGTAGAAATTTAACGATCAAGGGGATTTTAACAAAAATTGGTATGAACAATGGGGATCAACCCCTCTGTCTATGGTCTAAATTTTGGATCAATATCTTAAGGGGTTCCCGAGTCATAAAGGTTTTAATTTTTTGAACGTGTAACACACACCCACACACATACAGACATTTTTGCTAAATCACTTTTTTCGACGATTTGGACCATTCTGAGTGTACTGACATGAAAATCTCGAAAAAAAAATTTATACGACAACAAAGCTTTCTCTGTGAGGAAGCAATAATAACTTTTGTTCAAGATTCATTATCACATTTATTTAATTGTTGTCAGAATTTCCAGTAATTAAAATAAGCCCGGAAGTAACAGTGACAATATATATTTTTTTTTTGGCTTTTTACTTACACCATTTCTAAGCGAGGAATTAGCACTGTGAACGTCACCGCCGTGCAGCATTGCTATAAGCACGGGGGCCACTTCGCAATATCGTGCCATCTATTTTGTAATAGAAACAACGGCGGAAGAGCCTAATTCCACGAGTGCATCAGTGCTATATATATATGTATATGTATATGCGTGTGGCATCAACGTGGCCGCATCAGCATCAGCAGCAGTGGCATTAAAGCAGCTAGCACTCGTCGTACTCATTGCCATTAGACACATACACTCGTTAGGATCATCTTACAACGAAAGACGGAGACGATCTACCACAAACAGAGAAATCGCGGAAATTATGGGAACTACAAAATGACAGCTATTTATTTTTAGACCGTGAGGATAATGTTTGTGCTCACTGTAATTATTTTTCCAATTGGTCAGGCAGCTCACAATTAACGACTTTGCTTCCGACTGCGCTTATATTTATTGCGACGGATTGTGAGTATAATCGTTGGCTGTCGAGGAATGGTTCTGATGTTTAAAATATCATGATTAGGTTCGTAAATATTATAGTTGGAAAATACTCGATTTTTCTATTGTGAAAACTGCGATTTTTCGACCATTCGAAATATGCCATTATATTTCACATAAAAAAATTATACGTGCTAGTGCAGAAATAAGAATTATTGCCCTTACACACACTCACATACGTGAACCTGAATTGGATACACTAAATGATCATGTACACATTCTTCTTCCAACTTACATTATTAATGAAAAAATATATATATATCACTTAAATCAAGAACAATATTGTGGCTTTCAAGATAGCGTCTTCAAATTACTTACATGCTTGATAATACCATAGCATTTATAGAGTGAGTTAATTTTTAAAAACCGAAAAATGCTACTTGGAATAGTCGAAAAATTGAATTTAGGGTCAATTTATTTGATCCAACTTTCATATATACAAAATTGAACAATATGTAACCGAGATCTGTTAATAGTACATTACGATACTAGTGCGATAGAACTTTTTCGCGACGAGTGTGAGTTTGCAGCACGAGGCAGAGGCGAGTGTTGTAATCACACGAGATTAGAAATAGTTTCTCGCACGAGTATCGTATACAATTTTATGCCACTTCGCTTCGCTTGCGTGCGTGAAACAGGCACTTCACGCACACTGTGGTATAAATAAATTTATGAAAGAATTAACAAATCCATTAGTGCACTAGAAACCGCGGGCGTACCATCGCGATAGGTTATTTTGAGGTTATCCTGACTTTTCTCCATCGCCTATTTCACGCACGCAAGCGAAGTGAAGTGTGCGTGAAGTAGCCACTTCACGCACGCTGTGGTATAAAGTACATTAAAATATGGACATCAAGAGTGGAATTTGTAATATCGTCAGCAAAGCTACGAAAAATGAATTTTTTACTTGAATCAAGAATATTGTTGGCCTGAAAGTAGCGTCTCCAAATTATTTTTATGTTTGACAAAAGCATAACGTCCTCAGAGTGAGTTAATTTTGAAAATGGCCGAAAATGCTATTTGGAATCGTCGAAAAACTAAATATAGGTAAATTTATTCGATCCCAGTTTCATATATGCAAACGTGAACGATACGTGTAACTGAGATCAGTTAAAGGACATTAGAATGTGAGCTTCAAGAACGGAATTCGTAGTATAACCTCGCCAGCAAAGCTCTAAAGCAACCAAACCTGACCACATACGTATCCACGCACTTGGTTACAAACGCTACCTACCTAATTATACCGAGTGGACCACTCGATGCGATAAGCGATTTACATACCTAACGCAGCGATGGATTTACTGGACGGCTGTTGAGGTGGACTGTAGCTTTCAAATACATAGGAAATCGAGGCACAACGACGCTTCTCGGCCCACTTCGACTTCACAAGATTCTGTATTCGCAGTGAACATTTCTGCAAATTTCATTCTTTTTCTCTGCCCATTTGTTTCCTTTATTTTAGCTGGCACTTTTTTTTATTTCGGCTGTTCCCGGAAATGTGTTTTCTCCATTGCTCCGCGCTTTGAATTTTACAGAATTATACTGTACACGGTAACTGACGAGGCAATTGAAGTCACGGGATCGCATGAAATAAAGTTAAACATTTAATTGCCAACGTATTGACATTTAAGAATTATTAAATAAAGGTTCAAAAAATTCGAAACTTTTGACTGCCAGTGTAAATATATGAGGAACGCGTATATTTTTATATTTGGTGAAATATAGACTTCAACTTCAACTTCACAAGATTCTGTATTCGCAGTGAACATTTCTGCAAATTTCATTCTTTTTCTCTGCCCATTTGTTTCCTTTATTTTAGCTGGCACTTTCTTTCTATTTCGGCTGTTCCCGGAAATGTGTTTTCTCCATTGCTCCGCGCTTTGAATTTTGCAGAATTATACTGTACACGGTAACTGACGAGGCAATTGAAGTCACGAGATCGCATGAAATAAAGTTAAACATTTAATTGCCAACGTATTGACATTTAAGAATTATTAAATAAAGGTTCAAAAAATTCGAAACTTTTGACTGCCAGTGTAAATATATGAGGAACGCGTATATTTTTATATTTGATGAAACATAAACTTCAACTTCAACTTCGACTTCACAAGATTCTGTATTCGCAGTGAACATTTCTGCAAATTTCATTCTTCTTCTCTGCCCGTTTGTTTCCTTTATTTCAGCTGACACCTTTTTTTTTATTCCGGCTGTTCCCGGAAATGAATTTTCTCCATTGCTCCGCGCTTCGAATTCTGCAGAATTATACTGTACACGGTAACTGACGAGGCAAATGAAGTCACGAGATCGCATGAAATGAAGTTAAACATTTAATTACCAACGTATTGACATTTAAGAATTATTAAATGGTGCTCCAAAAAATTCGAAACTTTTGACTGCCTTCCAAATATATGAGGAACGCGTATTATTTTTATATTTGATATAAATGAATTCAAAAAATTAATTTTTGAAAAATGTCTTCTTTCGATATCTTGACTTGGATAAGTAAATTAAAATATGAAGATTTGTGGTTGTAATTCATATTGGCTTGAGCTGATATTGAATATTGATTATTAGCAAATGGATATCACACCGGATTAATTATTAGATTTTGATCTAAATTGATGTTATTTTATTATCTAGCTATATTGGGTATATTTCGCAATAATTGAGCCCATTTCCGAAAACCAATGATTACAAGTTCACACTTACGCAAATCGAGACCCTAGAACAATTTATCATACGCACTCGATGATACATATCAGTTTCGGATTATACAGTAGTTCGTGTAAAATACTTTGGCAACGATAACCTACGGAATATGATGAATATATATTTTCATAACACGAAGATCTCTTTTTTCCTTCTGTCGGATTGTCAACCTCGGAAAGATTTCTATATAATCTATATCGCACGAATGCATCTCGACTTGGCAGTAGATTAGATAAGATGTTGAAGTCGAGAAGCAGCTGCTCACACGAAGTAACGAAAAAATTCAAAGTTGTTTTTACAGATCTTTGATACTCTTCAAACATTGAATAAACTTTTGTCTCTATGTAATAGGGATTATATTCGTGTGTCTTTTTTCTTTAAATTATTACTGTGTTTGTAGTCAAAGATTTCGGAAAAGTAATAGATCATAACAATTTTACCGAGTAGTTCGAATTATGTATTTCTATATGTATAATACTTATGAAGTGAAGGTAAGAATATCATTGGAGTAAGATTTTTGATAAATTTTAATTTTCATAATATTAAATTCTACTTTTCATCTGACGCCAATTCATTTGTCTACCCGATTCCAACCCATTTCTATCCGATGCTTTATTTTTTTCAACCTAATGTTTCCCTTATATATTCAAGTTTGACTTAAGTTACGTTAGGAAAAATCTTCGAATTTGTGCGACTTTTGATACAAGCCCAGAGTAGTTATGTAAGATCAAGAGAGAAAAGGTAAAGTTCAGAAGAGTCAAATTCGAAAATATCAAATTTGCGGAGATCAAGTTTGGTAAGGTCATGCTTGAAATGGCCAAATTTGGTGAGGCCCAATTTATTAAGTTCGTATTCAGTAAGATTAAATTTAGTAAGATCAAATTTAGTGACGTCAAGTTCAGTAAGGCTAAATTTACTAGGGTCAAATTTAGTAGAGTCAAATTATTATGATCAAATTTAGAACGATCAAATTTAGCAAGGTCAAATTTTTTGTAAAGTCAAATTTGTTGAGGCCAAATTTCGTAAGATCAAACTTAGTAGAGTTTAATTAAGTACGATCAAGTTTAGTGAAGTTCAATTAAGTAAGGTCAAGTTTGTAAGATTAAATTTAGTGAAGTTGAATTTAGTAAGGTGAAAATTAGTGAAGTTGAATCTAGTAAGGTCAAAATTGGTGAAGTTCAATTTAGTAAGGTCAGATTCAGTGAAGTTGAATTTAGTACGGTTCAATTTAGTAAAATTGTTTTCAGTAAGGTCGAATTTAGTAAGATTAAGATGCATGAGGTCAAGTTAGACGAGTATCAGGTTTGGCTAAACTAAGTAAAACAGCAAACCCGTGAGTCTCAATACCTTTCGAACAACTTAACAAACAAAATTGTCTGTGACCTTACGAAACACAGCAAAAGCCAATGAAAAAACCACGAGACTAAAGCGAGATAAAGAGCGAGATCAGCACAATGTCTTGTTCTTCGTGGTCGTGTCGTCGGCGTGGAGACAGGGTGATTGGCCGATGGTTTTCCCCTCTTGAGCTTAAATACTATAGCCGCATTTCTACTAGTGGCAGAAGTGGCTCGTTCCCGTTGATAAATCCGTGTAAGCTTGAATGTGCCATTGATGAGCGCGGCAAGTGAGAGCCAGCAAATGCGAAGAAGACAGAATAAAGAGAGACAAGCTAAGCGGAGAAAGACGACGACGAACGCAGTGGGGTGAGAGGTCCGAATGCTCGCGCCAAGAACTGCCCCCCAAGCACTAGGCTTGCCGCTCGGTCACGCGTCCCACAGCACAGAGACATTAGTATTAATAGTTATGAATCTAGAATAGAACCTAGCGCGCACGCTTACGGGGAATTGAAGTGACGGAGAGTGGGATTCGCCTGAGGAAATGTATATAACCGAGAACTCTCGTTGAACCAACGAAAAGAACCCGAGAGAACTACGCACCAACTGCTACAACGCCGTGGACGTTTCTTTACCTCGTCTACCTCTGTCTAATGTCTTAGCGGTGAAACGCAAAAGCGTATGCACAAGTATATAAGCCACGATTATATATATTTATATATATGTGTGTGTGTACGTATATATGTCGAGCGTCGCCATTACTTGAAGCAACTATTATACGACTGAGCTCGTAATTTCGTTGAGAATAAATGACGCGAGTCCGAGAAGTAAGACAAGCGGGCGGACCTCATGAGAGCCTCTCTTCGGATTTCGCTCTCGCTCCTTCGTTGATGATTCCTCGCTTTCCCCCTCGTTCTCTTCGTTGGCTGCATTAACGCTCACACTCTCTCGCACCTTCTGCTGGAAACACGACCGTGAAAGTTTCATTCATGATTGCTTGGCGCTTATGGATGTTACGGGAAATAGTGATATTTTTATGATATTATGGAGACGATTTTTTTTAAATTGGTTAGGGTATATAATATATATATGTAGTATATGGGGTCATAGGGCTGTTGCTGATGGATGATCATTATTACTTCTTACTGAAAATTGAAATTTGATATAATCGTTAGAGATATTTTTGAAGAATATTGAAATATTAATAAAATTTGAAAATGAGAGAAAACATTTTAATTGTAGAGGATTTTGTAAAAATGGTTGTACCAAAGCACAAAGTGATAAAACTCAATATGTTTTGTCGGAGCGCTCTCAAAAAATTGTATCAAAATCATTTGTTGTGGAATTCTTTTTTTCACTTTTGTCATAATTTATAACGTAGCTAAAAATGTTTGTGTAAGCTAATTGTTTTCAACGAGGAAGCTAAATAGGAACTAAAGAGGATTCGAATCCATGTCGTGGCGTAATTTTTTTTACAATTTGTTTGGGATAAATTCCGTCGAGTTTAGTTGCTTGATTAATTAATGTAATCAATTGAGCAGCTGCAGTTGATACTTGTAAAGTTTCGGATATTCGAAATTTGAATGGGGCTTCGGTTTCGCGCGCTTTGAACCAAACGATCACTGTCTGAGTTCCGAGATGTGCTTCGCAAAATACCATCACTTGAAATTGATCGAAAGTAGTCGGATATGATTTAGAAAAAGCCCTGCTACGTACGAAATTTGGTGCTGATCGGTAAAGTCGTTCGGATTTTATGGCATTTTTAATTTTTTAATAAATGTACATTTTCGCTCATAACTTCCGCAAAAGTAAAGAGAGTAAGATGAAAATTTGTACTTAATCAAAATGCGATGTGAGGGTGTTTTAACGGTGTCTTATAGCTGCACACCGTACGGACATCGAAGGAGAAAAACAGGGATGCAAAGTAGAACTTTGCACATTGCTTCCTCATATGAAATTTGAAGACAGCTGTAAAGAGGATATTTAAAAATTTTAATTTTTAACAAATCTACCTCTATGAGGAAGACATTTATTATTTATTTTAGCTCCCTCACAGAGGTAGATTTGTCAACAATTGAAATTTTAAAATATCCTCTTCACAGCTGTCTTCAAATTTTATATGAGGAAGCAATGTGCAAAGTTCTACTTTGCATCCCTGTTTTTCTCCTTCGATGTCCTTACAGTGTGCAGCTATAAAACACCGCTTAACCACCCTTATATCGCATTTTGATTAAGTACAAATTTTTATCTTACTCTCTTAACTTTTGCGGAACTTATGAGCGAAAATGTACAATTATTAAAAAATTTAAAATGCCATAAGATCCGAACGACTTTACCGATCAGCACCAAATTTCGCACGTAGCAGGGCTTTATAGTATTTTTCGACTGTAGAACATTTCGGATCATTTGTTGACATTCGACGTGATTTGGAGAAACATTTTTTTATTCCTAAATATTCAAAATTTTATAAAATCGGAACCGCTCTACCGATTTCGCTAAAATTCAATACCAAACATCATTTAACGTGTCTTTATATATAAAGAACTTTTTACCGAAATTGGTGAACTCTTACGAAAGTTAGAGCGATCACGACATTTTTTTGAAAAATAAAATATTCTATAAAAACTGTATACATTGATACATTCAATTGAAAATCACGTCAATTACAGAAGAGTCAATACTCTAGTTGCGTGCCAAATTTTAGCTCAATCCATCCTGCCGTTCATGAGTTATGGACAATTGAATTTTCGGTGTCTGAAACAGACACACACACACACACATACAGACATATTTTCGAGACAACTTTTCTCGACGTTTTAGGTGATTCTGAGTATGTTAACATGAAAATCTCGAAAAAAAATGTTCCCGAAAAAAAAGCTTCCTCTATGAGGAAGCAAAAATTAATGTTAACAATATGTGGTCGCTACTCATAATAAACTATGAACCAATGAGGATTTTTTCAAACCGACATTTGATATCAAATATCTGAACAAATTATTAAAAGTAAGTAAGCATCATATTAGGAATTGAATAAAAATAACCGAATGAATAGTGAACTGAATTTTCATTCATGTTTCTTCGAATTTTCTCGTGGTATGTGCGAGGATTAGGTGGAAATGTGCTTGACGTTGACGAGGGAAAATTTTGTGGGCAGTGGAAAGGCCTGCGCTTAAGGTTACAATTTGGTGTCGCGAGGTGAACATTCCTTGGCCGAACTTGTCTCGATGCCCAAGTGAGAGAGATATACACAGTGCACTACAGTTGGATGTTGGTGACCCGACCCATCCGTTCTGTCCAGGCGCGTTCCTATTTATAGTCTGTAAGAGACCGAGTCTTCCTCGCAGAATCTCAGAGATAGTTCGAGAATGAAAGAGAACATCGAATTCCGCTTCCCTTCGATCTGCTTTGCCGTGTTCACGCACTTCCTTGAAACTGGTTAGTTCCAATCGACTTAATATAAATTCATTTTCCAGGGAAAATGTTTAAATTGAGTCATCGAGAAATTGAATTCACATCTTAACTGTAATGTAAAAATATTTTATGAATGACAATTTTTCATAGTGCGTGAGTACAATTTATTATTCATATCCCAATTTATTCTAAAGATCATGAGGTTTCATTAAATTATGAGTGGAAATGGGCCAAAATATTTCAATTTATTTCATTAAAAAAAAAGCTTATCTTATTAACAATTTTTTTCACTGCCATATAAGAAATGAATAATTTATACCGAGGAAAAAAATCGATTGATACCGTAAGTTTGTACATTAGACAGCGACTCAGTATTTTGTTCGTTTCTGAATTCCTTTAAATTATTCAAGCCAGCATTTTGGCATTGCCAAAGGATTTATTATTCACACAACAGACAATCGATAAAAAACATTGAACCTACCGTTTCATCTATTAAAGTTGGGTAAAATTAGAAGCTAAAAAAATTGTAATATGTGACCAAGATAAACCAGACGTTTTTGCAACCTACCAAAAAATTAATTGCTCGAGGCGTAAACAAAAAAAAATATTTCTCATCTATCGCTAATAGCAACAGCTGAAAATTCTTCCAGTTAATAACACATACATATTTTCTCCCTACATCACCATTAAGGATGTATGATACGTACAGTCTCGCCAAAAGTGACTTCCAGAGACAATTACGATTACTTCCCGATAGGATAAAAATCGGAAAAAAATAATGCATATAAAACGTGCTGAAAAGATTGATTTCGCATAATAATAATCTCAAAATGTTATTGAAAAATTGGTGAAAGAAACAATTGTTCACCAAACAATCAGTCAACCTAACTTTTTTTCTAATGAATACGATATGTTAATTTATTTGAACGCGTATTTTTTCAGATTTTTTTCATTATTTTTATTTTGATTTTTTTTATTTTCAAAAATGTGCGGGAAATAACGAATTTTTCGATATGTGTTCGGCATAAAACCATCTACCACACTCAAGATTTTTTTGCAAAACGCGTATCCAAAATCTGTTATATTCTGCGCATTTTTGAAAAAAAATCAAAATCAAAATAAAGAAAAAAATCTGAAAAATTCATATGCATTCAAATAAATTAACATATCATTTTCATGAGAAAGCAAGTTAGGTTGACTGATTGTTTGTTGAACAAGTGTTTATTTCACCAATATGTTAATAACATTTTGGAATTATTATTATGCAAAATCAATCTTTTCAGCACGTTTTATATGCATCATTTTTTCCAATTTTTATCCCATCGGGAAATGATCGAAATTGTCTCTGAAACTCACTTTCGGCGGGACTGTACGTATCATGCATCCTTAATATCAGCTACAACAAGTTGCCGTACACCGCGCAAAAAAAAAGAAAACTCACTAATAACTCGCGAGTTGATGTATAATACAAATCAGAGCCATTAGCGAAGGAGAACGACTACTACATCGTCAAGAAAATGGAGCTTCAGCTCGGCAATTTTTTGTATTTCTTTCTCTTTTCTCACATAAAGCACGTTGCACGACATTCGTCGAAGCTTCGATTTCGTATCCCCGTTACAAAATGTATAACTATCTTCTTCTTGGTATATTCGCGATCCTCCGGCAATCGTTATACATATTGCACTGTTGGATCTTCCGCTGGTGGGCTTTGAGCGCAAGCTCGCGAACAACCGTGCCACGTAGTCGTCGACTTCGTCGTCGTCGTTAGTGTAATAATAAAACAGAAGCAAGTACTATAATAATGACTACGGTGTGTCGACGCTAGGATTTTGTGAGAGTTCGTCGAACCGCGAATATGTCGAGTGGCTCAGATCCGAACTCTCCACGCTTGTGTCTACATATATATGCATATATATATATATATATGAACGAATATCTATATGCATCCATAAAATATATGTATCTTGTATTATTCAGCGATATCGCGTTCTCATCGGAATGTACATATTATATACTTTTGGTGATGAGTAGGTACACATTGATGAGAACTGCAGAGGGCGATAAGTGGGAAGGGGTGAAGAGAAAGAGTCTGAACACTGAATAAACGCGGGTTCAGAGGCAGCTCGACCGATTGTAATTATTTTTTCCCCCGATGACTTTGTCATCACCGAGATGATCGGAAGGTGGAGAGGGGAGGGCCATAGTACTGTACGAGCAAGTGTGTCGTGGTGAATCGGTCGAGTGCAGGGTGGAAATGAGTGCACCCTTGGTCCCCTCGGCTTTCCCATACTCCTCATCAATGCGACCGCATTATATACGATGATACAAACGAGAGTTGCTGTTGCGGTGAGACTCGTAAAGTTAAACGCTACCGGACCTCGGCTGCGCTGTTTCGGGATGAACGGATCTCGTCGCGTTTCTCTTTCCATTATCGAGGCATAATCTCGCTGAACGTTGCAGTGATTTGTGCACTGAGAAAACAAGAGCCGTTGAATGAACTGAATTATTTATTTAGATTATACATAATTGACTGAAATAGCTTGGTATTTGACTAAAATAGCATGGTATTTGACTAAAATAGCATGGTATTTGACTAAAATAACTTGGTATTTGACTAAAATAACTTGGTATTTGAAGCAACGGTACGTATGGTATAAATAACGATATATATTTTTTGAGTCAATTGTATAAAAACTTTGAAATAAAACAATTAAGATATCATATATTATATTGCGTCGATTGAATAACTGATTGTATGTATTTAATATATGTTTGAATGAATGAAATTATTTAACGAAGTCTATATATGTGCAGAACTATTCCCATGGATTGATGACAACTATGCGTTATTTAAGCAGATCGAATGTTTAGTAGTAATGGAAAAATATTTCGTTGAGTGCATTTAATAATATAGTTAAAAACAACGACTGAAGATCGAATGTATTCATATTGTAATCTGCAGTAAATAAAGAAAATTCATTCACTCAGTCGCTTAAAACTAAATCGGATACATGTTTCATTGGAAAATCCATTCGATTGAAGCGATTATATATTAACTGCGCTCTAATGATATATTTTTGTGGTGAGTAATATTGTGTTAAGTAATATTGTTGTTTTGATCCAACGATAAATTTAGTCGGTGGAATTGACGATATTATACGATATGATACGAATAAGTATTTTGGTTCACGTTTATACTAAGACAGTTTCATTAAATCAATGAATATTGAGTCAAAAAAATTTAATATTTTGTTGATTCAAGAAATTTTTTTTCTATTGAACACAATAATTAATAAAATATGTAATCGCTTAAAGTGAATGGATTAGTTGATATGATCCAAATAAATGGTTTATTCGGCTGATTCCGTTGATTCTACTAAATATTTCTCCCAATGTACTGCAAAGAGATACTTGAATTTTAGCCAATGCTTACGATTCCTCAGGTCAATGACTTTGTAACGATTTTGCTTCCGGGTTGACAAAACTTTGGTTCGGTGGCATTTTTTTAGCTGTTCATTTGAGTAGATTCAGAATCGGGTAAAACATGGAGAAAAGTGGTCTAGAAAAAATGTGTCTGATTTTGTGGGTATGTGCAATAAGTGTGAAATTAAGAAATCTGTTATAACTTAAAAACAGATAGGGACATCAGACTAAAAGTCAACGCTCAAGTGAAGCAGTTTTTATCCTTTTATCCTTGTAGAATCATTTGAAATTGCTTGTATGGCTCAAATTTGAGCACTGTATAATTTTTCTTTTAATTTGAAAACGATGTAAATACAGTGAATCGTGAAGACTTAAACCTGACGATCTTGACATTATTCTGCACTTGCACTTACAACTAAAGTCGGACGTTTGGGCTGGAGCGATAACGCGGATCGAGAGTTATGATTTTTTCAAATTTACTCCGTTGATTTATTCTTGATAACTCGAGATAGGATGCAAATTGAATTAATGGAAATGTATGGCAATTTTATTGTATGATCACCAATTTTCCAAGACAACTGGACCATTTTTATAGACTATTGGATCATTTTTATAGACTATTGGATCATTTGTATAGACTGTTCGACCATTTGTCCAGACTACTGTACTGTACCATTTGTCTAGACTACTGTACTGTACCATTTGTCCAGACTACTGTACCATTTGTCCAGACTACTGTACCATTTGTCCAGATTGTTGGACCGTTTGTCCAAATCATTCTACCATTTGTCCAAATTATTGTACCATTTGTCCAGACTGTGGGACCAGTTGTCCCGACTATTGGACCACTTTTCCGAATTATTCAACCATTTCTCCAGACTATTGGACCATTTGTCCGTACTATTCAACGATTTGTCCAGACTATTCAACGATTCGTCCATACTATTCAACGATTCGTCCATACTATTCAACGATTCGTCCAGATTATTCAACAATTTGTCCAGACTATTAGATCATTTGTCCATAGACAATTCCAAACATTATTGGAGCAAATGACTTTAGATGAGTGGTCTCAAAATAAACCAACCCAACACCTTTCACAATCCTGATGTCCAATAATCCATTTCAGCACACTTATGATTTACATTCATAAGTTATAGTTATTGTTATATACACTCGAAGTACCATATCTCATTGAATATTTATTGTGAGATAAGCTTATAATCGTCGAGCGTAACAAGCAGTATTGGACTCAATTTTGGTATAAGAGATGCTGGTAGAGTCACGAGCTCACCAATTTCGTATTTATAATTGGTGGAGCGCGCGCGCGCGCGGAGCCTCGATTCGCGGCTATGTCCGACGCGCACAGTGATTTACAATCGATTCCACACACGACGAGTATGTTGCACCGTTAAAATTTATTAAAAGCATCAAAGGAGCGTGCTTTGAAACCTCTCCAAGTCTGGCCCTGTGCTCTCGCTTCCTCTTTCTTAGTCTCTTACTCTTCTGCCATCCTATCCCCGGTCCTCTCCCCTCCCTCGACGCTTACGGCTCTCGTACGTGTTTAGCGCAAAATAGCATGCGCGTAAATCTCCTTGGTGATTCGAGGGAGCGTATATATATGTATATGTATAGCGCGTTGCTTAGCGCTTTCCGAGGAACGCGCCCGAGCGTTACGCAATTGTAATTTAGATCCGGACGCACGACTCGCGTATCAACTCTCCGGTGTACTTCTGATGAGGTCGCACGCGCTCATCTCGACCAGAGCCATTAGCGAATCACACGGGGCGACGAGAAGAAAATTTTCGCACTCGCGCCGATTCTCAACACTGATTTCTCAATTTTGCGCTATTTGTCGTCGTCTTATTGCCACCCCAACAGCAACCCACCCGAGTAATAAGTCATTGATTAACGAGCAAATAGAATTATATTTGGCTGCCGGTCAAGGGCTTATGAATTTAAAAAGTATAGATGCAATAATGTAGGTCATTATGTATTTGTCCTGGCACACTTTGGAGGACAAAATTATTTTTGATTACTCACTGAGGTTATACTCATTGCATATGGTAACATTGTAGTGTGAACCACACACCGTGTTTAGAAGATTTTTTAATTTCGGAACGAAAGGTCGATTTTCCGTTTATAGGGCAATTATATATTTTGAATGTCGTTGGTAGCGATAAATTATTCACTCGGTGCTCGTCGCTTACCTGGCTACGCCGTCGAATACCGGTCTAATCAATAGTGAAGTACAAATTCTAAAAATCGACTGGACGATTGTGAATCATACAGACATTTTCACGGACACTGTCACAGACACTTTTACCGATAATATTAGAGATACTCTCGCAGACACTTTCACCGATAATATTCACCGACACTCTCACAGACACTCTCACAGACACTCTCGCAGACACTCTCACAGACACTCTCACAGATACTCTCAAAGCCACTCTCACAGATACTCTCAGAGACACTCTCACAGATACTCTCAAAGTCACTCTCACAGATACTCTCAAAGTCACTCTCACAGATACTCTCACAGACACTCTCACAGACACTCTCACAGACACTCTCACAGACACTCTCACAGACACTCTCACAGACACTTCAACAGACACTTTCATAGACATTCTCACAGACACTTCAATAGACACTTCCATAGACACTTACACGGACACCCTCACAGATAACCTCACAGGCACTTTCACAAACACTTTCATAGACCCTCTCACACACACTTACACGGTCACTCTCGAGACGCTTTAACCGACACCCTCTCAGACACTCACAGACGCTTTCACTGACACCCTCACAGACACTCTCACTCACACTTTCACAGACACTCTCACACACAGTCAAGCAGACACTCACACAAATACTCTCACAGATATTCTCGAAAACTCTCACAGACAATCGAACTTAAATATCGTTGAAACTATGAGCGTCTTTTTGAGTGTTTGTGAATCACTGACAGTATCCATGAGTGTGCACAAATAAACGTCACTAACTAATGTGATTACTACGTCACATTTTGCGTATACGCGACGAGTAACGTTGCAAGGGAAGAATCATATATTTAGGCAATAAGGCCGCTTATTGTGTCGAGGTATCTACCAACTGTTAACTTTTTCATTCCGCTCAAAGATTAGTTGGCGTTATTCGTCGAGACAATGCAACCAGGTCTGACACACCATCCCTTAGTGCGGTCTAGCTTGAGACTCCAGACTTTTTGTCTTTTGCCCAACCCCCCCAACCCCTTTCTTTTATTTTTTTTCCTGAGTGAGCCACCCCTCGTTCGCTCCCTTCTTTAGCTCGCATTTCCTCACCCTGAAAGGAATCCAAAAAATAACTGGCTATCCACGTTGAATTCAGGGTCCTCGATAGCAGTTATGCTTCCGGTCTGCCTCCATCTTTTGTTCAATTAAAGTTTCGGCTATTCTTTTCATACGATGACATACTGAAAAGTTTTAACCGTTCTTTCAATCCATTATCATAATGAAACCTGAATACGATTAGTACACACCGTTTTACGATAATACTGTCGCGGGTCGTTACAGAATTTTATGCACCGTAAAAAAGGACGTAAAAGTTCATGAAGATATTGTCAAGGAACTGTCCGAAGTTGGTTAGACATTCAGGGTTTCATTTTGCTAACGAGAAAAATAAATGTTATTTAACGATGAATGCCACCTAAATACGGGTTTTTCTTTGGGTTTTAAAAATCAAAAATGTGTAAAAACTGTAGCTCATTTACTTTATTTTTCAAAATATAAAGTAAAGTGAGTCGGTTGAGCCTGACTTCTTGATAACACTTTTTTTTATCGGTGCTTATTGCGATAATGTTATTTTAGCTGTAAATACTGATTACCATTTTATTTATATAGATTTACATTACATTTTATCAATTAGGACAGGATACAATGTTTCACTTTTTTTTGCTATGACTGCATACATTAATAATAGTCAATGGTTCAAAAATTCCTGATAATGCGTCGCCAAAATAAAGGTCAATGACGTAAATTGTTAATACCATCGATTTTGAGCGGCTGAGACTCATTTTGAACTTTTTCCCTGAACAAGGAAGGAGGTTGTAAAAAACTTTTCAGTTTCTTGCCTCAACCGGACCAGTTCCACCCTTAATTTTTTTTTCATTGCCGTACTGCCCAGAAGAGAGAAATGAACGAAGAGCCAAAGAAACTCTCTCGTTCTTTTGTAAACAATTAAAAGCTTCGTTCCCAATAAACGCCTTTTCCGTGGCTCAATTGCATTATACAGCCGGAGTTCTTACGGACATCTAGGGTTGACTCTCAAGACGCGGCCGGCCACAACTCTTCGGAGGTATAAGAATTTTACTTTTATTTAATTTTCATGGTCTTTCAGTATTCACCGATTTTTTTCGCCGTTGCTGAAATGAGCCACCAAACTTTAAAGCTGTTGGGGCGATTCGAAATCATCAAAGTATGTTTAATCTCAGAATAAAAAAATTACCGTTATCGAACGCTTGTAATGAGAAACACGTTCACAATAAACATAAAACGTTTTCCCAATTATTGTTATTAATACCAGTGATACTCACTGTTGTTAAAATAAAAGTGATGTACATATTAACGTCAATGATATGTTCACACATCCGAAAATTCCAGCGTGCATTTTTTTCGGTTCGGTGTCTAATTAACACACCGCGAAAATACTATGCCAAAAAAACATATAAACTCCTTAAAGATTCAAGCACGAAAACTAAACATAACCAAGAACCAAAACTTGATTACATTGAGTCGTAAGTGCGAGAGAAACAGTGCCATTCATATTTTGGCCTAAAGTATTTTTATATGTATTATATTTTTGCATGTTATTCGCGACCGATAATTTACAAATTTTAAAATTTACAAAATTACAAATTTACAAATTTTAAAATTTACAAAATTACAAATTTACAAATTTTAAAATTTACAAAATTACAAATTTACAAATTTTAAAATTTACAAAATTACAAATTTTAAAATTTACAAAATTACAAATTTTGAAATTTCAAAATTTACAAAATTACAAATTTTAAAATTTACAAAATTACAAATTTTAAAATTTACAAAATTACAAATTTTAAAATTTACAAAATTACAAATTTTAAAATTTACAAAATTACAAATATAAAATTTACAAAATTTACAAAATTACAAATTTTAAAATTTACAAAATTACAAATTTTAAAATTTACAAAATTACAAATTTTAAAATTTACAAAATTACAAATTTCAAAATTTACAAAATTACAAATTTCAAAATTTACAAATGTACAAAATTAGAAATTTTGTAATTTTAAAAATTACAAATTTGCAAATTAAAAAATTTGAAAATCCACAAATTAAAAAATTAAAAAATTTACAAATTTACAAATTTACAAATATACAAATATACAAATTTACAAATTTACAAATTTACAAATTTACAAATATACAAATATACAAATATACAAATTTACAAATTTACAAATTTACAAATATACAAATTTACAAAATTTAAAATGTACAAATTTACAAATATTATTTAGACGTGTCACAATTTTTTCACGCTTCATTTTCCAATTTATATATCTTATCGATCCCCTTAATGCAAGGTTTCCGTTTTCACCCTTTCGCCATTTTCCGCGACTCATGTCTGCAATTCGCGCTTCTGCTGTTCATTCCTCGTAATTCCACGAGTATTCGGGGGAGTTTGGGCTTAGAATAAAATATTCAAGACGCGACGCAACGTCTTCCCGCGTGAATTCCATCGGAGCGTGCATTTTGCCAGGCGTACATTCGATATAGTGGGATATGCGTGGCGGTAGCTTTCGGTGTCTGAGGGGTGACTGCACTCACCGCTAGGCGCGGGTAAGGGAGCGCGAATTAACGTACGAAAGACTGAGCATCGCTACTCGATCTCATATCGATTGGACGCTCAACCCTCGCCACTGTGTCTGGGCGTTTATCTATATCTATAGGAATTTTGCATGTAACGTAGTGCTAGTAAGACTTATCAAGGCAGCCGTTTTTTTTCTGGCCAGCAAAAACGAAAAAAAAAGTGAAAAATTATTGAAATTCGAGTTCCCTTGATTGATCGTGTTAATAACAAAGTTTTTCTTTCTTTCTTAATCTTCGTTCATTACACGCCATCTATATTTTATCTTAACGAAGCCAATGGGGGTTACCACGGTAGGGGGAGGGAGAGGGGTGGTATTTCTCTGGAGTGCTGGGCAAAAGCTTTAAGCAAACGTCTCCATTGATTGGCCGATGATTGATGGTTGTTTTTAGTGATTTATTTTTATTTTTATTTTCATTTTACTCAGAGTGGTCTCGATAAGCTTAACTTATGACGATCATTTGTTCGTCGAGGCATAAAAATTTTTTCTAAAATATGGTACGAAAATGCGATATTTGAATTTTTTTTGTTTGTTTTTTTCGATGGATAATGTTTATTTTTTTTTTAGTGTTGATATAAAACATAATTATGGAGTGTTATTAGGTCACTGACATTCAAGTCTTTAATATAGCAGGAAAAAAAAGCTGTTTTATGAATTTTTTTTTCGATTTCAACCCATCAATTATCGAAAAATGAGATAAATATAAAAACTCTACTAGAATTAATCTTATATTTTACTTTTGTGATTGAAAGGAACAACTACATGTGAAAATTGGAAAATTAAATTATTTCATGATTTTTTCTTAAAAAAGCGTCAACAGTTAAAGAAAACTTCATTTTTCATGTAGTCGGAAAAATGAGCTTTCACAAAACTTTTGTAGAATTCTGTTAAACGTCTTCACATTTTACAATAAAAAAATTTGTCAACAAAAAAAAAGAAGTTTTCGTGTTTTATCTTGCTTAACGTATAAAAATAATATTTCTAACCACACTTATTTTTTTCATGTTTCAGGTAATGATCATTTGTATTTCAACACTTCCCCAAAACAATCTGGGCAAGGCTACACAATTCATTGGTACTTGTAGGATGACAGCAAGGGTAAGATAACAAAAAAAACAACGAAAATAATGAAAGCGTTTTGAACAATGGATATAATCCGGTCGGTGAGGCGACGGTTCGATAGAAAGAGAAAATCCGAGGAAGCGGAAGACTTTGTTGAGGAAGAAGGGGAGGATTCAGGTGAGTGCAAAACACTAAAGGTGCGGAAAGAAAAGGAATATGCACTTGTGTAGGAATAATGGTATCGCAATATTGAGTTGTGGAGTGTATTGTCTGGGATTTATCGAGCGAATCGCTCTACCAATTACTGGTAGAGAACCTGTTGTTACGTAAACGCTGAACCGAACTCTCAACACCGTCCATGAGTCTTGAGAATGTAAGACGATGAAAAAAAACCACAGAAATTCGACAAAATGAGAACTTCTGAAGGAAATAATACATTTTTGTTTGGTAATTTGACTCAGGGTTCGTTCAATTGTCAAAATCTTATTTCAGCAACATAACTACAATTCTTAATAAAATTGTTATTCAAAATAATAATAATAATTCAAATACCTAATTATATTAAGCTTTTAAATGACTCATTGTTTTCAAAATCACTCTTTTTTTTATACATTCCGTAAATAATATTACAGTAATATCAGTAACATATTGCATAAGTATTTTATTGTAAAAAAGGAGATTGGAATTTCTTATGAAATTTTAGGATAATTAAACTAATAGAACAATCAATTTCAATGAAAATCAAGATACAACTGTTTTCAAATTTCGTCTCAACAAAATATATCTACAATTTTTAATCAATTAATTAATATGGGTGAGAGCTCTAAAAGAAATAATGAATGTCTAATTTTGTATGCAGTATATAAATGATTATTGGAGTCATTTTGAAAGGAGAAGAGTTATAAGAGATCAGATTATGTTTTTTCATAAGTAATATTGATTCGTTAATTTTTTAATTTAGATGGAAAATTTTTTTCATTTTTATTTATCGATCCATTGCAAACGGCTAAAAATTTAATCACATTCCGCGAAATTTCTATCTTTGCTTGCAAGCTGTAGGCTTTTTCTTTTATTTGTCTGCAATTATGCAACAACGTGCAGAAAAAGTTGATGCTGGCCAACGAATCGATAGCGTTCGTCAACAACGGTCACGCATATTTCGCGTTCCGACGTTTTCGCAACCCTTTTGTACGTCACCCTCGCTGTCTGCTGTGCCGGGAGTCGAAAGGGGCGGTTAGCTGCAGGCAACGCCGAAGAGGGACTAGAAGAACCGAGAAAGGTAGACAGCAGGAGCAACAGCCAATCGACGACTTATCTCTCGTCGCAATAATTAATGCGGAAAGCTGAACTTCCCGAACTTCTTTTACTTTGCTCGCCCAAACACAAATTGCTTGTTTAATAGATTATTAATCGGCAATTTCCGAGCTTCCTCTTTCCCACCACTTCGCGTCCGTCTTTTCCACCCTTTATCCAACAGACGTTGCCTACACTCTCGATCAACTTTCAACATTGGTCGTGGTGTAACTTAACGTCACACTAATAACAACAGTGATGATAATAATAAATAAAGTGCGGGTAGAAATAAATATTTTGTGGTAACAGGACTAACTTTGAACTCTGAAAAAATTCACATTCTAAAAAATCAGATTGTCGAAAGAATGTGAGTTAAATTACCTTTTTTTACACATGTTAACTAAGGGGGGTCGCGGCGGGAGTTAGTTATTGTGATGATTGTATACAAAATCTGAAAAAATTTAGATTCTAAAAATCAGATTGGCGAAAAATGTGACTTATATTACATTTTTTACACATCTAAACTGAAGGGGCGAGGGGGGGGGGGGGGGGGGGGGCGTAGCAGCGAGCGTTAGTTATTGAAAATAATTGTATAAAAGATCTGGAAAAATTCACGTTCTAAAAAATCGACAGTGCTCAAAATTCGATGTTCTCTTTTCGGTCGAAAATATGTTGTAAATAGTTAGAAAAGGCTTCTGGGTGAATATTATAAAATTTTATACGATTATTCCCAATAGCTAACGCTGCCCCCTTAATATTTGGTAAAAAAAAAAATTTAAGGGTGATTTTGTCGGTAATTTATACTTGACTTTATTAATTCCTTACAAGATATAACCCGATTTGTAATTTTGCAAAAGCTTTTTTGTAATAAATTACGCTAGAACAAAAATTTTCAACAAAACTTAATACAAATGACAAATTTCGGAGAAAAAAGATGCCTAAAATTTCGTCGTAAGCGCCGCAACCATTAACCCTAACCTTTTTCTGATAAAAACGAATGTCCCTCTAGCAGGAAGCAAAAAAGAAAAAGCGAGTTTGTATGACTTACCGGTAGCCATTAGCAAGTGTATCGTCCTGGGTCGTAAAAAAAAAAATCTTGGCACCCTCGACGCCTAACGCGTCTCCCCGTAGCGAAAACTAACATTCTCATTCCTTTTATTGCGATTTATCTTTTATTTTTATACTTTGTCATTTTCCTCGAGCGTTCGACGTTCCTGAAAATTCGTAGTTGTGTGGGGAAGAAACGGAGACTCGTGGTCCGAATACTGCAGTTGAAGTAGCGGCCGCGATCGCTTAAGGGTGGCGGACCCTTTTACCGGGGGCAAACACAAAATGCATTATTTATTGGCGGTAGTGGCCTGGCCAATTCATCGAATTCTCGCTAAAAGCGAAAGAGTTGAGGTCGAGAGGTACCGTGCGAGTTGGCACTCGTGCAACACGAATAGAAGCCACGTTGCGGCGAAGCAACGCGTGTGTACCTTCGATCGAGTTTCCGTCTCTCGCGTACATAGGAGTAATAGCCACTTTTTCCCCTACATTCGCGGACCCACACGCGACAAGCAGCCCCTTTGGAAAGTCGAGCGTGTTACTGACGGAGTGTGTATAGAGACCGTGTTGATAGGACTGTACTTTTGACTATAGCACCGACGCTCGATTTTTCAACGAAGCAATCGCCCTTAAACCGTCTCAAGAAAATTATGTTATTTGCGTACCAACAAGATTTCAACCAAATTCATAAATGCATTTTATTTAAGGGCTACATTAGGGTGTGTCAAACAAATATCTTAATTTTTGTTTTTTTGTTTTTTTACGACAAAAGTTCGTACACTGAGAGAAAAAGTTTCCTTGCTGCTTAATTAAAATCGAATTTCGTCTATTTCGTTGGTTGCACTGAAAATTTCCATTGTAATTCGCGACTGGAATTTACAGGTAGTAAATTATGATTTATTACCATTTAGTAAGAGAAGTGTGAAATTTTTTTCTACATTCAATCTATATTTTATTATCTTAAAAAGTTTAATTGTAGATGAACACTACTGCAATCACCTTAAACCGTCTCAAGAAAATTATGTTATTTGCGTACCAACAAGATTTTAACCAAATTCATAACTGCATTTTATTTAAGGGGTACATTAGGGTGTGTCAAAAAAATATCATAATTTTTGTTTTTTTGTTTTTCTACGAGAAAAGTATGTACACTGAGAGAAAAAGTTTCCTTGCTGCTTAATTAAAATCGAATTTCGTCTATTTCGTTGGTTGCACTGAAAATTTCCATTGTAATTAGGGACTGGAATTGACAGGTAGTAAATTATGATTACCATTTAGTAAAAAAAGTGTGAAGTTTTTTTCTACATTCAATCTATATTTTATTATCTTAAAAAGTTTAATTGTAGATGAACACTACTGCAAATGTGAGTCGAGCAACAAGTGACCGAAACTGCAACCTAACTTAATTTGTATAACCAGGAACGGATATTTTTTATTAATGTAAATGGAAGGACGATGACCGACATCAGGACCGAAACTAGACCGTTTACCTTACGGGATTTTTTTTAAAGTGCAAAAAAAAAAATGTTTGCATCGACGAATCTTGATACAATTAGAAAATCCACTTGTGAAAACGTCTCACTTTTTGGTGTTGGTCAGTGGTATTTTTTATGGAGAAAAAAAATCTGTGTTTTATTTGCACCAATATTTACGTATCATTATTTTCGCGGAGTTTCCTTTAAGATGGTGACCAACTCAATTGGAAGACACAATTATGAATTTTTTATATGCTACAAGTAAAGCTTAGAGGAGCCTGTGTGCAAAATTTCAGGCAAGGTTACCGAATAATTACGGTGAATAAACAAATACTAAGTCCAAGAATTTAGCATAGGTTCTTACGGAAAAAGCGTTGCAAGGGCTGTTTTATTCAGCTTTAATCCTATTTCGCGATTTGATGAACATAAAAATCTATGTGTAACGAGTACCGAAGATTCCACTGATTAAGTTGATCGTAAAAAAAAGTTACGTTACCGGCGTTTTAATTTTAAAGATTGTAGTTAACATCAACGACCAGTCTGTGAACATAAAACACTGAAAATATAGCAATACCATGAATTCAGACTACACCTAGAGAAATAGATCTAAAGGGTTTATTTAAATCGATCATAGGGTGTATTTGAAATGAATAAAATTTTATTCAGATCAGATAGAGTTCATTTAAATCAGATGAAATTTTATTTAGATACAATAAAGTTTATTTCGATTAAATAAAATCCTATTAGGCCGGCCATTGAATAAATAATTTATTTAATGGCCGGCCTGATAGTATTTTATTCAAGCGAAACAGTCTTTAATTAATTGAAATAAAATTTCATCTGATCGAAATAGACTCTATGTGATTGAAATAAGATTTCATTCATTCCAAATACACTACATAATTGATTCAAATAAACTCATCAGACCCATTTCTCTGGATGTAATTAATTAAAATACATCTGTAAACCCTTAATTCAAAACTATAATGGTATCTACAATTATTGGTATTTTTGTTGAACTCTTAAGAAAAAATTATTGAATCATCTATCAAGTTTTCGAAAACACTAATTAACCGGTAGTAAAGTAGGGAAAGTTAGCAGAAAGTGAGAGGGTAATTCGGGGCTAAAGGAAAGGGTGAGTATGAGACACTTTCGTTTGCTGGGGGTCGAAGCGAATCGAATAAACATTGAAGAGAGCCGAGGAACAACCCCCTTCTCAGGTTTACCACCCTCCGATACCCTTTTGCCTTTTACCTCCTGATTTATGTTAATGTTTTTGTCTCGCGACGATATACACCAAAAAGCGATCCCTTCCCACACTTTCACTCTCTTAAGTTAACGACACTCGGATTAACTTAACTGCTTTAAGGTGGCAATAAAGGTCGAACGATTTAACTGGCACTCCTCCGCGTTCTTATTATTATCGGAATACATTGCAAGAGTGAAAAGGTTAGAGCTATAAGAGAGGAAAGTAAAGCACATGCGATACTGCTACATATTTGTGTCTGTGAATAGTACGTCTGGTAAGTAGAAGTGAGTATCCGGGATAATGGGAAAAGTTAGGACTTTTGATACGATTATAAAAGTGGCGAGAAAGTACGTAGAGCTCAGTGACGTCGATCAATCTGTCGATTATCGTTCAGACCATGTCCAACCTTTCTATTTTTTATTCATAATGCTAGGCTCTTGACTGAGAATAGAAAAATGCGCGGAAAATTGATAATTGGTGACTCTAGCGTATTTGTTGAAAATTTTTTTATCAAGAGACGCGGTAACGACTCGACGCAAAGTATAAAATGTCAAATAAAAATTGTATACTATAACACCTAGAAAGTATAATTTATTATGAATGAATGATTATTCCAATAATTTCATAATTGTTGCAAAAAACGAATACGTCTTTATTTATACATTTTCGGAAAGTTTTATTTTTCGCACAATTGACAGATCTTTTATAAAACTCAAACAATCGAATAATTTTTTCCGCCTAGTGAATATTTATTTATTCAAGACGTAAACAGCTCGTATTTTTTATTTATCTCCAGAAACAAAATCTTCAAGATCGTGAAGTAAAAATCCTTTATTCGTAATTTATAAATTGCGAAAATAATAGTCAATCACACGAACAAAGTTTTCAATATAACTTTCCAACGATAATCCATCGTTGGCCAGTCTCTGTTGGCATGCTGAAATATTGTTGAGGTCAAACTTCTCAATAATGAACCAGCTTCTCAGTAATTGGCCCTTAATTCCTGCATTTGAGGTTCTAGTGGTGGTGAAAGTTTTTTTTCTCTTTAAATGCCTTCGTTCGTCGAAATAGATACTTCGCCTCGATAAGGAGTCGATATTTGTTTCGACGAGAGTATTTTCCCCTTCTCCTCTTGGAATTGTGAAAGGGATGGGAATTTTTGGGCAAACTGCTGATGTTCACTGGGTGTTTAATCGGGTGTACGTAATAAAGCTTGTTTATTGTTTTCCGAGAGGTAGGAAAGTGTGGCTTGCTTTCGGAAGAGGCCAGTATCAACGGTTTCGAAGCTTTGGTTTACTAAGTTTGTATTAAACCCTCTTGCCCTTCCAACAAGGACGTCCAGAGTGCAGAGCCTCCAGTGGCGGTTTTGGAACGGCCACGCGAGCGAAATTTCACTCCCGGATTACCTTATCTCCGGACTCTCACTCGCTCGCACGTTCCGCATCGCAACGCGTTCGGGTTACACGACATTCATGCCCTCTATGCGCCGAGCAATTCTGCAAACGAAAACCCGTATAGCGGTTCAAATCCTCGCACTGTTATACAGATATGTTACGAAAGCGTTACGTAGCGCTTTCGTCCGCCATCCCAGAAAGTTAAATCTCAACCTCAAAGTGTCCGGACAGTATACTTGATATTACTACACGGTCGTTCGAGTCTTCTCCCTGATTTTTGGACGTGAAATTCTTTCGCTTTGCTTTTTTTTTCGTCGGACTGTACGACTGAACGCGTTCAGATAAGCTTTTTGGTCACTTATCCTTTCTGTGAACCTGTGCGCTTACCGAGTCACTTGTACAATTTTTAGGGTACGGAGAAAAATGGTTAGATGGCACAAAGGGAGCGCTTAAGGATGTATGACACGTACAGTCCCGCCAAAAGTGATATCCAGAGTCAATTTCAATCACTTCCCGATGGGATAAAAATCGGAAAAAAATAATACATTTAAAACGTGCTGGAACGATTGAATTCGCATAATAATAATCCCAAAATGTTACTAACAAATTGGTGAAAAAAACAATTGTTCAACAAACAATCAGTCAACCTAACTTTTTTTAAATGGAAATGATATGTTAATTTATTTGAATGCATATGAATTTTTTCAGATTTTTTTCTTTATTTTGATTTCGATTTTTTTTATTTTGAAAAATGTGCGCGAAATAACGAATTTTGGATATGTGTTCGGCATAAAATAGTCTACTGTACTCGAGATTTTTTTGCGACCAAAATTTTCCAAAATTATGCACTTTGTGACCTAAAAACTATTTGTGCGAAAGATGTTTATGATTTTATTTTTTTCAAGAATTCTCATTTATCAATTATTCTTTTCATTAAAGGAAAAATAGAACCTGCAAAAGCCTTAACTAGTCAAAAAATAATTAGAGGTCGCTCACTAGACTCAAAAGCATTAGTTATTTTCTAAATCATATTAAAATTTTTTTTTTTGTTTTTTTGCATCTTTCACTGCAAACATTTTTTCCTTTAGAGTCTCTTAAAAAATGACATTTATTCTTTCCAATCGGAAAATATCTAAAGGTCGTTCATTCCAGTAAAAATACCAGTTGTCGAAAATGAAAAAATATGTATATACATCAATTTTGAATGTCTCTCGCCTGAAAAATAACCTTTTCATTTTAGTAAAATCAACCTAGTGAACGCTTTGATCGATATAAAAAAATGATATGAAAAAAATCTGTTTTTTTTTAATAGATAAAACTTTAGTGCAGTGAACAACCTTTAAATATTTTTCGACGAGTTAGTACTTCTACCAGCTTCATTTTTTTTTCAACAAAAATAGTAATTGTTAAGTCAGAAGTGTTGAAAAAATAAAGAAATAAAAACTTGTGGCTTTTTCTGCGAAAATCATTTTTTCGATACAAAGAAATAAATTTTTTTGTGAGACTAAGAAAAAAAATGGTACTTCAAATATTTTGACCCTCATTCATATATATAATGAAATTCGTTAAACTTTTACTATTTTAGTGACGTCAAGTCTAGCTAATCGGGTAATAGATGTCAGGATTTTTCAGTTGTTTTTTAAAACAAAAAATTGTCTCCAAGTTAAAATAAGAAAGTAAATAACTCAGCAATGCGGATTGGTTCGGAATTTGCAGGATTTATCTCCGTGAATAGAGCACAGAGTGTTGTTAGGAATTTGTACTCGGAGTAAATGCAATCAATATGCTATTAGCGTATCAACCATTCATGAGAATCGATGAAGTAATTTCGCTTCAGTCTCTCAACTTTTAAATCTTATATATAACCGACCTCTCGCGGCCACGTTTTACCATATTTGCTATGCCACCAGAGTAGGAAATGGTAACAAAGGAACAGAAAGTTGGCCAAATCATTAGTTTCGCTGATGAATGCTTTTGTCGGCGAAGCAAGTATTTGCCTCTGCTTTCTATTCTCGTTCGTCAATAGCGCTTTTATAGATAAATTCTATTCATCTAAAATCAACAATGACTCAATAATTGATTTCCTTATTAAATGTAATTGCTTAAAGTATCCACGGCAATAATCGATTTCGATTCAATCAATGACCTTTTTTCTTAGTCAATAAGAAGAATTTTTTTGCCACTACATACAAAATGTGAAACTGTACTTTTCAGTCCTAATAATAATAATATTATAAAACTATCAGTAAAAGACACTGAGAAAAATTGACTGTCTTAAATCGCTTTCACACCGTAAAAAAAATATTTCATCTTTTCCCACTATTACTTTGAGTACAATTTCATTCAAATGTTTCTCATTTTCCATAATTTCTTCATAGATTCTCACGCTTCTAATATTTATCTATCTTGAAGTACCGTAGTCGTTAATATGAATCAAGCATGTGACACATTAGTTCAATTCGTGGAATTTGTTGGTGTGTATAAGGTCAAATGTTTGTTAAAGCAACAAGAAAAGTTTCTCATGAAAAAAAGTGTCACTTGAAAAAAAAATTCAGTCATACTTTTGCCTTCGAATAAGTTGCAACATATTTTTAAACATTATCAATAATAGGCATTACTTTTCAAATCAATTTCCTACATCCAGATGAAAAAAATGATTTTATCACTGGGTGGGGGTCAAAATAGCGAATGACCAAAATAGCGAATGGTTAAAATAGCGAATTTCGAAATTAGAAACGTCTGAATCTACAATGGTCATCATTATGAAATTCGAAATTTCAGCCATTCGCTATTTTCACCGCCATCTTTCGAAAATTCATTCAAAATAGCAAATGATAAAAATTGCGAATGGCTGAAAAAGCGAATTCCATAATTATGGACATTCTACATTTAGACGTTCCTTATTATTTAAATTGGCTATTTTAGCCATTCGTTATTTTGGTCATTCGCTATTGTGACCCCCACCCTTATCACTTCCCAAAATAACTAGGGATAATTCCAAAATAATTTTTAAAGTATTTTATCCGAAAGTTTCTTACCTCCGATTATTCCTTCGTAGACTTCCACACCTTTAATATTTACATTTGTCCTAAAGCGCCGAGCCGTTATTATGAGTCAAGCATTCGTCATACTAGTAGAGTTAGTGGAAGTTGCTGATGTGTATAAGGCAAAATGTATGTTGAAACAACAAGGGAAATTTGTCATAGCTGCGCCATTACCACCATCGTGGTCTTATTTGTTTCTTTTTTTTATTATTATTATTGTCGGCCTTTTTCCTCTGTATGTTTACCCGATACCTCTTCATTTATTTCACAATTGTTTTTTTTTCTGCTTTCATTATACACACGTTGTTCTGACTGTCGTGTGGTCGCGGTCGATGGTCGCGACTCGGAAATTCCGTGAACGGAATGGCGCCTATTGGCATTGGAATAAATAAACACATGGGCAAAGATGACGACGGGAAAACGGGCGTAGGTGTGTAGGACGTTCTTCAGGATCGTGGCCGTACAGTTTCAGCACACCTCTCGTCGTCCTCTGTCCCTGCTTATGTTTGCACAGCCATAGCTACTCCTCGCTCGCCAGCGCCGCAGTCGCGTCCATCATAATACAGTTCTCGTGTATACACACATACTTATATATCTACATTTTGTTGGTTGTTGGTCGACAGTTGGCTCGGCCGAGCTCACTGGCTAATATAAGCAGCTAATGCAGTACACAATTCTGTGAAAACAACGATGTTTGTGCAACCGATCGATACATTATGCGGCAGGAAAAAAAATCTATTCAAGTATTTCGATATTACTTTTGCTGCCTCATAGAAAAGGCTTTGTTTAATTTTTTTTTTAAACGTTCGAGATTTTTATTTGAGATAACTCAGACTTCCCCAGGACTTCTAGAAAAGTGGTTTAGAAAAAATGTGCGTGTGCGTGCGTGCGTATCTGCATATCCGATAAAAAATTGAAAAACATTAAAAAACCATCAAAATGAGATTCAATAAGTCTGTAACTTATAACCGAAAATATATAAAATTTCATCCGGACAATTTTTTAGAAAATTTAATGTTCTAATTTATTCCTATTGACTTTTTTGTACTAACATCAGTGGTTCACTTAATAACAGTTAAAAATATAAGAACCACGATTTCGTTGGTCTGTCACTTTGTGAGTATCAACGATACAAAAAACTCGCCTAGTCCATCAGACGGACGACAAAGTTTTCCTTTAATTTTTTGTCCTAACTTCAATAATTTAGCTAAAAATGTAAAAAAAAAAAAAAACGGAAAATGTACAACATAAAAAATTCCAAGGCTCTGTAAAATATCAAATATTAAGGATAGAAATTTATCTCAAAGAGATTTTTAAAAAAATATTTTAAACGTTTAAAAAGTTTAAAAGTTTTTGAAACTTTTTTGCCTCGAAACTTTCATCAAGTGTGAACGTAAATTTTTTTTTTTTCGAAAAATTCGACAAATCATCATTAGAAACGTAAAACTAGAATATGATGAAGAAAATCCAGTAAAACTAAAGCTAAGAACGTTTAATTTTCGAAAGACATTTATTTAATACTGTAGGCACACACTGCTTAGTTCAATTCAATTTAAAAGTTAAGGCATAAAAAATACAAACAACGATGCACTATCTTTTAAATAGATTTTGTTTTTCAGATTTTTAAAAATATACACATTAATTCCTTAGTCTATACTGTTATTATACGGCAAAAAAATTAGCTCTGCTACAGATATTACAAGCAACGTCATATGAACTGAACGTGGATAGCATGACATATCGATGGCATGCTATCCGACTCATTGATATAAAATCGTCGCTGCGTGCTAGTCTTTCGCGGAGCTATGTGTCGTGCAGTTTGTCTGAACGTTCGCGCAAATTTCTCACTTCTATCATATGCATGTACTATAGTTGCCAAGGAACGATGACGTGCGGCGCACGTCGGCCCGACTTCGCCGGTACGTCGAGACTCTGAAGTTGCTGGGGACGATGACGAAGAGGGGCCGAAGAGGGAGGGAATCGTAAAAGATGAAGATACGGTGATGTAGGCACCGGCAAGCAAATCAAGCATATCTCTTCGTGAAGTAATGTTTCTTGCCGACATACATCACCGATGAAGTTAACAAAAATATTGTTAAATTTCTTATTCGCTAAATAAAGAAACAATGTCTCAATTTGTCCAATTGGATCATTCGTAAAATAAACGATTTTACTTGTCTTGCTATGGCAAAGTAGCAAAATACAGAATATTGCCGTCAAATTAGAATATTCGTGAATAGAACGATTTTTTCGTACAAAAAATTAAAAGAATTGTTTCGTTAAATTAAAATACAAATCTCTCATAAATATATTTTTTTAAATAATGAACATTCAGAACGAATTTTGGGTAAGATAAACGAAAAATTTCCATGTCCATTAGTGACCGGAAATTTTTTATTAATATTTTTATTCAGTTAAAAATAACAATGTACTGTTTTCCTGCCGTTACGCAATGTTCGTGTTGCTTCGATGGTAAAAATTTGGATTAAACGTGACCTCATTAGCAAAAGACATAGTATTTAATGGGCATAACCGATACAAAAGTAAAATACGGTTTACATTCAAGATGATTGACAGCGGCACATCTATCACTAAAGACACGCACACGAAAATAATCTAATCGGATATATAAGCGAAATATGAACGGTATTTAATCAGCCGAAAGATGGATTATTCATATTTTAATATGGAAACTTATAGAATTTATATATTGGTTGACCGGCAAAGGTATCAACGGTGAATAACAAATTACTTAAATTAATTAGTTTAAAAAATTAAAGTGTGATTCATATTTGGATCATTCTGTTACGTCACAATATTATTAAACGAATGTGATACCATTTTATATTTTCATCATTGAACAAATTCGATGAGAATAATTGCAAAAAAGAATCATGAGTACTCAATATCAACCCGAAATATGCAAACAAAAACCGCATTTACAAATCAAAAAAGAGATACTTTTAATTAAAAAAAAAGAACATATAGTTCCATACATAGAGATAAGATATTAATAGTTAAGATATTTGCGTTAGAAAAATCGATATTTTGCATGTATATTCTTTGGTGAAAAGATACCGTGTATCGATACTTAAATCTGAGGATCGACAATCAATTGATCTACTTTCCTTAGATTTCTAAATAAATCTTGAAAAAACGAAACTCCTTGCAGCAATCAAACATAATTGTCTGAGTGACTGATTCTCAATGATGGATAGGTTTTTTTTTCAAATTGACCGTAATCGAGCTGAAAGAACTAGACAGGCTGTATGGATTAATTATAATAAGCAAAAACGTGTTATCATTTGAGTTTTCTTTAAAGAGAATACGATTGTTCATCAATTGATACGTGTAAAAGAGTATACAAATGTAACCTGTAAAATCTACAGATCTAACAATCTTTATTAGTGCGTACTGTACAAGTTACGTGAAGAAACTCGTGTTTCTATCGGTATTTCCTATATAAAATCACGAGATAGTAAAGTACGATAAAATGGCAGCGTTTACTCGTTAATAAAATGTTCGATTTTCTATGTATCGATACTTTTTTACTCTGTATATTGTGGAATCGATACTCGTCGATACGATACGAAACAATACCGAAAATCGATTCTATTCCGACGCTCTGTCATTCCTACTTTAGACAGAATACAATACTTTGTTAATTGATACGTGTAAAGAAGTAAAAATGTAACTTATAAATGGTACAAATCTAAGTCTTCACGAGTGTGTAAGTTAAAAGGTTCATGAAAAAACATTGTGATTTTTATCTCTATCTTGCGTATAAATTTACGTGATACTAAAGTACGATGAATTAACGATATTAACTCGTCAATAGTATCTTCGATTTTCCATGGATCGACACCATTTTCCTCGATATATCGTGGAATCGATACACGTCGATACGATACGATACAATACAAAATCTCAATACTTTTATCGAGGCATCCCTACTTTAGACAGAATACGATCGTTTGCCAATTGATACGTGAAAAAAAGTACAAGCGTAACTTACAAATCGTACATATCTGAGAATCTTTATCAGTGTGTAAGTTACAAGTTTCATAAAGAAACTTTGCGATATTCATCTGCATATTCCGTATAAATTTGCGTGATACACCCGCTAAATAAACATGATTAATTCCTCAATGAAATCTTCGATTTTCCATGTATCGTCACGATTTTCCTCGACACATCGTGCACCCGATACACGTCGATACGATACAAAACCAAATACCGATACTTATCCGACGGCATCTCTAAGCCACAGTGATATGTCCCACGGTCACCTTATTACCCATTAATCCACCGTCCAATTAGCAAATACGTGAAATCGCGTGAGCGCTAACAAGCCTATCAATCGATACTCGAGCGTTTGTCGATTTCGGCGGAGTCACTGCAGAGGGAAAGGGAGATGCTGGTACATAAAGTACTTTATCCATCGTTGATGCTCGAGTGAGAAGGTCGTAGGGACAGTGAAATCGGGACTGTGCGTCTCCAACACAATTCACCCATCAAAACACACATCCACACAATCACACACACACACACACACACACACACACACACACACACACACACACACACACACACACACACACACACACACACACACACACACACACACACACACACACACACACACACACACACACACACACACACACACACACACACACACACACACACACACACACACACACACACACACACACACACACACACACACACACACACACACACACACACACACACACACACACACACACACACACACACACACACACACACACACACACACACACACACACACACACACACACACACACACACACACACACACACACACACACACACACACACACACACACACACACACACACACACACACACACACACACACACACACACACACACACACACACACACACACACACACACACACACACACACACACACACACACACACACACACACACACACACACACACACACACACACACACACATATAAATCCGTGGACACAATGACTGACTCACCGACTGACACGCCATGGCAAAGCCCGTGCGTATTATCGTGTATTTGGTGACGAGAGCGAGTGAGAAGAGCTGCAGAAAGAGAAGCGATTGTAGGAGAAGGACGTATAGCCGTGTAAGCGAGAGAAACGTAACAGGAGGCGCTCGTAGCGTTTGACGATAGCATGAGGCGGTGGTGCGGCAGCGGAGAGCGACTCGCGCGCGCTAGCGAGCGGGGAGGTCGCGCGGGGCCACGGGACTGCGAGCGGTATACGGCAAGCGGGACGTACGGGGCGGTGAGGCGGCCGGAGGGGGACGAAACGCGTAAACAGAGAGTCAACATGTAAACAGGCCACTCGCGAGACAAACAACGTGGGGGCCGCGAGCTCTGCGTTCGCCGAGCCGGGCCTCGGATCGTTCTCGCTCGCTCGCGCGTTCGTCGTTCGCTCGCCTTCTGTTTTGCGTATACGTTCGTCGGCCGTGTCGCGGATTTATCGAATCTCCGGGGCCGTCCTCTGCTTTACTCGCACACGATCCTCGCTGCTAGTGGTACCGCCGTCGTCGGTGCAACTGAAACGTCTCTCTACGCGATTCGCGCTGTTATACGAAACAAGGCATTCCGCTATAATCCCACCGCGTTAATTTTCCATACATATCGTTCCCATCAAATCATATTTCTTTCATTTTCTCTAAGCATTGTCACGAAAATTCACAATAATCGTCGGAGCAATATTATCACGGATAAAGATAATAAACGAAAGATTGTGAAAATTTGTTGTAAAGTTGAGTTGAGTGGTTTAGTGGCGTAGAAAAAAAAAATTTGTGGTGATAAATGTAGTGAGTTGTTAAAGTTCGGTTATTACGTAGTTAAAAGGTTTAATTATAATACTGCTTGTGTAGTGGCAGTCAAGAGGTGCGCGAGTTTCGTTAGCTGTGTTGCTGCTCTTCGGGTTCGTGAAAGACAGAGGAATATCCATCGAGTGGTGAAGACCGTGATACACTGGCAAGACGTACGTAGCAGAGACGCAAACGCTGAGCGTGAAGTGGGGCTCTTCATAGTGGCAGTGTGTGGTGGTAGTTGACAAGGTCGTGGTTCAACGATGACTGACGAATGGGACTCGATGGGCCGCCTGATGACACGGAGGGGAGAGTTCTTCTTGGCTTATTCTCTCTTGACTCTTCGCTGCACGATCGGGTGACAAGAGGATTGATACAACAAATTTATGCTATCCTTACTAATTCGCTTTCCACAAATTAATACAACGTTCTTGGAACACGACGATTAATCGGTCAACCGCAATTGCTTGTTGAACGTTTCGTTCGTCAGACGGGAATTGAAAAATAAAAGAGGAAAAAAAAAATAGAGAGGAGGAAATAATATACAGAATACAGATATCGGAAGGTTCACGTCACTGCGACAGCCCGTTCGGGACAGCGCGACGCCGTTCAACAGGTGCATGCGGTCGCTGCGCGTCACTCCAATGCAAGACGTATGTAAATTCATGAATCTTGTATACGTACACATATTATACATAAACAATGGCACGGTAACGTTTATACGGTTGTATACCACTTCTCATCGTCTCTCGTTTTGTAAAGACGTCAACGCTCGCGCATACATGATGATTGGAAATGCATCTTTTATTTACTGAATTAATTGACAAGGGACTGCACTTACGCTGCACTTTTGTGCACACACGATTTTTCGTTCTTCGGGCTTTTCGATTGGAGAAAATATTGAGCGATGGTCATTGTAGGGGAGGGGGAAGGGTTCGATATGCCAACACGTGGTTCAGGGACACGTGCTTCCTATTGTGACGTTCGTAATCACGGTGGCGGATTTATTGTCTTTACGTCGATTTTAACTTCGTACACGTCATATTTCGAATCAGTTGTATTTCACGATTGGAAATGCAACTTTTTTGTGTTTCTTCGAATTGAAGGTTATCGAAGAAGTATTTTTGTCATTATTGTTTTGTGATATTGTGGGATTGGGGAAAGTGCATTCTGCATAAAAGAAACTTCAATCGAGGAAGAAGTGACTCTTTTTGGAAATTGTTATGGGAACGACTATTGTTTACGAATTTGTTTAAGATGTTGATATAGCGAGTTCGTTTCTAGAATCGAAATCGACACGTGCTCTGAGATGTGTACTTTGAATGAATAATTATCTTTTTTTTTTGTATCTGAATCGATAATAGAAACTTGCGATAGTTACGAAATTATGTTTACATTTTTGCAATCTAAATTCTTGAAAAATTTATTTTCTCAAGGTTTGAATTACGGCTCAATTTATTTGTCGATGCATCAACAAGACAGCACAGTCAAATCAATGGTGAATTTTTAAAATGATTTGTTTCATTTAATCAAAAAAAATCCTTCCAATTTTTAAAAAACGAAGTGTCTGTAAGTTTGCACCAATTACCGATGGAATAAGTCACGAAGTTTTTTCAAAAGCCGAGTTGACAATTTCAGTTTCTACTCGAAATATTACATTTGCGTAGTAATGGCATATCATTATTTGCGTTTGAAGATTCGTTAATTAACTTTATGTTGATGAGATTTTTTTGTCACCTGTTGATTTCATGCGATATATAATTTTTTCCATCTCCGTAAGTAGTTATACGAATATAAATTCTTGTATTGATCACCAAGGATAATGTAATTAATTTTTTAGAGTAATTGTATCAATTCTGTTTTTAATCATGGTGATAAATAATCATCTATATTTGGCTTGAATGCAATGAAGGGGTACAAGCTGATTTATTTTTACTTACCACGTTATCCCGTGATGTATTCGTATTCGATATTAGGTATAATAATGGGAACAGCACAAAGAACGATGCATACTACAACAGGACAATATTACAATCGCTCATGTGCGCGAGTGTAAACAAGAGCATAACGAGCAAACAAGACCAATACCGCAAAATAATGCATAATATATCGTGTCGTGTCCAGGACTGCTGGAAGATTACATTGAATTCGACCAGTCGATAAATGCACGCGAGGTACTCACTCGCTTGTACCTCTAACATGGCAAGCGTGAGCGACCGCTGTATAGAATTTACAAAACACATGCGTGCCGTAAGAGGATAAACGTAGAAATATTATCAAAACAATCTATTGTATCTTGGTGGGCAACAATACGATGTTATTGGATACGTTCGGTCAGCTGTAGCCGCTCAATTTTCGCAGAAATTAATTAAAACCAGGCATTAAAATGTGAAGGACGTACATCGAGATATTATTTAATCCCTGACCATTTCATATGAGAGTTAGTTATGTGTTCGGCAAAAACATGTTTATATGAATCCAATTTTAATAAAATAAAATTATCACGTGTTTGTAAAGAGACCGACAATTTTTATGATTTGGGTTGAGGGTTATAACAAAAACCTAAATATTTATGTATTTATAAAAGGAGCATTAATTATGATGTTCACATAAATATGGTTATAGAAAAATATCATTACAAGTTTTATACTGCTTCGGTAGAAAACAGAAATGCAGGAATAATTGCTGAATAGTTTTTCTGTTACAACACTTTATTTTCATTTCAACCGTTTTTAGTCTGAATTGAAAAGCTTTGGATAATTTTGACAACCGTTGAATTCTGTTGGCATTGTACTTATTGATTTTTGACAAGTACATCGCTTTCGGATGCGATAAGTTTTATTTTTTAGTTATTGATTCAGAAAAATCCTTAAATTTGAAAAAAGTTAATTTATTTTCAACGGGAACGAAAATGTCAAGTTAAAGCCTCCATATTAAATGTTCTTGTAACCCTAAAATTAGCGGCAAATTTTTAATATACAATTAAACATTATTAAATAAAATAAATTCCCTTTTGTAACACTTTTAGGTTTAATATTTAGTATGAAACGTTGTGAAATGATTCGTAGCAGTGTATTAAAAAAAAAGTATTATAAAATATATATTAATACGTAAATATTGTACATTATTTTTAGTTAATATTTTTACTGAGATTTCAAGAATTTTCAAAGATGGTTCATTTTGCTTTCATTGCCTCCGTAATTACGTGGAAAAACATTTCCCTGAGGCAATTTCAGATCTGCACGTCTGCGTCCATCAGCGGTGCTCGTCTGCAGAATCCCTTCGAGTACCATAGGAACCGAGCGCCGTATTACAACATTTGAATTAGTCTTTTTTCTCTGTCCACTTATTTTCGGCCCTGTGGACGGCTGAGAATTTGACGTTGGTAGACTGGAGCTTTGGTGGAAAATAAAGAATAAAGGTCGAAGGGTAACGTGGCAGCTAGTACCGCGTAGGGCATCGGCAACAGAGCGAAGTCCGCGGCCGCAAAGACCCACGGGAATTCTTGGGAATTGGATCATTTGCATTCCCATGACCATCGTACTCGTGACAATATGGCGGCTGTGGTAACTCTGTGGCATTTGCAACTGCAAATCTCGAACTCGGTACTTCTGGCAATTCCTGTTTTTTTTTTTCATTCAAATTTGCATTTTTGTTCATCGCCATATAAAAACATTGTAAAACTCTGGTTTTAAGTCTCGTGACGATTCACCTGAAAATAGCATCCATCCGGATGCACTTTGTAATTCGGTGTATCCGATGGATTATTTTTGAATATTCTACTAGCGAACCTACGAAATTTTGCTTCCTCACGGATGAAGCTTCGTTTTCACGAACAAAAAACTTTCGTTGAGGTTTTTATATCAGTTGACTCAGATTTTTCCAAAAAATGGAGAAAAGTGGTTTGGAAAAAATGGCTGTGTATTCGTGTATCCGTGTGTGATAACGAACTCAAATTTCGTACATGAAATCGGTACTTCTTAGCGATGATTAGTACATAGTTTCGTTTTAATCTGCAATGTGGTTCAAATTTCTCAGAATTGTAACTTTCAGAAAAAATTATATTATTGCCTAAACGTCAGCAAAACATAAGATAGCAAACTCAAATTTTGTACACGAAGTCAGTAGTATTCAGCAATAATAAGTACAAAATTCCGTCATCATTTTCTATATGGTTTAAATTTTTCAGCATTTTAACTTTGATTTAGAATAAAGGTGCAAAGTTAAACTTTGCAAATTGTTTCCTCATTACTAGTGATTTTTTTTAAAAGCTCTATGAGGAAGCTAAAATTGATGAACGTACTTCTTCATACAAGTAGCTTTGTAAAAAGAAACCAAAAATAATGAGGAAGCAATTTGCAAAGTTTTTACTTTCTCATCCCATACAAATCTTGTAAAAATCAAAAGTCCTTCAATCCAAGAAAAAATTGACTGTCAGATTTTCGTGAAAATTTTGGTTTTAACTATTTTAGATTCCACAAAACTCGTAAACTGATTTCACATGACCCACAACAATAACTTCTAAAAACGAATGCGTTCTACCGTAAAACTTGTTGTCTGTCATCTATAAATTATACAGAGTATTGGTATTGAAATTCACAAAAAAATCGACCTTTTCTGATACTGTACCTTAAATGTAAAGGAAGCAATAAATTCGAAGTTCATTTACAGCTCGCAATCTAAGTAAAAAAATATAAAATTCTCCCAAATTGCACAAAAAATGTCAGTAAATATAATACTGAAATCATCGGTGCATGATGCTGATAATTCGTACAGAACCTTTCTCTTCGCGCTGTTGGTCTCGAAATTCCCACGAGAATCTTATGAATTCATCGCCTTAACCAATGTGAAATTTGCAAACGAGGGAACGAATATCTGTGAAGATCATTGCCACGATAACTTATACGCAGATCCGCCGTTCGAAACCGAATAATATTTGTGACCTTGAACACAGCATAGGTCGTCAGAAAAAAAACGTTTCCAAGTTACTCGTGTTTTACAGTCGCGCTAAACTTCCTCTATGACTATGGGATTTTTTTAAAAGCCTGAAACACTCGTTGAAGAAGGCTCAGTGAAGAATTTGTCACTTCCGGTCTAAGCGTCGGCAATTCGTTGAAAAACAGATTCAACCTGGACACCCAGAGTACAACGCCCTGCGAGAGGAGAATGACGCGTTTAATTTTACATGTCGGCACCAAGGCCATATACAAGTGGTGGCGATGATCGTCACCGTGTTTTGGAACAATGCAGAATGCGGTTTAATTTGGTTCCCCGCGCGTGTACGACGTCTGCTTCGGCGCTCTCGGAACCGGCTCGACGTGTTTACTTCGCTCTTCGTCACGCCCGTCTCGACTCGCTCGAACCGATCCGAGCTCGTTGATATTGTACCTCGTGTCCGTTAATGCAGATGTGTGCACGCGCCGCCCTAAGCGTTCATGCGCAGACATTTTCACCGTATCGCAGTAACAACGCCAACGCATCTGCGTGTAGATGTATTAATGTGCGTATGACCCGGAGATCCATACGCGTCTCCTTCTCTGGGGAATGCCTTAGTATAGCCGAACCTCTGAAGAGACGCCACTTCGGTTATCAACACTTTGAAGCATTACGTCGTTTCTATAGAACCCGATTCTACACATCACCGACACCACCAACTCTACACAACGGCAATTCGACACGGTTCGATTCAACACATCAGCAATTGTCACAATACTCAACTGCACACATCTCGAACTCGAAACATGCATGAATTCCACACAATCCTATTTCTCCACAGACCAAAACTCTCCATAGAAAAGTTATCACAAGTTAAATTCACAACGTCTATACTTTATACAAGCAAAACTGTACACAGGCAAAACTGTCACGGCAATACGTCGCTTCTGAAGAACCCAATGCTGCACATCACCGACTCTACACTACCAACTCTACACAATGGCAATTCAACACGGTTCAATTCAACACATCAGCAGTTGTCACAATACTGAACTGCACGCATCACCAACTCGACACATGCATGCATTGAACACAACCCCATCTCTACACTTGCCGAAACTCTTAATACAAAAATTATACAAGCATTCACAACGAATATACTTCACACAAGCAACACTGTAGACAGGCTAAACCGTTCACGAGCAATATTCACAACGGCATTATACAACCCAGGCACAGTTGTCACAAGCTAAATTCCCGACGGCAATACTCTACACGGATCCATGGATAGTTGAGAGATAAACTAACAATTATTTTTTAATTCTATCACTTACCAAATATGAATCAACAGTGATGTCATTAGACAACCTAACCAACACTTATTTCTTGAAAGACATAAGTGTGACAATTGATTGGTTGTACTGATAAGGACAAAAATAATAATGGTTTTTCATAATAAATATAAATGTTTTCCAGAGCGTCTTTTGAATTATTTCAAAAATGAAACACACAAAAATAGATAAATCGGGGATTGTAAGGTTATCAGTGAATCGGTATGAATTGCAAAGTAGAATTATAGAATAATTCCTCAAAATCTAAAAACTGATAAAAACAATGAAGTCTAGCTTTATAAATTTTTAACTATCATTTTGTCTGGAGAATTGGAAAAAGCTTCGGGTTGCACTATTTTATCTTCTTTCTAGGAATTAGGACCGAATAAAGTGCCAAGAATGCGCCAGAAGCTATTTGGAAAAATGTCCATTAGGAGTAGCAAAATTAACCAAGGCCCCCGATCTATGCCACAGGAATTGAATGATCTTAACCGCAGCAACTTGGCCAGATTGAAATGAGTCATGTGTGCAATTACCTGAAAGAAGGATTTCCTGTTTAGTTGCGCTAGTTCTGGTGGGCGTTTCTGGAGCGAGCTCTGCGAGCGTATAAACACTGAACGCTTAGAGCTAAATCGCGCGTAATACCGTGGCGTATACGTACTGATGTTCTCTGTAGCAAAGTACTGAAGCTAAATAGTGCTACAGTAGAACCTCGATTTAATGGACGAAGTGGGACCGGATTCTATGAAATCAGCGAGCCCCTGGCGAAGCATAAAATATCCCTCTACCTTCACGTACGACCAACACTGAATCGCAACAGAAAAGCTAAACAACCGAGGTCAGAGTGTATCGAAAATTTACGAAATGGCCAAAGTGACAAATCATCGCGCGTCGTCGGTTCACTTATAAATGCATTCAAATTGTTCATAGTATTATGTAGATAAATCTCAGTATTGTGGGCAAACAGTCCTACAGTAAAACCTCGGTTCTATTGACCAGTTGGAATCGTATTGTATAGAATCGACGATCTCTAGGTTCAACATCTTAGAAAGCATAAAATATCCCTCATTTCTGCTGTCCACGAACGAGCAACTCTAAGTGGGGGTGAAAAAGTTGGGACTTTCCGTGCTATCGAAGTCAGACTATAGGAAATTCGCTAAATGGACGAAGGATAATCTCAACGCGTTGTCGGTTTGCTTATGAACGCATGCAGGTCGACTCTATCATTATGTAGATATAGGAGTTACATGAAAGTACTGAGGATAAATAGTACTACAGTGAAAACTCGATTCCATTTACAAGTCGGGACTAGATGTTAATTGATCCGGTATTCTTCTAGCCCAGACCCTTTCAATGCGTAAGAAATTCCCACCTCACACAAATGACATTATGTGGCCGCGAAAAAAGTGAAGATCTTTCTTGCAATCGAGGTCAGAGTGTAGAAAATACATTCAATGTTCGAACTGAAAATTCGACCCGTTGTCGATTTGCTTATGAACGCATCTAAGTTGGCTATGCCATATTATGTAGGTACATGTAAGTACCGAGAAAACATACTACAGTAGAACCTCGATTCCCTTCACAAATCGCTACCAAATGCCCGTAGATTTCAGCTTACGTCAAACATTATGTGACCGCAAGAAAGTAAAGATCGTCTCTGCAATCGAGGTCCAAGTGTATACAAAAAAAATATACCATAGGCACCAAGTCTAGTCTCAACGCGTTGTCGGCTCGCTTATGAGCTCGTGCAGATTGGCATTATGTAGGTACATGCACCGAGCCCGAGTTACAAGACCGAGTCATCGAGAAAGAGTGACGCGATATGTACTCAAGAACAATGGCATCGAAACAGCTGAAGAGTATCATCAACGCGGACTCTATACACACATATATAGCGGCAAACAAGATAGAGACGAGTTCGGAGAAGCATACGACCATACACCGGTAGAATTACTTATGCATCAGCTGATGTAACCGAGCAGACGACTTAGACGGTGTATCCAGCAGTTGAAACAGCAGATCCGCATCCGCAATACGTTCTGCCCTAAGATAGAAGTGCAGAGAGACAGAAAGAGAGAGAGAGAGGCCTTAGATATTCCAAGGGATTTCCTTTGGAGCCGGTAATGTATGACGGGTGACCGATTCAACCCGGCACGACGCGTATCGTAAGATGACGTAAATCATGCCAAACCAAGAGAACCCCTTCTAGTTGCATTTGCCTCGGTATAAGGTCGCTCTCTCCTCCAGAAGCGGAGAGGGAGAGGGAGATGGATAGATGGATAGATATATAGACCCATATATTATTCTGCTCCTAATATGGCAGTACGTGCGTGTAGAGAACCCGTGATGGTTACTATATACCCCAAGATTGCACCATCACGATATAGCAATCCCCTTGCGTCCGAGCATCAACCCTTCCTTCCCGCTACGTGACTCTTATTTCCGGTACAAAGACCCTCTTATTGTTCATGTACACGTACATGCCACTAAATACTCCCTAGGTGTGCTATATACGGGCGTGATTGAAAAATCCCGACAAAGATCGAATTTCGATAAATTTGGACTTGTTAGATATTTTCTTTTTTTTTTGTACAAAAAATTAGTGGAAATTTTGCAGTGTTGCTTTGGAAAAACGTAACGTCGACACGAAATTACGTTTTGGTGGGAAATTATTCACTGGATAGTTTTTTAAGAATCTGGGAGTGAAGCTGGGATTGCTTTTCTTGGGCTTGGAAAAAAGATGGTTTAGATGGACAGACGCTGTAGAAGCTTGAAAAGAATCTTGGTCATGTTTTCCGTGATTTGATAAAAAATCTGAGATAGATGTTCGAAAATCTTGACGAAAAACTTGGATAAATACTCTGGAATTTTGGAAACAGTTAGAAATGCATTCTAGAATAAATAAGTAAAAGTTTAGACGGAAATCTGAGAATAGGGGATTTGTAGATTTTCGGAATAATTTTCGGAAATATTTGAGAAGATCTTGATTCCCGATTAAATACTCTGATTATCGTCCAAGTGAAGTTACAAAATCCTTGAGTGACCAGAACGTGTTATTTTGACGGTTAAGTGACGTCAGAAATCCAATCGCAACTTCAATGTGGGAATTTCCTGAATTCAGATAATGAGTTTCCAAGAAACAAACCTAAAATGAGCCACAACATTCTTATTTAAATTCTGACTTCTTATACCGATCTGAGAACTGTTCCGAACGAATTGCACTCGTCAAATTATTATTTACGACGAAGTGACCTTGAAATATCTAGAACAAACAAGAATCTGTTCGTTTGGTGGTCACGTGCCATCAGAAATATAATCGTATCTGCGATGTGAAATTTTTCTAAATTCAAACACTAAATTTACAATAACAAAAACCGATAGTGAGTCGCAGCATCTTCATTATAATTTTCAGCTTCATACTAATCTGAAAACTGTTCTGGACGAACTGAACTTGTCAGATTATTGAATTTACTACAAAGTCACCTTCAAATATCTGGAACGGACAAGAATATGTCTTTTCGTCGGTCAAGTACTTTTATCTCTAATGTGAAAATTTCCTAAATTCAGCCTCTAAATTTTCAAGGACAAGAGCCAACAGTGAGACGCAGCATTTCTATTATAATTCTCACATTCCATGGCGACCTGAGAAATGTTTCAGCCGAATTGAAGCTGTCAGATTATTGAAATCACTACGAAGTGACCTTAAAATATCTTGAACGGGCAACGATATGTCATTTCGTCGGCCAAGTGTCATAACCTTGAATGTGAAAATTGCCTAAATTTAAATTCTAAATTTTCAAGACCGAAATTCGACAATGAGTCGCAGCATCTTGATTATTATTCTCGCTTGATTTTTGCTCGATTTACTTGCCGATCTGAGAACCCCTGTAAGGGGCAATGCTGGTCTTTGGAACCCAGGGCACAGCGAGAAAGGGTTAAGGGAAAGGGCGTGTAACTCTCCGTTATCTCGCCGTGCCTTCTTCGTACGAGGGGCGGCAATAGTGGCTAGGCACGTCGGTGCTGATTCTCTCGTTGGGTATAGCGCTTCTTGTCGGAGACGTGGAGGGGTGTCAAGGGGTTGCTGGGGTGTCGTATGCCGTTCTGTGAGCTTCTCTATACGTTTCTCTTTTGCTGCTGGTACTACGGCCTTTGCTTCTGCTTTTACTATATAGCCAAAAGAGCTTAGGAATGCCCAAACGTTTTCATGCTTTTCACAGGCTAATTGTTATGCATAACGTGCGTCTCCTTTGCCTTTCAGTCTTTAACTTTACTTTCGTATGACTGCACCGAGCTCTTGTCCTTCCATAACTGTTTGAGTCTTCAAATATCGATATTCCGTGTCTTTGAAACAAAAACATCAGATTTGCGGTTTTGATCTCTTTTTTTTAAATTACCGTCGATTTTCGATTTCAAGGATAAGTCGGGACCGGAAGTCCATATAATCGAGTTCTCTTATAATTTGTAATGTGTCCATATAATCGAGTTCTCTTATAATTTGTAATGTGTAGCACTTTTTTTTTTTAGTAGGGTCGAGCAATTAAAATTTTTTTCGGGTCGCGTGGCTGGATTTTTTATTTCTCGTAGAGGAAGCCTTGTTTTCATGGAAATTTTTTTTTGATATTTTCATGTCACTTAAAAGACTTCGAAATATCGAGAAAAGTGGTTTAGAAAAAATGTCCGTATGGAAGTGTTTGTGTGCATGTGTGTGCTTCGAAATAAAATTTTAAGCACCTTCAACTCGAGAACCGTTCAACAGATTGAGCCAAAATTTACCACACGAGTGAAGCAGCAGTCTATCTTCGAATGATAGAATTTTTTTTTAATATATGGAGAAGTTTTCATCTCATGGCTTATTAAATTTTTTCAAAAAAGGACGTGTGCGCTCTAGCGCTATAAATGTCAATTTATAAAGCATCTACGTAATATTTCATACACAGACGCCTTATCAAATGAATTTTCTATTCACATTTCTATAATAGAATGCATTCGATTATATGCACTAAATTATAATATATGACATAAGCTAGATAGATGCTTGATAAAATTACATTCCTATGCATTCAATTAAATGTTTGTAAATAGCGGTGGATGACAAGGAGATAATTACGATCACTTCCCGATGGGATAAAAATCGGAAAAAAAGAATGCATATAAAACGTGCTGAAAAGATTGATTTCGCATAATAATAATCTCAGAATGTATTTAACAAATTGGTGGAAAAAACAATTGTTCAACAAACAATCAGTCAATCTAACTTTTTTTCTAATGCAAATGATATGTTAATTTATTTGAATGTGTACGAATTTTTTCAGATTTTTTGCTTTATTTTGATTTGGATTTTTTTTATTTTCAAGATCGTGCCCGAAATAACGAATTTTGAATATGTGTTCGGCACAAAATCATCTACTACACTCAAGATTTTTTTCATCGCACCGTGTTACAAAACAACCAACAAACGAACACCAAAATTGGTTCGCCGATTTAAAGGGTCTACCCTAATTAGACGGTCAAAAAAAGGCTATTTTCACGAATTTTTTTGACCGGTATAAATTATAAATAGGAATATAATAGTATCAGGCCTAAAAAATACACTATTAAAATACATTTAAAAAAAAATTTTATATTCATTTTACTCAGTTTTCATACAGAAAAATGGATGAGAAGACAGGTCCAAAAAAAAGATGGGTGTTTAGGTGGATGGAAGTTTGGATTCAGTAGGTAAACGGCTGTAGCGCATGTCATACGATTTTTTATTTAAAAAAAATGACAAAATGGCGGCCATTTTTCCAAAAACTACGAAAAAGCACGTTTCTATTAATCGTTTTTTGCAAAAAATAATAGTCACACTCAAAATTTCGAAATTCGTATGATATGCGCTCTAGCTATAGCCATAAAAAAAATGTGGTCAAATTTTGGTAAGGGTCGGTTGGATAGTTTCGGAGATTTTATCAACAAGCCATCCAAAAACGTCATTTTTAAAAAAACGCGTTTAAAGTTTGCGGTGCATATATTAGCGCGCTCAGGTAACTAAGTAAACCTCACTCAAAAGTACATTTAGACTGCTCGGATCTTCATAAAATTTTATTATGATACTTTTAAATATATATACTTTTGAAAAATGCAATAAATTTTTTTTTTTTTTTAATTCTAATTAGGGTAAACCCCTTAAATTATAATTTCAAAAATTCTCATTTTGACTACAATTCTTCCTCCTGCACGTCTTTACAAAATGGCAGAATTATAATTTGTTATGTACTTAATGAGGTAGGAGTACAACTTTTAAAAAAAAGTATATCACTTTTTTTAAATTCTTATGACGTTTTTGGGTAATTTGGTCACTTTAAGATCGAAAATTTATTTTATTTTTGCGTGGTCAAGCTTCAACTTAAGTAAACAGCTAAGATTACAAATTTTACTCTTAATGGTCGAAAAAGTAGAAATTGTCCTAAAATCGAGGTTGGAGGGCATATTTCTAGTCGATTTTGTGAGGACAGAAACCATGAGGGTGAAGTCGTATCTCTTGACGTTTTAAGGTTGACTATAGATGAGCCGAGGGTGAGAGACGTTGGTGGAGTGTAGTCGATCAAGGGTTGAGCGTGTCCGGTCGGGAAATAACTTTCTTACCTACTTACTGTCTCATCTCCTGAAGGCAACTAACTGCGAAACGTCTCGAATATTGTGTTCCTTTTCATTGCTATGATGTATAGTATATACAGCAATTGGGGTGAGTCGGGAAATTTGGCCGCACCTTGAACTATGTGAACCGACATTTTCGTTCATATATATACTGACAAATATTACTTACATCGAATATAGAAATTCGTTAGTATTCATACCACAACACGACCACATGGGTAAAGTGCCTTCAAAGCGCCATTAAAATACAGGCAGCTATGATGTATGTGTCGGCCATTAAAAGAAAATTGTGGATCGAAATATACGGTCGTTGAATTCTTCAATTCTAGTCAGTACGACTTATAAGTGTTTATTTTGTGTCCACAAAAAGATTCTTCACGATTTATTCAATTGAACACAAAACGATAATTTTGTCATTTCAGCGGATTTGCAAAGTTTTTTAAAATTTGTTTTTAAAAATTAGTAGTGTCAGAAGAAAGTCTTTTATAACATTCAAATTCAGAATTAACGCACCATTTTGACCTTTTTTCTGCAATTTGAAAAAATAATCGTTTCTGTGGAATCAACGACAAATATATTTAGGCAAGAGTTAAGATATCCCGTTATTTTTAAACTGGCTTTGCTCTTTTTATTCCATACATTATTTTATATTAATTATTATTTTCGAAAATCCTTTGTGATACAACAAATAAGCTCAATATTTCTATTGCCATTTTCGGTTTCTATATTTATTGACCATTATGGGAGAGTAAAAAAATTATAATCGTGTTATTCAAGAAATAAATGAGCCAAAATATTAAATTGATAACTAATGGAATTAGGGCAACTCTGATTGCAACCATTTATTCAATAACATCCGGTTGTACTAGACATGTTGAAGTAACCCGCAAAATCTGTAGCACAGATTGCAGCAAATCGGTCAGTTTCATTATGCATGGTCAGCATGCATGTGTCGAGACTCTGTGAACGCGTAGAGTGAAGTAGTATACAATTCCACTTTGCGTGGTTTAGCCGAGCCCTTGTGTAACGTGGAACACGCATATGGGGGGGGTGGTGGTGGTGGGTAGGTACGTGGTTTGTCGGTGCGAGCCCCCGCAATGCCTAGTTCTGATAACGGTATTTAAACTAGACTTACCGGAGGGAAGCAAACAGCTGGCCACCAAACACTCACCTCCGTAAATACGAAAGGCAATTTGTTAGTGTTACTAGCCACAAATGTAACTACGTAAAATGATACTCTAATAATACAAATAATAAAAAATATAATCATAAACAAAATTAGTATTTATATTAATAATACAAGAATAATAAAATAATTTTTCGTTGTTTAAATATCGATAAATGCTAAAGAATTTTTTTTACAAAATCGAAGTAACTTCAAATTTGTTCCGGAAATTTTGATGAATTTGCTTTCTCATAAAGAAAACCTCGTTTGCGTGAAAATTTTTTGTGGAAAATTGCCATGTCAGTACACTCAGAATGGTCCAAAACGTCGAGAAAAGTGATTTTTAAGAAATGTCTGTATGGTGGTGTGCGTGTGTGTGTATGTGCAGATTTCCTCATATGCACGATAACTGTCGTAATTATTTATGTACATTCGTTAAATTCAGCACGCAAGTGTGTTTTCATTTACCAACGTTTGGGATTGTATTTGACGCGAGTCGGTTGATAAATTTGGATTTTACATCATTTTGAAAATTTTGAAAAAATCGTTTTTACCCTAGGGTGTGCCAAAAAGGCGATATTTTTTTTTCTTCGCTCTCCACCCAAAATATCGTAGAATACGTCTTAGTAATGATCCTGTCAAGTGCGGAGCTCATAATTTTTATTCTTAAAGGTCCATCATCGCGTTTGAAGTTTTCCTATTTATATAATACAGGAAAGTGATTTTTTTTCATTCTTTCTCCCTGCAACCTAAGAAGAAATTTTTTTTTTTTCATAAAATCAATGACTTCATCTTATGAATCATTAAATTTGGAACGAAAAATCTTTTTGAGTCGTACTTCTATCTTCAATATTTGGTTAATTACAGAGCCTTGAAATTTTCAATGTTGTAATTTTTCCTTTTTCTTTAAATACAATTTTCAGCTCAACTATTGAAGTTAGGACAAAAAGTTGAAGCAAAATTCTGTCGTCCGTCTGACGCACTACAAAAAAGTCGCCGACGAGTTTTTCGTATCGTTGGTATTTACAAAGTTACAGACCAACAAAGTCGTGGTTTTGGTATTTTTAACTGTTATTAGGTGAACTACTGATGTTAGTACAAGGAAGTCAGTAGAAATTTATTAGAACATCAAATTTTCAAAAAAATCCGGGTTAAATTTCATGTATTGCTAACGGTTTTAAGTCACAGACTCATGAATCTTATTTTAATGGTTTTTTTACGCATATACGATAAAAAATTTCAAGGCAGGAAAAAAATCACTTTCCTGTGTTATTTAAATGGGAAAACTTCAAACGCGATGATGGACCTCTAAGAATCAAAATTATGAGCTCCGCTTTTGACCTTTACTAAGTCTTTATTTGGTCTTCACTAAGACCTATCCTATACTAGACCTATACTAAGAAAATATTGCCTTTTTTTGGCACAATTTTCACCCTATAACTTCCGCAAACAGAGAGATATCGGACTGAAATTTTATGAGTAACTTGACCATTGAATCATCATTGCACTAAATTTGGTAGGAATCCGTACAGTGGTTCTACTTTTAATGCAATTTCAATTTTATTTTAAATGTGCGCAAAAACTTCAACTCTTGTAAATTCTACGATTTCTGGCTGCAATTTGAGATATGATTTCACGATTATTGATTAACAATAATAAACGTAGTGGAAGGAGTTTCCGATATGTCGGTAAATTTCGATTTTCGTGAATAAAAAAAACACTGCCGTCACGAAAGTAAAAAGGTTTGAATTTTTTCACAGTTTGGTCTAAAATTTTGTACACTTGCGAACTATCATCGAATAAGATGTGAGTACAAATTGGACGCAGATCTGCTGAGCGGTTCGAATTTTATTTTCGATGTCGTTCCCGCTTTTGCTTCTGCAAATTACGAGATATCAGGTTCAAATTCAATTCACATATGAACTACCATTAAACAAGGTTCAATTAAAAATTTTACACGAATCAGTCGACCGATAAAAAGTTCATGATACTTTGAATTTTTAGAAAAATTTCTTTCAAGTAACAACAAACCTGCAAAGTAGAATCTTACAAATTGGTTTCCTATGATTTTTTGGTATCTACAAAGCTCTGTCTATGAGAAAGTCAAAATCGATCAACATACTTCTTCATAAATGTAGCTTTGTAAAAAAAAACCAAAATAATGGCGAAGCACTTTGCAAGTTTCTACTTTGCAGGCTTGTTTAATTTTTTCAATACCTATGCTGTGACGAATATACCCAAAACTTGAGTTAACGTATCAAAAGTTTCGACAAACACGAAATAATATTCACATGATAATATTTATCATAGTTTGAATACGCACTATGGCGAAAATGCCATAAGCCAGGAAAAAACTGCAAACCAGAACTTTGCACTTTGCTTTCTAATTTTTTTAAGTCAATTATCCATAAAATGATTTCGATGGGAAGCTAAAATTGAGAAAAGCACTTGTTCGTGGCTTTATAGATGAGGGGCGAAAATAATGAGAAAGCAATGTGCAAGGTTTTACTTTGCAACTTTTTAGTAATCCTTTAGCGTGTCACGTGCCTGAACGCCATTCATACATCAGTGATAGCTGGTTCCCTCGCTCAGAGTCCTCCGCCTATTTCGTTTCTCTTGCCCGCTCTTCCTTTCCAGCGCATCTATTTTACACGGACATGCACACATAATCCGTTGCATTGCGTGTTTCGATAACGTTCTCGACTAGGCTCGAGATTCTCGCGGCCCTCTCCGCGGCAGTATTTTACGCTCTGTGTATATCCCTCTGTCTCTCTCGTCGTCCGGTTTCCTCCCGTGCACAACACAACCGCGAAACCAGCGCAGAGATATTGCACCGAACGAAACGGTGGCTTTGACTCGACGGTATCAACTCGGCTCGGCAATGCTTCCGTCTTCGTCAACGCAAGTCTTTACGCAAGTCCCACGTGCATCGCATGCGGTCACCGACTATAAACTATTTTCTGTGAGCGCGTTCCTTTTATCCCACATAATTCATTTTAATTTTTTAATCCAACTATACAGGATGAAGGTTTCGTAAAGCATATGACATTTTTAATTGATACCGTGCATGTCTTGTTTCTGTTTTTTTAGTGTCATGTTGTTGAGCGTTGTGACTTTTTTGGGTCGGATATGAACTACGGAAGTTACTACAAAGGCGTATGCAAAATTACCAACTCAACTATTCTGTAAAAAAAAAAAAAAAAAATTTCAATCTTTTCAGTCAATTGTTTTTAACTACATATGTACTTGGAAAAATGTAAGCATTAATTTGAATAAAATTCTATCCCACTTGTTGAGCGATTGTTATGACTGTGTTAATACGTTTTCGCTCTGATATGATTTTGTTCAAATTTTCTCTTGTTAAAAAGTCTAAAAAAACAAATATAAAATTCCTTTTCAATGTGCAGAATTTGTAATATCAATTCAACTTGAAAATTGCGATTATCATTTTTTTCTTGAACATGTATTTTACAGTTTTTATCATAACGTCGATAGCGAGGTAACGTAGGATAAGAATAATCAGCGTTACATCCATTTTATATTATAAATTTTGTTTCTTTGAATGGATATATTATCAATATTCGGTTGAATATGAAATTTCGAATAGTTCCATTACCCGAGGAGAATTCTATAGTCTGTTCCGTGAAATCGCAGCAGCTTTCGCGACTATTAATTATTACTTTATTTAACTAGTCATTGAATTTTACTAATTACACTAATTATTCCTTTATTACCGTAACTAGTTTTAATGCAATCGTGCAACTAATTAAAAATAATTTGTTCTACAATCAATATTTATTCATTTTAAAAAACAATTTACATATCGATTTAACATATAAATTTTTAATAATATGGTTATGGTGCATATTAGATTTTTGTAAACAGCGAAGAAAATGCAATCTTGCAACTAATCTGAAACGATATCTTCAAAAATTAATATTTAGTAGTAACAAAAGTACATTTATCGGCAATAGATATTATACATTTTCATGTAGTTTTATTGTAAGCCGAGTTTAACAAAAATTTCTATTGCCAATATGCCATCGACCTAATTCCTTCACCCCTAACATTGATTTATTTTGTAAAAAAAATTGAAATATCAATTTGATACAAGAATCGCTAATAATATTGTTGTCGTGCATATTAAAATCTGCAAACAGCTGAAAATGGAATCTTGCGACTAATTTAAAACAATATCTTCTAAAATTCATATTTATGCATTTTGAAAAAAAAATTGAGGTATGAATTTAATATATGAATTTTTAATAATACTGTTGTCGTGCATATTAGATTTTTGTAAACAGTGAAAAAAGGTCAATCTCATGAGTCATGGATTAGTGTGCGCGTGCAAGTATTTCTTGTCGCGATCACGGCAAACTTATGTGCAAGTCCACTGGACAGTCGCCCGGAGCTAATTGTATTCTACAACACAGCTATAGAAATACTATGCGTACGCGTTGTACATTACGGACTTGCGGTCGGAGTTGCGATTACGCACTCGTCGCGTAGCGTGTTGCTGAACGCGCGATTTGTGTTTCTTTGTTATTATCAGGAACGTGCCGCAAGCGTCGGAACGGGCCGTTAATCGCTCTAACGAAAATACACGTTCAGACTCGAGCGAACCCGCACAGCTTTGAATTGAGTATTGCTGCTTCTGCTCATGGTACCGAGTTGCACGATCATTCAAACTCGCCTCTCTCAGCTCTACCGATAAATATTCTAGCATAAATATTCTCCACTATCCCTGAGTATTATGCTCTATACTATAATGGCCTGTACAATATTCAATCAAGTATTCAAATTGCAGTATCGTTAAGTAGATCGATATACGGGTCGTTCCATGCTCAATTAACAATGTGCACTATGACCTTTAGGGCGAGTGTGAAGAACGATTCATTTATTCTATTGATCTGCGATTGTCGTCGAGATCTTTTTCCTTGGGGGAAAAAAAATAGATTCACGCGGGAGTTTTTTTTTTTATTACTTCTGATATGTGAACATTTGGGGCATTTCGCACTGTTTTGACCTGGATTTGACTTCAACCTCTCCGATTAGGCTCGAAATTATTTTTAGGCGTTGTTGGACCCTCAAATGCACCAGATATATATATATATAGACATAGATTTTTTTTTCTATGGCAATTTTGCAAAAATATTTTCTCGAAGTAACTTATCGAAGGCTATAATTTATAATTCTGAGAGGTACTTTGTTCAATATCAAAATTTTCTAGCTTATAACCAAAGGACTAAATTTTTCTTCTTATAGTTTTTAAGCTTTTTAAAATTTTAATAGTTATTAAAAGATAGGAAAAAAATTAGTCTTCTTTAGGGGATTGATTAAATCTTTATTTATGTGAAACTGGATTTTTCAAAGATTTTTTCAGATCTTTACGAATTTTACCAGAATTATCCGGAATACGCAAATTAAAAAAAAATTTTTTTGAAGTGACACGTCGAATGCTATTATGATTATAAAAATCTTCAAGCTTAAAGCCAAACTAGGCAAGATTTTTTTATTAAAAAATAAACTTAAACTTAACTAACAAAAAAGCCTTAAAAACTATAACATGGAAAGTCTCGGTCACTTTGGTAATAAGCTTGAAAATTTTGATGTCCAACAGAGTATTTTTCAGAATTTTTCCAGATATTTAAATTATGACATTCGATGTGTCGCTTTGAACAAATATTTATAAAAAAATTGCACAGTTCGGAAAAATCTGATAAAATTGTTAGGAATCTGAAAGAATTTTGAAAAATCCGGTTTTATACAAATATAAATGTATATTTGATCAATCGCCTGCAGAAGATAAATTTTTTATTTTATTTTTATTTCTTAAAAATAGAAAAAGTTCAAGAACTATAAGAACAAAAATCTTGGCAATTTGGCTATAAGCTAGAAAATGTTGATATTGAAGAAAGTATTTTTCAGAATTTGTTAAGATCGCTAAATTAAAGCATTCGAACTTTAAAAATATTTTCAAACAATGCCATAGACAAAAAAGAATCTCGTGAATTTGAGGGTCCAACTAAGCCTACGAAAAATTACGTGTTACGGGACCAAACAAATTTATGAATAGATTAATTTTGGGAAAACTGACATTTTTGCTAATTCTGGATATTGTCTGTTTTTTAATTCATTTTTTTCGTGATATGATCTGCGAATAAAACGTTGTGTTATGTTTTTGGATTATGTCCAAATAAAAATCTTGATCTTACAGTGAATGGCGCATGTAATTTTCCGCGTATATTTGCATGTAACAATTAAGCGTAGCGTGATTCATGTCGATTCCGTGAAGTAGTGACTTTTTATTTGAATTTAGCGACAGGAAAATAGCTCTGATGGAACCATATCGTATATCGGAAAATGAATTTTCTGTCTGAATAATGTATCGACTGTGTGTACATATCGGGTATAGGCGTATGACGAATTCTATATAGATATTTTAAGATAGTTGACGTACGGCGAGAGAACTTCCACGTATCCTTCATTTATTCATGGAACGAACCAATTTTACGTAAACGTATACGTATTGCGAGTGAAGAGCCAGAAAGAAAGTGGAAATCGATCGGTCATCCTCGACGTCGATTATTCGATATCTCGTAAAACGCGGTTACCCGACTGACCCGATACTAATTTCGTTTACGTGTCGAAAAATCTATTAATAAACATCGTGTTCCCATTCCATGGTAAATTCATTGGTACAAAAAGCTTAAGAATCACTTACAATGTACGACAATAGTTTGTTCGAAGATCAGACTTTTATTTTTATTTTGGATGTATCTATTGAATATTTGAATTTTCTTTTCACCGTGAATTGAGAGCAGGTATTTTATTTTTATACAACCGGTTAAAAAAATTCGCGCGTCAAAATAAATTTTATGTTCATATGAAAATCTACATTCGAAAAATCGGAGCTACGAAAAAAGAAATGCTTTTACGGATACATAGTTTTTGTGATACTTAATTTCATTCTGCAGGTAGAGTAAAGTCACTCACGGACATTTTATTAGTAACGATGAGTATAAAGTGGCAGATCTGAAAATACATGTTTGATTTTTTTATGTATGCTATAGTGATTGGATTGTAAGCAATTCAGTAAACGATGATAATAACTTGCAACAATTATTCACATTGACATTATACAACAATTGGGGTAATTTGACACACGGTAGAAAATGTTTAAAAAATGTAATACGTTAGAAAAAATTTAGTCATATTTATAACACCATATTATTGACATTCAATTAATGTAAAAAAGAATAATATTACTTAGACATAACCACTCTTTCGAGGAATTGAATACTACATTGTAGTAAAATACTAAATTGTAGTATTTTACACTCCGAAGGGTGATAAAAAATACTACAATTAATTCAATGATCTATACCATCATACGACACCTTTTTAATATGAAACTCAAGCATGATAACGATTACAAAATGTTACAGTGGGGGTACAAAAATTTATTTATAACCAAAATCTCAATTTTCTTTTTCTTATTAATAAAATGAACGTATAGCTTCACATCTTCCATGGCAAAAAAGACCCACAGATTCATTCATATCATTTCATATCACGTTAACGGTGTAAAGAACGATCGATAACATCGTCACATACATTTTTTAAATAGGACTCATACGCGATAGCCATTACGTCACGATATTACAATGTCGACACAAAAATTAATTTTGAACAAAGATTTCAATGTTTTATTCTTATTTTTTAAATTTATGACGCCATATCATCCATGGCAAAAAAATGACTCAGAGATTATCATTCCTCCGAGAAAAAAACATTCATATCATTTAAGATTACGTTAAGGGTGTAAGGAACAATTGCTATCATCATTACATACATTTTCAATATTAAATTTGCAATATCGCGACAGCAATTACGTCACGATATTCAATCAAGACCCAAACATTATTTTATAACAAAAACCTCAATTTTCTTTTTTTTTAATTCTAAAACATGTATAATTATCATGGCTTCGAGAAAAAAAACTCATAAAAAAACAATCGATACCATCATCACATACATTTTTGATATAGGACTCAAGCGCGATAACGATTACGTCAGGATATTACAATTTAATTGCAACCTCCCTACTGACTAACCCTCGGTCTCCCTAATCGTTAATCGCACACAGTAAATTCGAATCTATGCACACTGAGAGTATCGTAAGTTATACTTCGTTCGCAAACATACAATGAACATCGGGAGCGCGAGCGCGTTTACTCGCTCGCTCTTCCAAGCAACGTGTACACTCTACCAACCCCTAATGCCAATGACCCGCTCGCTTATAGGCGTGCAAAGTCCTAGCTATATCCGACCGTCTGTACGGTAACCTATTCTTAGCCATTCGCTCGTACATATACGTACGCGCTTCCTCCTCTCTTCTCTCTCTCTTTCTCTCCTACCATCCCTTTCTCTTTTCTTCCCTTCCTTATATTCTACTGTTCCGCGCACCGATGTGCCCATCGTACATATGGACATCGGTACGTACATAAGCGGTCACCTTAAGGTACGGATATATTCGATGTATCATTTTGTGTCTATATACATATTTTGATACATATAGATATTGATATTGAACGTACCTATGTACGTACTTTAAATTACATGGTGAATGCTACAGCAGTAAAAAATAGGGTCGAATTATTTCGGCAGAAATTAACAATTGATAGTAATACGTGCATGTCAGAGAGTGGCGATATTGCTGACTTCCGTCTTGCGGGCTTGAAGTTATTTTCGTTATCTTCTATTCTGACATACGCGTTTATGTAATGTATTAATTAATTTCTGGGGTCATAATTTTTGCGGTTGATCTTCGGTGTTATAATTGCTATATATGTGAGGCATTCCATACGGTTTCAAACAGTCGAAAAGTTGTCCACTCTCAAAAAAATTGAAATTTTGTCAAAAATTCTATGATTAAATTAATAATTTTCTGTCCTAACGTTATATTTTTTGTTATTGTTGTTAACATTAATTACAATGTGAGAATCGGGAAAAAGTGAAGCATGAATAGATCGTTTCAAGTTATTTATTTTTCTGGAAAAATTAGACTTTTTTGAACGAGTGTTTATATATAGCGTAGTATTCGAACAAGTTCAATGGAGTTCCATTTACGTTACCGATGAATTATGCTCGAATAAGCTCCAAAACATTGATATTATTATTGTACATGGTCTTTTGTCTGAAAATTTAAAAGAAACAATTTGGGAGAAAGTATCTTTTAATGATAATTGATTTTTCTAAAAAAAAAAAATCATAATAACAAAACAAAGCATAACTTTGGAACAACTGAACGAGCCATCTTAAAAAAATACGTGTTATTGTACACACTTCAGAGTATTTTCTGAAATTTTTTGAGATAAATAAAAATGACATACCGACCGAAAAGAAATATTTTCGTATATTTTTTATGAAAATGGTCATTTTTTGAATTCGAAAAAATCAAACAAAATTTTTTTGATATAATTTATGCAAAGTGCAACTCTTTTTTCGGTAACATTTTTCTGTTTAATCGTATTCTTTCAAGATATAACGGTATTTACAGAAATTTGAAATAAATAAAAAACTCGAAAAAATGCGATCCAAAAATTTAAAAAAAATGTACACTTTTCAAATTTCAATTTTTTTTTTAGAGCGGACAACTTTTCGACCGTTCGAAACCGTATGGAATTGTCTTATATATTGCTACGTACATAAGGGGTCACCTTAAGGTCGGATATATTCGATGTATCATTTTGTATCTACGTACATATTTTGATACATACAGATATTGATATTGAACGTACCTATGTACGTACTTTAAATTACATAGTGAATGCTACAGCAGTAAAAAATAGGGTCGAATTATTTCGCCAGGAATTAACAATTGAGCAATATTTTAGAAAAATTTAATAACTTTTTCTCTTTCGTTTCTAAATTTTTTAATAATTTTTTACATAAAAAAAAAATAGGAGCGAAACCCGGCCCACTTTGGTTTCAAGTTAAAAAATGTTGTTATTTCATGCAGAATTTTTTCAGTTTTTTGAATTTAGGCTAAAATATGTTAGCTTTGAAAAATCGCAAAAAAAATTGGAATAAAAAAAATCTGAAAAAATTTTCCAGTACTTTTTGAAGTTGGTTCAATCATATAAGAAATTTTCGACCAAATCTGAGAGGTCGAGGGTCCGACCCAGGTTAAAACGGTATGTAATGACCCATATATAGTATTTCTATATTGAACGTACCTATATACGTACTTCGAATTACACCGTAAATGCTACAGCAGTGAAAAAGGGCCCAAATAGGGTCAAATTATTTCGGCAGAATTCGACAATTGATAGCAACACGTGTACGTATATTTCATGTTAGGAAGTAGCGATATTGCTCATTTCCGTTTTACGGGTTGAAAGTTATTTTCGTTATCTTCTATTCTGACATACACGTTTATGTAATTTATTTATCGAGGAAGGTATATTTATGTTTGGAAAAAGATTATGTTAATTTATTTACAATGCTGTGGGTGAAATTCAAACAAATAAGTCGTAATATTTACAAAAGGTTCATTTTTTTGGTGTTTTAATTACTATCGTAATATATATTTATTAAGAAACCTTTTTTTTTTTAACATTTTTCAAATTTACATAAACGTATAATTTGTGAAAAGGTGCCGCGATATCAATTTATAATCAATCAATTTTAAATTAAAAAATGTTACTTTTATGTGATTACGTTGCTATTTTTGACCTCTCAGATTCTGACGAAATGCAGTGGTTATAAAAATATGTTTAAACTCTTGCTAAAATGTGAAACAACATTTTTTTACGGAAATTAATCACAACTGTTAATTTATTCTCTAATCGAATTTATGCACGTATATGTAACTAAAACAATCCCATAAAGGACATTTTTTTCTAAAAGTATACAATTTTTTTTAAATATACGGCTTACATATTATGAAATTTCAGAGACAGTGATACATCCCTCCCCCTGCAGAAATTTCGAAAGCTGTTTTCTCCCAAACGATACGATAGATAGGGCCCGGATTTTTAGAGGATACACAGGAGTATCGTAGAATTGGGCTAAGCTTCTGGCTCCTCATTCGACATAGCCGTTTATTTCAAAGAATTAAAAGGAAAATAGTGCGAGAGAGACAGAGCTATGTTAGAGAGAGAGACAGACCTATAGGCGTTTGGCATTGCGCGTCGAAATTTCTGGCGGTGTACTACTGCCTCTTAATGTAGACTATCATTTATCCAATTTTGTTTTTAATTGTCTCCTTGGACAGAAATTCTTTATCCCAAAGACCAAAATTATAAACATTTTCCACTCATGATCTATTCAACTCTTATTGAATTCTATCTTACATTTTACTGACCTACATTGAATCTTTCGATTCTGTTAATGATTCTTCATAATTATAACGATATAAAGTTATTCGGTAATCCAATTGTTAAAGACTATATTAAGAAATATTTTTTTCGGTCGATGTTTAATGTAATCTCATAAAAATCAGTTTATTTTTACGATAAAAACTTATTTTAATTCACCATTTTATTGAAACTCTGCGATCGATCGAGGGTCACGCATAAATATTAGCTCTTCGCGTTCCAAATAGAATGACCTAAATGGTATTTTCGTTATATTGAATAAAACGTAGGGTAGTTCTTGAATTGTATTGTGGGCAATTGGAAGGGATGAGAAAGCATGGGCAGTATATTGCGACAATTATCATTGAGTTCAGAACGGACTTTCTTAGTGTTTTCTCGAGCTTCTTCGTTTTTTAAGTTCCTGCTGTTACACCCCTTCGTCCTTACCCTTATATTCACCCTTGGAGATAAAAAAAATAGAGTACAAGGGAACGGTGCGGGAAAGAGAGTCGTATTTCTACTCGACTGCGGAAACGTGCCGAAATTAAAAAAAGGAATAACAAAGGGTGAGTTCACCCTCTCCTCCGCTTCCGAGTACGTGTAGTATATACATTACTCTTCCTCGATCTCCAGTTCATAATTATTCAAAATTCAGAATACTATAAAATGTGTAATTAAAAAAAATTATTTATTTTATTATTTCTATTCCACTATTTTTGTATAAATCAATAATACATTCTTGGTTTGTCTATGTTACATGAACGTTCTACTAAGTCATGAATGAATCATTTTCTCGGCAAAAAGAGTGGAGATGAGCAATGTTATTAAATTATTAAATAACAATAGTGAGTTTACCCTTTCTTCCAGTTCCGAGTACGTGTAGTATATACATTACTCTTCTTCGATTATTCTTAAAAATCCAGAATACCATAAAATTTGAAATTAAAACAAAAGTTTATATCTTATTATTTTTATTCCACTTTTTTTGCGAAAAATCGATAAAACATTCTTGGCTTGTCTATGTCACATAAACGTTCTAATAATTCATGAATAAATCATTTTCCCGGCAGAAAAGAGTGAAGATCAGCAATGCTTGAAATTATTAAAAATTTAAAAACGTTACTTTGACTGCGGAAACGTGCCAAAATATAAAAAAAGAAAAAATAACAATGATGAGCTTACCCTTTTCTCCAGTTCCGAGTACGTGTAGTATATACATCGCTCTTCCTCGATCTCCAGTTCATAATTATTAAAAATCCAGAATACCATAAAATTTGAAATTAAAAAAAAGTTTATATTTTATTATTTTTATTCCACTTTTTTTGCAAAATATCGATAAAACTTTCTTGGTTTGTCTACGTTACATGAACGTTCTACTAAGTCATGAATAAATAATTTTCTCGGCAAAAAAAAAAGTGGAAATCAGCAACGTTCGAAGTTATTTTAAATTTAAAAATGTTACTTTGACTGCGGAAACGTGCCGAAATTTAAAAAAAAAGAAGAAATAACAATAGTGAGTTTACCCTTTTTTCCAGTTCCGAGTACGCGTAGTATATACATTGCTCTTCCTCGATGTCCAGTTCATGATTCTTAAAAATCAAGAATACCACAAAATTTAATATTTGAAAACAAAATTATTTTTTATTATTTCTGTTCCATTTATTTTTGCAAAAACTCGATAAAAGATTCGGGGTTTTCCCATGTTACATAAAACGTTTTACTAAGTCATAGATAAATACATCTTTGGGAAAAATAAGATTGGAGATCGGCAATGTTCGAAATTATTTCAAATCTCAAAATGTTGCTTTTACTGAAAAAATTATGTCAACCGATGGGATTTCAGTTTCCTTTCAGCGTTCATTCAAGGCAATAAGGAAAGAGATGTTAAAAGAAGATTTTTGTCAGGATAGTCGTGAAATTAAAAAAAATGACACACTAAAAAAAAAGATATTTTAACATTTTAGCAGATAAATAATGGAAAATTTGATAAAATGAATTAAATAATTTTATGAATGGCTGAAGGACCTCGGTCGATGGCCAATTGTCAATGTTTATATATGTATATGTGAGTTAAGATGTAATGTACCAATAACTGTCCAATGATGTATGTTGACAATAAATGTACTACTACTGCTAATTTTATGATATTCTCTGAATATTCGCTCAAAAAAAGTTTGCGGTGAAATTTTATCATAATTACTATCATAAAATAATCTGCTCAATGACTCTAAAATTACATTAGGAAGAGCCACAATTTCAATCCGTGAATATTCCTGTTATGTATACTACTAAAAATACAAATTATAAATCGTAAATGTACCAAAAATTTAAATTCAAAATATAATAAACTATATCCATCTTTGCCCGGATAAAAAATCCGAAACATTAAAAATTGAGGAAAGTCATCAATAAGAATTATCTTTTGATTTTCACGTCAGCGACTGGAACTTTTGGTAAATTTTGAGTACAAAGTGGTCCAAGAAAAAAAGTAAAAAACGGGTAAAATTTCCGGGTACATGGACGATAACCCAGTGGAGTTTTACGCCGTACATAGATCAGCTTAGTTGGACATTGGCGGAACGTGTAGTCGTCGTCGTTGACGACAATGACGATTGTCGCGAGAGTCTCGAGAGAGAGTTTGCTACTCCAGTTGCTCTAATTAAAACAATTCCAGTTTATAATCCTCGGAGGAGAGAAGAGAGTGCCGCGACTCAAGCGCACCATTTTAGGACTAGGCTTAATTCAGTGCGCGTTTCACACTTCGGCGCGCGAACTTAAGCTTCGAGCGACGTTCTTGCGTTCTCAAACGACGTACCAGCAGGTCAAGGAGCACATTCTCAAGAAAAGTCCTTTTTCACCAGATGAAAGTTTCTAAAGCCGGCTATTTTTGAGAAGATGAGGCCCAGAAAAAGGGAAAGAATGAAAATTGTCCCGGAAAATGACTGCACCGTCAAATGGGATGCTATAAAAAAAGGAATAGAAGCAAAACGGTAACGAGAACATCTTCACATTCTAAAAAAGCCTTTAGCCTTAAAAACGGCAATTTATTTAATTTTATTATCAAAATTTTTTTTCTATAATCTTTAAAACAATCACAAGTCCAGTTTTTAGTTAAATAAGAACGATCAAAATTAATTAATAAATCCCAAACTCTGCCTAAATAATAGTAGTCATTTAAAATAAATTATTCCCACTTGTTGTTTCCGTTTTTATCGAAATTTTTCTGAAATATATATTTTTCCAATGCGAAAGCTATTCTTGGTAAAAAAAATTTTTTTTTGCGAATGCAAGAAAATAACTAATACTAGAAATGAAATTAGTGTTAAATTCAATAAAAAAATTATTCGAATGTCTCAGTAAGAATAAATTGATGCAAGCAAAATATAATAAAATTTATGTGCAGAGGAAAAGCAGGAAGAGATAAATAAGATGTGTGAGTCCTTCAAGTCTTTATTTATTTCTCGTTCACTGCTTTCATGGACCAAGTTCCTCAGTAGGACTCCAGAGTAATACCGAGAATAGTCTCATCTTCGTCTCCTCTAATTGCACGCGAAATTTGACTCGCTGTGTCATTGCCATCGCGTGACGATATAATATACACCCTGCATCTACAGTCAGGCTATATCTGGCGGCTCTGCGAAGCTTCGCTACCCTTGGAGAGACCGAAAAGCTGAAACGAGGAAGGGAAAGCATCCGCAGAGGAGCTGGAAAGGGTTGAAAGCGTGAGTCTCGACAGGGGGTTGAGCAGTGACGCGCTCCCATTCCTCCTGGCGCGTTTGTTAATTTGCCACGCGAGCACATTACGCCCGTTTAGACGCTCGGGCAAACAGAAATGAGAAAAGTGAGGAGGTACGACATTGCGAGCTCGCATTCTATATAGCATCTAAGTTATAACCATAGTATTAGTTTCAAATTCATTCGCATTATTTACTCCGTAGATATATTTGTATGTTTAATATCTGGTACATTATAAGAAATTTTTATAATTATTATTATTAGAAAACTAAAAGAAGGTGTTTTATTTCATTTTTTTTATTGGAGTATTTCTTGCGCACTGGGAGAAAAGCATATCGTTTATTCAACGATTTCACATGGTAAAACGAATATAGGAAGGCTTGCAGTGTTTTGTGGTTAAAGCGATGATTATATGGTTCAAAAAACGATACTTTTAAGGTTATTGGAAACGAACGTTGAAATCGTATATGAGGCATTCCACATGACTTCAGCCAGCAAAAAAAAAATTCGAAAAAATGTCAAAAAATCAGGTTCATTAATAGATACACCAAATTTGAATTTTTTTGAATTTTTTTCTGGTGAAATATGCCATATTTTTCATTTTTCATTTAACCTATGATATGTCGGGAACGATTAATCGTATTGACATCTAAAAAAACAAAAGTGTGCGTTTTTTTCGTGGCCCACAAGAAAATAACTAATTCAGAATTGAATGTGTAATTGCAGACTATATTTTACTACAAAATTAATGAACATTTTTTTTTTGCGAAACGGACTTCGGAACGTGGCATCAAAAAAATTGTTGCCAATTGTGTATGAAAATCCTCAATTTTTAGTAATTTTTTTCTTGGTCCGTGCAAAGTTCATAAGTTATTTTATGAACTGGTTTTTGAAATTATTATCATTTTGATAGTGGCTATTTACTCATATTTGCTATAAACATATAGTCGTTCCTCCTGGCAACTATACATTATAGTTAGAATATCGTCGGACTAACTATTTTTATTATTAAATTACGATATTTTTCTCTCAGTGTGTATCGCATTTGCTCGAGGCTCAGGGAAACTACGAAACCGGGCGGTTTTATTTTTACTAAGTTTCTACTAGATGAGAATACATTAAAAACCTAGAAAATCCGCCTCCCGCTCCGCAGTCAATGCGCCAATCAGTGCACGGCTAAGCGGTCACCCATTCAAGTTATGGCCGCAAACAATGTTGCTTAACGCTGGTGACCTTCGAAACCACACTACGCGTCCACTGGCTGGCGGTTCAACGACAAGGAAGTATTCACACAATTAATTTTATTTTTGGATCAGGGCTGAAGGACTTCAGTCAATGGCCCATTGGCAATGCGTATAATATTAGAAACCACGGATACACTATCGTAAAATCATGTACCACATGAAAAAAAAAAAAAAAAAAACTGTAAACTTTAAAAAAAAAAAAAATTTTTACAACTTTACCACTACTCAATTTATTTTTATGGCACCTGATTAAAATTTGGTTCTGGCTGGCTCATATCAGTTTTCCCTATTTGTATAATACGGCCTGGATGAGGTCACTATATAAAACCGGGATCAATTCTATAACCGAATTAGGCCTTGATCAGGCTATTAATCTACGCCAGAGGTTGCGATCATTATCCGTCCTGATAATTGTATGAGGTCTGAATTCCTTTCTTCCACACTTAATTGTATTTTCCTTGCAAAAAACTTTGAAGAAATTGGACAACATGTCTCGCAGTGGAATCGGCCCGTGACACATGTCGACGGCTGCATGAAAAATTCTTATTTAGACTTTCCAATATAATTAACTGCAAAATTGACGTTACTGTCAGCAAACAAAGCGATCAAAATAAAAAATTTCCATACAAAGGTTTCGTGATCTCAAAGAGTGAACCAAATGATACTATTTTATTGCAAAATGCAGTGATATTGCATATTCGCAATATCTACTAGAGACCAAACGAAGATACGATTGAAATAAAAGAGATTCATCAATATTACAAATGTGGCAATTGGAAAAAACACATGTGTTTAAAATATGTACTATAGAATCGATTGACCGGAAATTTATGAATTTAGATCTAAGTGCCGAAGGGTCTCCAAAAATATATGCTGCTTCATCAATTCATTCCTAATAATTCCTAATATATTCCGATCAAAATGCTGATTGATATGCCTTACAATTACCTGATCCATCTCGCATGTTATATACTTGAGACTGGCAAAGTTGATCTGATCAGGCGCATCGGATTATGTCGGGCCGTCATCACAAAAACTTCAGGCTAACTCGATCGAAAATGTATCGATTTATGACCGAATCGGGATACAGACTTGATCAGGTCGCCCTGATCAGGCATGCCGCATTTTTACCCAATTTTTACCCGGTCAGAACTCCGATCTGCGCCATCCGGTGATTTTTTTAATGATATTGATAGTCATTCAAGAGAACTCAATTTTTTTCAGTAGCCAATGAAGGCCAAATCTTCAGAAACGAAAACAACTCAACATATTTTCCGTCCTTTTGTCTTCGTGGGCTCAAAAACGTTGGGCAATGTGTCACAGGGTTTCAAAAGCGGAAAAAATTTGCTCGTCGTAGATTCCGAGAGACCGATGGAAGAAGCAAAAGAAGGGGTGGAGGAAACGCATCCACCCCTACGGAGATCACCCTGAGGGTGTCAGCTGATGCCTCCTTTACGTCACCTTTTTCACCGCACACCTCTGCCTTTTATGGTTTTCGTTCAGCATCTCGTCTGATGAGAAAAAAGAAAATATTTCAGAAATCTCTGAAATACAGTTGTCCCCATTTCCATCTCTTTTACATGCATTTCTCGCTAAAACTATAAATTTAACGTCGTTTCCCTACTTAAATTTGGAATAATCTTTTCAGCGCTTCTTTCGCAAGCTGGTTGCAAAAAATGTTATTGAACAGTAAACGGAAAAAGAAATTTCTCTCCGCATTGAGATTGACTATTTTTTTGCAACTTGAACCATGTTTCGAAAATGTGTCAAATTATGGCAATTGGTTTTTGCCCGGATGGAAATCATCTTCGGGCCCTAGTCAGGGCGATATCAGGCCGCCTGACTCCCCTAGTGAGGTGCTTTTATAGCAACCTGATAGTGCCACGATAAGGCAAGGCTTATCAGCGGAATTTCACGGTTGCCTGATCTAACACATATTACGGCAGTCCCGAATTACGCCAGATCACGCCCTGGTCAGTCCTCCCATATAAGGGCCAGCCGTAGCATCGCCTGATAAGTCCCGAATAAGGCTTTCCATAATAGGGCTAGCCGTAGGACTCCCCGATCGGGGCCTGATCCTGGTGAGGCAAGCCCTGACAGATTTCTTCCCGGATGGGTTTTCAAAGTGATGTAACAAGGAAAAAAAAAAAAACTGGAACTGCAAATAAAATTTGTCTTATGAATCGTACCGAGCCGCAATTTGCTTATCTGACGTCAACGACAGTCAATGGTTATGGGGACAAAAAATGAATTGCCGAAGAGCATGAGAAGCACACAGTGTATACTAAGAGTCTTAGGAGAACGGTGATTGCGACAGGGAGCAGAGGTGCAGAAACGGGAGATTCAGATTTTTCATTAAGAAGACGTCGACTCAGCTATCCAGAGTCTCAACAGAGTTTGTCGCAGGGACGAGCACGGAAGTGGCGAGAGGGTGGAAGTGGCTTGCGTATCGAGGAAAATAAGGACGCGAAGGAAGCCCTTTCCCTTCCCCATCCGCTTCGGTATAATATGGTGGATTAATACGCGCGAAATCTGCCACCTAAAAGTTATTAATGACTGCTCGGTGGCCGCTGTGCGACGCGTCAAAGATTTTATAAAAGAGGGTTCGCTTCGGTACGTCAAGCGTTCTTTTCTGCCTTCCTCGAGTCACTTTTGAAGCACGACACGAAACGAAGAAGCCAGACGAAAGAAAAAGCGAGACTACGGAAAAAGGGGGTAAAGAAAGCAGAGAAGCTTGACTCATCTGAACGAGCAGAGACCAATAATGAATTTTTTTCTTGATAAGCGAGTTGTCGATAATAGCAATGCCTCGGCAATTGAAGCTCTGCTTAATTTTCCATAAATTGGTCCAGAAGATTTAATTCCTAAAAATAATATTATCCAGTATTTGTGATGTCGCTTCCGGATATTTTGAGGCGTTAGTCAGGCACGACCTTTCAGACTAAACGAACCTTTAGGTTCGAAGTTCTCACCTACTGATTGATATGTTTTGCCACATTTCATCCGGATCTGGATAAGATTCAATATCTACAGCTACTGTTTTAATTATTTTGAGGGCTGCTGTCAATCAATATTTTAGTAATGGCAAATCAACTTTTCTCTGTCTAGCACAAGTTTGAATAAGATTCGTACGAGGTCTTATCAGAAGGTGATTAGGATTTTCGGAAGTTAATTTTTTACTTTCTAAACATAAGGAGTATGTAAGAAGAGAAAATATTGCAATCCGAAAGAAATCGACTCTTGGATTTTTATGATAATACATGTTTTTAGTGTCCCAGATTCCAAAAAACACATTAACCTTTTTCTGTCTGTCCGTCTGTCTATCTGTCCGCCCGGGAACGCAATTATAAAAAACTTTACGGACCGGAATAAAATTTGGTACATGCTTTCTGCATTCAAACCCCAGTTTTGCTATTGAAATCCAAACCAAAATGTCTGCTCCTTCCGATACTTTACCTTAAACGTGAGAAAAAGATATTTTTCAAAAATTCCTTTTCAGACCGCAATTTCCAATTTATGCTTTGGTCTCACATACACGGATAGAATCATCTACAAATGAGCAATAAACAAAAGTATGCGATTCAGTAGAGCAAACGGTTTGTTCTTGAGTGGATATGAAAGATCTACCTTGACCTATGCTTCGTCGGTCTGGGCGAAAAGTATGGGATTGCGGCAGCAGATTTGTACAAGAGCGCCCACGGCCGTTGGTATGCAAATTGGGAAGATAATAATCGATTGTAGTCGAGGATGGTTGCGTTGATGGTCTCGCGGATGAGCATGCTACACCGCTTGGCTGTCCCCACCTGGACAACACTCGGATCCCCCGTACTCCCGCACTTTCACTCCCTATCAACCCCCTCAGTATCGCCTATCCCGATCTCCCTCAAGGGAAATTATATAGTCTGCCCTCAACTCCCATAGACCGTCAAATACCTTACCTGTCCGCAGCCGTATGTACCATATACCTATAGGTTTTCATTCCCATCGCGTTCTCTCGCGACGACCCCCCCCCCCCCCCCTCACCCCCCTACCCATCGTCGAACGTGGACAGACGCAAATTTTTCTGACACTCCTGGACCATATCCCTTGACCATTCCAGATGGATTTTTTTTATACTCATCCATCCAGCGACTCACTGGGACCGAAGTATCAATTTATTATTTATGAAATGATATCTATACGGTGGTGGGAGAAATGAAAAACATGAGCCGCCGACAAAAACGTCTGGGATAATTTTCTTTTTTTATTTTGCTTCCGGGCGTTACAAAGTTTTGCATTCAGTGGAAATAAAATTGGGTGCAGTTGATTAAGTGGAACCGGGAATAGTTGTAGAATAATATTTAAAGTGATAATTGTTACAGAATTAATCATTCGTGACTTTCATCGGCGATATGATGATTGAGTTCGTTTGCGCAGTTTTGACATTCCAGATGGATTTAAAATGGGAAACGAAAAATATGTGCCGCCGATAAAAACGTCTGGGATAATTTTCTTTTTTTGTTTTGCTTCCGAATGTTACAAAGTTTTGCATTGACTAGCAATGAAATTGGCTGCAATTGATTAAGTGGGATCGGGAATAGTTGAAGAATAATATTTAATGTGATAATTGGTACAGAATAAATCATTTGTGGGTTTAATGAGCAATATAATGATTGAGTTCTTTTGCGCAGTCTTGACATTCCGGATGGATTAAAAAAAATATTTATATAATATCCATCCAGCGATTAACTGGTACCGATGTATCAATTCATTATTTATGGAATGATATCTCTACCTCAGTGGGAGAAATGAAAAACATGATCTGCCGATAGAAACGTCTGGGATAATTTACTTTTTTTTTATTTTGTTTTCGTGCGTTACAAAGTTTTGCATTGACTCAGAATAAAATTGGTTGCAATTGATTAAGTGGAACCGAGAATAGTTGAAGAATCAAATTCAATATCAAGAGACGCGGCAGCGTCGCGACGCCAAGTATTAAACAGAAAAAAATAATTACATGTTGAAAAATAGTAATTATTACGAAATAAATCATTCTCAACCTTAATAAGTAATACAATCATTGAGTTTTTTTGCGCAGCCTTGACATTCCAGATGTATTTGTTAAACATTCATCCATTCGGTTCCAGCGACTCAATGGAACCGAAGTATTAATTAATTTTTAGACGATTAATATCTACACGAAAAATAAAAAAGTGGCTTGGTTAATTTTTATATGAACTGAAAAATAAATAAGTTGCAGTTTACAATCAGAAGCCATAAATGGACCCAATTTCTTGAACGACACACAATTAATTGTCCACATTTATAGATTAATATTAAACCAAATAACAAAAAATTCAAATTACACGCTGCTAACTTCAATAAATGCAATAATTCGGTGATATTAATTTTCTTATTCTTTTGCCTTCAAGGATCATTTTTTATTTCACATCAACTTGTTCTCATAATCTCTCAGACAAAATTATCCGCATGTTCATCATATTTTATTGAATAATAATCAATTGCATAGTATAGAATAAGGTACGATGACCATGGACATCATATATCGATTTTGACAGACTGAAAATGATCGATACAGTCTTTCTTGGTGATCCACTATGCGTAGCTCACCGAGAAAAATGTAGATGCCAGTAATCGTATCATTAATATTCCCGTGCCAGAGAAAACCTCTTGCTAATTGAAGGAAACGTTCTGGCGTGCATCAATCACGTCGTCCTTAGAGATTCGAATTGGCTCTCGCACCTCCCTCGCATTTCCTTCTCCGCCGTAATGTTCCCGCGTATATACTCGTTTACATTTTGCGTTTCATCCAACGGATTGGCGCATCGCGACCGCTAAGTAAATTTTGTTCCTACTCGTGTTTTTCTTGCCGCTTTATTCCTCAGCGTCTGCATGTGCTTCGGTCGGACATATTTACCCTTCCAAACGACGCGTCGTTTGCATGTGCGAATGCCGAGAACGTCTCTCTGCACTTTCTGTACTCTGTGCATTCGCTCATTTTGGTAATTTTTACTGAATTAGTTCGCTACTGTTCAAAAGACTAGCATTTAAGAAAAAAATCCTATCCATAAAATCTTATTTTTTATTAATTACACATTCTTGATTGTTAAAAAATAAACGAAGAGATTTTGTCTTGTATATTAATTGATATATCGATGTATGCATTGATTTAAAAAAATGACGCTTATTATACAATAATTCTCTGTAGGTTTTATAGACGGGTTAAAACTTATGGATTGCCTCATGTTTCCTGAAAACAGGAGAAAAGTTTTTTGCAGAATTTTATCCGTCACTTTTATTACAATCATTCGAGAAATTTGAAAAACAATGAGTATTTATTTAAAAGGGTAATGGAAATTTACATCTCTATTCACAATTAGCTGTTGTTTTTGGAATACGAAATAACAATTGTAACATTGCTCTTTATTCACATTATGATTGTTTCAAATTTTCAAAAATTAAATTGTCCTAAACAACTTCAATTTTGGACGATAATCAAAACTTTGCGAAACAACTAACTTTTTGACAAAAATTAAAACGTTCCAAAAAACCTCAGCTTTTGACAAAAATCAAATCGTTAAAAGACATTTTAGTTTTGATAAAAATTGAGGCATCCGAAAAAAGATTCGTTCTCGCCAAAAACAGAAGCGTCCCAAAAAAAACTTCCCTTCCCGAAGAATTATTTCCGCTCCATAACCAAAGATCCTCGTGTTCGACGTACTTTTCTTTCAAACTCCATTTCAACCGATCAACGATCACCGTGAAAAGAAAACAAGAGGAATCCACAAAAGAGACTGCATAGCGGAGCAGTAAAAATCTACAGAGGTGCGAAAGCGTCGCCGTGAGGGACGTTGAGTGAAAAAACAAAAAGAAAAATAGAAAAACAATTCCGTCGCTTCCTGGCGTGGATACAAAGAAGCGTCGTAGCGGTAGGAGGCGCAGATATGTAGCTGGACGGAGTGAAAAGAGGAAAAGGTTTTCCACGCTTCGTCTGTTTGCGTATATATCTCGCAACATTCCCTGTTTATCTCGGTTTTGTTGTCACTTGTTTATCCATCGCCCCTCCTTTCTGGCCCTGCCATCATTCGCTGTTTTCATTCTTCTCGTTTGCTCTTTCTTCTTTCTTCTTCATCGTCTCACTCGCTCGTTCAACCAAGACTATTACTGTTTGTAGTTCTTTGTATCGTCGTGCGTGTACCGGTTATCGCGTCTCCACTTTTCTCTGTCAGGTGTTGGTCTTTCTCTTTCTCCCCTCTCCCCATTATTCGGTTTTGCGTCTCTCTCGCTCTTGTTCGACGGTCTATCTACTTCGTGTCCGGCTCTTGGTCGCCATATACTCCACCTCGGTCTCTTTCATCATTCTCCGCAGTCTTCTGCATCACTCTTTTAGCTTTTTCTCTGGCTTTCTCTCCCTCTCTCTCTCTCTCATTCCGTCTCTCATGGCTTTTTCACTCTTTCGCTCTGTGCCATGGAAAGTTCCTTCTTTTTTTACACTCTTGAGCACCGACTGCGTGCCAGCCAGAGGTTCTATATACTATATGCTGTACCGCAAGCGGTGTTTACGTTAGAGATAAAGTGAGGAACAAACAGCGTGGCGTCGCTCCTCTCATGGCCATCATGGTACAGTCCATCGTCGAGCTACACTGTCTAATGTAACTGGGAATCGTGAGTGGTCTGAAGGAAAAAGCGTCGAAAAAAAATGACGACATTGAGGAGACGCTATTGACTATGCATTCGCGGTTTTGAATCTTCCGGAGCTTATTAGCAAACGTCAAAGACTCGCTAATCCCCAGACACGTTTATTCTCATTCAATCTGACATTTCTCATCATCTGCCAGATGATGCTCTATGATTTCAGAGTAATTTCTACAAATTTTTGTTAATAGAAAATGAAGCCGCTAAGTTGAATTTTGCAACGGTTCTTCATTGTTTTGGTTTTGTTTTTACAAAACTAACTCTATGAGAAAGTTTGGTTATTGATAAACTAAAAAACAATAAGGAAGCAATTTGCAAAGTTGAACTTTGCAGCTTTATCTTTTATCGAAGGTATTTCTCTGAAATATTTAAACCTTATAACAATCAGAAGAAAATTTTAGACGGCTGTACAGATCTGCGTCGAATTTGTACTCATATTTCTTTCGATATTTTACATATGCACAAAGATTGAGATGAACATGTGAAAAATTTCATTTTTTTTTTCGTGACGACATTTCTTTTGTTGTTATTTACCAAAATCGAAATTCAACGATTTATTGGCAACTCATTTGACTAAATTCATAATTGCTAGTCAGTAATCGCGAAATCATGTCGAAAATTGGAGACCGATGTCTCATGATGTACGAGAATTGAAGTGCTTGCAAACATTAAAAAAAACATGAAAATTATTTTAGAAGCACTCTATCGACTTCTACCAAATTTAGTAGATTTAATGGTTTGATGCTAATCCATTTACGTAAAAAATTGTAATCCGATTTTCACGATGCTGTAAAATTTTTATTTTCTAACCGAATTTGACCAAGATACATCGAAAATTACGAGAGTTATCGTGCTTACAAGGAATTCTGCACATACACACTAGACCACTTTTTTGGATGTTAAAGACCATTCTGAGTGTCCTAACATGAAAATCACGAAAAAAAAATTTCCACGAAAACAAAGTTTTCTCAAGGAGGGACCAACAGATTAAAAAAATTGGTGACCTGAGGACCAGGCGGTAAAATTTAACCTTTTTTTGTTTTGCACTATAAGTGAAGTTTTCCGAAACATTACCTTTTTTTTTCAAACTACATGAGATTTAGTAATTTCCTAAAAAATGCCACGACAGTTTTTGGAAAATCTGAAATTTGAGAACCACAAAAGTTCGAAGCGAAGATGAAGTCTTGTCCAATATTAGTTGTTCAACTAGACTGTCATGCTTGTGGAAAGATTTTTGTCGTAGTAAAAAACGGCCACAGAAATTTTAATGAAAAAATGAATATATTCAAGAAAATTTCACGTAAAACTGCAAGTACAAGCTTGGATTAAACAAATTCCAAAATCTAAAAAGAAAATCGTCAACGTAAAAAATAAAGGCGAAAAAGTATATTTCCGGAATCCTCAAATAAGCTGAGAAAAAAAATAATTCGTAAAGTTTCAAATCTCATTAAGAACACATTGCCGATGAACTCGAATGTCATTCATAATGTGCTATAACAGCTGCGTATGTGGATCGTGATTTCCGTTTCTGGTATTCCATTAGTGGTCTTCGGTAAGGGTTTCTTTAAATAAGTATGAATGCCTCAAACATGCATTTCCTTAATGCCAGATGTAGAATATTGATGCTGCCTGAAATTTCAAATTATAAATTCAACGTGATCGATGGAAACCACGTATATATGTGCAACGAGTTTATTGATTTATCGCTTCTCGTGAGTCGAGACATTGTTAGAACGTTTCTCCGGGCTGTTAATGTATACTACAGAGGAAGAGGTTACGCAAACTGCTTGTGAAGACAGATATATCTATAGCATAAGAGGCTGCCAATGAAACTCTGCCTGTTGATAGCACATTGATTCAATACATTTACAATAACGAGGCGTTGTTTATGAAGTGGCGACAAGCGACTGATTGTTCGGTGTTGGCTGCACTAAACTGCACGATCAGTTTTATACAGTGAAGGTTTTAGCTTTTTTAAAATAATTCTTGAAAGCGAAAAACGATGGGAAAACAACTAATCAAAGTGAATTAGAGCAAATGTATCATCATCAGAACTTTTGATCGTATCAAATTTACAAACAAAAGTACTTCACAATAATAGGCCTTCTTCTATTGAAATTACTTTTTATTTTGACTGATAACAGGGTCAATTGACGTCGAATATTGTATATAACAATCCGTAGTCTCGATTCAGTCTGTGTATCTGACCAACGTCGAATAGATCAGATCAAGGTCACGTCCAACCCATGCCACTCACTCGTTGTAATCAATAAAAGCGTCATACGTTTGTTTGGAAGTTTGAGATACCAGAGTAAGCGATATTATTGTAGCCCCTATAAACAGCCGACGTGATACGTCTCTTGGCATTTCTATCCAACACAGGTTAATACTATAGCATCGAAAGTTATTTTGAGACCAACAATAGAACCGTTTAATAGAAGTGTCTAAAAATGCTGTCTCAGCGCAATGATTACTGAAGTTCATATATTCTATGACTAGATTTGATATCCAATACCAAATTATGTGAAATTGCGTTATTAACCGTTATTATTATTGTTATTTTTACCATAAAACGTTTCCTCTATTCTTCTGCCTTGATTATCTCATGAGGCATCAAGTTGTTTGTTAATGTGCAAAAAGAATGTCTGTAGGAATTTGTGCTTATATAAAAATGATATATATAATTTTCTACGATATCCCACGTAAAAAAAATCATATATGAGTCAATATATATAATTTTTATAAGAAAATGGACCTATAAAATAACAATACACTGTATTTCATTCATATGAAATTTTTATATAGCCTGCAGGTTTTGTAAAAAGATTTTCGTAAATACATTATATTAAATTAATATAAATTATATTGTACCTTACATAACTTTAATTGAATCTTCATATGTATTGTATACAACATATAGGAAATGTGTACGTCCACTTTCGTATACAGCTTCTATAACGATCCTAACATATAATTTTTATTCAGTCTTCATATAATTTTTCCACTTGGGATTACTTCAAATTACCTTACCAGTAATAAACATTCATGTGTACACGTGTACACTTACCATATTATTTTGTCAGTTTGACTCGTTGACATTCATTATTTCCGCCTTCATTAGCTATAACCCTTCTCCAGTTTCCCGCCGTGCCATTAGTTCAATAGTTCAGTTAGCCATCAAGTCCCGGCGCAGAATAGTCGACCGGTTTGCGTTCCCGAATGACGCGATCCGTTTCCTTCCAAGCGGGCATACAACTTCCTCAGCATATACTCCTCCCCACACGCAGCACTTAGCGAGACCGAGAAGAGTATCGTCTGGCTACTGTAAAAAACATGACCAGGGCGTTCGTACACACAGACCTCCGTTGTTGTTGGTCTACTGGTACGCGTTGGTTACACTGCGATGAGTCCTTCACGTTCCCGTAGGCGGAAAGCGCCGTGGAGGGGACGACGTACAACACGCGGCCCGTTGGGGTTAGTATTGTTGTGCACCGCGCCACGAGACTGCATCTCCTCATGTTCCGGGAACCCCCGAGCTTGGTCTCCAACCACTCAGACTTGTCGGCAAAAGGGCTGAGCCAGCCTGTCTGCCTACCCGACTCTTCTGCACCCTCTGACGATGTTTTTCCTTGGCCTCTCGTGGCCGGCGCTGTTGTTGGTCCAACGCATGGTTGCAACCCGTGCTCGGGTTCAACCCCGCAACAGAGACCCAGTGATAATGCATGAGCGCCAAATTGAAAAATTATCACACCAAAGCTCTTGGGGGTGCGGAAGGTCCGGGTACTCCGCAGTGCTGCTGCCGTTCCTGGCGGCCTTGGTGTTGTTTAGAAAGAGGGTCCCAAAGCACACGTTCGTGGATGTGTAGTTGCAAAGATCCATAGGTGTGTTTATACCGCTTCTACAACATGGTCTTGTCGAGTAGATCGTTTTTATTCTTACGTTCAACATCTACTACTCTTTATCCGATGTATAAAAGCTGGGGCCGAAGTTCCAGGAGGGTGTGATGCACTTGAGAGGTGTTGAAATTCTGTTCCTCCAAACGAGTCATGCTGTATCTTCTGTACAACGTCAGAATAGGCTTGCTACAAGAGATTGTTGGTGAAGAAGTAGCTGAAGAGTGGTTGGCTTGTCTGCTGAACGATCTGTTCGCTTATTCTTATAAGATACGACGCAATATCCCCAATGTACTCTTGCTCTTGTGAATAGGAGATGCATAGGACCAATATCGTTACTTCCATGAGTGGAAATCTACATAGGCAGCATACTAGTCCTTGTCTGAGTAACGTTGCGATGATGTTTAGACCCAGAAACCCTATTGAGCTGAAGGTTAAAGTTTGGTTATGTTGTTAGTTCAACGCATGGTTAAAAACCATGGTCTGGTTCAACCCCGCAACAGAGACCTAGTGGTAGTGCGCCAATTAAAAAAATTATCACACCAAAGCTCTTGGGGAATGTGGAAAGTCCGGGTACTCCGGAATGTTGCTGCCGTTAGTGGCGGCCTTGGTGTTGTTTTGAAAGAGGGTCCCAAAGCAGGTTCGTGGATGTGTCGTTGCAAAGATCCATAGGTGTGTTTATATCGCTTCTACAACATGGTCTTGTCAAGTAGATCGTTTTTATTCTTACGTCCAACATCTACTACTCTTAATCCGATGTATAAAACCTAGGGCCGAAGTTCCAGGAGGGTGTGATGTACTTGACAGGTGTCGAAATTCTGTTACTCTCGCTCTTGTGAATAGCAGATAAGGAGGACGAATGGCGTTCTTTCCATAAGTTGAAGTCTACATAGACAGCATCCCAATCTACATCTGTGTGACTGTGTGTTGACGATTGGCAGGCAAACCCATCTAAGCCACAAGTTAGGATTCATTACTGTTCCTCCTGTTGAACCCCGCAAAAGCATGCATCAGGGTGAAATGAAAAAAGGACACACCAAAAGTATTGTTATTATCAAAGATTCTGTTACTTTTTGTGTTGGCCTTGGTGCTATGTTAGAAGAAGGTCCAAAGCCCATCCATAGGTGTTTTTATACCTCTTCATCGAAAGTACATCTGCCGCCCCAGCGATATTCCTTCACCATCATAGTTTAGTCAAGTGGGTCGTATGCCCTCTCAAGTCCAACATCAACCACAGTTTATCCGATGTATAAAAGCCAAGGCAAAAGTTCGAAGAGGGTGCGATGCACTCGAGGAGTGTTGAAGCTTCGTTCCTCCAAAGAGTCTATACTATATCTTCCGTATAACATCCGAATACCCTTCATGCAAGAGATTGTTGGTAAGGAAGTAGCTGAAGAGCTGGGCTGGCTTCGGTGGGTGTCCGATCGTCTGCCGAGCTATTCGCTCGTTCACTTCTTATACAGGGAGGACACGGTGAAACTAGACAGCGCAAATGCGCTTGCGCGTCAAACCGACGGTTCCCACTCTATGCGTGCAGACCGAGTAGTAAATAAATCTTGGTTTCTGGCGTCTGCCCTACCAGCTCAGGTAACGTCCCTTGCCCCTACCACTACCCTTACTGGCCCATTCCGATGGCGCATGGGGACACAGTCGCCGCTCGGATGAGACGCACTGGCGGCCGTAGGCAGTAGCCAATCAGGCTTCCTAAATTCTCACGGAGCCGCATTGGACTGTCTAGTTTCACCGTGTCCTCCCTGTATATACCCGGACTATATGGCCCGGGGGGCGAATAATTAGGGCCGATAAGTCACGACGCAACAGCTCCGATGTATTCTTCCTCCAGGGAATAAGGGTGCATCGGACTGACGTCGTTGCTTGCAGAAATGTAAGTCCACATCATCAGCATACAACCCCAAGCCTGTGTAGCTGTGTGTTGACGATTGGGCAGGGGAACCCGATCGAGCCGAAAGTTAGAATCGCCCGCGGAAAGGGTGCACTGCTGTGTTGTATATGATACTATAGCTTAGCACTCTGCTTCTGGCTCTTGGTGTAGAGGCAACCGAAGGAAATGGTGTGGGATCGCGTGCTCATCGCCCATTACACCCGGGCAGACTTAGCTTTGCCGGTGGTATGGCTTGGCGGTTCCTACTTTCGAGTTGCTTGCGCCCACCTCGACCTCGCCGTTGCTTTCGACCCATCCCGGGTGCTGGGGTGAAAAGAAAAAAACAACAAGCTTCTTCTCCTTCTTCTTGTTCTTCTTCTGACTCTGTCTGAACTGCACATAACTCCTATAACAAAGCTGCTGTCTTCCGATTGCCCTGTTGCTATTTGTGCGGCAATTTGGAGCCTCCCTTATGTCCGCTTCTCTTATGAAAGTCCCACGAGAGCCTCTAATTCGCGAAAAGTGTATGAAAATATAATGGACGTATAGATATAACCACCATCGTTATCTACATCAGTGTCTATCTGACCCAGCGGATATTTCTGGACGTCCGCAATCGATACGCTCCCGAATTTATTACCAGTGGTGTGGTTTCCTCAGGAATGAGGGACATTTGGTAGGATGTTTTCTTTTCACGGATTATTTAGTAACTCGCCTTTTCCCGATACTGGAAAGCTTCCAAACTGTACCAATTGGATTTCACCGTCGGTTGAAAGACTTTGTAGATGCTAGGAAAACGGTGACTCGTCTGCATTCCGGAGAACGAATGAGGATGCAATCTTCTAAATTGCCAAAACAAGATTACTTTTCAGTGAATGTCTCTGAGTGGGACACACCCAGATTCGTTTCGACGCTGTAGTTACTGCTTGTATTTATGAGAACTTCTCGATGATTGCATTTTAAAATGTCGGATTTATGCTAAGCGCTGTTTTCTCAGGGGCAAACAAAAAACGTTTTATTAACTGAGGCATGGAGGCTGGGAAATTTGTTATCGAGAGCGTACGCTGAAATAGAAAGAGGAATCACGTTCGACGAGGCTTATTTCTGCGGAATTCTTTTTGTTACACCCTTCGTTCGGTTTTTGCTTTCCTATTTGTCGCTACCGCGTTTCCGTACAAGTTCATAGAACAGTGGACACCAGTCGAAACTCGGATAGAAAAGAGTCTGCGTCACGTATACCGCACGTATGTCAGCCACGTGGTCTGCACGGATGAGTTATTTTGATATCGGGACTTTATACACCATTAGCTTCGCGCCAAGATTATTTCGTAGCCTCGCTGCTGGACATGGGACATTGTACCTCGACAATACTGCTGGACACTGCTTTCCCTCTCTCTCTTTCTCTTCATCATCTTCCCCTTCACTGTTGCTCTCCTTCTTCTCCCCTTCCTGCCATTTCACTCGATTTCTCTTCTCGTCAACCCCTTTTTTTCCATCGATAGCGACACCCAAATGTCCTACGGTGTTCTAACAACGAAAAGGCCAGCGTAAAAAAAGCACCGAAAGAGAGAACAACCACCATCAATATCTTAATATTTTCGTACATTTTAGATACGTGGTCGAGAATAATGATAGTTTTCGTCCCTTAGGTGCCCAGGAAATGAAGAAATATTCCAATTAACTTTTCGGTCCTTAGTGTGGACCCTCTTCAGAAATTAATATATCGATCCTGGACAAAAAATATCATAAAATGAAAATATTGTGGCGGGGTTAGAAAATTTATATAAAACTGTTAGTTTACAGTAAATGTTTTTTTTTTTGTGATTTGTTATAGAAAATATAATAAAAATGAACGCCACTGTTTTGTTCTGGTTTTAAATTAGGTATATATATTATTAAGTCTATCGCATTATGTGCCGCAAGTTTATGATTTGATGTCAGTTTTGATAGATTTTGTAATAGACACGGTGATATATTTTCATTTTGTTGTGATATATTTTCATTTCTGGTCGATGTGAGTCATTTTTTACTTCTGTTATGAATGTTTATTGGCTTTGATAATAATTAATTTGGTTATTTGTGCTGTGTTGTGGGTGATGCATTTTAGCGTGTTTGGGAGGAGGAGAAGGGGTGTTTTCAACCATGAAATTTTTCCTATTTTTAACTTTTAACTTTTCATCTCAACATTTTCACCAGAAAAACTTTCCTCGGGGAATTATTAGTAATTTATGAGAACAGTCAAACTCTTGTTGTTGAAATTATTATGAAAAATTATTTTGAAGAACTAAAATTAGTTGAAGAATTGTGATTATGCTGCGGTGCTAACTAGATTTCTCATACCGGAAGTTGGAGGTTTTCTGGCACACAACTTCGATGTGGTTTTCTCCGGTCTCGCTTATCGCTGGGCGATAATCTTCTTACGACGATATAACGCGGCGGGAAAAGCGAGATATATAGTACGACTAGCATCAGCGTGGTTTTAGGGAAGCTATATACAACACCAACCATATCGCCCAAGGGGTGGAGCTTTACGAACTTCTTCTTTCTCGTAGACGCTCTGCAGTGTTGTTGAGGGTGTTCAAGCGAATTAAAGTAACAAGGTCCCGAAGGACAGTTTATGCTCGATGTTCCGTCTGCAAGCTCAGCTCCCAAAGAAGCCCTAAAACGGTCTTCTAACGCCCTAACTTCTGTACTGTTTGACATCTTGTTGCAGCAATTCATGTTACTGTCTATTATATTCTGTCGAAAAAACCAAACACTGATTATGATGTAGTACATCGAACTTCACTGTCTCCTATTATGATTCATTTTTAATAATTGCATATTTTCCAATCTCTACAATTTTTCAAATTTCACTTATATTAAATTTTACAGTGTTGTAATACCGTGTTGTAGTGAAAATGATAAGACGAAGATTATAACAGTAGTAAATCAAACCATACTTAATTGCCTCCATCGGATCATTGACGTTTACCACTTCCATTATCGAGTATCCAAGCTTTTAGATTGAATCCTATTGTTATTAAAAAATCTTCATAACGATCACTTTAAACACCATAATTCCTTTGCTGCTCGACGTTTTGCTATAGCAATTCATGTAACTTCATATTGTCTTACATCATAGAAGCGAAACATATATTATGATGACGGTGAACTAAACTTACTTCATTGGCCCCTTTTTTATGGTCCACTTTGGACGATCGAATGTTTCCTCACGTCCGTTGTCAAGCGACTAAGCTAAGCTATTGTTATTAAAAAATATTTAGAACATATAATCAATTTTTGTAAATGTGCCTCTTAAATTCTTAAAAGGTCTTCTAACACCTCAATTCTTCTGCTGCTCGACACTTTGTTGTAGAAATTCATCCAACTTCACATTGTTCTACGTCGTAAAAGCAAGACACGGATTATGATAATGGTGAGTCGAATTAACTTCGTTGTTCCCTTTTTATGGTCCACTTTGGATGATCGAACGTTTCTTCATATCCATTTTCGAGGGACTAAGCTTTCCTGCCCCGATATCGTGATTTCCCTCATCACTTCCAAATCGAATCCTACGGTTATCTAAAAATATTACGAACATATGACCAATTTTTTAAAATGTGACCTTTGATTTCTTAAGAAATCTTCTAATACCCTAATTGCTCTGCTGTTTGAAACTTTGCTCTAGAAATTCATCCAACCTTATATTGTCTTACGTCATAAAATCGAGACACAGATTACGATGAAGATGAATCGAGATGACTCCATTGTTTCCTTTTTATGGTTCACTTTGGATGATCGAACCTTTCCTCACATCCATTGGCGAGCAGCTGATCCTTGCTTTCGATCACTTCCCGATGGGATGAAAATCAGAAAAAATAATGCATATAAAACGTGCTGAAAATTCAATCAGTCAACCTAACTTTTTTTCTAATGAAAATGATATGTTAATTTATTTGAATGCATACGAATTTTTTCTGATTTTTTTTCTTTATTTTGATTTTGATTTTTTTGATTTTCATAAATGTGTGCGAAATAACGAATTTTGGATATGTGTTCGGCATAAAACCATCTACTACACTCAAGATGTGTGCGAAATAATGAATTTTGGATATGTGTTCGGCATAAAACCATCCAACCATACACTCAAGATTTTTTTGCAAAACGCATATCCAAAATATGTTATATTTTGCGCATTAAAAAAAAAAAAAAATCAAAATAAAGAAAAAAATCTGAAAAAATTCGTATGCATTCAAATAAATTAACATGTCATTTTCATTAGAAAAAAAGTTGGGTTGACTGATTGTTTGTTGAACAATTGTTTTTTTTTACCAATTTTTTAATAACATTTTCGGATTATTATTATGCGAAACCAATCTTTTCAGCACGTTTTATATGCATTATTTTTATCCAATTTTTATCCCATCGGGAAGTGATCGAAATTGTCTCTGAAACTCACTTTTGACGGGACTGTATGTATCATACATCCTTAATTATGACTGTTGAACTCTTCAAAAGTCTCCGCTCACCCTAATTCCACTGCTGCTCAACAATTGATTCTAGCAATTCATGTAACTTCATATTGTCTTACGTCATAAAAGCAAAACACGGACCATGATGATGGTAAATCGAATTTACTTCATTGTCCCCTTTTTGTGGTCCATTTTGGATGATCGAACGATTCCTCACATCCGTTGTCGAGCGAATACTAAGGTTTTCTTCCATGACGTTTGTGATGTTAGTTCCTTCGATCGTTAAGTCATTCTCGCGTGACGTTGATCAACCTGTTCTACTGTTAACGGCACATCGCCCAACACACCATCACGTGCAGCATCACGAGCCCAGTCGTAGCCCCGCAGGCAACGACACTTCTTACGGGTGCGGTTTCCAAAGGGCATTGTTTGCCCTCTCGAACGGCACGATGAGAAATGGCGAGCATAGATCCTCCTGCCGCATCCCAAGTAGGTAGAGACTTACGCGAGTCTGAGAGACACCGGGCACAATGACCATTTGTTAAAGTCCACTTCTCCGCACCAACGACGCGACCAACGTCATTCCAGACGTTGTCATCAATCAGATCTCGCTCATATCCTCATCGACTCGGAGAAGTCGATCATGGTCGTTTCGGTGCTCAAGTTCCTTCCAGTTAACTCTACCAACAGGTCATTGCAAATGAACATAATTAACGTTTGAACTGTGATGAATTTCTATGGTTAAGACCCCATTACTTATCAAAATTAATAATTACAGTAAAATTATTTTTACTGTAACAATACAAGGTTACATTATTAAAATGCGGGTATTACAGATAGAGCTTGCATTTTCAAGTGACTTTGAATAAAATTGATTTAGATAATTCTTTACGAAAGATCACGACAAAAAAATGCGATAGTTTTCAATGAAATTTCTAGAAAATGTTATAAAATTTGTGTAGTTATAAATGTTGTGAAAATTTGAACCCTTTTTCAGTGACTGTAGATAATTATTGTAAAATAATTACTACTGATGGAATATTACGAAATGTTTCTCCTATAAAATTATGCAGGTTTACCAATTTCATGATATCATCATGATTATTTCATTTATTAATTTTTGAATATTCTTGATGACCTTGAGCGAAGCTTTTCCGTGGTAGTTTCGTCGGGAAGCGGATGATGAATGATATTCAATAAAATTTGTATTAATATCTCTTTCCACCCTCTCTGCTTTTGGAATTCAATATTTTGTCATTCATTGTATTTCCTCGATGATTAATAAAATCAATGATAATACCTCTTGTTCGTGCATTTGAACTCGGCCAGAGTAAACGTCAGCCGATTCAAACGATACCGAAATTTTCACTCCGCTGGCATTAATAACACTGTGGAAGGGAGTATCCATATGTATCAAGTATATGAGTAGGGGGATGCTGCAGCACCGTTACTAACAACGAAACATGATTTCATTGAGAATTTGAGGATATTTGCAAATTAATATCCCTTGGCTTTGGAGATTTTACCACACTCATATATTGGATTAATTTTCCTCGTATCAACGGACCCTCGAATTTTTAACGCGCCTGACATTGAGTTTGTAGCTCTTTCAGGGATGTGAAATTCCGGCGAGTTCTCTGTGATACACGTCACGCTTTTCTGTACTGTTAACGCTGCTTGTGACGAATCATTTTGCTCAGTTCTCCGCTGACACTCGATACATAAATGTATCACGAGTGGCATCGCTATGTCACCTGCTAAATCTTTTAAAAATAACAACTTGATAAAATTCACAAGAGCATTTATTTATTAAACGAAATATTTCGCTATCCAACGCATAAACTTGCCCCTTTGACTCATTATTTCCGATACGAAAATGCATTTCCACTCCTTTTTCGGTGCGCTGACGTTATTTCAAGAGTTTTATTGAAATTCGTTGCATCCATTATTGAAAAATAAACGTTCCATCTCGCATGATACGTAATTAGTTGGATGCATCCCTAATTGAGGTTGATTGCTTGTTGAATAATATCAAAATTCGTAAATTCATATTAAAAAATGTTTCGTTCATATTAAATCGTTCATATTAAAATAAGATAAAAAATTTATCGAATATGTCAGCAATCTACGTCAACAGTTGAAGGGTGAAAAACAATTCTGCACCCACTGATTACGAGATATTGTCAATATTGTGTTGCTTAAAATGGTCCAAATAAATATTTTAAGGTTATTATTGTAAATCCTTCATTCTCTGGTGCCTCATCAATGGATCTCTCATAACTTCTCACATGGTATTTAAAATTGTTTAAAAAATGGGTACATCGGGGAAAATTTGATTAAATATTCTACGGTACGGTTGAAGGGTGGGAAATATTTTTGTACTTATTGATTGCAAGATATTCCTAATATTGTGTTGCTTGAAATGGTCTAAAGAAATATTTCAAGGTTTTCACTTTAGGCAATTGTTCATTGTCTGATGGCTAATTAGATTGATCTCTCATTATTTTTCAAATGGTATTTTAAAATGTTCGAAAAAATGGGTCCATCGGGGTAGATGTTATCACATACTTTACAGTAGCAGTTGAGGGATTGAAAATATTTCTGTACTCACTGATTGCAAGATATTGTTGATATTGTGTTGCTTAAAATGGTCTGAAGAAATATTGTAAGGTTATCACTGCGGACAATTGTTTATTCATTGGTGCCTACATTATATGGATTTATGCGGTGATCGTTGCTGCTGGATTACCGGGTTATTATCCCTCGATAAGTGGCAGCTGGCCGTTTCACTCTGAATCCTCTCTCTTTCACTGCAAGTCCCTTTTGCTCCCTTGTAAGGAGGGCCAAACATCGAGGGAACACAGCAAATTCACCCGTACACTAAACTACCAAGATCCCTAGTACTGGATAGCTCGGATAGCGTTTGCAAGCGACCGTCTCGACCCCAAGAACTCTCAGACTTAGTTGGGTTACCCGGGCTCGCGAATTTAACCCTTCTAATTAATTTATAACTATATAGAACGTGTTGCAAAGGCTGTTAGCATGATGCTATAGTTATACATACATGTATTATTATACCACGACTTGAGCGGACTTTCAATCGAGCTTCGCTCTTCAACGATTATCCCATTTTGATAGAGGATAATAGGTCAGTACCGGTCAGTACTTATTATAGCATTGCTGATTTTCCAGATTCAAGGAGTAAAATAAGTTATGATGTCTGACGAATTTTAAAAAAAAATTTTAATTTGGTTTCAATTTCTTGATTCGGCGGACATTTTTTTTCTTTGTTTTACAGGTTAGTTTCTTTGTATGCGAATTTTACAATTTCTGTGGTACTTTTTTAGTTTGGGTTCTGAAGCCAAATAAATCGTAGACGGTAAAATTTTCTCGAATATTCGCTAATTAGTAGGACCTTGTTAAGAATGTATTAGAAATTCCAAGTTTCTAAAATAAAAAATTATTCAAACGTTACAATTTGTAGATTAGATTCTCCAGAATTGCTATTTCTTAACAATTTCATAAGAAACTAATGAAGTGGAGCTTCGTCCTTAGAGAGTTAATTACAAAAAATTAAAATAATTTCAAGTGGCTTGAAAAAAAATCCTACTTCTTCCAGTATTCTTATATATCTTATTTAGAAGAACATCCACCATTTTTAACCTATCGTTTAGATGTAAACCAAAGGAGCGTTCAATCTTCAACGATTAGTTACGATAAACGATACCATTTCCTACTTAATAACTTTATTTATTTATTTATTTATAAAAAACCCCGGCTTGCGCCAGGTACTACAAAAAAATTGTCACACAGACTCATCAGCTGTTTCTCTCCACGCAAGCCTTCAGTAAAAGGCGAAAGATTTACGCGCCTATTGAAGGGAAACCGGAGGGAAAAAATCGGAATTCGAAGGGATAGGATTGTGAAAGGCAAGGTAGCCAAACATGGAAACAGATAAATGAATGAATACTATATGAGGCATTCCACGTGACTTCAGCCACCCAAAAAAAAATCGAAAAATTGTCAAAAAATCAGGTTCAGTGGTTATAATAGATACACAAAATTTTAATGTAAAAAAAAAATTTCTGGCGAAATATGCCATATTTTTCATTTTTCATTCAACCTATGAATTCCCGGGAACGATTAATCGTATTGACATCACAACAAAAATGAAAATGTGCGTTTATTCATGGCTCACAAGAAAATAACTAATTCAGAATTAATTGCGTAATTTTAGACTATATTTTGCTTTGACTATATTTTACTATTTTATTTTGAATATTGTGATCTCAATAAATCGGCCTTTATTCAAAGTATTGATCTGTACGCAGAATACGATGAAACAAATAACATTGCCGATAATGAGTGTCCTGACATGATAAAATCGATATATATATTTTTTAAAATATTGCAAACTGCGATAACTTATGAACTTTGCACGGTCCAAAAAAAAATACTAAAAATTGAGGATTTTCATACACAATTGGCAACAATTTTTTCGATGCCACTTTCCGAAGTCCTTTTCGCAAAAAAAATAAAATATTTTCATTAATTTTGTAGTAAAATATAGTCTGAAATCACACAATTAATTCTGAGTTAATTATTCTCTTATGGGCCATAAAAAAATGCACATCTTCGTTTTTTCGGAATGTCGATACGATTAATCGTTCCCGAGATATCATAGGTTAAATGAAAAATGAAAAAAATTGCATATTCCGCAAAAAAAACGTCACAAAAATTCAAATTTGGTCTATCTATTATAATCACTGAACCTGTTTTTCGGACATTTTTTCGAATTTTTTTTCCGTCGTTAAAGTCATGTGGAATGCCTCATATAACTTTCAAAAAAGTGAGTGATACATTGTTGCCAAACATTTCCCTCCGCAGTGACTAAAATTCCGTCCTGATCAATCGAATCAATTGACTGAAAGGCAAACGTGATAAAAAGCCATCAGGTATTCGCCGATGCCCACAGGAGCTAATCTCGCGGTACAGTGGCTACGACGAAGCTGATACAAATTCAAGAAGGTAGTTAGAGGGTGGTTAGCGATGCTGTTCGACGTCGGTCGGAGGAATCCATAGATTGGCCGCGCGGGCGTTCGCTCGCTCGCCCCGCTAACAATCAGCCGTAAATTATAGCCTCAATATCCATTGTGTACCCTGCTCTCTGGTAGCTCACGTAGAGCGGAGCCTAACCCCGAAGTCTGAGGCCAAGACTACTCACACTCTTGGCTGTGCGGTGAAAAGGGTATGGCGTAGATGTGGAGGAGACGGCAAGCTGCGGAATAAGGCCACGGAATATGAGAAAGCCAAGGAGAGAGCGAGAAAGGTATTCACGGCGTTGGGTATGTACGTTCTGCTACCACTAGCTCCTCCGCTACTATACTGAACAGCTAAACTGAACCAAGAGATATGTATATTAATGGGGCAATCTTACATAGTTTTGTTTACCTTGCCATTCTCCCGGTGCGTATACAATTACTATCCCCGCGATCCCCACTTGCGGCAAGGGCGGCTGGCTGCCCAGCCTTAGCTATGGGCACTCCAACTCCCGACACACTAGCTACTTCTTACTCCCCTCTAACCTCCTCGTCCGTTCTCCATTGCTGCCATCCATGGATAGAGCGAAGCTCTCATATGTTTTCACGTAAGTCTACAAGACCCCTTCGGCAATACGCGTCTAGCATGGAGAGGACATTGCGTTCTATACACACTGTAACTCGAATAAGGGTTAAACTAAAACTCCGTTAGCTAGAGTTATTGCAGTTAGGATTCTCTGCACCGAGAGAAAAGATTTCACTGACGCTGAACACATGAGAGGGTTGATTTTGTGTTCATTGATTTCTGTTTATTTAATATTATTTTATATTAATATTATAATGTAATAATATAAAATAAGAATCGATTTTAAGTAGATGTTTTTTTGGCTGTAAAGAAACATTTAGTTAGTAAAGGGTGGGAGTCAAAATAGCGAATGACGAAAATAGTGAATGGTTAAAATAGCGAAATTCGGAATTAGGAACGTCTGAATCTAGAATGGTCATCATTATAAAATGCGCTATATACGTCATTCGCTATTTTGATCTCCATCGTATTAGAATGCAATCAAAATAGCGATTGCTAAAAATGGCGAATGACTCAAAAAACGAATTCCATAATTGTGGACATTCTACATTTCGATCCTACTTATTTTTAAATTCGCTATTTTAGCTATTCGATAAAGCATTTCAGCATTCAATAAGGAAACCGTTTCATCGTTTCAATGAAAAGTTTTCATTGATTCAAAGAAAATATATACTTGATGGCAGCAGGTGCTGGGAGTTTCATTGTCCAATGTTGGGGGTGGAGGGTAAATTAAATTTGGTAAAAAGGGCATGATTTTAAGAATATTTTTTGGCAATACAGATAAGTGTGAGCCTATCCAGTTCACATTCTAAGTTTAATAACGTCAATGCTTCAACATTTTTGACTCTGCAAACCACTACTTCAGCTACTACCGCTTTCCCTCTTCTCCCTCTTGCCGATATTTGGTCCGAGAATACAGATGACAATTTCACTTATTTATATATATTTCGAAATTGAATAGTGATTAATAGATAATGTCCAGAATTGGTGTTGCGCGTTTTATCGTTTATCGATACATAACTCGGTTGTATTCATTTTTCGTAGAGCCAAATAAATGTGATGCCCATGACTTAGTTGTTCTTTTTCCGGAATGAGGTATTCATTTGCAATATGACTTTGTGGCCGTGATGGTAGTCGGGGTATATTCCATTATTAGAATGAATCCGTGTGTCGGAACGGTAGCCCGCGTTCTTTGTTTCCCGACGTTATATTTTCCGGGGAAGCGTGGTGCACTCGTCCCGTTCGAATCTTTTTCAATCTCCATATCTGCCTCGGCCAGTAAAAGCAGCGGAACACCGACCCATCCCTGGTCTTTGTCGCAAAACGTTATATTTAGCTCTCGCCAAACAACCTCATTTGTGTAATCGCCAAAGCTTCGACAACAAACCGACGTTGGTCATATTGGCCACGTAGGGTTGTGGTGGTGATGATAGTCCTTGGTAGAGAGGTCAGCATCGTGTTGGAGACAGCTCGAGTACCTGGCTGTGCTGCTCATACTTTTTGCTCCTCCTGTGCCTCTTTCTCTCTTTCTCGTCGTTAGTACGACATTCGCTGAGCTAGTTCGATTCGCTTTGACTTTGGCGTGTTGTCTGCTCCGCCCTTTTCTGCTTTAGCCATGTGCGATAAAATTGTAATAGTAAAAGGGCAATTAGATTACGCTCGCACATGTTGTTTCTTCGTACTTCCGCTCTTTAACGTGCCGATCACTAGTGCAATTCCATTGCTTACATACCGAAATAATTCTATGCGGAGGCTGCCATGATTGAAACATAAGATCGGATTTATCCTTGCATTTATCAATAACATTCTCTTGCGGGAAACTACGGTGACAGCATTTTTTTCGATGCTGCAATTAATCTCCAAGATCTCCTGCGTCGATTGCATACTTTATTATTTTAATAGCTAGATTTTTTCCACAAGAAATCCGCAATTGAATCGTGACCGGTAGTTTTTTTGCATATGACTCCGTACTAAACATGTCCATTTTCAAAGTGATACTGCATCACTAAAAGGCCGGTAACGGGTTCTGAAATTTTTTTCAGACATTGCCACGAGGTTCAACTGTAGTATACCAAGAATAAAAATAGTTTTCGAACATTAAGGTCCCGCGGTAAAAATACCTTAATTTCGAACTTAACCCACATTACCGCCCATTTTTTTCTACATTTCATCACAGAAAATCTTGACATTAAAAAACTCCCATCCAATCATTTTTCTGCGTTCCCAAAAGTCCCAAGAACGACATACCGTTGTTTATTCGAGCCCATAGCGGTCCGAGTTCGTATACTTTAGCTCCTTCGTCCCAAGACAAGGTGCACACATCAATTTCTTCTATTCCGGCTATGCCTGCTCAAAATTCGTTCGAAGTAATCAATATTAGAGTTCTCAGTCTGCCATCCTGCTGTGTCATCTCTCTCAGGAAAAGATATATACCGCGAGGATGTGGGCAAACATTGTACACATAGTACATTCGGTGCATTGTTACGTGACGGCAGCGCGGAGTCCTCTCGCGATGAGTTCGACGCTAGATGCGCGGAGAAGGGGGAGGGAGGGTGGGAGGGTTAAGAGATAGAGAGGGGGGAGGGGTTTCCAGGGAAAGGGAGTAGGGAAACAGGGTTCATACACCGAGGGACGAGGGCTACGATGCGGACAGGGGTTAGGAGGGTGGAAAACGAGGAAGGAAAGGGGTGGACTGCCGGACAAACAAAACCCTTGCTGCTTCATTTCTGCCCGTCTGGCCAGACACCGACCCTTGGCATGTATACGTATATGTATGCATTATACTCATTCGTTCAATTCTATCTACATATACAGTCACATCCATGAATATAGGTAGGGAAATATATGTACAGTCATATACATAGAAATATGTAGGAAAATATCTGGACATGTGTGTACATTATGTGTATATGTGTAATATGTATGTATGTGCATTATACTTACTCGTTCAATTTTATATATATAGAGAGTCATATACATAGATATATGTAGAAAAATATATGTAAATGTGCAAACGTGTAATACGTTTATACGTGCGTTTTTACTCATTCGTTCAATTTTATCTATGTAGAGAGTCGTATACATAGATATATGTAGAAACATGTATGTAAACGTGTAAACGTGTAATACGTTTATACGTGCGTTTGTACTCACCCGTTCAATTGTATCTATATAGAGAGTCGTATACATAGATATATGTATAAAAATATATGTAAACGTGTAATACGTTTATATGTGCATTATACTCATTCGTTTAATTTTATCTATATATACAGTCATATACATGGCCATATGTATGGAAATATGTGTGTATACATTCTATGCATCTGTGTATATTCACTGCGAGTTCGAGAGGCCGCGTGACGAGTTGCGTTTCCGTCCTGTAGTGAGTTGCTCTTCCCTCTCGTTCCGTTGATCATCCTCTCGTTCGCTCCTCGTACTTTTCGCGTGTTACTTTTCGGCTCCGTTAATTAACGGCTTCGCTTCGACGATAGAATGCACAGAACAGGTCGCAGTGTCTCGAGTGAACTTGGCGAGCGAAGTCCGAGGATAACGTCGGTTATATACTGACACTGTTGTTACTGAGTCCATACGACTCGACTCCTCCGATTCTCTGACATCCGGGGCTAAATAAACTCTTGGATTCTCTTGACTTTCATTTTTTTTCTACGTACACCCTCCAGGCTTTTTATTATTATTTTTTTTACATTCGGTTTCACGAACTGCAACTTTAATCTGTGGCCAAATGAAATGGACTAATGTTGTGTATCGGTTATTGTTTCAACAGCCTCTTTTCATTCCTATGTTACAGGTCAGTGGTGCATTGTTCCTCGGCCACTGAGAGACGCTGACATGGCACGTTGATTATACGTGAGTTCTTTCAGCAATTTAACGTAAAAGGCAGGCTACGCAGCTTTATATTTTGTCGGACCAATGATCCGAAGAGACGAGGCTTTTTTTTTAAATGTCAGAATTTTTGGGGTAACATTAAAATAAAAAATATTCTAATCATGAGAAAAAATATCCTGGTCAGAATATAATGAATTGGTGATTGAGATCGATTTTTAACAAAGTAAAAAACCGAGACACAATAAAATCGAAGAATGTAATTTTGATGACATTCTTTGCTTCGTCATTTTGATGACGTGATTCGCTTCCAGTAATTTGTAACCACATTCGGTGAAATTATTCTGCAGATAATAATTTTGATAAAATATAGTCCAAAGAAAAACGTTTCAGTTAAAAAATGGGATTGACGTTATAAATTTCCTCGACTCAAGATTTTACAAAGTAGGAAGCCAATAAATAGCTATAATGGCGATGTCACAGTGACTTTCATGATTTTACAATAGCTCGTAATAATGAATAAAATAAATAACAGCAGTCGTAACTTCAAAGTTGCAAATTTCAAGACCCGCTCACAAGTGGTGTCGTATTTGGTCGAGATCTAAGAGCAAACGAAATTCTGGTCTCGATATTTCGACGTCTCAACTTTGTCACCACGTTGTTATGGATTTTCTGGTACTCGTTGGTGTTGAAGTAGTAGAAATGGAATTTCGTCTACAACGTTGCAAATCTCTCGACGAATTTTGATTCTTGGATTGTTCAAATGAATTTCTGTGACGAAGGTGTCAACGACACGTCGTACATGCATAATCGCGTTTGTTGTATGACTTCATGATCGAAAAGTTTCGGCAAGTTTCGCAAGATATTGCGGATGCAGAGCGGTTTACGACTTTAGAAGTATTATGTCAGAGGATTCAAAGTACTATATGCTGATGGGGAGCATTGTCGTGTTCCGCGATCCACTATCGTAACATCACTGTGCTGAGAATATTTTCCTACATCCCCTTCGTCGTCGCACGATTTATCAGAGAATAGGACGATATCCGGTGACGTCGATTCGAGCCCTGTTTGTCATTTGGGGTTGTGTAGCACGACGTTGTTCCTGTCATTGACGATGTCGTTGAATCGGAAGAGCTCTGTCAAAATAGCCTGATAGAAACCTTATAAAGAAACTTATATAAGATCATATCTGAATCTATGCGGTATCGCTAATTTCTATGAGTTACAACAGGGTAGATTAAGGATGCTGCCTATAGGATCGATCTTATTAGTTATCGATATTTGGAATCGATATTCTCTGGCAAAATAATATCGTGTACACGGAGAAGACGGTTTTGCTATGCCAGAAAATCGTCTGTTAAAATAGTGACAACATTGCGTTATCTGTTAACTTAGCAAACAATTTTGTGGTATTAACAAAAAAATTTGTTTTCCCAGCATAAAAATTTGTTTTTCTAGCAAAAAAATTTGTTTTTCTAGCAAAAAAATATGTCAGTCGAGCTAAAAAAAATGGTTAACCTAGCAGATAACACAATGTTATCACTATTTTAACAAAAGATTTGCTGGCATAGCAAAACCTTTTTCTCCGAGAAATTACAAATGAAACTTGTACAAATCTAAGAGAGTCTGTATGAGTGTGTAAGTTACAATTTCCGTGAAGAAACTTTTCGGTTTTTCTGTGAAGAAACTTTCTGATTTTTCCGTGATTTCCGTGATACTAAAGCACGATAAATTGACGGTGTTAACACGTTAATAAAATGTTCGATTTTCTATGTATCGATACTTTTCCTCGATATGTTGTGGGATCGATACACGGCAGAATGATAAGATACAATACCAAATATTGATACTTACTTGACGATCGGGAATCTCTAAGATGAGTACGAATTTTGAAGGCGAGGTTCAAATATTTTACGGAAAGAAAAAGGACCGTACAACATCTTGAGTGCATACGAAACAACAATACGTCAAGTCGGTCTTCCCGATTTTTTACGTGAATAAAAAATGCAAATGATTTTTAGTAATGTCCATCCGCCAGATTAAAAAATTCACAATTTTTTTCATTTTTTTAAATGTCTATTTGAGCAGTTGGAAGTCATAAAAATATAATCATTATATTCCAGTACGTATATATTATTGTTTTTTTTTATTCGAAAAATATAGTACGCACAAAATTATGAACGCGAGACAAAATTCAAGATTTATAACCTTTATTTCAATGAAAATATTTACTTTGTTCGTTGACATCATGTTGTCCCATTTTTTTGTCTTCTCATATTTATCTCGGAAACAGTGCAATCAATTTTTCTGGAATTTGAACATTCGCTTGTCGATTATGATGAGATATATTATTATTATCCCCTCGAGCATAAAATAATGCATTTTTTGAATACTTTTGACAAGAAAAATTCTTTGAAATTACGTTCATTATAAAAAATTCATGATTAAATTAAATTATTCAACAATTTATCAAAATTCCTTTCTAAAAAACTGTACGAAAAAATTCATTGCATCAAGATCTAAACGAAAAAAAAACATAAATATCCCGTACTGGAAATTCCGTCTGCTGAAAGCATATTTTTAGCTTTTTCCCTCAGCCACAGTTTGCCTCACGAATCATTACTACCCTCTTATTAAAATGTCACTAAAATGGTACCGAGTGTCGCACGCGCGGCCGCCTTGCACACAGTTAAAACCCAGCGAACTGTGTATTTGTACCTATGCGTACCGTTGGTCACGAGCCTCGAAAATACAAGTACTTTTGAGCCTGTGTCCGCTCGGTCTACACGTACAAACTGTGTAGTTCGTTTAGCAAACTCACTCGGTGTGTCCGGAGACTCTTCGCACTTTCTCCCACTTCCACTTTCCGCGCTCTCCCGTTGTTATTTTCTCGCTCGCTCCATATCCATTCCGACTACATTTTTTTTTGTCCCCACACGTGTATCAGCCGCTTAACGTCGCTATTATAGTCCTCTTTTTCCGCCACGTTGTGCAGATGCTTTTTTTTCGTTGTTTCGCCTTTTTTTTTGTTCGCTTTTCATAATGCCAGACGTGAGGATGGTCAGGACCATTCCCAACACCAGAGACTTAGTGCCAAACGATAGATATGCATATACCGACCTTGCCAATATTATAGATATATTATACATTTGCATCTGTGTGTATCTGTGGGTATGCAAGCTCGAGCTCGGCGTCTGCCTTAATAACAATTGGCTATAAACTAGTTTGGGAGCGCGCACGGCGTCCATAGCGGCGGACCAACCGAACCGAACGTGCGGGCGGTATTACCGCGATATTATTCGCCGTGGGGGTGGCGTCGAAAGGACGGGGTAGTAGTGGGCGCAGTAACTGTAGGGATTGCGCTGCTGGCATAGCTTCGAAAACGATCGCGGCCTATGTTAACTCCTCGTTCCTCTTTGCATATATATATGGATGGATGTATATATGTCTATATAAATATATATGTGCTAGTATCTCGCTTGAGTTCGTCCTATCTCACTTTCTCAGTGAAAGCATACACTCGATCGCTCTCCCATACTAACCGCAACAAGGGCAAGGGTCCTGTGCGCATAGTTGAACGCTCGAGATATTGCAACCCCGTTATTGAGTGTGATAATTGTTTTTTTTCTCTCTCTCTCCTTGACTTTTTTGGAAATTAATCATAAAAATTCGTGTGTTCGGTCTTTTGTCGAGTTATGATAAGGTGTTACATTTTTTCGTGCCAAAAAAGTTTTATTGCAATTTTTTTTCGTTTTTTTTAATACACTTTCCGTAGGGAAAATAATTTTGTTCGGCGATTTCATAGGATTTATATTTACTCACATGTCAAATAGTCAACTTTAGGAAAATTTAACATCCTCTAATAAAAAATTTGAGTTTCGGCGTAAATACAGAAGAGAACGAAATTTACTTATAACAAAAAGTAGATTTAGGAATATTTCTGAGAGTTGAAATAACCACACAAAGGAAATAAGCAAAATGAGGTAAACATATTTACGCAGGAAATTAAAACGTGGATGCGATCGCATTGAATGACATTAAAAAAATTTACTTATGCTCAGATGCAAAATTAACTTGAGAAAAGTTTTGAGGGTTAACGGAACCACAAACCAGAAACAAGCAAAATGAGGGAACCAGATTTGGAGTTAAACAAAAACTGAATGTTACTACGTTAAATGGCATCCGTAAAACTTAGTTATGCTAGGATCCAAAATTAGCTCAAAAAATTCTGAGTGTTTACATAACCACAACAGAATCAAGCAAAATGAGTAAAACAGATATACACAGGAGAAAGAAACGAGAATGCTACTGCGTTCAATGGCATCCATAAAATTTTCTTATACCCAGATGTGAAATCAACTCGAGAATATTTCTGGAGGTTAACATAATTAAATAACAGAAACCAGGAAAAAGAATGGAAACTAATATACATAGAAAAAAAAGTAGATGCTATTGCGTTAAATGGCATCCGTAAAACTTACTTATGCACAGCTGGAAAATTAGCTCGACAAATTTTAAGTGTTAACATAACCACAACAGAAACAAGCAAAATGAGGAAAACAGATATACACAGGAGAAAAAAAACGAGGATGCTACTGCGTTAAATGGCATCCTTTCTCCGCTTCATCCACGTGAACGAGCTACTCTCCCCCGAAACGAGAGAAAGACAGTGAGAGCCTCGTCCCGCTCACACTTATTTCGCGTTAATTCACCCCTCAAGACCAGCATAAGCGCTGGTTGGATGGCTACTACAGCCCGAAGCCCCGAGAGTCACCCCGTGTCGAGACCGTTTGGCCTTTTTTCTCACGTGCCGCCAAGCCGTTCTCGTTAAGCGGTTGCTCCTCACTCTCGGTTTTCCTGGCGCTCCTCCGCTCGGTAAGTGGGGAGCTGTAAATTCATTGACTGACGAAAATACACTTGGAATTCCCTCGGGGGAAACGCGGCTCCGCAGGAACGACAGACCGAGCGCGAAATAACGCGGGCAAAAAAGAAAAACACCAAAGGCCCTCGACACCTTTTGCCACAACCAGGGAATCAAAATAAATCGCCCTAAACGCTCACGATGCAATCTTCCTTTTTTTTTGGACCAAATAGAAGACATAAAAAAACAGGACTTCTTTTTCTACGATATATTCCCACTTAATTTCCAATTTTTGTTGTTGACTACATACATTTTTTTGATAAATTTGTTCATGCAATAAAATACTTGGGACTAATAATTTTTCCAACCGTTTCGACACTCGAACATCGGAATATTTTTAAAACAAAAAATTAATAATTTATCCGGAAGATTAAAAAAAATCATTACAAATGAATTTCGTTTATGCCATTTATTCATAAACTTTCATAAAAAACTTATTTCCACATTTTCAATAACGTCTTCAGATATTTTACTAACAATAAGATGAAAGATTTAAATAAACAAGCTGATATTAAATAATGAAAATAATAAAGAAGCACCTTGAGTTGAAAAATGATTATGACATGGCAACTCTAGATTCAATTGGCTTTCTTTGCAAAAAGGAAAATCAATGTCTCTTCAATAGAAAAGAGCTTTTCCGAGAACCAAAGTAGATTTATGTTTCCGCTGATGGTATAAAATAAACGTGGAAGAATCGGCGAAGAAGCTTTGGTTCGGTAAAAGTTCTTTCTCGGGTTACCTATGGCCCGGTAAACAAGCATTACGACATAATTTTCTGTCACAACAATGGCCACCAGCTACAAAAGGCTTAGCCAAAAGAGTGCAAAGGGAGCGAGGCTGGGAGTCGACTAGTCTTTACGCTTTCTATGTGTACGTACCGCGTGGGTGGACAATGAAAACGCGGTGGTTTCGCCGGGTACCGCAATGCCATAAATTGATTTGCTGAAGCGGTTCCTAAAAAAGCTTTGCCGGCCGGACGGTCGACTCGCGTGCTTCGTCCACCGCGCGTGGCTGACCAGACCAAACCACCAGAGAAGAAGAGAGCTTTTGTGCTTATACGCAAAAATTACGTCGGCAAAAAATGCACTCGCTTAACGCTCCGCGAGACATTGTATTTATGTTGCACAATTACACTACAATCGTAGTACTTCAGTTTGCCAATGGTAAGAGTATATGAGCGATTCCATCGAAATTCAGTTACCAGAATTCATTCTTCTTCAACAAATTAAAAAAAAAAATCAGGTTATTTTTTCTTGTGAAAACTTCACTCAATTTCAATACGATGAAATAGAAATCTGATTAAATATTAGAATTTTTTATTATTTTTCATTCAAACGGCTCCATCTTGTGGTATTTTCATCGTAGATAAATTTCTAAAAAATATAAATATGTAATTTCATATCTCATGTAACGAGAATATTTACACAGATTTAAATACTTTTTTTAGCTGCAATATTTTTTTTTTAACGAAGTCGCCGCGACTTTTTAGTCGAATGAATTTTCTGAAGTTCTGTAGATGAATAACGAGTAAGAATTTCTTTTTAGAATGGGATTCGCTGTTTCTGGCCGTACTTGTACAATATAGTTTAAAAATTTAATTTTTTTCCCCGAAAACATCGTTATATTTTAGCTGAATTAAGTTCTGCAAATTATGCATGAATAATGAATTGCTCCTGCGTTCGAAAATTAAGAATAATTTTCGTTATGACTGAGGTATATGATTCAATTATGATGACATCGTGGATTTTCAATGATATTAGTGTGGAAAATGGCTGAATCTTTTCAACGATTTGTAATCTCATTACAAAAATTATATTTAACATTCATACCATAACTTATGTGAACTACTCGACCGAATCAGCCCGACTTTTAATGACATGTAGGGTATTAATCAATCCTAGCTTGGTATGAATTTTATGAAAATCGCGTGATGCATTGGATATTTTTGGGATTACGGAGATTCTCAAACATGTCCGTCAAATGTCTAATTTAAAAAAATCGGCAGTCACCGGTCTGAAATGTCATATGAAGATTGAAAAAATTAGTACGACCTTTGAATTTGGCAAAATTGGTCATGTGGTTCAGGTTTCACAGACTCTTGTAATTTTTTTTTTGAATTATTGTTGTTGGATCAACTTTATATAAATATAATTTAGCGAGCAAGATATTCCCACGTTCTGAAAATACTCAAAAGTGTATGTACATTATAATCTACCGTTCGATTTTTCAACTACTTTTTTTAAATATGAAATTTGATGGATCCAGAATTATTCAATGTTTTCTTGCAAGCAAAAATAATTTTTATTCGTTTTTTTAAAAATATGTCTAAATGTATAAAATCGCAGACGAGTTATTATTTACTACTGCGGTTATATCGTCGGCATTGTATTTGGAGTATTTTTATAATACGTTTTGCTTTCGACTAAATGAGGAAACGCAACGCAAACCCGTTCGCCATCGGCAGCACAGCTCCCACCCTCTTAACCCGCGCTCTCACGCTTCCGCCTCGCTCTACCGTGGCTAATGAATAGAAATAATTTCTCGCGAAATTGTGCTTTTCGGTAGTTTTCAATTAACCCGTTTGACCACGCCTCTCACCGCCGCTTTGTGAATGGGGCTTTAAGTTTTTATTCCTGGTTCAGCGTCGAGCGTTTCTCCCTCTGTTCATCCGCCCTTTCTACGACTATTTCTCTACCTCCGCCTCTAAATGAACTGTAATTATAATTCCTGGTCACAGCAGTGGCGAGTCTGCTTTGCACATCTACCAGGATTACAGTCAGCGAGCATTATTACACACTGCTTAATAATTGTCAGTAACTCTACAAAATGTATATTCTTTTTTTCCTTCGGAAAGTTTAACAATTGTACATTAGATTTTTTCAAATATCTTTAAAGCAAACTGTTCATTTTTTTGACATCTACACATAATTTTTTTTCACATCTACACATAATTAGTTTTAGTTAAATAAATAATATGAATCTTGATTCAACACACCTTCTCTTCCTGACTTTGATTCGTCTTGTCGCACATTTCTCACTGATTGAAAATATTTACATTTTTTACGAATATTTTAATAAATCCTATTTAAATGAGAAACATTGCTCCTGCGTTCGTTGTGAAAAAATATTAAGATGAGTCCTTTTTGCATATGCGCAGAGATTCTGTAATTATTTCAGAAAAAAAGTGGCCTTTTTTGTTAAAAAAATAATCTTTATATTTTTTGTTAAAAAAATAATCTTTATATTTTTTGTTAAAAAAATAATCTTTACATTTTTTGTTAAAAAAAAAAATCTTTATATTTTTTGTTAAAAAAATAATCTTTACATTTTTTGTTAAAAAAAAAAATCTTTATATTTTTTGTTAAAAAAATATAAAGTTACACATATCTAAACGTAACTTTTAGTATAGGCGCCATCTTGAATTATACGCAAGGACAAAAAAATTTTCTTTACTTTAGGACCGCTGACGCTGCGCTCATAAGGGCACAAGAAAATTTTATTTCGAATCAGCCCAGTAGCGCTTCTCGCTACTGGGTGGTACAAAAATAAAATATTGATATCCTTACTATTATTGATTTTTTAAAATAAATACAAAAAAGAAACAATTAAAATAACATTAATTTTACAACATTAATCTTGTTATCTATTCATTTGTTATCTAATTAAATAAGAAAAATATGCCCGGACGTAACATCGCTATTGAGTATATATCGCGACAGTCACCCTTAGTCAACTGCGTGTTGCTGCGGCGTTGGTATCCCTGAAAATAAATAGTGTCTCAGTTCCCACTGATCCCCATAATATTTGTCTTCGTCGGGCCATTTTACAAGATTTCTATCTGTACGGCTTATAAGCGACGAGAGGCCATGAGCCGAATGGCAAAAGTCGCTGGGGCTGTTGAATGGTTGCGGGAAAATCGGCTTCGCCTTTCGCTTTCCTCACTCGCTTGGACATCTCTCAGAGGCCCCTCAGTACGAGTTGGCACGATGAGAAGTGGCCGAGCGAAGCAGAGCAGCGAAAACCTCCAGCTTTTACGGTCCTCGTTTCGTCCTGCGGAGAAGACCGGGGTTATTTGTGTCACAGGCAAGTTCAGCCCGTTTAAAAAGCTGCTATTCGATGGAGCACAACATGACGTGGAGGATTTTTATATATCGGTGATATAAAGCTATTATCAAATTTTCGACCAGATACGACGAAAACTTCAAAACTTACACACGGAAAACCGGTAATACAAGACTTGACAATAAGTCACCGTCAAATATATAGGCACTTTAATTTTTTCAGTTTCAAGACAGATTTATTTGTCGCAATTAAAAACTAGCTTAAACACATTCGATCCATCAGGTTCGACGAAATTCGTTTTTATAATGAGCACTTGATTATCGGGTAAGTGGGTTACCTTAGGCGGTGCGAATTATGGCTACAAAAATATTTTGAGGTAAGAAACGTACTCAAACGTGGCGATTACACGGCAGATAAGATCACATTATACGTTTGCAAATATTTTTAGCCTAAAACACAAAAATGCCGATTTATTTTGGAACCGTAATTTTTCGCTACATAATAGTTAATGCCTCATTGATTTAATATCACTTCCACGAAAAGACTTGACAAATCAAGTTTTATTTTTAAGATTCGTATCGTATTTTTATTCACTTTTTGTTATTGATTCATCTTGTACCGTAGCTGACCCAATTTTTCCAGGAGCGGGGCAAGTTCAAGCATTATTTACCGCTTCCTATATATGGCTGCTTTTCCTCGAATATACTCATTGAATCGGAGCTTGAAAAATTCTCTAGCTGATCATTGGTGAACAAAAATAGCAAGTTCGATTTTTCGACGGTATATATATATATTTTTTTAATTTGCCCATTGAATGAGGGTCTGGAAAAATTTAAATAATCTAGTTAATGATCTACGCAGGGAAGCAGCTGTGACTTTACCTCGATTTACACAGCCGAGTATTAGAAAAATTAATTGGGAATCAATAATCGTGAAATCATATCCGCAATTGCAGCCAGATCTCTCAGAATTTGCATGAGTTATATATAGTATTTGCAGACATTTTTGAAAAAATTAAAATTGTAATAAAATTAGAACGGTTTAACAGATTCTCGCGAAATTTGGTACACATAATGTTTTATGGGTAATCCATTGACATACAAAATTTTAGCCCGGTGCCTCTTCAATTGCGTAAGTTATAACGTGAAAACGATTTTTTCAAAATTTAAAAAATGCTGTAAGTAAAAAAATGTTCAACCGATTCGCGTCAAATATAATCCCAAACTTTGTTATATGATAACTTGAGCGCCATATTAGAAGAAAATCCGTAAAAAATTACGACAGTTATCGTGCGGACAAGGAAATCTGCACATACACACATACAGACATTTTGTAAAAACCAATTTTCTCGATGTTTTAGACCATTTTAAGTATCCTGACATGAAAATCTCGGAAACAAAAAATTTTCACGAAAACAAAGCTTACTTTATGAGGAAGCAAAAATTAGAAGCAGAGTTGATCCGACTTGCCCCGGTCACTTGTACGTTCTCTCACGCTGTTCTGTCATAGAACGAGCTCGACGCCGAGAGAAACAGTGCAAGAGGACACGGAGCGTTCGCTCTCCCGGGGGATAAGACCGTCGACTATCAGATGCGACAAAACCCACCACCGAGACTGCCCGTCGAAATGTAAAAGCTTCCTGACAAATCGATTTCTATTATCACGAGTTCGTCTCCTCTACTCGTTGTCCTTTCTCTCTGTCTCTCAATTTTCTCGCTTTTCTTTATATTGATAGCATTATTTCGTCCGTCGACGCGAGCCCGTATCTTTTCAACCTTTCGTACGTCGAATTCCAGTCCCTCGTGATTTTGTCCTGCTTTTTTGGTCCTCTCAGCTCGCTGACGAAACCGGATGGCAAGGGAACAACGATTTTATACTTCCATCACTCCATTTCTGCGGGTATCACTAAAATATATCTCCTTAATAGATTATTTTGTCAGGCATTCACTTAACCTGATCGTTTGGATTCGTTCGAGTGAAAATGGCTTTGACAACTTGGATTAACTTGGACCTCCTTAAGTGGTATGAACGGGTGATGGTCAAAATCGCGAATGACTAAAATAGCGAATGGTTGAAATAGCAAATTCCAAAATAAAAAACGTTGGAATCTAGAATGACCATCATTATGACATTCGCTATTCAGTCATTCACTATTTTGATTGCCTTTTAATAAGATGAAGGTTAAAATAGCAAATAGTAAAAACAGCGAATTTCATAATAATGGCCTTTCTATATTTAGACGTTCCTAATTATTTCAATTTGCTTTTTTAGAGATTCGCTATTTCGGTCATTCGCTATTTTGACCCCTGTATAAACCGTGCAAAAAATAATGTAACTGCGACTAAATCTGAGCTTTCCAAATCAAAATTCTGTTCTTTAACATTTATTACGATTCTTTAAGGAAACCAACATTTTTTGTATATAAAAATCCTCAAATTCTAATCAGTGTACATTTATAAGTCACAATCTAAATTCCAGAGGATTTGCAATAATAGTAGACAGAAGCGTTCGAACATCTTTCTTCACGACTGTCAGAAACGTTTCTCCACGTGCCCATCCCACTTCCAAACATTCTTTTTTCTATATCTTTTTCACATCTTTCTGTCATTGCACAACAAAGGAAAACTTGGTTGTCGCGAAGCGTTAGCCACGTGTCGTGTACAGGAGTTCGCCAAGAGGGCTAGATTCGTGGTGCTTGTGTATATATATGGGCTCGTACGTTAGTAGTACGTGAAGCAAAGAGGTGCCTTGGGGTGGGTTGGGAACACATTCGTCCGTGTCCCCAGGGACGCCACAAAATTCGTGCAAGGTAGAGACTGAAGAGAGAGAGAGAGAGAGAGAGAGCCAGAAACCGAGAATGGGGCAAAAACATCCGAAAAGAGTTGAGAATGGATAAGAGGGATGGCGCGGAAGGTGGTGGTAGGGTAGGTTTGAGAAGAGACGTACGGATATTTTAGAACGAGACGGCTCTTGCGTAGGTTTAGTGCTCGGGTGGTATACAGGAAGCGTTAGCCGGGACAGAGCCAGACAGAGGGACAGACAGACAGACAGACGGACGGACGGAACACCGACGTAGCCGAGTATTAGAGCTCAGGGGAAGAGCGGACGACGCGAGCGGCAAGGAATATGAAAATAATAATAGCTGAGCATTGCCCAGGGCCACAAGTGTCAGAGCGGAGCTGCATGCGGTGCCTCCAGGAAGTGCATGGATATGTACGTATGTATAGCTGCGAGGAAAGGACACAAGGAAAAGGATACGTCGCGTCACGAGCCAACACGCGGTGGCTTGAATTTGACACAAGTAAGTTTTCCCCTAACGTACGACACTCGAGTTCTCCGCACCCTTCCCTTTCCACCTGCCACGCATCCCTGTGAATTATTTTTAGGAAGGTGCTGCGCGACACCGCGCGGCCTCACATCTCCACGATTCACTTCGTTTTTGAGCCTGACGCAGAGGAGAAGGGCTTTCGGATATTCTCCATGCATAGAAGGAGAGATTTTCGGCCGCCCAGGGCTTCGAGACCCGTTGAGGGTGCTTGCTGGTGAGATTCGGCTCTTTGCAACGTGCACCCACGAATTTTCGACTACGGTGGAGGTGCCTCAGCCTCCAACGTCTGTGGGGTATATTGAAATACTCGCCACCGGATTGTCTTTTATCCCTGGGATGAGGTACAGAACTACACTAACGAACGACGAGTTTGGTGTGAGATTTCATTCTCGAAAAGAGGTTTAAAGAGTTTGTGATCAGGCTGTGTCAGGTTTTTCCGAAGACTAGATGAGTCTCTGATGCGGATTGCGGATCCGGACAAGGGCTGAGATTTTACGCTATTGGAAATGTTGACATAATCTTATTGTTTGCCGTATCTGGGCCCGAAATTTTTCGTGGGTCATCAGGAAAAAAAGATCTTTACACTTTGTCCAGGTTCAGTAGTATTTCAAAGATCAAAGTGTTTTGATCTGACATTGGGTATCCTGAGTACAGCTCGGGTATGTCAACCCTGGTTCAGATTCAGCTAAAACTTCATGGGCTACATCAGCCTAATGTTGAAAGTCGAAAGTCGACAAAAATCTGGCGGGGCTGTCTACACCATTTTATCACAGCCAAATTTCGCTACGATTTGATATAGATGGTCGGATATGTCGAAATGAACATGCTCACCTGACATCAAACAATTAGAATACATAGCAGTTCGGCTATACAAAAATCTGGTCCAGATCTGGCTGAAATATGGCAAAACGGATTAGTCAACGTGTAACTATACTCTATCCAGATTAGAATTATCTAAAATCGGCTCGCTACATCAAGTAACAGGTAACGATACCCCTTAAGATCGGACAGATTCTTGAAAGTGCTTTAATCCGATTCTGAACATACCCTTTTCCTAATAAGGAAGCCTGAATATTTTTCAGTCCCTTTCCATGACTAAATACTTTGGTCTCGTCGTTTTGTTCCATTTTGGTATCCAAATGAACTTCAAAGCGAAACAATCAACTTAAAGGACAACGTAGATTATTGTCGGTTTGGAAATGGGGCATTTGACCAATGGAATGCAATCTAATATTCGGTCCCATTCCATCGCTTGAATGTCGAAAGATATAATGAATGTCGATATACCTTACGCGGTGTCAACGTATATACCAAATAAATGATATACACGATCTGTACCGGAGATTCGGGATGTATGCCTATTTGCACGAGTGGTTGGATATTAATTACGAGAACGATTGACCTTCATATATATAAACGTATATATATGCATTGCTGCTGCATACATGGTTCGTTGACGGATATCCTCTGCATAGAAAGTTATCGATAAACATGAATACCCATCGGCAAACACCTGATGGCACGACGAATTATTTGCAAACAACCGCGCTTGTACCTAGATCATGCGGTTTCTAGTTGTAGATTTACGGATTTCTATTACTTTGTTTACAACACGTCTGCAATGCCCTTTTTTTTATCATTTCCTTGACTTTTTCAAACTTTATAAATGGACACATTGGTAACGGCAATTTTTATTAAATTTGATTACATCCGATAAAAAACTAGATTAATTTCGTTCACACCCTAATCGGACATTTCCTGATCGAAATTTCGAACAGAGAGTTAGGTGTAAATTATTTTCATCAACGGTAACAGAATTTCATTATTCACGCTCTGCTTTCGGGTTCCCATATTAACTTGATTTACCACAAATTTATATGTTGTTATTTAATATTTTTTGTAATGTCTATGGTGTCATATGCAGAAACGTCTCACGCTTGTTCTCCGAAACATATTTACGTGGTATTGGAAACGTTAAATTTTTCAGAAGAATTTGTTTGACAAATAAACGCGAGACTTGTCAAACTTTGTCGATATTTTCAGAAGATTGTTATAATGCACAGTGTGTTTGCAGGGTTTCGAAATTTCAACCACCTGTAACTCCAAATGAGTTCAACTGATTGAGCTCGAATTCGGCATACAAGTAAAGCAGTAGTTTGTCTTCTGTTGTAATTTTTCACGAAAAGTATGCAAAAATCTTTACTTTATGCCTTTTTGAAATTTATCAAAAAAGCACGTGCTCACTCTAGCTTCCGTAAAATTGATTATATTTCTCTAAATAGTTTTTCATAAGTGCAGGTACTCTTCATGTTTTTTGGTATTGAATTTGACTAAAATCGGAAAGGTGGTTCAGATTTTACAGAGTTCTGACATTTTCGAAAAAATTTCGTTTTTGCTCTAACCTTGGCGAAACATGAGACAACGAATTTAAATCTTTTATATGAAATCGGTACTATCTAACGATAATTAGTACACAGTTTCGTTATAATACGCAATATGCTTCGAATTCGTCAGAATTTTAACTTTTGGAGAAATTATGTTATTGCATTAATCTTAACAAAACATAAGATAGCAAAGTCAAACTTAAGACATAAATTCGGTACTACCTAGCAATAATAGATACCAGTTTCGTCCCACTTTTTTATGTGGTTCAAATTTTTCATAAATTCACCTTTGATATAAAATAAAGCTACAAAGTTGAACTTTGCCAATTGCTTCGTCCTTATTTTGAGTTTTTCTTACAAAGCTTCCTTTATGAGGAAGCCAAAATTAGACATACTTCCTCATAGAGGTAGTTTTGTAAGAAGAACCAAAATTATCAGGAAGCGATTTCCAAAGTTCAACTTTGCAGCTTTTTTTTTTTTTTTTGAATGTAGAAAATCGAGATTTTGGATTATTCCAGTGTATCTGGAAATAATATAGAAACATTGATGAGCGAGGCTATTTATTTCGTATATGAGAAAGCTAACCAGCCTCATCCACCTCTCGGTGTATCCTTTATTTTCGAGCTTTCTGTTGTTTTACGGTCGAGAGGGAGCGAGTGGCCGAACGAGTCAGAAGTGTAGTAGGGGGTGGGAAAAAGCGTGGATGAAAAAAAGCAGTGAATTCCGTGGTCACGGAAGCCAGGCGTGCTTCTGTGTATCAAATGAATGAGGTAACTGAGGGGGTTGTCAATGATGCTGGAATATCCACACGTGTAGACTTCCGCAAGCTCGTTTAAATATATGCGGGTATTGTGCTCTCGTCTGATGCTATGAACTCTCAGCTGGGACAAATGAACCCAGAATGAATGGAGAAACTAAATTTTCTTCTGCTCCTACTATTTCGAGCAGTAAACAACATTTCGAAATCGTGGTTTTGGGCGCTGCCAAGACAAAGGATTTTTTAATGATAAATAAAAACCTCTTTGATTGATAAAATGATCGGGATACTTCCTTATACTTCCCTAGTATTCGTTTATTTATTTTATACCACAGAGTGCGTGAAGTACACTTCGCTTCGCTTGCGTGCGTGAAACAGGCACTTCACGCACTAGTGGCATAAAATTGTATGAGATACTTGTGCGAGAAAATTTTTCTGATCACGTGTGATTACAACACTCGTGTTCAGCTCGACCTGCAAACTCACACGCGTCGCGAAAAAGTTTCATCGCACTAGTATCGTAATGTACTATTATCGATAAAAATCAACAAGGGAATATAAACAAGGAAAAGAATTTTATTCAAGATGCAATTCTAGATTTTTTCATAAAAATAAATGAATTGATAATTATTTAAAATACGTATTAAATAAATACATCACTCATTTATTTTATTTAATTAGTCATGCAATTGCATTATTTAATGAATCCATTTGGCGGAATATAATTTAGTCACATTCAATTAAATTTGTATACATTTTCTAACAAAAGTAGAGAATATTCTAAATAAAAATAATTAAAAACTAATTACGTATGGTGTAAATAAGCGAATAAAATGAAGTAGAAAGTAATGGGATGGAGAAAACTTTTATACAAACATACAATTGTATCGATTTTCTTGGTTATATGCACAGCGTCGTGCGGAGCGAGGCTCAGCCCTCCCGCTTTCGTTTTCCCTTTGTTCGACTTTCCATTTCACATTTCAACCGTACCGACGCTTTCGCGAAACAACTAATGCGCGTGAGCTCTCTCTTTCTTTCTCTCTCAGAGAGCCTCGAGCGTCCGTTTGTTTGTTTGTGAATTTTTTCTCTATGGTACATAGAGAGAGAGCAGTACAAAAACTATATACATATATATATATGTATATATACACATATAAAGGTATATATGTTGACGCAGTAGGTGCAACGACAGTCATTGCCGCTCTCCATTGTTGCACCGAAGTCTCGCTTGGCCCACGACTTTTCTCGAACGCCGTTCGGTGCTTCGTGTACACAAATACACTCGAACCCTTCATCCTATGGGTTTACCAACCCTTTCGCGGCTCTTCTCGTCTCACCAACGAATCGCTCCAGGCGTTTGTATGTTTTATTTTATTTTTTTCCAATTTCGCTAGGAAATGTCGAACGGCGTTTCAACAATAGCTTTTATTTTTTTATTTTACGACTGTCGTTAATTATACAAGTTTATGAGGCTGTAGAAGAATAATACACGATTTTTTTTTTTTCATCGTGAGAAAAATAAAGAATGCTGAGTAAGGGATGAAGGGGGTGGGGGAGTTTTTGCGAGCTGCATCGGTACCAAGTGACTCGCGATTGCTCCACTGCAATGTAGCAGTGCAATGTATAGTAACACGTTACAAGGAAAGGAGAGAATGCAGCGTGTGTACTGTGCACCGGGTGAACACGCGATGACGTGATTCTATCGATTATCAAACAAATATTATGCACTCCCTCGCTTCTCACTGCACCATCTGCATCGAGCCTCCGGCGATTCGGAAATGCGGTGCTTATATGTATATCTATATGCTGTGTGTACGTAATACCGTGTAGCTCGTCGTAGCTTCGTAATCGCCGGGCGCCAAAAATTCAACGTGATTTACAGGTGCGCGATATATACCATGAATCGCTAGCTAATGGTCGAGGGAAGATGTTAAATAATACGGAATTTCGATGCACCCTTAAAATATGGTACATTCAAATTGTCGAAATATAATATAAATAAATATAGAAAAGTCATGTCATAATAATAATTGAATATATTATAAATAATTCGTTGTATGGATTTTACACAAATCAAGGCAATCTATCTTCTCTATGTATTTTACATTTACGTCATTTTTTACCTCATATTTCACCTTCATTCCGATAGCACTATCCGTTTCATAGATAATACAGTAATTTTTTTGCCCACAGCAAACAAACGCACAACTGATGAGAGTTCGTTCTATACTGATTTTTCATAAAAATCAATATTTTTATTTGAACAAACAAAATCGGTAAACACCAAATGATTCTGCTGTTTTTATTTAGTTCCGTGGTTTATTATTAAATTTCAGTATCGTTTTGCCATTTTAACATCTTAAATAATGGGCTTAATTGTTTGGAAGGTATTAAAAGTCTTACGTTATTATTCGAAAAAAGATGATGTACCTGATTCTACAAATCGTGGTACGAATTCAAGATTTTCAAACTGTCATTGTTGATAGATCCTCTATCTCTATTTATTTCTACATCGATGAGGCTGTGCGTGATGAACCGATGTATACCTTAAAGCCGGCCGTTGACCTTTTTAGGTAACCTGCACTTAAGGTCGTCCTCCTGTAGTGTCTGACATCACATAAGTTCGAGCGAAATCGAGACAGAATTACGAACTGTTCTCGAAAAAATAAAAATCTGAAAAGAATCAACTATCTAAAAGATGCCGAAGAGATTAATTTGGCATAATAATAATTGAAAAATGTTATTAACAAATTACTGAAATAAGTAATTGTGCAACAAATTGCCCGGCAACCTAACTTTTTTTTGTTATGAAAATGATTTGTTTATTTTTCTGAATACGTGTGGATTTTTATAGAATTTCATATGATGTTTGAAAATGGCCGTTTTTTCCAAGTGTAAAAATGAAAATCAGAAAAAAATCAGAAAAAATACATACGTATTTAGAAAAATAAACAAATGCTTTACATAACATAAAAAAGTTAGGTTGCCGGCTAATTTGTAGCACTATTATTTATTTAAGTAATTGGTCAATAACATTTTTTAATTATTAGTATGCCAGAATAACCTTTTCAGCATTTTCTATACGATTGATTTTTTTCAGGTTTATATCTCATCGAGAACTGTTCGTAAATTTTGTTTAATTCTCCCTCGAACTTATACGGCGTCAGACCGTACAGGAGGACTACCTTAGTCACACGAATTGTGCGGCAAATTCATAATCATTATAATCCGTCTGCTACCAATTTATAAAGTAAAGGACCGATATTGAAAAAGTCCAAGGAGTCCCCATGAATTTTTAGCTAATAATATGATGCGCGGAATTTTACAAACCGCAGGATTTGCAAATTCGCAGGTTTTCAAAATTGTCATTGTTAACAGTTTCTACACTTAACTTCCACAATAATAACACATGTTATCCATCGATCTCTCCCTGAAAAGTTGGTGGATCACGAGATATCTAAAAAATATCGAAGATTTGATATTTACATTGCTGCCTTTTTATTCGTGCTGTGATTGGTCGTAGCAGTCGTTAGACCGTCTAAGACTGGAACCAAGTCACAGATTGAATCTTTTTGTTCAATTCATATGTCAAAATTGACAGGAAGAAGCCCGAGCGCATTAGCGCCCGCGTAGGATCCTATATTAAAAAGTTCCTGGATGATAGATGCGAAATTCATTGTTAGTGGTTAAAACATACACTGTTAAAAATTTTTGTATGAAAATTCATAAAATGTATATGAAGTTTTATGCATATACAGTATATGAAATTTCATATACAAGTATGTATAAATATTAAATTATTCGTATATTAAGAACAATACAATATTTGTCATTATTTACACACAAACTTAAATTTGATATAACTCCGTATATTAAACGTGTTGTAAATCTAATAATATTTTCAACAGTGATATATTAATATTACAACAAAGTTTGTGAATTAACTTTTGCAATACACAGCTTATTAAATTTCAATGTCAGCTACATGAATTTCAACATTCAGGTATTGAAATTACAACAGAATTATAAAAATTTATATACATTATATATGAATTTGAATTTGGTATACCGCGTTTGTAAATTTGATATAACTTCGTATATTAAACGTGTTGTAAATTTAATAATATTTTCAACAGTGATATATTAATATTACAACAAAGTTTGTGTATCAACTTTTGCAATACACACCTTATTAAATTTCAATGTCAGCTACATTAATTTCAACATACAGGTATAAAAATTAAAACAGAATTATAAAAATTTCTATACGTTATATATGAATTTGAATTTGGTATATCTCGTTTGTAAATTTGATATAACTTCGTATATTAAACGTGTTGTAAATTTAATAATATTTTTAACAGTGTACTCTGATTCGTCGGTGGTGTCGTCAGACACACTGAGATGAGGACCAAGTTCATGCATTGAATTTATTTGTGTTTGTCCAATGTCAAAACTGACGTAAAGAGACTCGGGCGCTTAAGGATGTAGGAACGCGTTCGAGTGCTCAACTTCCTAAAAAGTAAGAATTCAGAGAGAAATTCGAACACTTCTCGATGGAATAAAAACCTGAAAAAAATCCAGCATACAAAAGGTGCAGAAAAGATAAATTTTAGATTTTAATAATTGCAAATTGTTATTAACAAATACGTGAAAAAAAATTGTTCAACAAATTATCCGTCAACTTAACTTTTTTTTTCGAATAAAAAAGATTCTTTAAATTTCCGGAATACGTATGAATTTTTTCAGAATTTTGTCTAATGTTTAAAAATTGCGGTTTTTTTTTCTTGTATGAGCTGTATTCGCGAATCTATTTGATCAATCGTTTAGAAACTTCTTGGGTGTAATGGGTGGTTTTGTGAGAAACACATATAAAACATTCGCGACTGAACATGCATTTAAAAAAAAAGAAATTCCAAAAAAACGAAATTTCGATGATTAGAATAAATTTTGAAAAAATTCGTACGTATTCAGAAAAATTGATGAATCATTTTCATTTAAAAAGAAAGTTAGGTTGACGGATAATTTGTTGAACAATTTTTTTTTCCACCTATTTGTTAATAACATTTTGCAATCATTAATATGCAAAATTAATCTCTTCCGCACCTTTTGTATGCTTAATTTTTTAAAGATTTTTCTTCCATCGGAAAGTGTTCAAATTTCTCCTTGTTTGGTGTCAAATTCGACATAAGAAGAGGACGGGCGCTGTGGTGCCCATAACTTTTTAAAGGGTTATAAAAGCGCAGCAGCGCTAAAGAATTACAGGCACGCGCACCAGCGCTTGTTATTAGCCTAGTGTATAAAAAAAGAGCCCAATGACGAGAAACAAAACAAATAATATCCCAATAATCACTGAGAAAACATTACACACCTAATTCTATAAATCATAGTGCAATTTTGAGATTTCAAAACTGTCATCGTTGATAGATCCTGCACCTCTATTTATCTCTACATTGACAAGGCAGTGCGTGATGTACCTCCAAGCCGGCCGTCGACCATCGGAAGTAAACGGCAAGGTATAACAAGCAAAAAGGACTTGGGCGCTAACGAAGTGCCTGACGACTGGATGGGTAACCTGCCCAAGCGGTCGTAGCAATAATGTCGTCGTTCCCGCGCTTGTCCGGTCGCCATCTCCCGGCCTCTGTCGCCCGTTCCATCCTGTAAACTCTCGTGTTTGCACAACTCTTTGTCCCAGAAGCATAGCCACGCGCGAACCCCGTCGTATACACACTACATAGTCAGGTTGACGGTATGCGTTGAGGATCGTCGGAAAAGGATATGGAGATTCAGGTGGTAGTAAGCGAGACGGACGTTGAGCCTGGAGGACAGTTGGTGAACATAGACACCGAACCACCGGACAAACCGAAGCGTCACACGTGAACAACGTCACGTATCCGCTCATTCACTCCCTTCGCAATTGCCCTCCCACTCGACTCGTTTCTCGTTCGGACGTAAGGCCTTTTTTTATCCTAGTTACTATATGCATAATAGCATTAGGATTCATTAGCAATCAGAGATGGGAACTGGTATGCGTTCTACGATCGTTTGTTTACCGGATTCGACGCGATGATTATCCCTCTTGATTCTGACCCTGCTACAATTTTCCACAACCTTTCCATTCACTGCCTCACTTCGCAATCTGGGCTTGGTGGAGAAATCACTTGGCTATTTATCGATTGCATTAAAAGTCCTGGTTTTCTGTATGACGAGATAAATTATTATTGGATTTTTAAGCGATTCAGCATTCTTTTGACAGAAAACTTAATTCCATGATTTGTTTCATTTGTTCAAAGTGTTTCTCTGGGCATGGCGATAAATCGTTTTTCCCTAGACCTCGAATCTCTTCAGTTTCCAAGGAACGTATAGTTTGCGCATTGTCATTTACAGAAACTGTTTTGATACAAATAATTGTGCGAAGAATCTCCAGTTTGCATAGACCAGATTAAGTAGTATATGACTTTCGGAGATCGAGTCGAGCTTTTTTATGATTCTCGCAGTCCAGAGCGAGATTTCCGTGATTTCCAGCTTCCAAATAATGTTTTTCACGTTTCTTGCATCCGGAACAAGTTCTCCATAATCCCCAGCTACCACTTTAGGTTCTTCATGGTTCGTGCAGTTCGAAACTGTTCTTAATAAAACATTTATCGGTTCTCACTTAGAATAATAACAAATATTTATTGATAAAGATCAGACATAATGTGTCAATAAAGATACTAGACAAGTCAAGTGAACAGAGTTAACCAGGATTCTTTTTTTTATTAAACAAACAATACATCAACAGAAACAAATCCTTAACAGTTCCTGAAGACCAGTTCTTCACCCTGATCAGCCTTTTTTAGACAAATTTTTCCGATGTTCAAGACAATTTAAAGTATCTTGACACCAGCATCTCAAAAGCAGAAATTAACGAAACCCTTAATGCAATAAAAATGAGGATACTCTTCACCAATTCCATTGGAATCCTCCAGCATGGTAGCGATAGACATACCGGGTGAATAGCAGACCAAAAGAATTCTCATTGTCAGCTGGACATTGTTTATGTCATGGTGACGTAGGGGACGATGAGAACTGTCGAATGAGTTGGCGATGAGTAAAGTCACAGGAAGTTCAGAGGCCAAGCAGGTGGTTAACGGCGTGGAAAATGCGAGTGTAAGCGACTGCTAAATATGACGCGACTCTGTGGTGACTGTCGCGCTAGCTGCAGGGCTTTCCATGCTGCGGATTTTGTACAGCTCTCGGAAACTGCAGTTTGTTTTGAATGCTCTATCACCCCACGTAGTATAGACTACGTATCGAGAACCCTGTACACAGTTTCGTTCCAATTATTGTGTACCTCACTCGCATTCGACTGGCGTGCATCGTTATCGGGAATATGCTATGAGGGACCGGAGCTGATGTATACACACAGTTTGAACATCGACTGTTTTGCTGCTGCTGCTCACCCTCGTCTCGTTCACGTGTCGAGTCTCGACCCCTGCGAGGCTCGACAACCAACAGCATAAAACAAAGCATCGAAGAGCAAAGTGTCGGCGAGTGTGCGTCGAAACGTTCCCTCTTTCACGTTCGAACTATCGACTAAATGCAACGGAGAACAGGAAAAACCCCATCGCACTTGTACTTGCATTGTATTTAGCTAGCGGTACAACGTCTGTTGTGGAAGAAGGGCGTTTGACTATCGATACTTCACGGGACATTTCAATTCTTACCCGTTGAATTGTTTCAGGACATACTTATATTCAATTTTTCATATTTCCTTAGCTGACAACAATATCAAACTTTGTTACCAGGGCATTTCATGATTTTTCTCACCTTTAAACATTTCTGATTTTTTTTCTCGACACAAAATGTTTTCTGCCATCAAAATAAAAGCACCCTTGGGAAAATCGAAACATTTTTAGTTTGAGACACATTTGTAGTGGGCAGTAAAAAATTTACCAAAATCTTGTAAATACGTATACTTTGAGATAACATAATTATGGACCTTACAGAGCATAAAAATTTGGTAACAATCCCTGCAGCTATTTGCCCCAGCCTAAGCTTTTCTCCAAATATATATGTAAAGATTGTTCAGTTGATGTTGCGGTTGGTCTCGAAGACACGTTTCCATATCGCACAGTCGAGAATTCGTAAATTCCGCGTGAGTTTCAAGGGATGAAAAGGTGGTAGAGATAATTTTCCAACATTAAAAATGATATCAGAGCGTGACGCCGCGGGACAAGGGATGAAAATGAGCGGTTGCTTTGCCTCGGAGAGCACAGAGAGACTGAGGAGGCCAAAACGAGAGGCGAATCGGAGGTAGAGAATGAGACGCCTGAGGGGGTTAAGCGGGTTTCCGTTTTGCTGCTCGGTGGTGCTCAGCTCTCTCGCCAACGCGCAGGAAGAAAAGTTGGTGTATAAACAGAAGTTACCTAAGTACATTACAAACTGTAATGGCGAATCGGAGGTGCTTGGGCCGAGCGAGGTTCGTCTACAACAACGAGACGGGAAGAGCTCTTCAACCACCTTTCTCTCTTTCTCTCTCTTTTTCTCCCCACCTGCGTGCTTTTCTCCCCGAGAAAAGCAACCCCCGACATTTATTATGCTATATTGTTACAAGGAAATTGCGTTTTTCTAAGTGAAGGCGTTTGTAGGATATGCAGACTTGTGAGTCTGAACCTGTAGCACAAATGTATGCGTCTTGTACCTTCGGGCACTGGCAATTTGCGCGGCTACCCACCGCCAATTCCATATCGATAGTTTGGTGAACTTTTTGTCTGAAGTTGTAGCTGCTGTGAAAGTCATTCAGTGGATAATTAAGGAAGTCCTGTTGATGAATACTAGTTGAATGACTGTCATAAAAATTCTGGGGGTTGATATTTTATTTGTTTCATTTATTTAATGCATTTTATTTATTTTATTTATCGGGCCAAGTTTTTTATTACTTTATTTTCTTAATTTTTTTTTTTTCACTCAAAAGTAATGCTCTGTCCAATTGGCCATCGACCGGAGTCCTTCAGCCCGGGATTTTTATTTTTATCTTTTGTTTTCTACATATGATTGAATTGCAGTCAAAGCAGCCAGTATTCTAATATTTTATGGGAAGAAGACTTTAATCTGGAATTAACATTGTTAGGCCAGCCACTTTATTTTATTTATTTTATTTATTTTATTTATTTTATTTATTTTATTTATTTTATTTATTTTATTTATTTTATTTATTTTATTTATTTTATTTATTTCATTTATTTTATTTATTTTATTTATTTTATTTATTTTATTTATTTCATTTATTTTATTTATTTCATTTATTCTATTTATTGTATTCGTTAACAGGCATGAAAACGAAAAAGTGTTGCACTTTATGTTGTCGTGTCCTATTTATAAGCAGCTTAGGCATCAATTTCTAGCTCAGATGATGGAGATCAATGTTAAACCCCAAGAGCAATTAGGAACGATTTTAAAAAAGCAAGGACAGAGCGAAAACTAAAGCGATATTTATGTACGTTGTCGGGAGCACTAAAATTAAGAGCATTTATAATTAATGAATACATTTAACTAGGTATAAGACACGGTCGACATATTTCATGTTTTTTGCTATATGGTTATATGTAATCCCTTAAAAAGCAAAGTAAATCATCTCATATTTTATTTATTTTATTTATTTTATTCATTTTATTTATTTTATTTATTTTATTTATTTTATTTATTTTATTTATTTTATTTATTTTATTTATTTTATTTATTTTATTTATTTTATTTATTTTATTTATTTTATTTATTTTATTTATTTTATTTATTTTATTCATTTTATTCATTTTATTTCGATCGCTAAAACGAAATTTCACGTATAGTTATTTTTCGGTATAATATGGAATAGATCTCATGGTACAAAATGGGTTCATTTGAAAGTGACGTGACTGACGGTTAGAGTTTCCAGTCGGTTCCATACGCATGCTGTTGGCACAAATTATATACAAAGTAAATTCTAAGAAGTACTTAGTATTCCCATTGCCAGCTTCAATGTCCAGGATTTGCAACGGGATTGGCGTATTTAATTGCACAGATTTACGAAACCCGTGTACACAAGATTCATTATAGAATGTGTTTCAGAGTTCTGTTGATGCTTTCATTAGCGACATCTATAAGGGTCTTGTTAACTTTGGACCATCCTTTCATCTACTTTGTATTCAAATACATCTTTTGAAGAATAAATCGGTCTATGCTCTTTACCTTTTCGTTGGCGTTGTACATCAATAGGTGGTGAGAAGCTTGTGTCGACGAAAGGGTTAATACGTCTAAATACTCGTTTTCAACCTTTTGACTGTCTACCTAGACTATTAGCTACATTAATAGAATATCTCTTTTCGAATGTCTTTTTTAAGTGTCCAAATAAAAATAAAAAATCTGATCTGATAAATCATTTTTTATCAATATTGAATGTCAGTCAAGAGTGTATGTTCCAATTTTTATTTTATTAAAAATAAAACGCATTTCGGGTAAGACTTTTAAGAAGTTTTTTTTAAAAGTAATTCTTTTCGCCTGTGCAGGATCAATGTCCACTATTTTCTCTGTTTTACTCCTTCGTTTGTAACGTGATATTTCTCGGCAGTTCAATCGATGGTCAAGTTTTTAATACTTTTTATTACGGTTCACAATTTCTTTAGCTGTAAATTCTAAAATTCTGAAGTGCGCAAGTATATTAATAATTAAAATACAAAAATGTCAAATCATCCTCGTAATTCGTAAACCAATTAACATAAAATTATTTTTGTAATTCAAATAATAACATGAAGCAAATAATATCGAATTCATCGAATGAATCTCGAAGAATTCTGAAAAACAAAATTTTATTGCATCGCATATACTTCGTAAGTCGCTTCTAAGTTTAAAAAATGCAAACAGACGCGAAGTCGTGATAGAAAGGGTATATTCGAAGCTATAGCCCACATGTGCAGTGGCGAAGGGGTTGAAGGGGGTGCAAGAGGGCTGCGGCATGTTGCACGATCGTAAACACTTTACATATTCCTCCCTGCCCCCTGCCCCCTGCCCCCTCCACCCGCCATATCGCTGGGCAAACCCTCGCCGGCGTTCTCTTTCCTATCCTCCCTTCGTGCGCCGCGCCTCGTATACTATAACGCTTTGCAATTATCTAAAATCGATTGTGAGAGCTCGCTGAGAGCCATAGAACTCGTTGCCGCCCGCCGTACTTTCATTCTTTTTATATAGCATAATAACAATACTTTTCCTCATTCTCCACCTCTTTTTCTCTCACAGTGAGAAGAAGAGAGGGAGTGAGATGGAGAAAGAGGGAGAGAGAAAGCGGTTGGTACTATTAGCTGTAGTATGTATACTACCCTTTCCTCCCTCTCATTCGTTTCCAATTAATGGAAGGTTTATATCGTTTTCACTTGCTGCTGGATATAATAATGTATATCTACCCTCACCCCCTTAAGGCTTGTGGCTCGCGGGCTTCAAGTTGATTTCGTTGGGGACTTTTACCGCTCGAGACTCTGAGGGAAAAGTGCCGAATGAGCGTCGTCGTTGAGTCACCACGATAAAGGGGTTAACTAGCAATAACAATAACGTTAATACAGCTACGGGCACGAAGAAGGCGCTTGAGGTAGTTAGTAGTATGAAAACTTCGGCCACTTCGGGATTGTTGCGAAAAAAACGAGTGCTGTTTAAGAGTGGAAGTGAGCGGCGAGGTCTGCGCGAGAAACGGAAAAGTCGAAGAAAAAAGGAGTAAGACTGTATCCGGAACCGTGGCGGAGTTTAGATGGCGCGGCGGGTTCATTAGAGGCTGGAATGTGGTTGGAATAGTGTCGTATCAGAGAGAGAGAGAGAGAGAGAGAGAAAGAGAGGAGGAAAGAATTGAGGGGGAAGAAAGGGGAGAGGTTGTGGGGCATAGCACCCCCGAAATCCCAGGGGGTGCAATAGGCCTCAGGATACGAGACGTCGAAATAGCGTCGAGGAAACCGCCCGGTCGACATGGATGGGGAAGTTGTTGGCACGAGATCTGAAACCTCCGGCATTTCTGATTAACAGTGGATTTTTCAAGTCTCTTGAAACGGAAGAAAAACGTGTCTATATTTTACGCATTTTTGATTATTCATTTTTTAAATATTATTATAGGTATTTAAATATTTATTAATATTATTAATTTGTGGGTCTTAGAAAAATAGGATCAATTATGACATATGTAGAGCGCAATTTTACTATGCTTCGATATTTGCGAAATCTTGGTGGCAGTATTTTTTATGTGTATGTGAATTTTTTAAAGGTGGATAAAAGTGAGAGAAAATTAGATGAAACTATGTCTATTCATAAGTATGCTAAGAAGTAAAAAAAAAGGACAAAAGAAATTGATCTTTTTCATGCATAACATCGATTATTGACAAACGCAATGTGGCAAATCATATAATCAATTATATACGAGAAGAATTATATCTCCATAATTTTACTTATCAAGTATTTATTGTATTAATTGTAATAATTATCATTTTGTAACACTTACTCATAGATTTTATTTTTCAAATCAAATCTTCTAAACATAGCTACAATAACAAAATCATAGTATTTTAAGAATGAAAGAACGAATTATGAGAAAATGTATGTATTGTATTAAAATATGAATAGAAAAGACCGTTCCTACATTTCCTAATAATTTTTTTGGTAAAATTTCATAAAAAATTCTTTTCTTTCACAGTCGTAATAAATTTACATTTTTATAAAAACGCTCTCCAGAATATTATTTGATTGAATTAATAATTCTGAACATCATTTCAGTGGACTTTGCTCTGACCACAATTTGATCCGATTACTGCTTAAAGTGCCTTAAGAATTTACAAAAGCAGAGTTTCCTGCGTTAAAAGGGCAAAAAAATTATATCTTGTATCAAGACGATGTTGATGCGGTGTGCGTTTGCAAAATGTAATATTAGAGGGTGGAAAGTACCAGAGGATTGCATCCTCACCAGCTCAATAAAATATAATTTTATTGGGCTGTTCGTGTAAGAACATGCTCTTCTCTGCCGCAAGAGTTTCCTGCATCACCCCTTTCCCTTCCCTCCCTTCAGCCCGCTTTTCCCTTTTCCGCCTTCTGCGTTCGTCGGCTGCTAACATCGCCGCTCTTCGCAACGAAACATTGGTTAAATAATATCTGTGCTTCCGAGCGTAATTATCTCGCTCTCAGATTTTCAGGATTTCTACGTGGCTTCGGGGCTACTGACAAGGGGGTAGGTTCGCTACTGCTATTTCTGGTGCTGCTGCGCCCGAGGATGGGAGTTCAAGAGGGGAAGCCATAGAATACCGCGGAGTTTTCAGATTAAAGATAAAGACGAAATTACTATGTGAGTTGCAGGATTCTATCTCACCTTTTCGACTTACGAATAAATATGAAAATATTTTTTCATCATAATTTGAACGGGTATCGTGGAATCGAAGCTGAAGAATTACGGTAAAATTTTCCGGCTGGAGGCAAAAAAGTGCGTTTTATTTATTTTCATTTCTAAAGAAATACTCCCATGGAAAAAGTACAACTAAAATATACTGAAAAATATATAGCAAATATATGACATATATTTTGTCCGGAAAATACTATAATTGAGATATACTTTAGGATATATATCTCAAAATATATTCGAGTGAAATATATCTGGGATACATAACAAATAAATGAAAAATATATTTTTGTTATATTATTGTCCGAAAAGTTGTATATGTCACATATATTTTTGTATGTGTTTCTTTTCCATAGGGGTATTCTCGCCTTTGTAAAAGACCATTTATATTATTTTACAAATGGAAAGAAAAATTAACACGTCATTTTAGGAACATTTTTTGAATTACCATATTTTGGCTTATACGCTTTTAATTAGAATGGATTCGTAAATTTTGCACGGCTAAAATTTGGGACACATGTTTCCTTAAGAATGAGTATGTAAGATAAAAATCGATGTTGCCAAAAAATTCTTGGAGTCAGTTTTCAGATTTTTTGTACCAAAATCACCCTCACCAATTTCGTAATTGGATATGCAAAAAAAATGAATCTCTGCACTATGGCTGCACAAAGGTATTTTTATGGTTATACATAATACAACAGGGAAACGATATAGTGAATATCCGAAAACGATATCTTCAACAAATATTTCGCGAGGTCGATTTCGCGATAACTTGAAGGAATATCGAATAATTAAAAGGCCAAATTCAATATCACGAAGATTAAGTACACTGTTAACAAAATCTACTTGAAACTTGAAGTGCCGGTGTTTTTTTTTTAAATTATCATTGGATTATACGGTTACTGATCAAATTTTGTAAATCTACAAAAAATCACTACAGTTTTAGGCACAAAATTTGCAAATTTTATATACCTAAGGACATCAAATTTATAACCCTTTTTTACAGTGTACGCATTGGGTCGAGATTACGGCGATTTTAGGAGACAGAAATACCACGAATTCCCGGTTATTATAATTTTATTTATGGAGGAAAATTTAGAGGGCTCCAAAACGGGTTGTTCGACCTGGCGAAAATGCGGGTTAAGATCGAAGGGGTCGTGCCGAAATATTTTCAACTGAACATAACATAACGCACTCTAAAACTAATGCCGTATAAAATGTTACAACACCGGGATTAAAAATTACGATACAGAATCTTACTTATTTAATACTTGTCTCGTAATATTCAATCACATATTTGAATATCTCAAAAGTTTTGGAATTCTCAATCACAAGCGTTGAAGAAATCTTCATGATGTACGTTTTTTTATTTTTCAAGTATGGATGTTTGAAATCTAAGTTACAACATATCCGAAAAGTTATGTGATTTGTCTGTCAAATTTGAGAACAGTGCAGAAATTTTTAAAAAATTGTCATTGGATTATACGGTTATTGATGAAGTTTTGTAAATTGACAAAAAAATCACTACAGTTTCAGGCACAAAATTTACAGATTTTATATACCGAAGTACATCAAATTTACAATCCTTTTTTTACAGTGTACGCATTGGGTTGACGTCGATTTTAGGAGACAGAAATACTGCGAATTCCCGGTTATTATAATTTTATTTATGGTGGAAAATTTAGAAGGTTCCAAAACGGGTTATTCGACCTGGCGGAAATGCGGGTTAAGATAGAAGGGGTGCGTCTTGGCTTTATGATTCCTCTCATCCCTCGTCACTGCTGCGTTTATGCTCCATTTTCCCGTACAATTTCACCGCAATCGGGCGTTTGGTCTTACGAAACCATAAGACTTATCTGGCACCAAGATCACGCACCCTTCCATATCCGGGGGAAAAGTGAGCGAGCGGTGAAAGCGAGAAAGTCGTCCCGGAAGAAGCAGAATCATAGCCACGCACATAGAACAGCCGCAATACCCTTCCAGCAACCTCCGAGCTTAATGCTTAGACGATGGTGATGGTGCGTTGCGGTTTTAAGTTTTACGACCGAATTACGAGTTTTCAACTATTTTTACGAGAGTTGTTTCAATTATTTCACCAATTTGCAATTAAAAGCCGTCGACTACTCCGCGCTCGGCTGTTGGTGGCTCGAAAGAGTACCGGCAATACCAAAACTCACCCTTAAACCCACCGAGAAAAGCAGACTTTCTATATATATAGTATTGCGCAAAAGTGTCGAAGGGAGAAGCTCGTCGCGACAGTTCACGCCACTCGAAAACTTTATGGCGCCAATAATTCCACGATTAGCCAATTACGAGCAATGAGATAAAGATAAACAGATATTGTGGTAAATAATCTAAAACTTGTACTTGAAAAAACGCTAACCTCCCCATTAAATAATAGTCTCTTTATGGTAAAATTATTATTAAGACATAGATAATCAGGATATTCTTAAGTAACGATTTTCCAACATGATTATAATTTTCATTTATTTTTACCCTTCAATTGGCAATGTAATGAAACTTATTATTAAATTGAATACATTTTAAAAATGGTTGAAGGCTTCTCTTGTAAAACTTTAATCCAGATATTGTAAAGACATTTAACCAACAGTGGAATTTTTTTTAAAGGAATTCCGGAAATTATATATTTTCCAATGTGAATACATTTTTTAAATTTTCTTAGTCAGGTAATTTAGATTTAAGGGCTTAAAATTAATCCTTCGATCGACTGATATATATAACAGATTTGTTAATTCCAACGGCTTACTAAATTTTTATAATACCGGAGTTGAAAATTACGAAACAGAATTTTACTTATTCAATACTTGTGTTGTAATTTTTAATCACATATTTGAATATCGCAGAAGATTAGGAGTTCTTAATCACAAGCGTTGAAGAAATTTTTCTGATCGACGTTTTTTATTTTTCAAGCATGGGTGTTTAAAATCTAAGTTACAAGATATTTGTAAAGTTATGTAATTTGTCTGTGAAATTTGAGTATACTGCAGGAATTTTAAAAACATTGTCATTGGATACAGTTACTGATCAAATTTCGTAAATTTACCACAAATTTCTGCTAAAGCCCAATGCAAGTACATCAATTTCAGCAAAGATTTGTAAATTTACAGCACTCGGTACATGAATCACAGTTCTAGGCATAAAATTTGTAATTAAAAAATACCAAAGTACATCAATTTTACAAACTTTCTTTATACTGTGTAGAATGATGCTGCCGTGGTAATAAGACATCATAGAGCATAATTCTATCATCCATTAATTCTGCATCATGCATAAAGCTTACAAGTTTAAATTTGTTGGAAAAAAAAATCAGCGAAACTGTCCGACTTCCATATCGACAGAAAAACCCTTCGTTCCAATCATCGAATGATAGATTGAATTAAAATTTATTTTTCGGCCTGAGAAAATTGATACAGTTGACTAAAAATAATTTTTTACAACTTCAAGTTACAAAAAAATCCTGTGGCTTCATCTTCAAAGAAGGAAATTATTTCAAATATTTATTTCGATGGGGGGGAGTAATCCTTGTAATGAAAAAAACTTTTTCGACTGACTCGTCCCCCTTTAAAAGCTTGCCATGTCCCACAAAATATTGTCGAATGCTACTGGCCGTTGGTCAGTATTTGTTCCGTTCGCGAACGCCGTTGAACATCTAGCAAACGTGAGTCCGTGAAAGAGGGTGAATGCAGAGCGTGGATCTAGTGGAGGGGGTTGGCACAAGGGTCGAAGAAGCCGGTGGTGCGGAATAACCGTAAGTCTAGTGTTTATTTGATGGCCCGTAATCACGCTATTTTGTCATCAACGGTAGGCCTCTCCTTGCGCGATTTAGAAAGGTTGCCATTGCTGATGGTCGAAAGGGGATGCATTTACAGTTGGAGGATACCACCCCTCTTCCCAATCCTCATCCCCTTCTCCTATCTAGGTATAAATTCGTTTTTTTTTTCGTAAAAAATCGACATTGCCTTGTCTTCCGGATATAACTGCGCTTAAGGGTTCGGGGGTGCAATTGCCATTTACTCATGCTGCAAATTTTTCTGAACCCTCATCAGGTCTTCTCATCTTATTAAAGTTATGGATGTGACGACTCATTACATTCGGACTCGTAATTTCCATTTTATGGATTCATTTATTTATTTATTTACTCATTAATTCATTCGTTCACAGTGGAGACATAATGTCCTAAATTTTTAGGACAAAATTACAGCCATGCGTTTAAAAATCATGTACACGAAAAATTATGAAAAAAATCCCATTAATTCAACCCTCCTGATATTCTGTAACGAATTCTAATAGTAAACTCATTTTTTTTCAACAAACGTCCAAGCATTTATTTTTTCTACATATAAAATAAAAAAATAGAGTGAGCAAACAAATAATCGGTTTTCACCCCGATTACAATCGATGCCATTAGTTACCAAAAAATTACTTTCATCTATACTCTCGACGCTCGTAGCGTCTCCACTTATTCACGTCCGATAAATGAAACTGGAACACATCTCGAGACAGAGAGCAAATGAAAACACGTTTCGTGCCACAGTCTGCGTCACGTAAAGTCCTGATAATTAGGGTGTGCCAGTGACAAACGATTGTCATGAGCGTGTGTATAGATAAGCGGGCAAATATACGAAATCATGAGGGGTTTGGGTGGACAATCTCCACTTTTCTCTCTGTCTATCGCTTTTGTGCGTATTCATATATACGTATTTCGGTATATACATACACATATGTTACACTGTAAACTGTATACACGGGTACGTGTACATCCAGGTACGGTTATAGTATGAAGGTAATAATAGCTGAGGTGTGTAAACACACGGAGACACGACGAGGTGGTAAATGTTTAGGTGAAACGAACAGTAGTACATTGAATGTTTCACCGTGTCGGTGCGAGTATCCGTGTGTTGCTCTATGGCGTGGCGTATTACTCAAATGCATAATTGTACCTCGTAATAGCGCCTGCCAACAAATATGCCTACAATTAGAACTCCCGCACAGCTCGTTTATACTAGTAGTATACTTGCTACTTGTGGGGCTGAAACAGCACGGAGTAAAGCAACGCGCCGTAACCTGGATGGGCTCCCGTTCTACCGAACCCTTTAAAAGCAAGAGCCCGAAGGATAACCAAGGTGTTCCTCGCCCGGGTATAACCGGTACCCGCCTCAAAACCACACGTAATAATGTGCTACAACACGACCACTGTGTGAATCATTCTTGTGTAAGGCGTACGCTTAGCACACAAGTTCTCTACAAACTGCTTTTCGTGTTTTGCCATTCCTTATATTCCTTTTGTGCGATGCATTCAATACCCGGGTATTATAACGAAGGACCTACCAATTTTATCAAAGTCTTTCCGCACTCAAGTGGATGGCATTAATGATGATGTAAATGGTGTGTGTTGTGTAAAAAAAAACTTAGGGTATTCTTGAGAAGTTGTTTTTTTATTTATCATTGACCGAGAGTATAATCAAGGAATTTCTAGTGTAATAAAAGTGCTTTATTTCTTGTTGAGAAATATTTTAGTCTTTTATAAATGCATCCTTCATTTTTATTTCATGAAACATAATCGTAGTTACCCCAAAGATAAATCAAGTGCATTTTTTCAAGGTGACATCATTGTTTGTTGTTTAGAAGCTCAAGCAAAAATTAATACGCACACTATGATTAGATTTTGTCGAAAGTTTAAGCATCGGGATGTCATTTTTAGGAAAAGGAGTCGGGTAAAAAATTGTTTTAAATCGATTTTTTTTCGGTGAAAACGTTTATTTCTATGTAATCTATGTTTTAGTAAAGTTATGAGCAAAGAATTCGCAAGAATGGCGATGCTAAACGGTAAGATTAAATTTTTCTTTTTCCAAAAGTCGTAACAAACTTGTGTATGAGTTGTTGCCCTTAGTGTAATGCAGCCAATACCCGGGTATTATAACGGAGGACCTACTAATTTTACCGAAGTCTTTCCGCATTTAAGTTGATGGCATGAACGGCGATGTAAATAATTCGTGATGTCAAAAAAAAAAAAACACATGGAGTGCTCTTGAAAAGTTTTTTTTACATTTATTATTGACCGAGGTCATCAACAAAAATTTCCGAGTATAATAAAAGTGGTACTTTGAATAGTGTCAGTTGAGAATATTTGTAGTTTATAAATGTATGTTTAGTCAGAAGAGGTAAGAATGTTTGCTTGATGGAAATGGTTTTCCTTGACCTTAAGCTGAATGATGTTTCTAATGAGTAATGGCTGCTGCCATTGTTCCCGCCATAAAACCGTACTTTAGATGGTTCTGTAATGCGACCACTGTATTTATCATTTTTTGCATGGGTGTGACACAAGTGACTGTGTCGAGGCACTTTCGCGTTAACTTTTATTTATACGTCGAAAACTTCACCGAATCAAGATACAGTAATGTGGTCGTTTTCCGAATTTCTTCATAATTTTTGTGCCTTCAAAAATACTAAAATAGCGATATGTAAACTTGTAGGTATCAAAAACCTTTATTTTTATTTATTTAGGGTCACATAAAAATTATAAAAGTTTTTTTATAAATATATAAGGTAAGAGATGGATAGGTCCATAAAATATGTTATTTATCTCCATAAAAATATTATCTGGATCAATTAAACGGGATTTGATGGAATCCAAGTCTCATAATTGCATTTACGTTTTTAATGTAATTACTACGTCACGAGGCCACAAATGTAAATCAATCAGGTGTATAAATGTTTGGTGGAGTGTACAGAATGAAACTGGGTGATACGAGAATTAGTACGGTTAAGGAGAATGGAGGAATAAAACCAGGTCGAAAAAAGTGAATACTCCAGATTCGAATTTAACCCTGTTGCTGTAAACTGATGAATACATGTGATAATTTGGGGTCAAAACTGTGATTCAATCGATATCCATCTTCTTGAAATGTATCGTGATGTCTATTAGTGGAGACTGTGCTTCGCAATAAAAATGTTATTCCCAAGCTTTAAGCTGCAAACAGAAATGTATATTTCTGTCACCGTGAGCAGGTGCAATCAAACCGACTTTAGTGGGCCCTCGTATTTCTTTCTGGTGTCGAAACAAATTGCATGACTCGAAGAGTATTATTATCGCGGCGACCCGCGGTTGAATTATGCATCAAAGTGTAAGAATAAGCCAGTAGCAGAAGCAACTAGAGGAAACAGAAGCAGCAGCTTGCCCAGGCACGGAGAATTGAGTCGGTTGACCTGGGCCGGATTTACACGGGCAGAAAAGCATTCGACCTATAAATAATACTCGGCTTGTACACTGGTATATGGACAGTCGTCGGTATTTCCTTTTCGTACTCTCTTTGGCCTAATTTATTATTCCACCGTCTAGCTTATATTCAAAATTTATTTGCCTAAAGTACAGCGATGAAAATGCAAGTTGCATTCTTCAAGATTCATCGTAATAACATGTATCGAGGCTCTTGATCAATGAAACATTGGAACCGTAAGCATATTTCACTTCAAACATTTTACCAGAGTCATCTTGCATCAGGTTAACCAAAATCGAGCAGAACTCAAGTGTTTTTAGGTCATTTCATTATGCAGGAATTGTTTGTTTGTAGAAAGTACATAGTAGCAGGCCGAAGTAGATTTGGACTCGTTATGACTTAAAATTCAATTCCAAGCTTGGGATCATTCATATCGTCAGAAGCCAAGAACTTCTGACCTCATTCAAGCTTTGAGTAAATTGCACAACAGGCAGTTTCGATTTTTTGTGCATACCTGAATTCAAAAGACCGAACAGAATTTGATCATTTGATGAAGATTGAAGAAATATCGATCCATGGTTGAGGCAGATCAAAGGTATGAATATATTCTGCGCTTTCTCTTTAACATGGACGGGATGAAAAGTCTACCAACCAGACAGATACGGATTTTACAGCAGAATGAAGTCGACTTGGATAGCCGCGTGAGGGAAACAAGAACCCAGAAAGCCATCGACAAAGGTGAACAAAATCAGCAAAGGCAACATAGAAACTACAGGAAATCATTGACCCACGATTGTAACTACCTGAGGGTAGTTATCTGGGACACACTAAACAACCGCGTCACTTACGCTGGTTTCGAATTTCGGAAATGTCAGGAATATTTAGTACTAGTCCGAGCTACAATTGGATTCTCCATTAACATCAAATGAAATTCCGAAGTGGTGATCAGTGGTGCTATCCGGTGCCACATTAACTTCTATCTCTTAACCTAATGCAATCAATCTTCACGAGGTTTTAAAAATGAATAATTTTAATTTCTGCGAAAATGGTGTGGAGAAAGTGACTTGATTTGGACAAAATTTGTTGCTAAAAAGAAAGTTTGTGGAGTAGAAATTCGGTAGCGTCACACGTGGCGCAATTTTGATTTTATTATGACAGTGATAGATGCTACATCATCTGCCCAGTTAAGACCGTACCCGTGCCTAATTTGTGCTGATTGCAACGCTAGCGATCGAGCTCGAACCTACTTTATTGTGTGATTCTTTCCAAAATTCAACTGGATTCCGATTAGTTCCCATACTTCCCAATGTAAATCCCATTTAGACATTCGTCCGGGATTCAAATTGGGAATGTAAGTCCAAGATGCATACAAAAAAGGTGCTTAACTATAGTAGGGGAAAGCGGGGCGAAACGGGCTCCCCCAATTCTGGGCGTGATGGGCTACCCGAATTTTTGGTGAAAAATTGATTTCTTAAAACGAGCTCGGCTAGTGAAAAGAAGGGATCTACCGACTGTGGGAAAACGGTCCCTTTGCATGCGACCTTGTGACGGAGCGAAACGAGCCCCGTCCTCATATCTGCCGTTTAGACGTTCTCTGTAGGTTTCGCACCATCTTGCACCCTGGTAACCTTCATTAGACGCTAATTAGTCACTTATTTTATTGTTGTTAACGAGTAATGAACACGCGAATCAAAGTTGAAAATATCTTACGCGTTTGTACTTGTTTTGATTTTGTTGACGTAGACAGTGACCACACCGGTGAATTTCAGGCCGTCCGATTCGATTATTTTTCACTCGCCGTGTTCTCTAAGTTCAGGCCTCGAAAATGCGTTCAGCTGTCTCTCCCTATTGAAGAAGCTACGCGACTGCGCACACCTATTCGACAAGGCGCGATTATTTGAATTTACAATTTAGCAATTTTCAAGGTATCCCGTTTCGCCCCACAAAATTTTTCCTCCCCGGATGGCTACCCAAATTTCAGAATGCATCATTCAAGCAACGAATGAAAAATGTACCCTCTTAGAAACAGTGAATTCGGCATTGATTGCTTATTTCAGCAAGAAACGTGATTGCCAGCACAAAACACTGCCGCGATTTGGATTTACTCCACGAATTGAGCTGTCCGTTTCAAAGTGAAGTACGATATACCTAACGAATTTAAAGGGTGCGGTACCACGCAGTTGCAAAGAAAAAAAAGTGAAATTTTGGTGTGGCCCGTTTCGCCCCGCAAATTTTTTTTCGCGGACGCAATCTAAAACCAGTTGGAACATTATTTTTGGGTTATCAGTAGTTCATTTACGCCATTTTCAGTTCCCTATCGCCGTTTTTTCCTTAAAGGGGCCCATATCGTCTCGCTACTACTATAATCTATTAGATGCCCCGACCCAAATCCTCTTGTTTTGACGTGAAAAGATCGAAATCGATTTCCCCTTAAATCGGCCCTAGGTCTTCTCTGCCTATTCACCAGGTTGAACCCACTGTCGACTTGAGTAGTTGTTGCGGCTCGGGGTGCAACGAGACAGAGCAGATATAGATTCCGAGTCATAAAGAAGTGGACGAAGAGTGAGCGGGGAAACAAGCGCAAGGAACCAAGAAATCAGGCGAGTACAAGTGATGGTAAAGAGAGAAAGCAAACCCAACAGAGAAACGTTCGTTCCGCCTGGCGAAAACTTAAACTTGTACGGAAACTTCTGTTAGTTGCGCGCGCGCGATTCCGGAACTTGGAAACGCCGGCTCTGCTAGTGTGCGGTGATGTTGAGAGCGTATAACCGGAGGTGCACCGGGATCAGAGCTAAGCGGAGAGTGGCGGTACCGAGAGCATTATTGCGAATCGCTATAGTTGTCGGAGCTTGTCCGTGAAATGCACGGCCCGGTAGATCCACGTCGCTGATCCGTATCGCCGAAACGAGGTTTGGCAACAGCATTTAGCCCCCCTGAGACGAGTAGAAAAGAGTCTCATTAAAATCCAGCAAAACCGTGGCCCCTGCCAATGGCGAAGCCTTCAGGAGAACGCGAACCTTGAAACGACGCGAAAGGGGATAGCGAGCCTAGGGATGTCCGAGGAACTTGCTAAATTCGTTCCGACGCTAACTTCACTACGAGACAGGGTTTTTATGAGGCTTCGTAAGAAACTCCGGCGTTAAGGTCCCGACCACCATGAGCCGCGATTAAAATTGATTGAGAAAAAGAGCATTGAGTGCATGAGGACCGTTTCTGTATCACGTTGCAGGAATGCGCACCGTTGAAACCTGTTAAATTTAAACAGATTTATTATTTTGTCCTGATTTGCTTTCAGACTTGTCGAAATTGAACTTCTGGCTCATTCAGTATGGAACGACAAACATAAATGTGGCGGTCACTGTTTTCGACGCAACCGGAGCTAACAACGTTAGATTTTCATTGTTTTATCCATCATGTGCCCCTCTTGCAAAGTCGATAAATAATTACTTCGTCAGTTGAGGTTATCGTGAATACGGAATCTAACGAAATATGGATTTCCACATTAGAGCCGAAATTGGTATTGGGGTCATTTTCATCAACCACGGACTTGGTAACGAAGCTCCGGCTTATGATGGCAATTAACTTACTTTACGCTTTAGCGGGTTGTTAGTTCTAATAGATGACATGGAGCTTGTCATCAATTATTGTAATAATAGCCACAGCCAATAAAGCGACCACAGAAGGTGCCTCTAGCGTAATTTTGACGCCAAATTGTCCTGGTGCAGGAAAAGTAGTTTAGGTCATTTCTAATACCAGTCTTTGACAACATCATTACTGGCTAATCTTTCGGCTTCCCAATGACAATGAGAAAGACAATAAAAACAGAAACTTCACTTGCCAAGTTCACAAGGACAGATTTGTAGGTTTATCGGGTTAAAAACGAGAAGGCGTATGAGCGTGGCATACGTGGCTGGTACTTGTGACCCGTTTCAGCCGAAAGTAAGGGGTACGGTGATCGAGAAACAACGAAGGCGAATGCTTGTATGGCAGACTATAGCGCAGGGAGGAAGGAGGCCAGATTTAATACTAGAAATGGGAGGGTGTGGCGGTGTAGCTAGGAGTTTAGCTCGAGAGGCCTCGGGTGAGCGTGTCGTGTGGCAAGGGGTGCAAAAACGTTATGTGCCTCAGCCGTTACGCCCTCACCCCACGTTGACTACCTACTTCTCGGCTCGAAGATGTAGTTTACCTTCGAAGAGCCGCTTCATTGTATTACCCTGCAGTGTAGTATAGTATATACACTACCGGGCGCCTCAATACACTGACAGCATCACACTCGAAGCCTTTGCCCACGCAAACCCTCGATCTCTGTTCCGTATGCTTCGCCGAGTTGCATGCGTACAACCAATGCCATCCATTAAATGCAATAAACACGGAATCCAGCAATTCAACGTTTAACTATAGCCCTTGTATACTGTTTCCCGTAGGTGGGACGCTACGGTCGCGGTTATGACCACACCATGGTCAGCATTGCAGTGCCAACAATACCATTTCATTTTATTTTCACGTCATATTTTTTCAATGGCATGCTGATGCTTAAACTTTAGATCAAAGCTAATTATTAGGGATGTGCGAATGTTCTAAAACATCGAATATTCGGCATCGAATCGAATTATTCGATTCGAAGTTTGAATAAGGATGAACAAATAAAATGGGAATTTCCAGAAGTGTTATGGAATACGTGAGCTTTTATTTAATTGACTTGATAGTCAGGTTTTTGTACAGAAAAATTAAGTACTCGACGTTTTCCGGGAACAATCTCGTACGCGCATCAGTCACAATATTGCTGGTAGAAGAAAACAATCTTTCGCTCTCGACCGAAGTTGCCAATATAGGCAAATATCGTTTTGCCATTGACGGTAGGTTGGCGAATCTGGCATTCACCGCATTCCACCATGAAATTTTGTGGAATATTCTAAAACTTGGAATACTCAATTCGAAAATCGAGTCGAATAGTACTATTCGATTCGATTCAATTCGATCACTATTCCCACATCTTTACTAATTATAATGTATTTATAAATTTTTCTTTGAACCTTTGAAGACCAAGAAATGATGTCATATTGGGCATTCTTGTGAACAAAAATAGTGGCCGTTTTGAAAAAATGCACGTGTTTTATTTTTGGGGTAAATACGGTTTGATTTCATAAAATAAAATAAGAATGGAAAATACATATTCCTAATGGTAATTTATGGTATCTTCGGAATCTGAATCTGAAATAATTATCAAAAATTCTGCATGAAATAACAAAATTTTTTAGCCTAAAGCCGAAGTGGGCCGGTTTTCGCTTCTATTTTTTTTTTCTATAAAAAACTATTCGAAAATTTAGAAACGAACGAGGAAAAGTAATCAAATTTTTCTAAAATATTGCTTTCTCCTGCAAGTGCTTCTATTTTCGTGAAAAAAAAAATGCGATTCATAGAAAATATCTTCAGAATGTTACGTTGAAAAAGCATATCTAGAAAAAATGTCCGGTTCATGTATATGTGCGGGCGTGTGTGTCTATGGGCGTGTATTTCGTAAGAGGCAGGGAATACGAAAACGGTCTCAAATTTTCAGCAATCTAACTGAAATTTGGGACTCATGTCGAATGATCACTAAAGTAGATTGCTATTGAAATCCGCCTTAATCGATTAACAGGAAAATAAGCTATCAAGATTTAAACTCTTTTTCTCTAAAATCGAAAAAGTTTAATAACAAAAATCTCGATAGCTTATTTTACTGTTATGGATGGAATTGCTTCAGCGATTGGTGGCTCTCCTTCCTTTCGCCGAAGCAATTCTGTCCATTCCTAACTAACGGCTAAAGCTACACCAAAATAATATTTCCCTATTAATCGATTGAGGCCGATTTCAATAGCAATCCACTTTAGTGATCATTCGCCACGTGTTCCAAATTTCAGCTAGATTGCTGAAAATTTGAGACCGCTTTCGTGTTTGATTTGATTGAATTGATTTTGAGAACACCAACGCATGCTTAAAAAAAACTTAAGTATTGCTGTTTTAAAACTGACAAAGTCTTTGACCTGTTGATACCTTTTTTGACAGTTCAATATTCAGGGTCGTTCAGATTTTAAGGTGGTGGAAAAATAAAATCCTAACATACATGAACTCTATGACCTGTTGATATCTTTGTGAACACTTTGATATTCAGCGTCGTCCAAATTTCAGTGCTGCAAAAAAATATCCTGACATATATTAACCCTTCGTGTTAAGCGTAAGTAGCAATAATAGAGGATGTCATAACTATTGTAATATTGTTCGCTTCACTGGTAGCAGATGAGGGTGCAGACAGAAGAGAACGCTTATACGCTCGCTTTCGTGATCCTATATAGATGCGTTAAACTATACTAGTTAGCTATAGTATACACAACAGTATAATACTGTAAAGCTTTGGTGTGCATCGTGGAAAGTGTAACACAGTTGCGCTCACGGATGGCAATGTGTATCGTTAGTATTTAGTGTTTAGTTAACATCGGGGATGGAGAAGCCGCCAGTGTTTGTAATTGGTACGGGTTTAGGAGCGACGAAAGCGATTGTGTACCTCACAGATTTTAATCGGATTCCGGAGCTAGCACTGGTTCCCTGTGTCTTTTGCTTTCTCACTCGCTCCCAAGTGTTTCTCTCTGGTTTCGTGCTTTCCTGTTGCCGATTTCCAACACCTATACCGGACAAAGTTTTGTCCGCAAACTCGACTACGAATCTCACGGATCCTCGCTACATTTACAACCCTGTTCGGTGATCCCAGGGGGTGGTAAAACGACGAGCCAGATGGCGCGGGTACATATCGCGGTCGTTACTACAATTAGATATCCGCCTCGGCCTGATCTCCAAATAATAACAGAGCGACGCATTTCACGCGATGCCACCCGCGGCATACTGAACCTCTCATCCTTTCGTCCAATCACGATTCTCATCTCGACGAGTCACGAATGGTCCACATTGCTATCACGATTCAAAATCTGGAAGGGATTGATGGTTCAATGTAGATTTCAATACGAAAAAACTGTATTTTTGTATGTAGAAGACGTGTATCAAATTTCACGGTGATCCGCAGCCTTTTGGGAAAAATGGACATGCAAACAGACGGACGGATGGACGGACGGATGGATTGAGGTTTTAACCATGAGATAACAGATTTGTGTAAGCGTTGAGAAAATGATAAGGACAACACGAACGCATAATTTCCGTTTTGTCATTTAATTTAGTCAATCCAACATTACAGCATCAAATTTAAATTTAAATATCCTTTAAATACAACTTTCTGCGATTTTTTAAAATTAACTTTTATTATTTTTCAGTTTGCACATGTTCGTCAATTTCAATGGCTCAAATTAATGTACTTTTTAATAGAACGGAATAATAGAATTTTTGCTCGGATTCTCTAATCTGTCATCTCGAAAATTTTGTCTAGTCAATAAACGGATTTTTCACTATCGCAATGTTGATTAAACAGAACACGGTTTCTTTTCCCACGAACAAACGAAACGAATCATCTATAAATAGTCCATTTGTCCACATGCAATTTTTTGTGATTATTTACAAAGGACGCGTTTCGTTCACTGAAAAAAAAAAATAAACACATAAGATCGGTTTCATGATTACGAAAAGCGCAGGTTACGTTTATACCCTATTCATAACTTTGAAGGTTCAAAAAGTAAGTCATGAATTGAAGGCTTCAGCAAAATTAAATAAATAAAAAACTTAACAATTATTCCATCCCATTAATTTTTTCTGAATATCATCAATGATTCCCTATAATAAAAAATCACAATTTCTAAATTGACCTGTGTATATTATTTGGGAACGGTTATTAGAATATTGTAACCGTCACGTAGCGAAAAATTGTGATTGCAATAATTATATACACTATAAAGACAAGGGACAAGAGCAGGGAAAATGCAATGCAAGTCTTTACGAGTCTCGTCCCCGGAAAAGCATCGAAGCTTTAGCTTCGTACTCGCTGTCCTTGTACGTTTTTCTTGTGTCCGCACCGATTTCGTATTCCGGAGAGCGTGGCCTCACTTATTTGGAGATCAGAGAGGCTTCTTTCCCACCGAGGCACGTCTTCCATGCCACCCAGCCCATCAGATACCAGCTCATTCCCTTGCCTTCTCTTTTCTTACGTAGTGTAGATACCCTTCTACACGGGACACCCAAAACCCCGTGGTATATTTCATTTTTAAACAACAAAAAAATGCTAATGCAACAGCCGACGCCGCGTTATCGACGCGGAACCTCTGTATGAAATAATAAATAATAGCGTTAAGTCGGCGCTCTTTTCTCTGCAGCATCTCTTGCTTTTTTTATATCCTCGTCGTACACGCAATTCTTCACTGCCTTAAATTTACCATCGCTCAGACTCTGCAACTTTATCTTAACTTATATCGAAAAATTATTGAAGCGAGTAATTCTTATAAATAATGACATTAATAATATCAGTTATGATAACAAGGTGAATTATTGAACGAAGTTATTATTGATAACAAATACTGTATAAACCTTGACGTCCATACATGAGCGATTAATATGTGAGGTTCTAGTTTGCATTTTTATTCTCGATGTAGGGTTGACGTACCATTTGTGACCACTGTACCATTAGTGGCCGCACAAAAAAAGTATAGATCAATTCGTCATTACTTTAATCTACAGAAATTACTAAATGAGTTTATTCTACAATAATCAAAGCTAACTGAACGTTGAATATTCAATGCTTAAAATGCCTAATTGCTTAATAAATTAGGTTTAAAGCCGTTTACACCATTTGTGGCCAGCACTGTCATTTACATGCAATAGGTATGGCCACAAATGGATCAAGTTGATGGACAAATACGGTACCAAGATGGCCACAAACGGTACTTCTACCCTATGTGAAAAAATATTCAAGGCAAATTCAAATTCCTATAAAATTCGAATAAAAATCATGGAAACAAAGATCCTCTTTGAAAAGGCAAAACAGTTTCATGCACATTTTATTTGATTCCCTGCACAACTTCAAAGAAAATGTAGTTCAAGAAGATTCGGCTGGAAAAACTCTTTCCAAATGGATCTTAAAATGGACAGCAAAGAGATGTGCGAATCAGGATTATTTGAAGAGGTTCGAAATGACCGTAGCGAGTATAACTCGTGCGAAAAAAAGGTCGTGCATACGAGACTTCGGGGACCCGTTGGCTCGACCGAATCAGCGTCAATCAATGGAGAGAGAAAGATATTGTGAGCCGAACGCGCGTTTCAGCATACAGAATAACGGTGCGGAAGAGTTCTTTTGCGTAAGCTCACAGTATAAGCCGGGCATCCGAATTCAATTGGAGCCTTCCGAATTTTCATGGAATACCAATCGTGTTTTCCTCCACTTCTCACTTATACGGGTCACCTACATGATCCCACCTCCGTTTTTACTGGTAAATGCTATTAATATTAATATTTATTTTATTTCATTCTATTTTGCTTCCTCGTGGAGGAAGCTTTGTTTTCGTGACATTTGTTTTTCGAGATTTTCATGTTAACATACTCAGAATCACCTAAAACGTCGAGAAAAGTGGTCTAGAAAAAATATGTCTGTACGCGCGCGCGCGCGCGCGCGCGCGTGTGTGTGTGTGTGTGTTTCAGACACCGAAAATTCAATTGTCCATAACTCACGAACGACACGATGGATCGAGCTAAAATTTGGCACGCAACTGAAGTATTGACACCTCTGTAATTGTCGTGATTTTTAATTAAATGTGTTTATGTATACAGATTTTATAGAACATTGAATTTTCCAAAAAAATCTCGTGATCGCTCTAACTTTCGTAAAAGTTCGCCAATTTAGCTAAGTAGTTCTTTATAAATAAAAAAAACGTTCAATGATGTTTCGTATTGAATTTCAGCAAAATCGGTGAAGTAGTTCCGATTTTATAGAATTTTGAATTTTTCAAAAAAAAAAAAGTTTTTCCTCTGAAATATATGTCGAATCTCAACAAATGAACAGAAATGTTCTACGGTCGAAAAATACCATACAGCCTTGCTACGTACGAAATTTGGTGATAATCGGAGTCCTTCGGATTTTATGGCGTTTTGAATTTTTTAATAAATGTACATTTTCGCTCATAACTTCCGCAAAAGTTAAGAGAGTAAGATAATAATTTGTACTTAATGAAAATGCAATGTGTGGGTATTTTAACGGTGTTCTATAGCTGCACACAATATGGATAATTAAAGAGAAAAAAGATGCAAAGTAGAACTTTGCACATTGCTTTCTCATATAAAAGAGATTTCAATATCACAGGGATATGTTCCAAAAAAATGATGGAAATTTGAACTTTGCACATTGCTTCCTCATATAAAATTTGAAGACAGCTGTAAAGAAGATATTTTAAAATTTCAATTTTTAACAAAGCTTCCGCTATGAGGAAGCCAAAATAAAAAATAAAAAATGGCTTCCTCATAAAGTTAGATTTGTTAAGAATTAAAATCTAAAAATATCCTCTTTACAGCTGTCTTCAAATTTTACATGATCAAGCAATGTGCAAAATTCCACTTTTTTATCTTTTTACGCTAAGAGAGCAGAACAAACATCTCGCATCTATGTGACATCGCGGAAACAAGAAAACAATTAGTCGTGTTTACAATTCCCTTCCTTTATTCTAACATAAGTATAGCAACAAAAAAACGCTCTCAATGTTTTAAATGATATTTGGTCGATGACAATTACTTTAATCAAGAGTCTCGAGTCGCTAACTCGACGCCAAGTCAAAAAGAAAAAATTAATAACTCACATGACCACTGTTTTGTCTGTTAATCTTTTCTTTTTCTCACGACGTGAGCAAATTTTTTTTTCTTCCACCTGACATTACAGAATGATAAATAATAATTTACCTCTTCCGAGTCTATTGTTTTACTTCCTATGACAATGGTAATGAGGACGATTATCATTCAATCTATTTCAGAATGTTATTTCTATTTCCTCACGGAAAACGAAAATAATGTCTTTCCTCTTGACAACTCGAAATAACGAACAATTAGTTTCTTTTTCTCAGTCTTCGTTTTGGCTCCTTCTCTCTTTCCAAAACAAGGATTTTTCCGCTTCCTATAACAAGGGTAATAAGGCCGAGTGATATTCAATGTATTTCAGAACGTTATTTTTATTTTCTCACGCTTACCAAGGGAAACAATAATATTTCCCTTCCACTTGACAACTTGAGATGAGGTAAGAGACAATTGTTTTCTTCTTTTCAGTCCTTCTTTTCAGCTTGTTTTCTCCTTTCAAAACAACCATACTAAAAAAAAAACTAAATCCATCAATACATCTAATTCCTTTTATCACGCGAAAAGAGAGTGAGAAAAAATGTGGCGATCCAAGGTTATATCATGCAGACGCTAAAATAATAAGTCGCTTTTTTCCATCCTTGCTTTATTTTCTTTTTCATTTTAGGACAAGGATAGTAAGAAGGTGACGGTCGAAAGTTGGGGTTGTGTGAACGGGCTCCTTCGGCCAATACTCCTCGTCGTGGAGGGTCGGCGTCATCGTCGTTGTAGTCGAAGGTGTGGGGTGGTTGGATGGCTGGCGAAAACGCTACCCGAATAAAAATGGGGTGTTTATAAGCGAGTATCCAATGTATCACGCTATATTTACATACAGCCCGGGCCCGTTTACCGTAGTGTAGTATATTGTATGGTATACAGTAAAGAATCCAGAGTTTGGTGCTCTAGAACGTCGAGAAGTTGCCTCTATGGGCTAGCGATGCATACAACGGCTGATATAATAAAAATTAAATATGATATTTCGACCCCTCTTTCGTTTTTCCTTCTCGAGGAGCAGAAAGAAGAGTCACCGCTGCGTGTCTCCCGCATATATAATTTTTTTTTTTTCTTAGCAACCCTCGACCACGAATTATAGTCTAACGCAACAGCAGCAAAATCTACTGTGTGCGTGGTGCTTCCGGATCTCCTCGAGATATTTTAAGGTTATCGTAGTTTTATGGGGTAACTGCGCCGCGTTACTCACCTACACTGCTGGTCAGGAATGCACTGCACTTTTCCTGCTCCTTCGGCCTCGACAAAAATTCGATTATCCCAGCTACAAGCTGCAGCTTGAAGAGCGGAAATTTCTCGGGCATCGTGCGGCCGAATTTTCTCTCATCTTTTTGTGAAAGTGCGTTTTGTTGAAAATTCGTTAAAAATAAGATTGAAAGCGAGGTTAGAAGGTGTTGAAAATTCTGGAAAAAATAATCATGTAATCTTTAAATGGAAACAGGGTTTAGGTCTTTTACTAGTACTGCTGACGACAACGAGCAACGCATAATGCAAAATAAATTCAATTATATCTCACGCATAAAAAAGTATTGAAAGAGTATTTAAAAAGTATTTGAAAAGTATTTAAAAAGTATTTAAAAAGTATTTAAAAAGTATTTAAAAAGTATTTAAAATGTATTTTTTTAAAAAGTATTAAGAGTCTCGCGTATTGGACTTTTTAATACTCAGTTTAATACTTTTTTTTCGAGACTTGAGTATGAAAAAAAGTATTAAATTATATTAAGTATCAAAAAAAGTATTAAAATCGTCGGAAAAAATACGTTTGAATACTAGGTTTGATGCTCATTTGATACTTTTTTAAATACTTGAATCTCTGACCGAAAGTATCAACTGAGTATTAAATTCTTTTCCAAAAATACGATTTAATACTTTTCTTGATACTTAATACCATTTAATACTTTTTTTAATACTCAAGTCTCGAAAAAAGTGTTAAACTGAGTATTAAAAAGTTCAATACGCGAGACTCTTAATACTTTTTTTTAAAATACTTTTTAAAGAATTTTTTAAACTTTTTTAATACTCTTCTAATACCTTTTTTTTGCGCGGGATAAATTGATTTGAGTGAGATTCGGATAATTTTAGAATGTAAAAAAAGTGACTTCTCCAACAGAATATATTTACCTATACTAATTGACTTACGAAATAAAATGAACAATATTTTATTTCGAGTGAATAAAATATTGTTATTTTATTCACTCGAGCATTTTAGAAGAGTTGTAAATAAAACAAGAAAAATCACGGTGATGCTAAAATATCCTATCTCTTGTTTTCTTTACGATTTTGACTCCAATTTAATCAAGGGTTTTAGCGTGAGGCTCCATTCATTTCAGGGTGGTGTACAACGACGAGTAGTAGACGCAGAACGATTTAACGCCAGTTTAGGGACGCTTAAGCGCTTGTCAAGGATTAAATCAAGATTAACAGTAAGATTGTCCTCATCCCTTGTGTCTATGCACGTACCAATGTGTGTGCGTGAATGGGAATGAAAGTTGACTTGGTTCACCCTACGGACGGACCGAGAGGGAATACTACCAGCTAAGGAATGAACAAGCAAGAACGTCGAATGACTTGCCCTAAGAGATGGTCTTGTACGCACCGCTCTTAAGTAAATTAGACCGATCTACGAAAGGCTGCGACACAGACACTACAAGGGTGACGAGGTTCGTGCTTTTCTCTCTGCTTAGAAAATTTACTAATTTGTAATTGCATCTTCATGCACAAATTCAACAAGGCATCTATACAGGGTGACAATTATAGCTCGCCCCCAAAAAAAGTATACTCGAAAAAAATATCGAAAAGTATATATTTTATATACCAACTATACTTTGGAAGAAAAATTTGATATATCGGATATAACTTTTAGTATACTTACAAAGTATATACGATGATATACTAGTTCATACATATTTTGAGTGAGTATTTTGAGTGAGTTAGTGACTCTCAGACACTGAGTTAGAAAAATCGTGACATGGGCGGTCTCATCGAGAGATTTAAAATTATCAGGACTTAGTGGAGAACGGGTTTTGTAACGAGCCTGAGAAAAATCAAAGATTATGTGAATTCCGTTTTGATAGGGAACCTCAAAACATCTAACACCAATAGAAGGTGACTTATAACGTGACTTAGAAAAATCTAAGCTTGGGTAGCTCATGAGCAACTTCGAAAATTAGGACTTAGAGCTTCAAAACCGGTCCCACTTAATTCCTGACTGAATTAATCAAAAAAATTTATTTGAAATAGATGATAAATTTTTATCAAATCAATCTACTTTCACTGGTAATTAATTTTTGTAATTTCGATGTACTCGGACCTAATCAATCAACACCGAGTTTGCATGTGTCACACAAAATCCAATATTTATCGATTATTTTCCGTTGATTGATGTTTCAACAGGTGTTTCGCGATGACGACATTTCTCGAACAATTCCCAGAATATAATGAATATTCGGCGAGTATTTAGAGTTGAATCAAACCATCTCTTAACGCCAATAATTTAATTCACCATATTTATATAATTTATCGTTCTTATCACAATGCTTTAATCGCACTATTTGCGTAAACAAACAAAAATGGCCGACAGAGAAAGGACTTCTTACCCATGTTCCTACATAAAACTTCAAATTTTATTAGACAAATCCGGTCTCTGTTTTGAGAGGTGATTGGCCTGTTTTTTAGGAAACGGACAATCGGGCGATGCATTGTCTGGGAATGAACTAGTGAGGAGCCGAAGAAAATGTTCACTCGAGGGAACAAAACAGAATACACGGAGTGAGAAAGCGAATGAACAGAATGCGGAGAGAAACCAAAAACGACTTTTCACATGTTCGGTTGCTGTCACGTTCCATCGCTGTTTCTCTCCGTGTCGCTCTGTCTCATCGTGCCTGGCCAAACCGAACAAAACAATTTCTTCCAAAGCAAACACTGGCATCCGGCTTACTTGTGAATAAACAACACATTTATTTTCGGAGGCTAACGGGAGACTCCGAAGTAGGGGTACATACTGTACAGCGGTTCGGTCTCATCGCATCTCGTTCCCCCCTCTGTTTTTCTGTATTTCTTTCTTCCTCGGACTATTTACCGCTGGCGAAGCACGAGAGCTTAACGACGCTCGAAAAGAGTTCGGAACAAAAAAAAACATTGTTGATGAGCACAAAGAAGGAATAGAAGATAAAGGGACAAGAATGGGAGATAAAAAAACAATGAGTGATCGGTTGTCTTTGAAAAAAAAAAAATACCAGTTTCGAGATCATTAAACATATAGTTTAATAAGCAGGACTTTAAAATTATGTCAAAAAATTTGAGATTTCACTAATAATAGTAGTACACTGAGAGAAATCGTCATAGTACAATTAACTATAAAGTGACAACTATTGATTTTTAGTCCTTTTATAGTTACGGTGACTATAATAATAGTTGTGACAACTAATTAAGTGCTAACAACTATGTTTGTACCAACTACAAATGAATAGTTGTCATCTTATGGTAACTAATACCATAATTTTCTCTGAGTGTATTTAATTTGTAAATCATTCTTAACGATTGAAAGAGTTTGTCTCGAATTATCAAGTCCTATCTGAGTTAAATAGTACCCACTTATGAAAATACACTTTTTGTCTGACTTTTATCACATAAAAATGAAAATATATTACTTATTATAATTGTTTTCATCAATAACTATTTTTGTAAGATGACAAATTTTTGTAAGATGTTCATGGGCTGTAAAAAAGCTGAACTAGTGTTTCACATACAACAAAACAAATAATTTTGTACACGCCATGACATTGACACGATATCGATGCAATTTTGGACCAAAAAGTAACAACTTGTAAAATTACCATTTTAAAGCAATATCGTTATATATACATTGTTGAAAATTTCGTTCGATTTTTCTGTTATAAAAGGAGGTCACCTCGGTCAGCTTTGTGTACTGCCGTTATCAGCTGACAACATCAAGAAAACGTGGGCGATGGGCTAGTGTAAACAACGATGATAATTTTTGCTTGCAATGGTATAAATAAAGTAACATTAAAATGAATGTATTCTACAAAAAACGTCCGAAACTTTGGGTAACAAGTTGATACGAGTTCGTGTGCATATAGAGAGGGATGAAGCAATAAAAAAAAATGTAAACATAACAGAAGCGTAGGAGCGATAGCTGTATACACTGTGCAATAAACAACACATGGAAATTTCCGTTTGTTAGTGCCAGCCGGTGGCACGTGTGTTATAAATCGGTCTGTTGATTGGATTACACATTCGAAAACAATGAACACCAGAATCAACAATGACCCCCCGTTACGATCGATTGTAACAGGCTTTTATTACACCAGATAGGCGAGAACGCGTTGACCACCAATTATTTATTTCTATTGCAAATCAATAGATTCACCTTTCTATTTTATCCGCGCATTATTTTCACTCGAGGACAATGGACGCGCACGATATCGTGAGCATTTGTGTACCAACCGTAAAACATACATAAATAAGAAGCAAATATTGTCTGGCTTTTCGCTGGACGGGTAGGAAATATATGTATATATGGCAAGTAACGAAAGAAGAGATTAATTAACACTCTTGCGTCATCAAAGCGGAGGTATAAAAAGGGGTGAAACTCTCGTTGTGATTGCGGGCATTTTTTCATACGTATCTTTGTTTTTCTAAAATTTAGAGAAAATTGAACACAGTGGATTTTTATGAGGTATTTTTCATTTATTTTTATCAGATGTTTTATGTGATGAAACAATAATGCCTTTACACGTGAAAGTTAGAAAAGTTTATTTTAAAAAATAGTTTTGATGTATAAGAATTGATGAAATTTATCGGGGAAAAATAATTATATTGAGTTATAGTCACGCATTTTTAGACCTAAGAGAATATGTTTACTCACAAATGTAAAAAGTAACTTTTAACGAACTGTTTCATTCGTTTAAGAGCTAATGATAAACAGAGTTTGATAATGATGAATTTACTTCACTAAATGTCTACCTAAGGTTGTTGCAGTATACAAGAAGGAAAACAATTTATTGTTAATTATTGTGCACACATAAAGCGCATGCAATTACGAAGATTCTACTGTATGTGAACATATAATACGACTTCCTGTTCTTATACTTCGTTGTTTAACGCGTGATCCTTTTATTGTTTATCGGAAGCTTGAGACTCGTTTTAACACCGGTGCAACGTTTATAAAATATGCAACAAAGCCAATATGGAGGTAGAATAATCACAACGTCCGTTGCAGCTGACACGCTGCTTACTAACACCATCGATAGTAGATTCTCAGTAGTAGTAAACTTTTAAAACCTTTCACAGTATTCTTCAGTAGCAAAATAATATTCACAAAAATATAAATAATTCATATAAGTGTGGTCAACATTCCACCCATTTTTATTGCAATTATTTTTTTTAATATTTCGGTATATTGGGAAAAAAATATGGATAAACATCTATTCAAAACTAATGATTCTTTGACACAGTTTTTCACGTGCAGGGCAAAAAAGCAAAGGCAACAGGAAAAAATATCGAATTTTTTTCAAGTGTGTGTCCTAACCCATACGTCCACGTTTATTTCTAAATGTCAATTGCTTGAAATATTCTCAACAGTGTGAGAAAAAAATTGAAAATTTTGTTGCCCCGAAAGCGATTTTTCTTCTACTGGGTATCAAAAATTAGTAAGTAGTAAAAGAGTTTTATTAACAATACGCTTTACAGTTTTTTTTTTCTTCCTTGCGATACATTTTTCGTTTTTTTTTTTTTAACCAATTAATGCCAATTAACCGCAAGCACATTGCCAATAGGCTATCGACCGGAGTCCTTCAGCCTGTCAAAAATTATTATTTCGACAAATCTATTACTATCACTATATACTAAGCACTCTCGCATAATAATCCGGTAATTTTTCTCACGGAATCAAAGCCAACAAAAAATAATTTATTCACAAAATCTCTGATAAAAGTATAACAATTACCACGAAACACGCAAGAGCTCTGAATACCTTAAGCCCGATTTGCCGTTATGCCCTTAACTCAGCGCGAAGCGTAGAGGAGGGGATGACCCGAGGTACGGTAGAGTTTGGGTATAAGGGACGGGCCGTCGCAAATTTCACTGACACCCTTTGCATTATCGCGACGAGAGAGGCCGAGACGTGCGCAACGAGAATCCCGAACAGCACCAGTGAACCTTTGCTACTTGGTGTAGTATCTCGGAGGTAGCGCGCCACCCCCTCTCCTCCTTCTCTGTGCGGATATACCTGCAAAAGTATGGCTCTAACCGCGACCTAATTCGACGATAAGATAACGTATTTAAGTGCACGGTGCGTCGGGCCCTCGCTTGCGATACTACCCCGTGTTTTATCGCCGCGTGTGCCGAGCACAACCCCCTTCCCCAACCGGCCCTTCCCCCTTCCCCAACCGGCCCTTCCCCCTCTCCGTAGCTCTTCCTCGTTACCTTACTTTTTCCCCCTCCCCACTACACAGTGCACACTCTCACCTCTCGCCTTCTCTTCCTCAAGGGCTGAGCGAGATTTATTGTAAAATTCGATAGATATTGCCAATTACAACCCCACGTTGGTGCGCGGTTGGCACTTCGACTCGGGAGGAGGGGGGTTGTTTCTTGCGGATTCGCAAAGAATCGGGGGCTGTGAATTTCTCGCTCGAGGCACCTCTCGTTCGCTTCGAGAATTTTAAACGCCCTCTCTTTATGTACACGAACGAGGTGACACGTTGCATAAATCTCGGAGCCACTGGAAGTATGATTGGAATCAACAGCGCGAGCGTGAGAATAGCGTGATTTTTTCGGTTATTGCTTCTTCGTCGGGAATGCTACCTATGGGATACGTACTTTCGCTACGCTTAGTATACTCAAAATTGTTTGGAGAACTTCTCGTCAAAATGACCTGCGCTAAGGCACACGCACACGCACACGGATACGCACGCGCATACGCACACTCACACTCACGCTTGCACTCATATACTTTTGACGTGCATAATGCACTTTCGTCCTCAACGTTTCAGACTATTTTTAGTACACTGATATGAAACTCGAAAAAACGTATTTCATTAAAACAAAATTGTCTCCACGCGGACGTGAACAAACATTGTCCAAACAGTAAACAAAATACTCCGGCCTCACACGCACACGTACACGCATACTCACACTCACACTCACGCTCACACACATTCACTTTTTACGTGCATAATGCACTTTTCTTCTCAACGTTTCAAATTTCTTTTAGTACACTGATATGAAACCAAACAAAAAAACGTATTTCATAAAAACAAAATTGTCTCTACGCGGGAGTGAACCAACATTCTCCAAACAGTGAACAAAATACTTCGACCCTCAACCTCGCTCTGAAAAAACAAAGAAAAATTTCTATCCATTTTGGATATCATAAAATTAACAGGTCAGTGACGTCTCCCAAGGTCAAGCGTATCAGCGAATGGGATCGAGTGCACGTTGCACGTTTGTCTGCCGAAGAGGATCCACTTGTTTATTCCTCGCTAAGCCGGGCGTCACAATACTCAAAAGCATTCGATGTCAAGACACTGAGTAGGAGATATAAATACTGCACCGACTGCGGCGAGAGTGTAACGAAGACGACAACGACGATAATGACGATGACGACGACGTCGAGCACAACGAAGACGACGACGCTTGATGCACGCTAGTCCTCTACTACTAATACTTGTTTGCTTGTTTTGTTTGCTCCGGAGTTTTCTTTTGTGCCTTAGCCTCGCGGACTCGTGAGCACAGCATATACTGCACAGTGTGTACTAGCTGCGTGTACCTCTGCATACACTTGGTACAGTGTTATGTTTACTGTATACGTGTGTGTGTCCAGCTGTGCGCTGCCGCAGTTCTCGGCGAGGCTCACTCGCTCGCTGGTCTCTAGCCCATGCAAATGAGGGGCACAATGCACGCCTCGATAGCCTCCACCCTGAATCCCGTGCACATATACATATACATATGTATACAAGACATCACAACTAGTCCACAGCCTTCTCCTTACTTTGCTTTCGGTTGCTTGGTTGTCGTCGCTGCCGTCGTCATTGGCCTCGTCATTCAGTTACTATCCGGTTGGTTATTTACCTAGTTGACTGTTTACATTAAGTTGAAGGCGAAGACGCAAGTCTTAAACGCTCGGTTGAGATTAGAAAATAGGAGGGATAAATAAAATGTTCTTTTTTTTAAAATTGGGCTCAACAAAATCCGGGTCTTGTTTGATTACGTTTGTTGCGGCGAAAACTTGTAGAAATGATCAAGGACAAAAAGTGTACATTCTGACGTGGTTTTTTTTAATCCGAGTTCAACGGTGCACATTTTTGTTGAATTTTACACTTGTTGCACATTTTAAGTTCTTCAAGATGATTTTGCTAGGCTTTGCATGATTTTTAAAGCAGACTGTTTTATCTGAAGATCTGTGGGATTTATCGTATTATACAAATTAGAATTAAAAGTTCTGTCGCAGCAGTTATGATGAATTTCAGAAAAATATTATAATGTATGGAAACAAAAATCTAAATTTGATCGTACTTTCTTTTCGAAACATCCTTGAATGCAATAAATGTACTACTACGTCGTTGATTGAGATGCAGCGTATTAACAATGCAGATCTTGAGAACTTATATAAAAGATACTTGCGGTTTTTTTTTACACCCAACTTATAATTGAAGTTTATACATTTTTTTTTATCAATTCACTTATTTTGCTTCATATTCAATATATTGGACATTCCATGCACGGTGGGGTGTGTTTTGGGCCAAAAAATGTACAAGTCCGTTTCAATTAATAACTTACGCCTCAAAATAAACATGAATTTAAAAAATGCCTTCAGTAATTTTTTTATTCCACCCTCGAAATACCCCATATATTCACGTAGCTATTTAATACTCATGATTATCCAAGAACCACCTTAATAGTTTTCATGTCGAGGTTCAATAAACATGAGTCGAAAAGTAAATTTATTACAGTAATCAATTAAGTACATAATTTATGCTCATACGTCACCATGAATGCATAATGACGAGTTAAACAATCTATTCCCTATCCATTGTTGGTCCATATAGCTGGTGAAAGTGACTCTTATTCGAGCAGCTAGATATCGTACGAAATTAGAAACTGTTCTCGGGCATTCGTCACTCGGATAGACGTAATTCGTGAAATTTTATTCGATTCCTAGTGGGATGAGATTACGTTCGAAGAGAAGCAGTGGCGGAAGATATACTCGAGGACAGAACAGGATCTCTTTGACGTGTAACGATGGATCCAACGCTCGCTAATCGGTGCTTAATTTTAGCATGAAATTCCAGGTGTCGTGAAACTGTAACGACATTTCGGATGCATCTTTAGCTCGCGAATTTTCCGGGGAACGTCATCACTCAGTTCAGAATCGACGTGAACTCGAACACGAAAACTCGTGTGTATTTATGGATATTCTCTATTGCGTTTTGTGAATTTCAAGTGTCGAAAACCATCCCCACAATACGTGGATATTCGAGCCTAAATATATTCCCAACCATCACGTGAATCTTGTCACTCAAATCGCTGATAATTGCTGACCTCTTGATTGAACTGTCAGATTTTATTTCACAGCTGTTTCTTTTTTAAGGCACTTCCTTTTTTGGTCCACTTTTATTCCTATAAAAACTTAATGTCCACAATATTGAAAATGAATGCGAAGCTGGAGGCAAAATACTATTTTAATCTCAGCTGATCTGCAGTATGAAGGATGTTTAATTTATGATTGCTAACAAACAAAAAAAAATCACAAAACAGAGCTTTCTCTATATTCAAGCAAAAATGCGAAAAAGTGATATGTAAAATGAATGTATTAATCTCAAAAACTTAGCAAATAAAAAAATTCAATATCGAAGTCAAATTTGATATAACAGTTTGTGAATAAAAGTTTTCAGTGGTAGTCCATTTAATTTTCACCAATAGTTCACAGTGCAGTATAATAATATTATGTTAAATTAACTTATAACCCTCCAACTAGCTGATAATAACTGCAATCGTGAAATTGCGGAGTTCATCGTTGTTTTTCATCACAGTTTATGAATAAAAGTTTTCAGTAGTGGTACCTTTAATTCCTGGTAATGGTTCACAGTGCAACATAATAATATTATATTGAATTAACTAACACATCGGCTAGCTCATAATTACTGCGATGGTGAAAATGCTGAGTTCATAATTGAGAATGTCAGATTTCGAGGTAGTCTTTTTTTATTCGTTTCTTTTTTTTCTTGTTCACTTTTTTTTTTAAAGGGCCTGAAATTGCTCTTTTTACGAATGCGAAACTCTTCATGTGGTGTATAATAAACTATGTTGTGAGCATCCTGGAATATTAATATAATGTAAGAATAAGCCGAAAAACTGGGTATGGACGTGTCTGAGAGCGAGAGGGTGCGTTAGCTGGTCCAACCGAAGACGAAGCGTTCTCATTATACCGTGTGATTTACGTTCGCGTGGGCCACGAGAGTTTTCTCTCAGTCGGAAGATTTCTCTAGGTTAGAAGTAAAGTTAAAAGAAAAATAAGGCTTATGGGGTGTAAAGTCATGCTCGAGGGTTCGGGAATATATTTTCTGGAATGTATTATAAAAAATCCACCTTGCGCTGAAAAAGTCATAAATTTATGACTCGCCGCATTTTTGTTTTCTTGAGTGGACAATTAATTAATTCTGAACTTATTTTATTATGAGCCTCGTAATTATAAATATGTGTAAGCAATATTTATATTGAAATACATCTATAATTCTTTTTGTTTTGAATGATTTCAAATATCTCCTCACTCAAAGCAATAACGACATGTTTTATTATTGATTATCACGAATCAATTTTTATCATCCGTTAAAAAATGTATAAAAAGGATTGTAGTAGCAACATTGATTTGGTAAACACTTGAATAGTGACAAAAATATCTGCATTTTTCAGATCAGGAATAATTGTCAATGTTGACATGTTCAAAATTTAAAAAAAAAATATAAATGTTGCCTAAGAGTCGATGATGATCGAATACCATTATTTTTTACACATGCATTGAAAATCGGGGTTTTTCAGTCATTTGATTGCAGATTTCTATACTGACATGGACAATGAGCCATTAAAAAATCGCTTGCATCCTGTAAACCAGTGGCGATCGATATACAATTCCGTATTTTAAAGAAATATATTTTCTGTTATAGGGACACATCGGTGAAAGCCCGTTTGACAACCGAACTTGGGGAAAGGAACATTTTCAGCCCACAACGGTTCCCTGGCAGCTAAATCCACGCGGCCACACTCGACCCATTGTGAGTACAAGATAAAAAATTATTCGTCTAAAACAACACGTTTAATTAATTTTTTCTGCACTACCGACATTACTTTCCGTGGACAAAAAAAAAGGATTATATTTTCCGGTTGATTGATTATCAATTTCTATATTTTCGTCAATCTGCAGTCATTCTCGTGTGGCACGGAATTGTAACTGCAAACTTTCAGTCATTCAATTTTTAAGGTATTTTACTGCAAATATACTAAAAATTCCCTGAAAAAATGCCAGTACAACCACCGAAAGATTTTCTAAACAATGCAAAATAAAACTACAACTACACCATAAAATTCATGTTTTTTCGACTGATAAAAAATTCAATAAATCACTGTGATTTATATTATACTCGTAGTTAAAATGTAATATTTCAATTCATGCTAAAAAAAACTTTCAATAACGATATAAAAAATTTGCATACGATTCAACAATCCAATAACATGTGAATTATTCAATTATTCGGATCAGTCGATTATTGCACAACAAACAAGCCCGTCTTGTATGAAGGGCCAACCCGTGCAGAAAATCAGTTGTGGCCCCGACTTGGCCCTTGCCAGTTTGCCCCAATTCTATGAGGGACCTAGAATGGAAATTGAATCACAGCCACACTAGGCTGGTCACGCTTTAAAGTTCCAGGCCTTTATAGGTTTCCCAGTTAGGGCCTATGAAGGCTGCCCTATTAAGCCCCTACAATAATAACTTCAAAAATGAATTAAACAATATAAATGTGCCGATATTCGATCGATCAATTTTGTTCTTTCTATTAGATAATTCGCCCTTCTCTACGTGATAGTACACATTAATCGCCGAAAAACAAAAAATATATTTTTATTTTCTTCTACTTTGGGGGGAATCGAACCTAAAACTCAACATATGATTATACAATTTTTTTATTCTATTTGAATGACTATCATATGGAATATAAAATAAAATAAGCGAATTTTAGTCCACACTTTGTAGATTTATATTATTTCGTCTGACATGGTCATAATAAAACGACATTCACTCATTTTTCATGGCTATTAATTATATCGGTCATTGTATCGTTATTGCTACCTTTAAATATATTTTATGAAGGTGCCTGTTTCATTGGCTGCGCGAATTAGTTCATGAGTATTTGGGTAGATGACCTCCGAAACACCGGAGGGTCGCCTGACGCTATTAGTACTTGGTTGGGTGACCACGTGGTCTATCCTGGTGGTCAATATTGAGGCAGGTGACCGCTTAGCTGACCCTAACGGTCAATACTTAGATGGGTGACCGTCTGGCTGCATTTGGTCGTCAATACTTAGATAAGTGACCGTCTGGCTGCATTTGGTCGTCAATACTTAGATAAGTGACCGTCTGGCTGCATCTGGTCGTCAATACTGAGATGAGTGTCTGTCTGGCGGATGCTGGTCGTCAATTTTTAGATGGGTGAAAAATTTTCAAGCAATAGTTTACGGGTTCTAGTCAGGCCCTTGCCCATGAAGGGTGACCGGACTTGGCCAATAATAGGCCCCAATCTCGGTAACGAGACTGCCAATATTGGCATATGCTATGGCCCGATTATCGGCCCGTGTCTTGGATGATAAGTCCGGCTCGATATTGGCCAACAATACTTGGCCAAGCACTGGCCTAATATTAATAAGCCATTCGCGGGTCAATACTTGGCTGAGAATTGGCCTAATGTTGTAAAGTCGATAATCCGCGAGTTAATACTTGGCCGAAAATTGGCCTAATGTTGCGAAGTCGATAATCGTCACCCCAACATTCGCCCGCGTATTGGCCATTTCAGATTTCTCGGCAAACCTAACATGGGTATTTGGCATCGCTATTGTCGCATCCCAGAGAAGATATCAATGAGGCCCACAGAAGTTCTCTTACTAGGACCCTGTCTGGATGGCCTGATTTCAGCCCAGAATGGTATTAGGGAATTTCTTATGGTTTGTAACGTGGCCCTAGTATGGAAGTCCAATTGTGGAAGCCCTGACGAGACCTAACAAGACCCTATATTTTTCCGCCACGTTAAATTTCTGCACGGGAATGCGTAAGCCACACTCTCGGCAAACCACCGCGCGTAGCTCGTATCTGTTGACCATTAAATTCCGTGGTAACAGCCCCATTCGCGGTGCGTTTACAGTCTATTAAACGGCGGGTTAAGCGCTCGCAAATCGCCGTACGTGGTGTGTTGTAACGCGCTCTATTGCTGCCCACGCTCTTTTCGCTTGGCCCTTCCGGCCACGATCGATGTTGTTGTCGATTGGTTTGCCAGAGCACGACTCGACCGATCAAGCATTCTTTTAACTACATCTACAAATTTCTTAAGGGTCGTATTTTTTTTCATTCTCTTTCTCTCTCTTTCTTTTTATCTTACGACCGAATATGTGATTTTCTGCGAAGCATGACGTGGGAAAATGTTACGTCTGCTGGCGGAAGAAGATTTCTTTTCTACTCGAGAAAACCTCGGACACGACGTTCTTAATCACCCTCGGCACAATAAAGTTACCGGGTCCTGCGACGTCGCGTCTGAGCTGCTGTGGTAAAATAAAAAAAAAGAAAACGAAGCAGGAGGGAGAGGAGGAAGAAAGGAGCCCGAAATTTGTAATTCCGGCTGGTAAGAAGTACAAGGGGTGATCTGGAGAAAGGGAAGGGAGGCCTCAAGACGGGGCAAAAAGAAATCCGGCTTTCCATTGTGACACGGGAAACAAAAATGCCCGGCGTGGCCTCCACTCTCTGAGCCGAGAACCGAATAGCCCGGTGACTTCGTCCGGCACGGCTCCCCAGATCTTGGATCGTGGTCACCCTTTTTTTTTGCAAGGAAGAAACTAATGCTGTCCTTACAAAAAAGAAAAAAAAAATAGTGGGAGGTTAGGATGATGCCGAGAGAACTGTAGTAGCTCTTTCTGAGCTAAACTGAAGCTCTACTTAGTCTTATGCAGAGTTCTAACTCTCACGCTGATTTTCGACCCGGTTTATTTTTTCATTCAGCTTACAAATATATATATTTTTTTTAGAAAATATAAAGTGTCTGAAAATATTTCACTCGGAATAATTTCACTTGTTGTTGGTTCTGTAGAAATCCCATAAAAAGTTTACTTCTTTCCCAACAACAGAATAACAACAGTTGTTTCAGTTATTAAAATAATAGAATAACTGTTGTTTTGAGAAATTTCGGATAAGGATATGATTTTAAGAGGTGAATCCTTCCAAATACCGACATTATTTGGCCATCTTGAAAATCATTTCATAATTTGGCCTTGAGGGCCTTTATGAAAAAATTCTCTTGATTAATGATTGGTGTAGTGATTCAATGCAAAAAGAATGAGCTATCATAGATTATAATCCATCGAACCATGCGTTGGGAATCATGCGCAGAGTTGAAAAAGCCTTAATCTGATTTAAAAGTAACAAATCGGAAATTAACAAAAAAATTCTCCACTGTAATCCTCAAAGAATAGTTTAAAATTACATTTTTCAGTTGACAAAAAAAAACAATTTACCACAATTATATGTTTTTATTTCTATTTTTGCCTTCTTAAATACTGCCACCATATTTTTCGAATAAATCATAACAACATGTTATTGCGTAATATCTCATTAAATACTCCGCATTGTTTCTTGAATATTTTTCCACCAATAATAATTTTTACAAGATGGAGTTTTCAATTATGGGCTCAAATCCCTGGTATATCCAAATATGGACGAACTCTTATGTAAAAAAAAAAAATACTTTGATAGACGCGTTATATTGAAAAATTATGGTCACGGTCTATAATACTATGCCATTAAGTGAAAGAGAAAAGTGACCAAGTCGAACTAAATAAGTCGTGTATTAAGTGTCTAAGAAGTATTCCAGCTTTTTATTTTGCCAAGACACGTACTTTGTGACATTGGACAACGAAAAAAATTATACGGTTTGGTACATCGTATTTGCTTAACGGCAATTTTTCATTGCCGTCAAAGTTCACGAAATAACCCGTTACCGTTCGGGAAATAATGAAACGTCAGTGGAAGAATCGATCAGCAGCGAAAAAAAGTTTCGCTCAGTAGTTGTAAGCGCAACGACTCATTATTATATTTATAAAGCGACCGGTTTGCTATGTGGAAGGCTTTATCGCGTGAAGCCACGTACTCCATTCGACAACATTAGCCTATAACCTATACACGTTTGTTTATCGATCTTTAGTCGTCTCTGGGGTGAGTAAGTCCCGCGAAAAAACTTGGTTGTGTGCAACCGGCTCACGCTTCAATAATACGCTTCAAGTTAACTGCCGGACGAGAAACACGTACTTATTGTACGGCTATCGGCTCTCTTGGATGCTGACAAATGCTAACCCAACTCTTCTTTTAGTTAAACGGTCAACTACTGTTTTCAACTATCATGAATATTCATATATTTTTTTTTTTTTTGAGAAACTCGTCAATATTCATCGCAATTTTTTAGAATACCTGACCAAATCGGTAAACAAGTGTATAAACCATTTAGAAAAAATAATGTCATTTTTGTTGCGCCAAAATGTCATCAACAAAAAATGAAAGGATAAAGAAATACACGCTTTCTATTTTCTTGGTATTTTGTTATTCATTTTTATGGCAAACCATTATTTTTTCAATAAAATGTTTGTGTTGGACTAAAGTAATTATTAAATCAAATTATATTATATTATTAAATTTAATTGAATTATATTATATTATTAAATTTAATTATATTAAACCAAACTATTAAATTTTATACCATTAGGCACAAAATTCAATAACATGATTGTCCAATTATTTGCGGTGTAATGAAAGGAAGATTGTGAATTTGAAACTAACGGTGTACTATAATCTTGATTATGAATTTCCCTTGAATAACATTTTTGTGAATTCGAATAATGAATTTCTTCCTGTTACTTATTTCTCGCTGTCAATTTCAGGAAGAGAATCGGACACAGTATAATTAACGCATGGCAAAGTTGTATCACATGAGTGATACGTAAACTCGCGGTAATCACACGTGAGTACGTGACGTTATATTTCACTAGAATGATCCTCTTCCCATACAGGCTCTCACTTTCTAGGCTTCACGCTGGTCGATGAGATCATCGTGCGAAATTATATAGCTTGCGAAAATGCTGACGGCAATATCGTATAACCGATTCTCCGGCCATTTTATTTTCCATTCCCTTTTGGAATACTATGCCACAGCTTATAACAGCATATAGATACATCGAACGGCTTAATTAATAAAAAGTACTAATTGCGCGAGGAGCAAAAACTCGTTCTCATTGAATTAATCACATACTCGAGCCAATTGGGCCATCGGATATTTTTCGGATGAAATAATATTAAAAACGTATTTTTTTTACGGAATTTCGGTGGCAAATTTTTTTTTTTTAACTCCCGACTATTCCTCCGGGGCAAAAAAGACAGGAGTTATGCGTTTCACGACGATCAGCTGATTTTAGCAATTTCTTTGTAGCCAATGTTCTTGCAAACGGTAAATAATTACTTAACCAAATTTAGTACGTCGCTTATATCACTAGCGCCGAACGTCTTTTTCCATAAATTAAAGCGATAAGTTGTTGATTCACTTAGATAATTATGTTTTGCAAATAGTGCAGAAAGCCTATTTGAATATACCGAAATGTCACAAGATGGCCGCCATTATCGTGCTGTAATGTAACTCACTCCACAGCGCAAATGGCAAAGTGTTTACTTTAAAAAGGATGAAATAAAAATAATTTTATAAAAATTAAAAAACTTCTGACTAAATGATAAGCTTAATTAATAAACAAATGCGGTAAATAAAAAATGGTAAAATAATTAAATAACATATCATATTATAGTCGGGAGATTCTTTTGTCATCAGGTGTGAAAATCTCTCGACTATGATATGATATGTTAGTTAATTATTTCACAATTTTTTATTTACCGCATTTGTTTATTAATTAAGCTTATTTTTTAGTCGGGGGTTTTTTAATTTTTGCAAAATTATTTTCATTTATCATAGTTTTGCGAGGTCAAAATCAGAATGCAGTTGTTAATATTTTCGATGGCTTCATTTCTCAAGCTGTATTTTCGGGCGTTTCTATAAGATATGCAAGACGCGGAGTTTCCTAGCAAGACTATTTTAATTCGAAGCGAGGAGTAGCAACGAAGGCTTTTTCCGTAGAATGTAGTAGAAACGAGATAGGGTGCGAAAACGAAAAGAGAGAGAAGGAGAGGATAGAGAGCTGAGCGAGTCACAGAAGATCTACTTCTTGATTACAGAACTTTTTACCTAATTACATAACATTGTTACCATTTACAAAGTCGCGACGGTCCTGTCTGCCTTCTGACTACTAATTAGGAATCTCCCCGCGATTAGTGCCGCGCGAACGGGTTTCTTTGCCTGTTTCTTATTAGAATAAAGTATCAAAGTTTTCCCTATTTTCGTAGTTATGTTTGTAAAGATCCAAAATTACAATTCATCTTCATGATTCGGAAATGTAGGTATTAATAAATTTTCACCAGAAATTTTGAAAGATTGTATTCGCAAAGTACAAAATTATTTTGGAAATAGGGGATGACAGTTTTTGTACGTGATTTTGCGCTTGTTTTCTTCGTAATAAATTATTAAACAAAACCAACTTTTCACTGTGAAGCAGCCAAACAATGTTTTTCACGGTCACAATTTTGTAAAACAAGAAATTCGCCATTTTGTTTAAATAAAAAAATATTGATTTCCTTTGCTTTCGACTGTGAAAACGAACTTTATATCCGCCAAAAAATTGACAACCGGATCTTTTAGCGGAAATAAGTTGGTGCGTTGGAAGGCTGAGATTTTCGGAGGATAGTTTTTCTGTTTTATTTTTATTGCGCAAATTTTAGTGTTGCATACAGTTTTCAAATTTAAAAAAAATAAAACAATTTTGCAAATTTATTGAACAATATTCTTTGCTACAACTAGAAGTAACATCAAAATTCCAAAAAAATTTATTCCGGCAAATTATGTAGAGTTACACTAAAATGACTAGAACTACACATTATGCAACAGCGTCTCAGACTCGCGTTTATTTATTTCTTAATAAATAACAAAATACCGAATTTCGACTGTGAAGCAATCACAGCTTTTATTAAAACGAGAAATTAGAAATTTTGTCCAAGTAAAAAAATATCAATTTCATTTGGTTTGGACTGAAACAAAGAACGATTATATCCAGCACAAAATTTACAACCGGATGTTTTATCGGAAAAACGTTGGTTCGTTGGAAGGGTGAGATTTTCGGAGGATAGTTTTTCTATGTTTTATTTTTATTGCGCGATTTTTTGTGATACATATATTTTTCAAATAAAAAAAATAGAACAATTTTGCAAATTTATTAAACAATATTCTTTGATACAATTAGAATTAACATCAAAGTGTCAAAATTTTGATATTCCGGCAAATTATATAGAGTTACACTAAAATGGCTAGAACTCTACATCATGAAACAGCGCCTTTTTTCTTTTGTAAAAAACGACAAAATCCCAACTTTTGGCTGTAAATCAATCACACCTTTTTTAAGACAAGAAATTAAAAATTTCGTCCAAGTAAAAAAATATCAATTTCCTCTACTTCGGACTGAGAAAAAGAACGATTATATCCAGCACAAAATTTACAACCGGATCTTTTATCGGAAATACGTTGGTGCGTTGGAAGGGCGAGATTTTTGGAGGATAGTTATTCGTTCTGGGTTGGGTTTAAGGGAAAGAGTGAGGGAGTGAGATCCAGACGTTGCAGACATTAAGACGTCTGGTCCTCGACCTCCGGTTTTCCACCCCTGAGTCCCCACCAGCAGTGACTGTATACGTATAATGTATAGTTCCTTCCCCGGTCGAATAGGCAGGGCAGGAGAGAATCCCGTCGTGCCAGAAAGCGAGCAGGTCTCTTTTAGTCGGTGTTCCTTGGTTGCCCGTCGCCAGGACTAACCTGAGGTGCTTGGAAAGAGACTTTCTAGACCCCGTCCTCATTGTCCTCTAATTCTCATCTGATCCTCGCATTACGTAATTTTCTCTTTATTATTTTATAATTCCACAGCCGCGTGGTCGAGACACCCTTACAACCCCTGAGACTCCACGTACATACATATAATACTGTATGTACATATATGTATATGTATACACGAACGGTCTTGTCGAGATCCGTACTCAAACTCACCCCACGCGACGCATACTAATGCATTTTCGCATTTATTAATTATTCCAAGCTAGTTACCCTGGCTTTTCGACCTCACACCCTTTCACCCCCCTTTTCTGTGAAGCAGCCTCGTCTCGCGACATTCTCGTTTCGTTTCCACCATATCCTCTTGATGTTCTTCAAAATTATATGTAATTCTGACTTGTTTCAGATGACTTAGTTGTCCGACGCTCAGATTTTTCAAAAGAGACTTAAGTTTTTCTTGGATAGTCGATTTGGTACCTTTTTTTAACTTCACTCCAAAAAAGAAAACCGTAGAATTGAAAAAAGTGTAATTATTGTGAAAAAAATTCAAATGGAATTTGTGTTCAACTTTATGAGTTATGTTTTCATTGGAAAAACAAAAACGTAACCTCTCAAGTTTATGTGCGTTTGTACATTGGACCCTTAAGTGCCCTAAGTGCTATTTTCTGAAATTTCGTTGAAAATAATAATGATGCAAATAATATAAAATATAATGAAGAACAACAGTTTTATTGATATTTGATAGGTTGGTAGCTATTTAAGAACTGAGATTTTATGACGTAAAACACCAAAATTCGTTCTCTTAAAAATATTATTGTCAACAAAGTAAAACTCCTATAAATAGAAAAACGTAATAAGCAATTCAGTATATTCAATTCTCCCAACAATATCAGCGCCATTTTCCCGACAGTCCAATTATCAGTTATTCCCTCAATAAAAAGCTGCAAAGTCGGAGAAAAATGCGGATGAATTAACCGATGGAAGAGTTATTATTTCGAAGTCTCCGTATTATCGGAAAACTGGCAACAGTTAGTTGCTATAAGGCCAGTTCGGAGTTTACTCCTTCTGATCGAAGCCCCCTCCATTAAATCTATAGAAGCCCCCGCCAATATAGCAAACGCGGAAAGCATCGCATACCTTCGGGAATTTAATTTCCTTTTAACGCCGGGGCTATTCCTTTTCATGGCAATCGCAAATGTTTAATTGGCTCAGGTTTCTCTGCTGCTACTCTGACTGCCTGACTGGCTGGTTGGCTGCCGGTGGCTACATTAATTGCAGCGGATTGCTGTTCGCCGAACGGTCACCATTGCCTTCTTCTCGCACGGTGGATTATGGTAGTGGTGGTGATTCTCGCATGGGACGAGACGAGCTGGATTTTCCTGTAGTGCAAGCTTCGATTCAAGCTTTTCGAATTTTCTCACTCACTGGAAATAACCCGAGGCTGGCATTGAATGCTAAACAAAAGCTAATTTATATCCGGAGGTCGAGACTCCAGGAGATCGGGAGATGAATGGCTGTACTCCTTGCATACCAATTGGACTCACTTCCCTGGAAGTCCTTTTCCCGTCGCTGTGTACCACCTAGCGGGAGATTCTCAGGTGGAAGGAGTGAGAGATACACGAGAGAGGGGACGTTAAAGATCCTGAGGGATTTCACCCCGGGGATGGCCGCCCTTTTCCGCCCGTCCTTCCCGGGAATCTCTCCGCTAGGGGTTATCCCGGACAGAAGAGAGCCCAGAGCAAGCCGCGACTCCTCGGTGAACGACGTGTCGGCGATTCCCTCCCGATCTATCTCGCCCTGTTCATCCCTTTCCCACACTGAACGAATTATCGAAAGTTCTTTACCCCCTCACGTTCGACAGGGTCTACTCACATCACCATTTAAATTCACGCGGTTGACTGAAATACGGAATTTATCGAACGGCTAGCACTTTGCGATCCGGAATTGAATTACGTGGCTTAGATTGGAGTGCATCAAGCACGTGGGAAAGACGTTAGGTGGGTATGTATCAGGTGGAGGACTTTTATCGGATGGATACTCCTGACCGAACATCAATTTTGTTTAGGTACTTTAGAGGTTGCTCTTTGAATGACGCTTAGTACATGTTGGCTGGAATTACTGAGACATGGACACTTGTATGGGCGTCTAGGGAACATGGAGGAAATGTTGATTCGAGGTGAGAAGGAACCGGGAGTTTATAAAATAGGGGCAATTGACGTTGCCGAATTAAATGGCTTGGGTTAGATTGAAGAGCATGGAGAGATTGAGGGGAATTGGCCGTTTATCAAGTGGTGTTATTTTATTGAGTGGTTATTCCTGGAAACCGGATATTCATTCTAATCATTCTCTTCGAAGCTGATAGTCCTTTAGATACGATTTAGTTCAAGTTGGGTAGATATTATGGGAAAGAGACAAATGGGTATGGATTTAGTAGAAACATTGAGAAAGTGTTCAATCAGGGAAAAAATGCATCGGTGAAGGAGGAAAAATTAGGTTGTTGTATAATTGTGAATTTTCAATCCAATTGTTTATTTCACAAACTGATTTTAATTTTTTGAGCGAAATCTTGATTTTATGAACTTGATTCTTGAATCTTTAGACTACTGTTTTTATTCATCATTTCGATACTTCATTCGTTGATTCCCTTAAGTGAACGTTGATTTTGACATATTTGTTGAGAATCGACTCTGAGATTCACTTGCAATATCTTGACACACGAACAAGAACGTTGTACTACGCGATTTGGACTAAACTCGTGTTCAAGGTTCAGCGAACTCTCGGCAATAATACATCCCCTTCAAGAATCCCAAGTTTTAGCTGGGAACCTCGAGAAGCGCCAGACAGTGGAGCGGGAAATTCGTCTGGTCGAAGATGCCGGCCGCTTTAATCGATGAATGCTCCTGAACTTGTGAGACCTTTCGATTTCCTCCAAGTTCGGTGGAGCATGTGTGCAAGGAAGGTTCATTGGTTAAAGTGCAAGCGTCATACGGATTTGGACGTTCAATGACCTGACTGTGTAAGGACATGACTTGTAATCCCATCGGTCAAAAGGAAACGCACGTATTTTTAGGAGGAAAACTGGAAACGAAAGGGAAAGAGACGGAAAGTCCTGAGGGAAGCCTGTTGATTCAGGGGCTGTGCCTCGACGCGCATCAACGCAGCAGCAACACAGCACAGCAGATTTCGGGACAGCAAACGGGATGGGAAACATCGTCTGGCTTGGCGTTGAACTTTCTCAATACACAAGGCAACATAGCAACAGTGGGTAAAGCACAACAAGTGGGGGGGAAGTGGTAGTGGATGAAGGGTGGAAAGCCCGATAGATGTATACGCTATAGTTGAGAGGCGCGCGTCGCTTGTGCTCCACGTGCTTTTCGTCCGAACCCTCCCTCACTCGTTCGTTTGCTATATACCTACTCACTGTCCTGTTACCTCTCCCTGTCCTCTTCATTCACCTTCCTGCTTCGCGTCCCGGTTGTTTGTCTTCTTCCAAACAGCTTCCTGCCCATCGCCTTGCCTAGAATGGATTGGCAAACTTCCCGTGAAGAAATCTTATCAGGGTTTTGTTAAGACCCTGATTAATTTTTCCTAATTATATTAGGGGCCTTATGTGGAAGCCTTATAGGGTTTCCTAAAGGACGTTCACGCTTTTTTCCGGGGCCTTTGAAGGCTTAATATTAGGGGCCTTTAAAGGCTGCCCTATTAAGTCCTTACTAGAATAATAAAGAAATTTAATTAAAAAATATATATTTGTTATTACTTAGTTGAGTTACGTTGCACTTTTAATGAGATATCTCGTCTTTCTCTTGACGATGGTACATATGAATCGCTGAAAAAATATATTACTTTTTTTTCTACATTGACGGCAATCGAAACTAGAACCCTCCGGATGGTTTAGTTGCGCAGCACCTTAACTCTCTCGGCCATTCAAATCATATGAATATATAATTTTTTTGTCTATTTAAATTACTGAAATATGAAATATGAAATCAAATGAATGTAATATAGTCAGAACTTGATAGATTTACATTACTGCGTCTGATGTGTAAAAATAAAACCACATTCAGTAATTTCTTTTACAGAAATTGGTTATATCGAATAGAGTTGGTTTATCGTTTGCGCGAATAACTTCGTTTGTATCTAGGTGCGTGACTGTCTGACTGACCTGTGGGCCAATATTAGAATGGATGACCACCTGGCTGACTTTGGCGATCATTAGTTGGACAGGTGACCACCGATTTCGCCATGTAAATCTCGGATTGCCATATAAGACCCTTATTTGGCAAGTTTATTATTGATTTTTTTATTTTATACCATGGTTAAGTCTGCCTGGGCCTTTAATTAATTAACTTATCAAGGCCTTATCAATCTTCACCATGGCCTTATGAGATCCTCATTTGGCAAAATTATGATTAATTAGTTTACGTGATATCATGATGAAGCCTGACGTAATTACCCTATCGAGCCCTTACCAAACTTTGCTATGGAAACCTAGAATTGCCTCATGAGAACCTTATCTGGCAAAATTATTATTGATTTGTTTACTTGGTGCCATGCTTAAGCCTGACTGGGTCCTTAAGTGATTACACCTAGAAAAATAGGTTCGACGAGTTTATTTGAATCAATTATGTGGTGTATTTGGACCGAATGAAATCTCAATTCAATCAAATAGAGTCTATTTCGATGAGATGAAATTTTATTTCAATCAAGTAGAATCTGTTTCGGTCGAATAAAATACTATTAGGCCGGCCATTAAATAAATTATTTATTTAATGGCCAGCCTAATATGCCGTTTTGTTGCATATACGATTTCAACCTTTGTTTCCAATAACCTTGCAAGTATCGTTTATTGAACCATATTATCAACGCTTCAACCATAAAACGGGGCGAGGTTAAAGTTTCGAATGTTAAATACACGAAGTTCGGAAATTTCGAAATTCAGTATCTCACCCGAATTTTTGACGAAATGTTTTCTAGCGAATTCCGTAAAAAATCTAGGTGAGATATTAAGTTTTGGAATTTTAAACTTTCGTTAATTTACTATTCGAAACGTCAGCCCCGATTCTCTCGCCTCTCGGAGACAAAGTTCCCGGTGGTAAATACCAGAAGGTCTAAAATTTCGAAATTTAATATCTCACCTACATTTTTGACGAAAATTTTTCTTTCGAATTTCGTCAAAAATGTAGGTGACGAAAAAAATTTCTTTAGACAATATCGATAGTTTACATCAATATTCTTTGGTGGAAAGGTATTGTGTATCGATACGTAAATTGAAGGATCGATCCAATAAATGAATTTTTAGTTTTCTTTAGATGTCTGAATAAAACTTAAAAAAACCATAAATATCGATGTTGTCTGACGTGCAACTATTTGCAGCAATAAAACATAATTGTCTGGATTACTAGTTCTCAACGACGATATATGTTGTCTGTGGAAAATATCGAAATTGAGCTCAAAGAACTAGACAGGTAATATATATTCTTTATAGTAAGCTAAAATGTATTATCATTCGAGTTTTCTTCAGACGGACTACGATCGTTTGTCAATTGATACGTGTAAGAAAATACAAATGTAACTTAAAAAATGTACAAATATAAGAGTCTTCATTAGTGTGTAAATTAAAAGTTTCACGAAAAATCTTTGTGATTCTTATCGGTGTGTTACGTATAAATTTACGCGATACTAAAGCACGATTAATTGACACTATTGACGAGTTAACAAAATGTTTGATTTTCTATGTATCGATACCTTTTTCCTCGATACATTGTGGAATCGATACACGGCAATACGAGATGATACAATACCAAATATCGATACTTCCCAGACGATCCGGCATCCCTATCATTGATACCTTTCACCAGATCTCATAGCATTATTTTTCTTTTTCCCAAGTCATATGATCATCGTTCAGTTCCATGTACTTCCCATTGTAGTAACTTCACACTCTTAAGATAAGAATAGTACAGAAGGGAAAGTATACTTAATACCTGTAAAATATCACTCAAGCAATGATCATCGGAAATTAGACACTTGATGATACATTTAGAATTGCGTTGTAAGCCTTAACGCAGAAAAAAGTATAGTTATGTAACCGTATTTCATAATTTTTTTTGTTAAATATTGTTCATGACCGTATTTTTTTCTTCTCATCATTGACGTAACCACTTTTGCTGGAACTAATTGTAATTATGACCGTAACAGCGGAAATTCATATGAATAATAAAATATTTGAAAAAATATTTAATTGGTGTCCAACTACTACTATTTCTATGTGTAAAATAAGGCAAGTTGTAATTATCGTATTTAGCCAGTATTTTCGAACTGTGAGACAATAGTTCTCGGTAGTTATGCCAGTAGTTACTACATTAGAATTTCGTGCTCATCATCATGTTGTTTTGTCGAAGCATGACGAGAGATAAACTCGTCATGCCTAACAAGCGTGTGCTAACATAATTCTGCGATCCCTCGCATCTAAGTAGAGCGAGTTGTCGAGGAAGTTCACCCTGTGCATCTTATACGTGGTTAGAGGCGTTGTTGTACTACTCGCTTCCTTGCTTCGAGGGGCTACATGCATACGCACGAATGTCGATAATTAGGAACTTAATGAACCCTTGTAGTTTAGATACACATTGCTCATGGCTTTCTTAAATAATAGAAAACACTGTAAAGCAAATCTTGAGGAATAAATAAAACATGTTTTCAAATATCTGACGAATTTATACGTAAATTTGTCTTGCAATTTTTTCTGCCACTTTGCCCGGGTAGAACATTTCGAATTTTAAAATTTTCCATCGCTTCAACTTTAAAAAATATCGAGAAAATAATATAAATATTTTTATAGGCAAAAAGCATATATGACCCTTAATCTACCTTTCTACTTTTTTTTTACTGTTTATTTAGAATCAACAAATTAATTCAACTTTAACTTCAAAATGTACTTAAAGTAGTGCCCTATTCCATAGTTTTTAATTATCAAATGTGGTTAAAAAAGGTAATCGGATATAACCCCAAATAGAAAAGCATTTGCAATATTTAAAAAAAGAATGAAGAAGGCAAATACTTGATTTTTGAAAAAAGCATTACGGAATATTGCGAATTCTGAAAGATATATGGAGCGTAGTTCGGGAATTTATACGTACATTTGTCCGCAATTTTTTTCTGCCACTTTGTTCACGTAGAAAATTTCGGATTTCTCAATTTTCCATCGCTTCAACTTAAAAAAATGTTGAGAAAATGATATAAATCTGTTTATAGGCAAAAAGCATATATCTGCCTTTCCACTTTTTTAATTGTTCGTTTAGAATCAACAAATTTAATCAACTTTAACTTTAAATTGTACTTAAACTATTGCCCTAAGTCCATAGTTTTTAATTATCGAATGTGCTTAAAAAAGGTAATCAAATATAATAACCATTCGCATAAAAAGGCATTTGCGATATTCAAAAAATAAATCAAGAAGGCAAATACTTGATTTTTGAAAAGGAATTACGGAATATTGCGAATTCCGAAAGATACATGGAGCATAGTTCGGGAATTCGTCAGGAGTTTATACGGTAAGCTTATCGTGCAACTTTTTAGTCTCATTTTGCTTACTCAACTTGCTCTATAAGAATAGTGACGTAGTTCTATATCGACTTTCTTAGACATCGGTGCAAATCCCCGAGGCTCGCCGATGCTATATCTATTCACGAGAAATATTTCCTTCGCTGTATGAACTGCGGGTAAAACGACTTTTTCTTTCCTTACTTACAGCGTCCATTCCCACACCGGCGACTTTATGTTCGAAGAGTAGTAAATCCAGGCTGCTCTATAAACCATTTGAATACGTGACGATCGTAAAATAACGCTAGAAAAGAGCAGAGGCTGGTGAGATTCTAGGAAAGGACGACATATACATTTACTTTGGTGCAATAGTCGTTGTATGGACATTTGACATCTCATATTTTTTTAAACTTGTTTTACGTCTTCTTCAAGGCTCGAAAGAATTTAATTCTCACGTCTTATATTCCCATCATATTTTTTAAAAAGAATAAGCGGATCTCCTGCTATGGTCCTATAATCACAGAAATGATGAATCACAAAAATGGTCGCTCCTAATTTCCTGTTTTCTTTTTCGAATTGAGAAAAATGTCCTGAGTAAATACAAAATTGTTGGAAATATATATTAATATCTCGTTAGTTCGTTCTGAACGTCTCTTTAAGGATGTATGATACGTACAGTCCCGCCAAAAGTGAGTTTCAGAGAAAATTTCGATCATTTCCCGATGGGATTAAAATCGGAAAAAATAATGCATATAAAACGTGCTGAAAAGATTGATTTCGCATAATAATAATAATCCCAAAATGTTATTAACGAATTGGTGAAAAAAACAATTGTTCAACAAAAAATCAGTCAACCTAACTTTTTTTCTAATGAAAATGATATCTTAATTCATTTGAATGCAGACGAATTTTTTCAGATTTTTTTTTCTTTAATTCGATTTTGATTTTTTTTTTCGCAAAATACGCAGAATATAACTACTTTTGGGTATGCGTTTTGCAAAGAAATCTTGAGTGTAGTAAATCGGTTTATGTGCATATCCATCCACTTTGCTCTGCTAACTTCATATAGGCCTTGATGAAACTTCATGTTTCCCAGCGTTCATTGTGACGTGCACCGAACATTCTGTTCTATGAGAGGATCCATACTGTAGTAACTGCTTTTAAGTCGATGATATCACGTTTGTCAAAGTTAGGTAATACTTTTTGAGCGTTACGTTTAACGGAGCAGTCTTTTAATGTTTTCCAAAGTCACGCAAGGAAATTAATTCTCAGGTTCGAATAGGTTTAAGCCATCTCTCGATTAACGATCTTATTGAAAATTTGTTCGATTTTGTTGATTTTATTAAGGATATTATATTTATGTGCATACACATCTGTACTAATCCATCATGTATTATATTTAATGTTAATTTATGTAAAAGCAGTAATCCGTTAATAAGATTCAATCAATTAATATTTCTGGACACTAAAAGATAGTAACCATGACTATCAATATTCCCGCATAAATAAAAAGTTAATAATGATAAGCCCGTCAACTGTTGAGCAACTTTCATGCGGAAAACAATAATTGTTCTTGAGTATTAAATTTAAAAAAAAATAGTTTTTACTTTATACGGGTAAATGGGTTTTTCTTTTATGAAATAAAAAATGTAGGATACATTATTGGATTAATGAATATTCAAAACGCAAAATACTTCAGGTCTTGAAGAAATGTATGAATGGAGATAGTATACTTAAGATATCATTGTTATTCATTTCGTTTTCACTCTGCAACGCCCATATTCATTGCTACACTTATTTGACACGCCTTCAGATTTTGCTTTGCGTTGGCTTCGAACACACACACAGATTTTAGTTTGCACTCCATATATTTCTCTTTTTTTTGCATCTTTCCTTGAGATTCCTTCTCCTACTTTCTCCTATTCGAGACACTCCCACCGAGCGGATTTTCAAAGGTCCTCCTTGTATTCTTCGGCTTGTCCAGTAATAACGTGAAGATTGATAGTCAGAAGAAAATCGTGACATTCAGACAGCCAACCACAAGTTTGCTTTTCTACTGCTCGCATCTTCTTTCTCCCTTTTCTCCCACTTCGTCCGTCTCGATTACGTGACTTTGTGAGGACCGGATCACCGCGGTCACTATCTTATTCAACTTTTGTTCCTGATATTTGGTTCTCTTTTCAACGCTTTTGCGTATTCGAATAAATTTACACGGTATAAAAAAATAAAAGTTTTCTTAATATTTACTTGAAAATAAATAGCAAGTTGAGTGCCTCGTGAACTTTGGAGAAAAATGACAAACAGTGGAATTAATCTTACGGGGAATGCATGTTAAATTTTGTTGACTAAAAAAACACAGATCAGGTTTGGAAATTAATTTTCAGGGAAAGTGCAAATTTTTACTATTTTGATTCATAAAAGGGTCCAACATTAAATAATAATAATTTTTCTAACGGAAAAGAGGCTTGTTTGTTAAAGAGCTAAAAGTAAGTATATTATTGTATAGCTCGGATTTGTGAGGGTGACTTCCATGAATTATTATTTTTTCCTTGTTTGTGTCATACAAAAGTAATGAAAAACGAATCATTGTGGCAGCGTCTAAATGAGACGCGTTTTTCATATTTTCGAGAAAAATATCACGTAGAAATTAAAATGTTCACGCTTCGACAATAATTATCAACTAGGAAGCAAATACGCGCGCGACCGGAGGTTAGACAGCGCTGCAGCGCTCATTACGACAAACTTTCGAATCTCGCGCAGTTAAAAACAACGACCACCGGTCGTCACGGTCTACGACCAGTTAGAGGCCGAGTTATATCGACAACAATGGTCACATTGGCGCGAATTACGCACTTTTTATAAGAAAATTAAGCGCCCGAGTCTCTTTACGTCAGTTTTGACATCTGACATAAGCAAACAAATTCAATGCATGAACTTGGTTCTGATCTCAGTGTGACTGACGACACCAACGACGAATCAGAGTATGAATAAATCGCTAACAATGAATTTCGCATTTATCATTCATGAACTTTTTAATAAAGGACTTACGCGCGCGACCGGAGGTTAGACAACGCTGCAGCGCTTATGTCAAATTGCGAAAGACTGTCCAATTCCGCGCTATCAAACAACGACTGGCGGTCGTCATAATCAACGACCAATCACAGCAAGAATAGATCGACAACAAAGGTCATATTGGCGCGAATTACGGACTTTTTAATAGAGGACTAGGAAGCAAATACGCGCGTGACCGGAGGTTAGACAGCGCTGCAGCGCTTATGTCAAATTGCGAAAGACTGTCCAATTCCGCGCTATCAAACAACGACTGGCGGTCGTCATAATCAACGACCAATCACAGCAAGAATAGATCGACAACAAAGGTCATGTTGGCGCGAATTACGGACTTTTTAATAGAGGACTAGGAAGCAAATACGCGTGCGACCGGAGATTAGACAGCGCTGCAGCGCTTATGTCAAATTGCTGTCCAAATCCGCGCTATCAAACAACGACTGGCGGTCGTCATAGTCAACGACCAATCTCAGCGGGAATAGCTCGACACCAAAGTTCATGTTCGCGCGAATTACGGACTTTTTAATAGAGGACTAGGAAACAAATACGCGCGCTTACGCGCGCGACCAGAGGTTAGACAGCGCTGCAGCGCTTATGTTAAATTGCGAAAGACTGTCAAATTCCGCGCTATTAAACAACGAGTGACGTTCGTCATGGTCAACGACCAATCACAGCGGGAATAGATCCACAACAAAGGTCATGTTGGCGCGAATTACGGACTTTTTAGTGGAGGATTAGCTGAGTCTCTTTACGTCAGTTTTGACATCTGGCACAAACAAATAAATTGAATGCATGAACTTGGTCCTGATCTCAGTGTGACTGACGACACCATCGACGAATCAAAATATGAATAAATCGCTAACAATGAATTTCGCATTTATCGCCCATGAACTTTTTAAAATAGGATAGCTTACAGTAATGACTAATTTCTAATGAATAATATCATTTCGTAGATGTAACCAGTAATTCTTTACTCAACAAATAAAAAATCTAAAACAGTATTTTCTCAAAATTGTGATTATCTTGAGCTGGAGCTATACAATCTTATTACATACTCAACCTTTGGAAATATTTAAAAATACCATCTATTCCAAATGCATCCGAAATGTTGAAGACATGAAAAAACTAATCTTACACGTGAAAATTAATTTTTCACTATTTCGCCTTAGAAAATTTCACTCAAGGCTCAAGAAAAATTCTCATTCAACAAGATTCGTCAATACCTCTAGAAATTCCGCAAGTAAATGAATAAACAATGCACAGCATCCATAAAGCAAATAGAGCCGAAAAACGGCGAAAATGACGTTTGAAAATGTGAATGAAGTCGCGATCGCTATTCCAGGATGCAGCATTTTCATCGAGTTTTCCGTAATGCGCCAGCGCACAATGTTCATGCGCATATAATCATCCTGTTGGGAAAACACGCACACACAAATGCCATCGAATCATAGCACAGCAAAAGCGTTCGTCGACAACTTGCACATATACCAACACAGAGATGCACAGAAATTGCACACACGAGACTGGCATCTCGGGGATCCTGGAAGGTGAAACCGAGGACACTGGAACGAGTTCGCGTGAGGGGAAGGTTGTAGGACGAGACGATCTAGCTAGCGCTGTATCCGTAGAAGTAGAAGGAGCAGAGGAGAAAGGAGAAAAGAGGAGAAAATAGAGCGTTCTATCGTTGCGCACGATCCTGAGCATCAGCGACGAAGACAGTCATATAAATATATATACACATACACCTAGAAAAGCTTGAGCAAGAGAAATCGTTGAGCATCACCTCAGCAGCGAGAGCGAGTGAGACAAAAAATAGCTATACCTCCAACTTCCACTATTCTCTTCAAGGTATATTTCTATATATACCACACACACACACACCTACAGTCACTCCCACTTACATATATAGTTGCTTTTCCAAGTGAGAGAGAAGTTGAAAAAGTGGGAGAGGGTCGCGTAGGCGGACCGAGTAAATTCCGGTAGAGGGCGTGTCTTTGCTCGGCTCTGGTGGCGGCGCGGCAGGTGCGAAGGTGCGCGGTACCAACGTTCTACACCGAGAGTCACGCGCGGAACGCTGACCACGCCTTCCTCACTCTCAAATGCGCGTGGACGCGCGACGTCAGCTCGGAAACGTTTGCTATACGTATATAGTGTACAGAATATGTACATACGGTTATATATGTATATGTATGTACAGGCGGGGGCTCGACGAGGGCTGAGAAGGTTCTCGTCGACGAGGACGTCGACGTCTACGTCGGCGACGTCGGTGGTGGAGAGAAGACGCGGAAACGTCGCATGGCCACCACGACAATGTAATATCTGGTCCCTCCCTCACCGTTTTTTTTTTCAACGCGGCGCATCAATGCACCAACACACCATGGCTAAGACCCTGGTTTTCCGATAGGCGAGCCCTCGGCTTTATCTTTGTCGCTCTTTCTGTCTCGAACGTGACGCTGGGGTCTTACGTTGTACTATAGTTGGACCTTCTTGTATGGTGGCTCTTGGATCCTTCAAAGGTGGAGGGAAAGGCTCGTAAAAATTTATCCTGTATCCTTGCCGAAGGATACTCAGCTATCTTTTCTCTCCCGTTGGTCTCCGGTACAGATCACGGCATCGAAGCCATGGTTCGGAGAAGAGTGGAAATTTTGGGCCTCCGAGTAACTGCTATAGATTTGTGGAGGAAAAACTGACATGGAGGCTGGAGGATGACTCCAGTTTCCGTCATTTCTAGGTGTGGATTGAGAGTCTGTAGGAATGGGGGGAGGTTGGGGGTGGGGGAAGGCTGGATTTTCTTGGGGACTGCCGTAAAATATTTGCCTATGTCATATGGGTAGTAGAATAAATCTCGGAATAAATATCTTTCTATTACCTTTCCGAATTCGTGGGTGGTAGAAAAAGGTGATCCGAGAGGACATTTCAATACTAAGAGAAAAATATATGGTCTAAGTAACAATTCTCTACTCTTAAACTGAAAAAAAAAGTAGTTGAAGAAACCAATAAATGGGTTCTGACAACCACTCCAAAGAGTTCATATAGCGTCAACTACTCGGTGGGTTATAGGAACTAATCGTTGGTTGTGCGAACCACTCAGTTGGACGACGGAACTGCAATGTGTTGGCGTCACATACAAGCTGTTAGTAAAAACAGCATAGCGATTGGTTACCGGAACTCATTCGTTCGTTCCACAGACTATTATTCCTTAACCAATCGCGAGTACATCGGTTTGCGGCTTTAAGTTAGTTGCGGAAACTAATTCCACTTATTTTTTTCAGTGTACGATGGAGTACAGTTTCCAGGAGGAACGTTTATATTTTATACTTACGACAATGACAAAAAATCATAGCTGTGCACACAATAACAACTCAACTAATCCACTGCATGTTATACATATTAACACACTATGGCTAATATCCTGGTTTTCCGATCGCGGCGAGCCCTCAGCTTGTCAGTGTTTCTGTATCGAACGTGACGCTGGGATCTTACGTTGTACCATAGCCATCTTTTTGTGTGGTGGCTCGTGGATCCTCCAAAGGTGGAGGGAAAGGCTCGTAAAAATTTATCCTGTATCCTTTCTGAAGGATACACAGCTATCGTTTCTCTCTCTCTCTTTGCTCTCTCGTACAGATCACGGCATCGGAGAGGAGAGGTGAACTCAGTAGACATTTTGAGCCTCCGAGAAACTGCTATGGATTCGAAGAGAAAAAACGGACATGGAGGCTGGAGGAAGACTCCAGTTTTCGTAATTTTTAGGTGTGAATTACGAGTTTGTGGGAACATAATAGTAACTCAACTAATCAAATGCGCAGTGTCTAGTACCAATCGATTTGATCGGTCTTTCTGGGAATAGTATCAGTATAGTAAAACCTACTATTCCACTGTATTTTCCTCCCAGTAAACCTTTTTGAGAACCTCCCATTAGTTTACCTTAAAAGAATTGACATTTTGGACAGTTAAAAGGAGAGTAACCGCTTCACCTTTTCGAATTCAGGCAGGGAGATCGTGATCAAAGATGAGGAATCAGAATATTCTGAGGTGTCGTCGAGAATCAAACTATGTCCTCCAAGATTTATTACAAGCATCTTGTCCTACCCACACTCAGAGAAATCGTAATAGTACAATCAACTATAAAGTGACGACCATCAATTTGAAGTCCCTCCAACTATTTCCATATTTGCGGCAACTATGAAAATAGTTATCTGAATCATTTGGAAATTTAAGTAATCATTTAATAGTTGTGGCAACGATAATGAAATCCGTTGTACGAATAAAAAATGAATAGTTGTCACTTCATAGTTAATGATACCAGTACTTTTTCTCAGTGCATCGTCTATAATCTTCCCTAATCTATTGTCGATAAAAAAAACAGTTAATTTGAGCAGACATTTTAATGCTTCCAAAAACTTCTTACGAGTTCTATTTCACCCTTTCTCTACTCTGGTCGAAAAAATAGTCAGCAAGGGAAAAGTGACTGGATATTCCGTCAAAGTGTCATAAGAATTTTGCCTATATCCTCTGCGAAAGGGGAACGACCATCTTCCCCTCATCCATCGTTTCCTTCTTTCCCCTTAACCAGTGACGTTCCATAGCTTGGCATCTTCCATGGCTTTTACATCCTTTCTCCACCTGCAGTGAATTCTCCCTCTCCTTCTCCTCTTTAGCTGTCTCTGTTTTCATTCGCCTCCGCTAGAGTCAACGTCCCGACGCATTCTTGCCACGTTATACTGCTACTTCTGCTGCTTGCACGTTTGCATTTCCCTTGTCCTAGTGTGAACGACTTTCCTGATGCAGGGACTACATGAACGACCTCCCATAGATGCCGTAAGGTTGGTTTGTTGCTGCGCCACTGTGCGCTTCAGACACACCTCCTACTTTACTCCCCACAACCTTCTTATGTGATGTGCTCTACGACAATACTTTCTTTCTCTCTTTCTCCGTCTGCATGCATATCCTTTGAGCTAGATATTTTGAAAATATTAAAACATCCATCATGGAGAAAAAGTACATCCACAAGATATACTAAAAAATATATCTGAGATGGTCTGACAAATACTATAAACTGAGATATATACAAAATATATACGAGTGAGAAATATATCTGAGATACATTTAGGATAAATGAAAAATATATTTTTGTTATTATACTGTCCGAAAGGTTCTATATGTACGATTTATTTCTGTATATATTTCTTTTCCATGGGAGTTGAATGTACGTACAACATTGCATTTCGCCTTTTGCATTTCTTAGAGTTAGTTTGATTAAAAAATCAGAACCAAGTACACTTTAGTTAGAGGTAAGGATATTATAGACGCTTTGAAAAAATGCAACGACGAAAAAAATTTTGGTGTGAAGGTAAACTTGATTTCATATTTGCGAAGATTCAACTTCGTTGAGATGTCAATTTTTAAAATGTAGAGGAAAGGGATTAAATTAGCATACCGTTTTATGGATCAACGCTTTTATACTACAATGTGAGCTATCTTCTTTTACGTCTTCGGTTACACTTTCCACATCTCGCCAGCTACAAATTCCTGGAATGTTAAGACTGAGGTAACAGTACTCAAGTATTGCATTCTATTGTACTTAACCCTGATAAAATCACATTTAATCTACCGAGAGATGAATGTATAAAAGCGATTCAAATATGATGCCAATAAACCTATTTTCACTGAGAAAAAATTGATTTCATAATTGCAGAAATTGGACATGACTGAAATATAAATTTTGAAATAAATAAAGAACTTAAATTATCATACTGATTCATGGATCATTTCTTTCTTACTAACGATTCGGTATTGCACCGGATTCTTACTCATTACAAATGAAACTTTCATAAAAATATTTTAATCATAACTATTTTGATATTAGTAGAAAATAACTTGAGTTTAATTAGCGCGATTTTCGGATTTAGGTTATAATTAAGTCGTTGATTAATTTCATCAAGGAAACTGAATTGAATTGTCTATATAAAACGTTTCCATAAAATCATAACGATTTTTTTGCATTATGTAAATAAATGAGAGTATTTAAATTTTCTTGGATGAGATTCTTGAAGAGTTTGGCTAGTTTCTTCTCGCAACTGTTCTCGGTCGGCCATTTTGAGAGCGAGGACCTCCGCCCATGCAGCTCCGCACGCCTCTGTGAATCCTCCTGCAACGGCGGCTTGAGAGCCGGAGCTTGCGCTACTGCACATTGCACTATATGTCAGGGACAACGTCGCGAGAGGATAGATACTCGTTTCGGAGAGAGAAGGCGCGCCTTGTTGAACTATAACTCTCGGAGGATGGCAGTGGCAGCTATTACGTCGGCTCCTAAGCTATTACGGCGTCCACGGAGGGAAATGGAACGGGTAGGTTAGAAAGAGGAGGTGAGATCGAGCGTGGCGTAAGCGAGGGTATGGATGAGACGAACGCCGAAGGTGCTGCTTCTGGTGGCGGCTATATGGATTGGGAGAGACTACACGGGTTAGGTGAGGTGATGTATTGAGATCCCATTGTATCCACGGAATCCCCCAAGATTGCCAAACGACCTCCCCTCACCACTCCCCTCCAACCTTCTGTCTGTAATACGTCACCTTTATAACGTTCCTGTGTATTCTACGCCAACTTACCCCAGAAATACCGCAGTAAACCCTATGAGCCATTGCATATACTCAGATTCGACAGAACTCCGTATTTTTTTTGCATGATTCCTATGCGTTTTTGATATTTTTTTGTGAGGCGGATTGAAACGAGAGTGTAGTTAGTCAATATGGCAATGGTTACCAAGTTCTCGGGAATACAGAGTCTAATAGGCAATTACTACATTGCCACAATGTACTTATTTTTGTACAAAGGTGATCGTACGAAATCAGGCAGGTAGAGCGAGGTTATCGTTTGAGATACAATTGTATCTACGTAATCCCCCAAGATTGCTAAACGACCACTTTTCATGCGTCCACCTAACATTCTGTCTGAAGCACGTCATCTTTATAACGTTCCTGCGTATTCTACGCCAACTTATTCCAAAAATATCGCACTAAACCATATGGGCCATTGCATATACTCAGATTCGACAGAACTCCGTATTTAATTTTGGTATTTTTTTTTGCATGGTTCCTATGCGTTTTTGATATTTTTTGTGAGGCAGATTGAAATGAAAGTGTAGCTAGTCAATATAGCAATGTTTACCAAGTTCTCGGAATTACCGACTCTAATAGGGAATTACTACATTGCCACAATGTACTTATTTCTAGAAAGGTGATCGTACGAAATCAGGCAGGTTGAGCGAGGTTATATTTTGAGATACAATTGTATCTACGTAATCGACCAAGATTGCCAAACGACCACCTCTCATGCGTCCACCTAACCTTCTGTCTGTAGCACGTCATCTTTATAACGTTCCTGTGTATTCTACGCCAACTTATCCCAAAAATACCGCACTAAACCATATGAGCCATTGCATATACTCAGATTCGACAGAACACCGTATTTATTTTTGGTATTTTTTTTTGCATGGTTCCTATGCGTTTTTGATATTTTCTGTGAGGCAGATTGACACAAGAATATAGTTAGTCGTTATGTCAACGGTTACTAAATTGCCAGGGTTACAAAGTCAAGGCATTGCTACAATGTAGTTATCCCCATGATTGTGCGAATGTTAATTCGCATTATTGCGATTGCGATCGTGTAATTGCATCAAATCAAACACTAAAAAAATCAATCGTTTTCTTAGTTTGATTAACTGTACCATTCTCCAGATATTTTTGTTAGTCTAACTAACTGCACGACACTTGAATAGACCAACATTTTATTAGTCTAACTGAACTTTTCAGTTCGTATCCGCTGGTTTAATAAATCTTTATTATCAGTAAGCTAAGTTCAAGTTGTAAGACTTCCAATTCATTAATTCGATCAAGTTAGTAAAATCAAATACACATTTTCAACCAATTCAAGATTCAATAGAATCGTATAGTAAATACAGAACGTAAGGGCACCAAAAGTTAGATAACCACTTATACTTCAAGGGTTCATAGTAGCCCTTATCAGAAACTCAAATATCCTGTGTATTCTGCAAGTATAGGGAAGCAAAGGAATTTTCTGGTAATACGGTGAGGTTATCGGTTACACTTTATTCGCCAGAAACTGGATATACATATATATACACATATATATATATAAATATAAAGCGATGCCCTCCAACTCTCGGGAAAGGAAGTTGCCTGACCTCTAAAGAGAACTATCCCAACGCCCGAGGAATTCAAATTTTTCGTTCGTATATATATATACATGTATATACATATACGCCGACATCCGGACCAAAAGTTCTCTGTCGGAGAGCGTGCAATAACACCGTTTATTATTTCAACGACCCTGGCGACGGACCACAGCACCGGTTCACCTTTGTTCCGAAGCTTTGCCCGGTATCCAACAGTGTGGTACACCATGATGGCCACCATCAGCACGGAACGACAAACCAATCTAAACTACAGCAAGTACCACCATGAACGGTTTCTCTCTTTCGTCTCTCTGTACCCAATGTACGAATTTCTGTTGGAATGCTTAACGCGTGGGTTCCAAAAGTCTTCGTAGGCGTCGTTGAGTCATTGCCAAGGTTTTTCCCCCTCGAGATTCGCCAAGTGTGAGAAAGGAAGATACAGACTCTCGGATTTCGATTGTTGATTTTGTTAGTCACGTAATACGCAATGTGTTGGCTTTTGATCGCCACGCTTCGAAATATGTATACAAGCTTTTTTAAGCTGATGTCGTCAATTTTATACAGTGAGCTATTTTTGTCATGGCTCATCATGGAATTCCGGTTGATACAAATTTTCTTACAATATCCGCTGTTTAAATTACTGGGAATTTAATGAATTGAATACTGCACGTTTGAGGCATTCAAAGCCATCGGATGGGTTATTCGTATCGCCTAATCTTTGTGCACATAACGATTTTCTGTCGCCTAGTAGTTATCGTGGAAGCAACGATATCAATTTCTATTTTGCTTTTATAATAAGAGCGCGATCGATTTTATAACGTGGCTATCGTAGAATGAATGGATTAAATGGAAAATATTGACCATTTTGGGTAAGTCGTTTATCGATTTTTGTTCACTATTTAATGAAAGTGCAGTAAAAATCAGCTCTATCTAAAAATATATATTTTCAGATGTCTTTCAATTGCCAGCATAACATATTTTTTACACTGAAGGAACTAGCCATTTTTCAAAAAGCCAGTTTCAATACTAATCCGAAGAAATGCGAGAAAGATTTGCCACCGTATGATTTTCAGTGGAAATGCATCCTGCATTATTATTTCATTAAAAAAAAATGCATCGACATATAAATAATTTAAGAAATGGATTTTTGAAGAACATGTTTTTTTTCTGAGCCGTTAACAAATTAACGAGAAAAAAAAAATATTTTAGGCACTGAAATGTATCCTTACGAAGTCGAATAATTTCCTACTAATATATCAATAACATTTGTAAGAATCGACAGAAGTCTGCTATATTGTACTGTAATTATTTTGTTTGTATTTCGCGCGACGATTTTCGATCTGAGATCGATGATATATGGATCGATAGTCATATATTATCGATCATTGATATGACGAGTTTCTCCGAGCGTATCATAGAGCCCTAGAATATACTGGACTAATCCCTGTTCCTTCTTGAACTATAACGCGGAGTAGACGTCCTCTCGCGGTGAAATTATTTTCGGATAAAAGAAACATAACAAAGTACAAAAGTTGAGCATTATCTATATCTTTACATTATTTTATTTCTATATGAGAGGGAGAGAAACTGTGACGTACATCAGATTTCTAACCCGTCAATGTGATTATATTATTACTATTTTTCAAATTAAAACTATATATATCGATCGTGTATTGTGTGAGTGTGGCCATTTTTCATTATGTGTGTAAAATGTTAAATATATTTGTGTCCAGTTTTATTTGCCCGTTGTTTGTCATTTTATTTATTATAATATTCGGGAATTTTTAAGATTGGAAGCTATCATTTTAGCATTATTCTTCTTTGACTTTGGCTGAGTATGTATATATTAAATAGATGTTATAATGCTTCGACGATGCCAGCCTGTTATATTTTTATTTTGATGGAAGTTTGGCAAATTGTAACTCGGGGTCTGAGTCTAACGATCTAAATATCCAGCCTAGTGCGTTGCGCACTAGGCTAGATACCGAAAGTTTCCTGTTCGATCCCGGGCTGTGGCAATATTTTTTCACAATTAAAAATTAATTGTTAAAATATCGTCCTTTCAGATTGCTTTATCAATTTACGAATTAATAAAGAAATTTGAAGAGACAAAAATAAAAAGGTTCCAAATGTTTGATTTTCTTATACAGGAAGATCGATAACAACGGAATCTTTGGCATCGTTAGACTCAGACCCCGAGTTACGATTTGCCAAACTTCCATCAAAATAAAAATATAACAAACTGGCATCGTCGAAGCATAATAACATCTATTCAATGCTATCATTTTAGTTCGGCTAATAACAGAAAATAATTTGGAAGCATTAAATAAGAACACATAAAGATTTTTCATTACACATTTAAAATTGCAATTATTTTCCTAAAAAAACAAGATAAAAAATAATAGTTATGTCCTAGGTTGTCTTTCAAATTACTTATTCTAAGAGGCACTGTCTCAGCATCTACCGCCCCCTCGATAAACCGGTCAATTCCCAACCCCGATACCGTTTGTCTCGAGGACAGGACAAATAGACAAAGAAAAAGAGAAGGGAAGTAAAAGAAACAGAGACACAAGACAATAATGTGAGGAAGTAGGCGCCACGTAACACAGCCATCGGAAGGCCCGAGACATTTATTACGACTTTAACCGGACTTTGTGTTTATTCAGCGACTGTTGCTTTCGCTTAGCATTGCAGCGCGAACTAACCCCGCATAGCCTCCACCCCTTCAGCCCTTCGCGAAGGCCTTCCTTCGTTTCGTTTCGGTTTCTCGTCTTTTTTTTTACTTTGCTCCTCCCAGCCCACAACGTTCGCTCTTCTTTTTTTATTTCTCTCTACACTCTATCGCAAAAGTTGGTTCGGTATGCGAAGCACGTACCGTGACCACCCCTTCACCCTATCCCAACCCCCGCAAGCCCGAGCCCGGTTTTCCTCCACGGCGGAAACCCTCTGTTCCCAGTCCAACCGAATTTCAACCCCTGTCGTGCGCCTGCGACCAGCAGCGACCCTCACGACGCCCTCACCGAGAATCTTTCACTTTATCCGTCGTGGACACCGATCCACCCTTCCATCCGAATATCGTTGACGCTCCCGGACGTCTTCCTGGGACTCTGACGAAAGCTCGAGCCGTCACGTCTTCGAAAAAGCAAATGGTACAGTGATTGGCAGGTTGAAGGAAATCGGAACGAAATCTGTGGTTTACAGCGATGTTTTACTTATTTGGCTGATTGTATTATGTGAAATAATATTTGTTCTTGAAAAAATAATTTTTTGGTCGTGGTCAAACGCATTTAACTACGCTGTGATAACTACACTGAGAAAACCAGAAACGTTGAATGAACTAATTTTATTTGAATCCTAGATGATTGAATATTGGTATTTGAAGCAAACATACGTATGGTATAAATACCAATATATTTCATTGGGTGAATTGAATAATTGATTGTATGTATTCAATCTACGGATTTAAATCAATAGAATTATTTAATTAAACCTATTTACATGCAGAACTGTTTCTATAGATACAATTGGATTGATTTGAATTGAAAAGTATTTCCTTGGGTGCATTGAATAATATAATTGAAAACAACGACTAAAGATCGAATGTATTTATTATCTGCAGAAAATAAAAAATTCATTAATTCAGACGTTCAAAAATAAGTCGGTTTATTCGGTACATGTTTTATTTGGAAATTGATTTAATTGAAGCTATTAAATATCAACTGGGTTCTAATAAATATCGTCTGCATCGAAATATTGTTTTGATCCAACGATAAAGTCAGTTGGTAGGATTGACGATATGATGAGATATGATATGAATAATCATTTGGCTCCCGTTTTTCATATGACAGTTTCATTGAATTAACACAACATTCAATCAAAACATTAAAGATTTTGTTGAGTCAATTAATTTTTTTTTCCATTGAACGAAATAATGAATTTAATATATAATTGGTTTAAGTAAATGGATTACTTGGGAAGATCGAAATAAATAGTTTATTTGGCTGATTCCGTTGATTCAACCAAATATTTCTCTCAGTGTACAATATATTTTTCACTTTTTGTATATTACACGATTCTATTGAGATTTTAGTAGGACTAAAAGAAAACCAGATATTTATTTTTTGACATTTTTTCGCTCTGTATCCAATCGGTGAAGCCATGTTGGAAGATTTCTCGCATAAATTACAATCATTTAAGAATATTTTAACTACAAGGTTTTATATGAATTAAAGAAAATTCTAGCTAACGATTCTTAGTTTGAAGGATGAATTATAAATATTTCATCATGTACCAACAGAAGCGAAACAAGGGTTTAGGTCAATGAATATCACTAAATTCACCATTGAAAAAAATGAGAAATACGAAATCGCAAGAAAATTTTATATTTTTAATGCCTTACATAATACTGTTGATACATAATTATTTTTAGATACAGAAAGGTTGAAAAAATAGTTAACGAAGTTGAAAGAGTAACGAGGTTAAGGGAAGCCGAGTTAATCGATATTTGCATACTTGTGAGTTTTTCCATACGTCGTATTTCTTATTTTATTGATTATGGAGCTACCAATAACTGGCACGTGGCCAATAACTGTACACTTTTTTTTCTCGAGGGTTGAAACTCCGGCTACTACGCCTACATATTTCAACTTCTTCTTGCTGTTCTACCCCTTCTGTAGTATCTTTACACGACGAGACCCTCGTGACCATGAGTTCCTCGTAGCTTTGAATTTTTTATCAACATCACACGTCATATAGCCTGAAATCAAACTGGTCCAATACTTTCCTTCCTCTCTTAACTCCAACCACTATCACTATCTCCTTCTACTTCATGGAGTTTTCTTGCTCCTTTTTCACCTTCTACAGAACTATGTCCCAGAACGGATTTAAAATTTAATGCAACCTGACGGCGCAGTGATGAGGTTTTTCAATTTTTCAGAATATACACAAGAGACCTTATTTCATATGTAACTTTAAGATGTATCAGCCATGTCCTAGTTTATGGAATCTCAAACCTCATCGGTCATTTTATCAATTTCATTAATTATATGATTTTTATTAATTTTATCAACCTGACGGCGCACTGATGAGGTTTTTCAATTTTTTAGAATATACACAAGACCTTTTTCATATATAACTTTAAGATGTATCAGTTATGTCCTAGTTTATAGAATCTTGAACCTCATGGGTCATTTTATCGATTTCATTAGTTATGTGATTTGTATCAATTTTATTTTCATTTTTATTTTTTTTTTCAGAATATACACAAGAAACCTTATTTCATATGTAACTTCAAGATGTATCAGCTATTTCCTAGTTCATGGAATCTCAAAACCTCATGGGTCATTTTATCAATTTCATTAATTATATGATTTTTAACAATTTTATTTGTTTGACGGCCATCGCATGAAAATACAAACAATAATCACAAAACGAGATAGATAATTACCACATAATTATCAGAAGGAAACGGATGGCCAAAAAAATGTTAACCTTATACGAATTCAGGAATACTCAAATTCCTACATTTTTCAAATTATCTTGATAATTTGAAAATGTATCTTCTCTTGATGAGGGAAATTCTAAAGTACGGATGCAAAAAAAAAGTGTTAAATGCTGAAAAAGCATTAAATGTACGACTAAATTACTGAAGTACTAACAATGTATATGCAATGAAGTTCTTGGCTACGAAAGTTGACGAAAAATGTCCTATTATATTTTCAGTATTTGTAATTTCGATGTAAAAAAAATATTTTCGTCCGTTGAATACCACACAAAAAAAATGCAGCACAAGAAGAAAGATGTACATTTCTGTATTGCAAGTGAAAAAAATAGTTTTGTCCCTTCAATCCCAAACAAAAAAATGATCAATCGCAAGGATAAAAATCCGATTAAAGAAAAATATTCTTAAAGTACAATAAATAAACTTCTCCTTTCCAATGTTTCAACGGAAATTCAACATTTTCACTACAAAACGAAATCATCGATGTTACTGCCCGACACAATAAAATGTCATGCAAAAAGTCTTAATTATTTCCTCTTTAAATAGTGTTTATCTTTCCATCCCTGTTATTCGCGAAGTGAATTTTCAGGGCACGTCGTATCGTTCAGCAGGACCTTCCGCAAATACGCCACTTTCTTTATTCCCTTCTGCTTCTGCCGTTCGAGTCTCAACTTACTTTTCCCAGATCGCTGCAGCCGAAACAAAGTGAAGACAAACGCTTACAATTGGCACATGAAATTTAAAGAAGGCCCGTGGTGGATGTTGGGTAAAGTGAGAGGGTGGTTGCTCTCGAGGTTACGAACGATGCGGGGTGAGGAAGGGAAGGGTAGTAGTCGCTTCACTCAATATACTCGCGACGTTCGAGCCTTTATTCTTTTCTCTTTTCTTCCACCTCGCTGGAAATTTACATTTCCTCCATTCCCTTATTCCCCGCTCGAAACTGTCTGTTTATCTCGCTTTCTTTTTTAAGGAGCCGCATAGCGGTGGTGGCCTCTCGCCTGTCTTCACCCCCCAAAACCCCCTCCCCCCTCCTCTTTCTTTCTTCCGCTTCTTCTGCCTTCTTCATGACCCCAACCCTCTATTTCAAACCCCTCTCCCTTCTTTCGTCGGACCCTCATTCCCCATCACCTCATCTTTTGCTTATACAGAGACAATCCTCCATTTACGTCTTGGGATTACGCTCCGTTGGTCGATAATCGAAAATATGCCCTCGAATAAACGTACCGGATTATTCATCAGCGTTGCTGATGCTGCGTCTTCAGTCGACGAGTCGATCAATTACATCATCGCTAAATATTAGGTAACGCTTCTTATTTGTTTATGTCTCGACGACAAAAAAAGGGATGAACATTTTTTTTTTTTCGTAGAGGTACATGAGAGAGGAGGGATAAAAAATTACAATTTTCCAGCTGAGGGAACACAATTCGGGAGGTTTTAAATTGGCTCGCAAAATAAAGAGGTAAGCGTCAAGAAATTTGGATAAAACCAGGAAGTAGCAGAAGGAGTCTCAATAAGTGGAAGGGATCAGGGCTGACGATTGAACTAGTTAATGCGAGGATTCGCAGATGTAGTCAGTGCGGGTAATTGACGCCATTTTTTATGTGCTCTTCTGGTCGTATTTGGAAATCTACCGAATTCTGGGAGATGGGAAGATGAAAGATCTACAATGTGTAATAAAAGTTTGCATGACCAATGTTTTTATGTAACTATATCTGAACAGCTTGTGACTTTAAGTCAATGAATGTTAGTAAGTTGCTCCACTATGTGAATTAGTGGAACCAACGACTAAATTGAGATTTGAAATTATCGAGATCTGGTAAAATATGATATTAAGGATGTATGATGTGCAACACAATTCATGCATAAACAACGTTTTGATAATTTATCTTTCCATCGCATAAAAAGTTCCTAAACATGAGAATAAAATTTTCGGAATAAATCATACAATCATAAAAAATTTAAGCAGCAGCGATTTTTGTAATGTTTAATGACACATTTGATTTCTCATTATCTTCATGAATAAATGCAATGTGCATCACAAGATGATATTTTTGTACTCGCGTCATACTTTTTTTTTCTAAGATTCAAATATGTCTAATAGGTTTAACAAGAAATGGTTTCTTCCTTACGTGCCACATGGGAAACCTACAGATTCGATACTACTATTGCACCTCTTGAAAAAAAAAAAAATTCGTGCGATTTTTTTCAGAGGTGGTGCAATAGCCTTTTCTATTTCTCATTTGACTAACATATATAAAATTCTCTGTTTGGACCGATATTATTATATTTGTACACGATAGACGGTGCAATGAATGGTAGCATTTGATAGCTGGAATGGTTAACTTTAATTTCGTATATCGTAAAATATTTTAAGACGCATAATTACCATGATATTGAATTGTGCGTAACCAGATGTTTTTCAATTTCTCAAAAAATGATTACCTTGGACTCACTGCCATCTTTCTTGGTAGAACCACTGTAAAATTTTGTGATACATTTTTCAAGGACATAGAAAAACCGTTCATCATGCAATTAGGCCTTGTATGTGATTATCGTTATTATTGTTATTATTCAATAATTACATGCTTATTACAATGTCAAATAATTTTTTTTACTATATATATATTTCTAAGAATCCAAGTTTATGTTATAGCATTGAGTCTGATTACAGGTGACACCGTGTGGTTTTTTTTTGGAGGTGGCATGAAAAATGTTCACGTTCTCCCTTCGCAACGATTTGTTATGAATCAAGTGAGAGAGTGAATGCTTAACGCTACCGCTTGGAAAAATTCAAACGATGTTGTCTTTTTACGAGCCTCGATATTATGGCATGAAGCGAGATTTGCGATCGTGTATAGTAATAAAAAAATTATTAGTTATTTTACTAAGCCATTTTATTGTCAAATAACGATAATAAAAATAATCTTGAAAAATCAGGCTACATCATATGAAGGGTAGTTTTCACGTATTCTTGACCGATTTTCCACGAATTTTTACTATATTCGTACCAAAGAAAATAACAGTTCGTCTTATGTAACCGTTTTTTGGAAAAGCAAACAAAACATCTGTTCAAGCAGACTTGAATATCTCGGGAACTATGCGGTCTAAAATATTTTACGATATACGGAATTAAAGTTAATCGTTGGAACTATCAAATAAAACCATACACAGCAACGTCCATCGTGTACAAAAATAATCATACCGGTCCAAACAGAAGACTTTATTATCTACATGTGATTTACATAAGAAATACAAAAGGTCCTTAAGCCACCTCCAAGAAAATTCGTACAAAGCTTTCCTCTAACGAGTACCCATATTATAATCCAGACTGTAATCTCTTGATGTGGCAAGTGAAAAAAAAAGTTTTTTATTACACACCCCAATGTCTAATGGCAATACAATCAAGGTTTCACAATTTTCAGGTGAATTGATTCCTCAAGCCACTGCCCGTGTGGAAATTCAAACTCGCCAATAGCTAGAAAACGACAAGTTTTCATATTTGCTGTACAAGATCTAGGTGAGAAAACTAGATAGATCCGATCGCTATATGTAATTTCTCGCTGTCCAGCTCTTATATAAGAAAACTATCTAGAACCTGGATAAGAATCTACTAATACATCTAGTAAACTTGGCTACTGATTAGCCAGCACGGAAATAGCCCAATTCTATAGAATAAAACTGTCTAAGGAATATCTCAGGATTAATAAAAACAGAATTAATATACGTTCTTTTAGTGTGACTAATGACGTTTATTTCGATTAATGACACATAACAGGGAAAATATAGTACGAACAATCGCTTTTTTTTTGGGAAAGAAATTCTTGCCATTAGGGAGTCTTTATGAATAAAAACATTCAAAACAAAAATAGGTACCAATGTCAATAAAATAAAATAGTCATTTTCGCTTCGTTCACATTTATGAGTGAATGCGCAATCTCGCCATGAAGAACACCGAGGAACTTGATATAAAACATAAATTTTCCCATTCGGCATTTAAAATGAATTTGTATTAAGAGGTCTGGCCACCCTGGCCGCTAGAAAAATGTTTTTTTTTTTCAGTTTTTACATGACCGAGTAACAGGTGAGGAACGACCGCGAGTACCGCCTCCTCGGAAATGTGCATAAAAATTTGCCCTCATTTTTTTAAATTTTAAAGGGAAATTTGTTCACGGTATTCTTAAAGTCCTTTTTGACATCTGAATAGGTAAAAAAAAGACTAACTTACGTTTTAATATTGGAAGATATAGTGGAAAAATAGAAGAAATAATTAATGCATTATTTTCTTAATGCATTCAATTTTTCTTTAATGTTTTTTCACTATTTCTTCCAATATTAAAGCGAAAATTATTATTTTTCTCAGCTATTCAAACGTTCACACTCTATTTTATAATCACTACACATTATTATTATATCACAATTAAAAAACAAATTGTACTGCAAACTATATCCCATGAATTAATGGGGATTGACAACTCTGATTTTATTCAAGCAAAACTGGTTCAACTCTAGATGACCATATACGTATATGGTAAACAGATTATGTCTAGTTTCTCGTCAGATAACTTGCGCCATGAAAGCTAGATAAATCCAAGACAGCCGTGTCATTTATACGTGTATGCTAGATAGATTATGTCTAGTTTCTCGTCAAATAACCGGCGCCATGAAAACTAGATAGAATCTAGATAGCCGTGCCATCTATAAGTGTATTCTAGCTAGATTATATCTAGTCCCTTTACAGAAAACCTTAATAAGAGAAACTAGCTAGACGCTAGGTTCAAACCAGTTTATCCCAAACAGATTTCCACACGGGTGAATCAACGATGATACCGCGTATAAAGTATTTATCAAGTTTCAAGATTAGTAAATAAGCCAAAGATTTTTTCGGCCCCGTTTTCCGAGATCTATTCGTGCGCGTAGGATCTTAAGGGACCCGCAAAAAAAAAGAAATAGTAGCAATAACGTGGGAGTGGCGGTGGTTTTCGTCCGGCGTGCGAAGGCAATAAACCCTCGAAAGAGGCACAAGCGGATGGCGCGGGCCACTGAGTTTCGAATTGAAGGGACCGCGGCCTCTGTTTGACGAGACGTGATAATTGGAGATTTAAAGAAAGTCGCGCTCTTCGGGATAAGAAGAAATAAAGCGCGACAGTCCCTTCGTTGCTTGAACCTCGAGACGAGTCACGAGGGAGTTTCCAGGCCGAGAGGATCTGTTCCCCGGTAACTTGATGCGTGGAGGTAGGGAAAAGGATCTGGAGAAGCAATTCGGTGGTTGATTCGCTCTATTTAAGTCAGTGCGATATAAAAAAATCGTTGTCATTTCAGGGGCTTCGTGAAGTCTCTTCGTAGTTTATTATTTAAGTCCCTAAAATCCGCCTCATCTACCACACACGTTAGTTTTATTAAAAAATAAAAGATATACTCAAGGCGCAGCGTCATCAGAAAAATGGTCCCTTACGTATCCAAACTGGGTCATAGAAAAAAATTGCCTCATGACGTAATCTTCGTGTGATGCTCCGTTGGCTTATATTCGGTGAAGGGACCAAGTGTCAGGAGATGAAGAAGGAAAACAGGAACTTAAGGGGTATGCGTCTGGCAATAAAGGGGGCGGGGGGCACGAGGTAGCGCGCTTAGAGGCTCGTGAGGAGGGGAACCAGTTCGGTAATTATTCGCGGCAGGCATAGGCTTGAAAAATTGCCACCTAATCCTCGAATCGATAGCTCGAAGGTATGTGAGAACAAGGCGACGGAAAAAGGTGACGGGGCACCCTTCGAACAGTAGCATGAGGGTATCATCCTTACCGAGGGAAAAAAGAAATAGGCTCACCCTTGTTACGTGAACAGCAGCCCCCGTGAAAAAAGCAGCGACCCTCTATCAGCTCTGCACCCCTTATCTTGCAGCGCCCCCCTCCCTTCCCCCCACTTTTCCCCATCGCATTATGAAAATAATGTATCGATATCGTAATAAGGGTATGATTGGATACGTCGCCGACACAGGACATTTTTTTAACCCCCTATTTCAAGGTTTCGCGCAGGGGTATACCACTATTATTCATAATGTTTTCACGAGATCCCTGGAAAATGTCTTTACGCGGTATGTTTTATCACGCGGGGCTTTTCGTGCCTTCCGTAATACACAAGTGAAATATATTCTTCGCGTACATAAAAATTAGGATGTATTGAGGCGTAATAAAAAAAAAAAAAGTAATTCTATCTGGAGGGAGAAAATGTTTCCACGAGTTTTCCTCGAGATCATTGTATAAATCTTTCATTGAATGTCAAGTAAATGTAAAAAATAACGAATTTCCTTGAGCATATCTACTTTCTTTCTTTATATATTTTAAACGGTCAGATCAGAGTCTTAAACCCCTAATATTTTTTAAATAACTATCTATAGTGAAATTCCTCTCATAATAATAACTTGCAAAGTTTTCAAGAGCGAAAAAATTTATATTTCAAACCTTTATAACAAAGCTATGATTGTAATTGTGTAAATAAATCTTTCTCCATTAAAACACTGAATAATTATTTGAAGTGAATGCAATAAAAAATTTTTTTTAAGTATCCGCTGTCGAGATGCTACCGCGTCTCTTGAATTCTACTCTATCCAAAATAGCTAGACCCGAAGCAGAATGCACTCTTTGACACATCAAATGCATGAGACATCGAACACTGATAGGTATTTATTTCCCGGTTTGGTCTGAAAGCCAGGACAATCAACCAAAAAATTCACTTTCACCCCAAACAATTCTGATGCACTGAATGCACTTTACGAAATTCTATAATCATAATGCTCGGTAGTTATATACTCAATGAGGTTCAAATGGACGATTTTTTAAAAAAGGGGCATTAAAAAAATCTTCAGAATTTTTTTAATGCCCTTTTTTAAATTCCTCTTAAATAACCATACATTTGAATAAATATTTTAAGAATATTTTCACCCCAGACAACTGTGATGCACTGAATACACTTTACCAAATTCTATAATCATAATGCTCGGTAGTTATATACTCGATGAGGTTCAAATGTACAATTTTTCAAAAAAGCGTATAATCTTCAGAATTTTTTTAATGCCCTTTTTTAAATTCCTCTTAAATAACCATACATTTGAATAAATATTTCAAGAAATCCTCTCGTACCACCAGAAAGAAATAACGAAATATTGCGAAGCAAAGGTTCTTCCACCCGAGAGTTGTGATCGGTTCGTGCATGCCCACACCATTGTCCCCGGTCGTCGCGGTGTATAATTTATAAAAGGGCATTAAATCGTCCAAGTGTCGTGCGCTTGGTGGCACCCGAGAGCTCACTCTGGTATATCGTAGCCGGAAGAGTAAGGGCAAGTGCGCAAGGGGGTGTGAGGGGATGAGAATATACGACGGGGTTGAATATCGGGTGGGTGGAGGACATATTAGCTCGACTTAAGGCGCGGCATAATGATCCTAGCGCCAGAGCGAAACCATCTCACTTGCGGTGGTGGTTGAACCGCTTCTCCTTGAAGAGAAGCCGTAGCCTCTCTGTCTTTCTTCTCTTTTTCGTCACGATGGTACAGAGACACTGGAAGGAGACGGAGGATTTGCCAGAGTGGTTGTGAGGGTGGCTAAGGGCAGTCAGGCGAAAATAAGTGCGACCTGGAGCCACTGCTCATTGTGAGCCAGAGCTGTGCAATAGAAGACTTGGCTTTACTAGTGGAATTCTCTTCTCCGTTACCGTCACTACCACTACGAGGTGACTGCGGGCTGCACAGCATAAAATAATGTCTGGGGTAGAAGAGGACGCAAACGAAGACATCGCAGGGGGAGGCTGCTGTGGTACGAAGCTCTCCAGGCAGATGGGGGAGCTCTAAAATCGGCATCAAATGCCACCAGGCCACGACCATCGCCAACCGTGCACCGCAAATTTTTATTCATTGACACTACATGCTCGAGGACTCTTACCTTCTACTTTGGAAGTTTGCTGTCTGAAAAGTGCGACTTTATGAGGTTACTCGGGAGGATTTTTCCACCCTTGGCTCTACTTGATTTGACCTCCTGATTGTTATGATGTGTTATGCTAAGAAGGGTTTTCTAAGATTTATATTGAAAATAATTAATATCTAAGCTTTGACATTTAAAAAAAATCAATGACCCAACTTAAGTTAAGTACTTGGCTTGGCTCTGAAGACTATTAGGTCTATGAAAGTGGCGGGTGACGTTTGTGACCTCCACTACAAAGCGCTTCGGACGAATAAGGAAGCTCTAAAATCAGCATGAAACGCCACCAGGCCACAACCATCGTCAACCGTGCACCGCAAATTTTTTATTCATTGACACTACATGGTAGATACTCTCACTTTCTACTTGGGAAGTTTGTTTTCTGAAAAGTGCGACTTTATGAGCTTACTTGAAAAAGATTTTTCGAGTAAGCTCATCTTCTTTGCACTGCATGACCTAACCTTCTGATTGTTACGATGTGTTATGCTAAGAAAGGTCTTCTAAGATTCATATTGAAAAAAATTAATATTTAAGCATTGGCATTTTTTATATCAATGACACAACGCCTTGGCTCTTAAGACTATAAGGTCTACGAAAGTGGAAGGTAACGTTTGTGACCTCCACTACGAAACGCTTAGGGCGAATAAGGAAGCTCTAAAATCCGCATCAAATGCCACCAGGCCACGGAGATCGCTAACCGGGCACCGCAAATTTTTATTCATTGACACTACATGCTCGAGCACTCTCACTTTCTACTTGGGAAGTTTCCTGTCTGAAAAGTGTCACTTTATGAGCTTACTCGGGAGATTTTTTTCATTCTTGACTCTGCTTGATATAACCTCCTGATTTTTATGATGCGTTATGCTAAGAAATGTCTTTTAAGATTTCTATTACAAAAATGTACATCTAAGCGTTGAAATTTTTTTTATCAATAACACAACTTCTTGACCTTTAACATTGTTTTGTCTACGGAAATGGAAGGTATCGTTTCTAATCTCCAGTATCAACCTGTTTAGACAAATGGGGTAGCTTTTGAATCGACATCAGATGCCACCAGACATCGACCTTCGCCAACTGTGAACCGAAAATTTCTATTCATTGTTACTATACGCTCGAGCACTTGCACCTTCTACTTGAAAAGTATGCTGTCTGAAAAGTGCGAGTTCATGAGCTTACTTAAAAAATTCTTCCATTCCTCCTCTCCTTGACCTTCCTTCAGGATTATTACCATCTGTTACGATTAGCAGAAATATTCTAAATGTACCCTTCAACATAGATCAATATCAGTATCAGTTTTCCATTATTCTGCTTCTGCAAAGTGTGAAACATTAAACTAAAAATTTCCCACACATGAAATGGTCCCGAAGATCAGATCCTAATTCCAAAACTGCAAAGCAGCACAAGCGAAGCAACAAAACGAGTTTCAACCCCACAGAACTAAAAAATATCGAACAAGATACAGCAAACTATTGATCGTTTTTCGGATCCACCAGAATTCTGCACATTTTCCCGAAGTGTGTATCAATATCTCCTCTTCGACATAGCCGGAAATAAGATCACCGGACGAAGGTAAACATACCGGGGGTTAGAACTGTCCGATGATTCCGAAAGCTCGTAAATCACAGTATCTTTGTCAGTATCTCAAAGTAATCAATCTTTCTAATCCACAGATTAGTCTTGCAGGTCTCCAAAAACGTGTGAATCCACGTGTGCCCTAGTGAAAAATGTAGTATACTCTTTTGGAGTGAGCTTGGGATCTGCACGATGGTGTATTATGACCACGGGGTGAGTTTCTGCTAGCCTCTCTTTATTTACCGAATGTGGTGAGCAAGTGGCTACACTCAACACTATATACAGTGAATACAGGGAATCCAACTCCGCCCCGAAGCTGACCGTTCTCACAGTAAATACGTCCAGTGAGTTGCAACTTCTTTTTCCTAATCCAAACCACCCTCGACTGCTGCTGCTGCTTCAGCTGATGCGTAGCCAAGGAAAGAAAAAAAAGCGTCTCGATCCTATTTGCACGTACACGGCTCTTGATCCACGACCGGGCAATAAATTCCCTTGAAATTTATAAGGATGCGCGAGCGCAAGTGCGATCTTTCTAACCTGGACAGGCTAAACGTTCCCGAGGAATTATTTATTCTCACGAGGTCTCCGCTGGGCGTGTGCACGGGTCACTTTTTAACGGAGATAAAACGTATTGCTTTCTACCCCTGAATTATTACGCGTGAATGTGTTTTTTATCCGTTTTTATCGCTGGTGAACTCTCGCGTGGCGCAGTATCAACGAATCCGTAAATTGACTGTGATGGAGTTATTATTATCTTCCCAATTTTTTTTTTTAGTATATGGAATTGCGGGAGACGGGATAAACTGTCCATTGGGGGATGATTGGCAGGTGGTCATACATCATTCTCCGTGTTTTGAATGGTTTAACCCCCCCGTCCGTCCTCGCGTTGTCCCGTGGACAGCACACCGGCAGTATCGCATTAATAATTCTATCCTATCCACACCGGAGCGCTCGCACTATTGTGATATCATCGACAACGAGCAGAGAGTGCAGAATAACGACCCCTCCCTACGTTGCTGCTGCACTCCTGCGGTCGCAAAACAACTCCCCACCCCACGTATCGATATGCCATTGTGGATCCTCAATGCACTCAAAATACCGTGCATCCAATAGTGGCTCCGGGTCCCGTGCAATTCGCCACGCTGCTTTATCAATTTCATTCGTTTTCGTTGGTTTTGTTAATCCTCGTGCCGACAAATTGAAATGTTATTTTTTGAGGTTAAATATTCAGGACTTGACACAAGTACGGACAAACGGGGCTTGATTTGCTGGCTATACAATATGATACCTTGGAATATCCATCAACAAACGGGACCCAGTAAATGCCACAGTAGAGCCTTGCATATATTAGTTCCGTATTGAAAAGGTTTAAATAGTTTGGAAAATTTGTGAAAGCCTGAAAGTTGATGAACTAGAATTCTTTTATAGGGTAAAACCGGTTTTTGTATTCATTAGGTTCTTGCTTCTTAAGCTTGTCGTTGGAAGAATGCAATGATATGATTTTTTACCAATTCAGAGTCACTAGACCATCAGTTTTTCAAAATCTGTCATAATTGTTTTTTGTCTGCAGGTTAATTCTTCCTACCGTTAAATTTGTAATCGAGAATTGAAACTTTGTATTTGCGTATTTTTTGCAAATATATCGATTATCAGGATCAGGCAGTTTTTTTTCTATAGGAGATGGTATGATTTATTGACGATATATTTGTTATCTGGAATATTTTAGATTCCCTATGAAAGTATAAGTTTTTCTGTAATGTATTGTTCGCAAGGATTCGTATCTTGAGTAAAGTGACATTATGAAGCACTTCTTATCACGAATAAGAATCAAGACGCTTTAAAAATTCATTTTTTCAGAAAAATAAGTTATGAAAATAACGACGAACAAAGATGTCCGTTGGTGCGTCGTTAAATTTCAGTAAACCTCTTAAGCTTAACGATCAAGCGTCCAACTAAAGTAGCCTTTTAGCTACGGGGAGAAAGACCAGAAGCAAGAGACGAGGGCATTAGCAAAACCGAGCTCACCTTTTCACCGGCCAATTATAGGAGATTTCGGAATAATCCTATTATCTACATTACCTCATTATTATATAAATGTGGCCGCAAGCTTATGAAGCGTTTATTCGTAGCCGTACATCTGAAAAGACTCCGTGAGCCAGTGAACGAACGAATATGACCGTACGTCGATACCAAAATTAAACATCGGTATTTTACGATTATCCCGATAGTCTTCGGCCGAATATTTGCATGCTCTTCTACGTCCTCTTCATGGATGCTATATCGAAGTCATCGATGCAAAGCGTAGCCCTTTGATTATTTAAGTCACCTCGTCTATTATCACTAATTTAGAAAATCCGTCTGATCAGTACTAAACGAAATGTGTAACTACCGATATTCGATATACTATGTCCTTTCATTTACCTAATAATACCAAAATCCCAGAGGATTTCCCAACAGAGGCTTACACGGTGAGATATGTACACCATGCAGTATATTTTTTTCTTCATCTACCATTTTATGACCATAGGTCTGGTCTGTCCGTATCTAACGTTCTAACAAGAGGATTTCACGTGCTATACACATAAAAAAAGCAAGTGGATATGCCAAGTCTTATCTGCTTCTTCGGAGATTTTATTTAGATCCCTTGCGATCGTGGAGCAATAAATGCGAAACGTTTCTTCCAGTGGCTCTTCGGCTGTTGGCCAATCGAGCTGGGCTGGTGATCGTGGCAAAGGGAAGGAAAAGGGCGAGTACGAGGGTGTTGGGGACGATTCGATGTCCACACCTCTGTTGTCAGCTAATGCCAGATCATTGCAAGGGGTCGAATCTTCTTCGCAGAACAGTAAGACGTGCTTCTGTACGGGAAAAAAACTAAAAAAAGAAAGATAGAGACAGAGAGACAGGAGGGAAAGGGAGAAAAAGAGAAGCTGGCAAAGGGGATGGTAGGAAAAACTGACCGAGAAAAGTCAGACGGCCCGTGGCGCGTATTAGCGAGGGCTAGCTGACCGTGTTCAGCAGCAGCAACAGAAACCCGAGCAGTGGCTGAGTAGCCGAGTGTAGTCGAAGGAACATTCAAGCCCCTGATGGTCACCCCATGGAAGGGCCGCGGCGCACACCGTGGCGACTATCGCTTGACGACAATCCCGCCAAATCTCTTCCACTATAAACGGCTAAACAAAGAGGTCCATTCTTTATGGTACGTTGGTGGGGTTGCTGGCCAACGACCAACACAGCAACGACCGACACCCTCTCACGAGCACGTCGACGTCAGCGAGGTCCTTCGAGACACGGTGACCAGCTCCTCCCCGGCTTCACGGTAAAAGGGTATAGGATGAAGGAGAGCTAAACCCTTATCGGCCCCTGTCCACCACTTACGATCATTTATTCGGATTTCCACGGCTCGAGTCTCCATTTCTGTGACGATCAACTACCGGGAACATTGATGAAAGATGTCAATGTCACGATACATGGACTCGGAGAAATCGTGGCAGGTCTTGACAATCGCAGTGGTAGCTATTCAAAATGGGTTGGTGTATTTTTATTATAGTTATGGTGGTTATACCCTTAGGCAAAAACTTTGACAAGGTTTAAGCTGGAACCTGCATGGATTAGGCGATTAGTTGTCGGGTTCAGGCCAAAAATTGCCTGAATAGCCGGATCAGTGGTCGGATTCTAGCCAGTAACTGCCTGAATGGCCAGAGCACTCGTCAGGTTCTGGCCGGAAACTGCCCGGATGGCTAAAACGGCGGTCGGATTCCAGCTAGAAACTGCCTGGATGGGCAAAGCTTAGGCAGGTTCCAGCCAAAAACTGTTTGAATAGCCAGGTCAGTCGGCAGATTCCAGCTTTAAACGGCCTGAATTGCTAGAGCAGTGGTCAGGTTACGTTCAGAAACTGCACGGATGACCAGTCTATCAGAATCTAGCTGAAAATCTCCTAAGCAGCCAAACCTGTACCCGTAGACGAGGTCGAGATCAAACTGCAAACTATCTCGATGGCTAAACTAGCATGTCTTGACATTTGGACCAGCTGTCGGGTTGCAGCCAGACACTGCTGAGATGGCCCGACTTATGGTCAGAATCTAACCAGGAACTGTCTAGGAACGACTTATAGGCAGAATCTAGCCAGAAACTGTCTAGGTGACCTAACGTATGGTCAAAATCCAGCCAGAAACGATTCAAGTGGCCCTTCTCACGGTCGCAACACAGCTGGAAACTATATGGGCAGCACCAGCAATTCAAATGCAATCTTCGGATACTGATAGATTTCATCTGAATGATAAATTTGTCCACCCCCGTATCTCCCCAAAACTAATCATTATAATTGAGGTTACTATTCAAAGATTACATCCAAGAGTTGACACATTCAATTTTCCCGGGCTAGGTTATACTTCACCGAAAACATAGCTGTTAGAACCAATATTTCCTTCCCAATTAATGCATTCATTATGAAATACTCCACAAAATCGCAACTAACAAATCGACATCCAAGTTATTGATTCATCGAAACCGATAAGGTGACTGAACGTCTCTCCAAAGACACGATTGGATTAAATTAAACAGTATCGGAATAATTCTCATTGCTTATTATCCAATAACCAGGTCTTCCAATATTTTCCATCCCTATTTTCCGTTCTTACGCAAGGCAATTACGGGCACGGTAACAAAGACCCGGTTTTCGCGGGGATTGCATCGGGGATAAGTGACAGGATTGAAACAGAGAGTGGAGAATGAGACGAGTGGTACAATGTTGGAATCGAGGTGGTATCCCAACCCGAAGAGAGTGTTTGGTGAATGGCGAGCCTCGGAGTATTCGAGAGGCCAAGTAACTCTCACCTTCTTCTCATCTACTTTTCCATTCCCACCCACTTCTCGATAATAAAAGAAGGCAGATTAATGCCTTCGGTCTTGAATCCAATCAACATTATTCCGACAATAGTCTACCAGCCAATGCCCTTCGGCTCGGGTGCCAAGATCTGATATTATCAACAGGGAGTCCCTTCCCTCCCCTCTTTTCTTCTCCACTCCCACTTTCCTGACTCTCCCTCGATGTCTTCCTCTCGACTTGAAGATTCCCATACCCAAACACCCTTCACAAAACCTTCACACCCCTGGACTACGTTTCCTCTTAATTCCAAGCGGCTCGATGATAAGTATGCTAACAAGTGAGCTGAACGCACTTCTCCCTTACTTTCTTCAGCCACCGCTGTTATCTATCCGGACCTCGTAGTGTCTCAAGCTCTCGTTCATTCTTTACCCATAGCCTTAAAGCCAAATTAACGCGCAGCTTACGTGTTACGTTAGCGACGATGGAACCATTCTTTGTGCACGTTGTACTGTACCATTAAGTCAGGGTTTTGCCATTAGTCCATCCAGTTTTCCGGGCAGGAAAAATCACCCCTGATCGCAATCGAAGTATCGAGAGACATGAATACATTATTCCTTGTCTTTTTTACTGTACACTGGTAAAAATCCACGGTGTCAAACTGGTGTGGACTTTTTCTCGGTGTTACCCATTATAGTGTTAACAGTAACACTTTTTACGGTGTCAATTTAACACGAGCAGTTTGGTTAAGTTTTTTCTTGTGTTTATCTTCTTTTTTAAAACCGATCGGTCACTTTTACACCGCGAGCGGTGTCAGTTTAACACTCGCTAGTGATAAATCGGCACTGATCGGTGTGACTGACGCGTGCGTGGTTGAGAGCCGATATAAAGAATATCGCGCGCGCGTCATCATATTTGAACACCATTTGTTTAATAATTGTGTGGACCTACATAGACACCGACTTTGTATTGTTTTTAACACCGGATTTTAAATCGTGTAAAAGTTCACTGAGAGAAAAATCTGGTAATTTTAGAAATAATATAGTTGGGCTGACGATAATCTAACTATAAACTATAATTCCCAGGAGGAACGTCTATATTTTATGGTTATAGCAAATATAAGAAAATAGTTAGATCAACCACGAATATAATTTCCAGGAGAAACGACTACATTTTATGGTTATAGCCAATATAATTATAGTAGCAATTATTAAAATGATAAGAGTTTCAAAAACTATCCTAATAGTTTCAAATATACCGTTTTGTTGCATATACGATTTCAACGTTTGTTCCCAATAACCTTGCAAGTATCGTTTATTAAACCATATTATCATCGCTTCAACCATAAAACATTGCAAGCCTTTCCTATATTAGTTTTACCATATGAAAACGTTAAAAAAACGATATGCTTTTTTCTCAGTGTTTTACTGGTGGGTTTACTAAATTTTAACAATATCTGAAAAATTCATATACCTTATGGTAATTCATACTAAACTCGTATATTTTATTTTTACAGAAAATGAAAATTCAATGTACGTGTCGCAAAATGAAAGTGAACTCGTATAAAATACAGCACTTTACTAACGAATTTAGTAGACTGTAGTCCACTAAGACGATTTCGTAACGAATTCAGAAGAATTTTACATCAATTGTACGTTATACTTGTTGAGAATGTTCTCTACTCGTTTCTGTAAACAGGTTTTCTACACTGTGTAGTAAGTTTACTTGAATTTGTTTTTACAGTGTGAATCTTCTATCTGAAGGCCAATTTAATTAAAATTAATATTTTGTAAAAACTGAATATTTATCAGATTACATCCCAAAATAAATTTTATTCACCCGGTTGGTTAGGAATTTTCATACAGAGGTAAATATTTGAGAATAATTTCTATACTCAGGTAGCAAATAAAAAATTGTTGTTCTTATCACAAAAAAAAATTTGTTAAACATCTGAGGAAACTTTTTTTATTTCCCAAAAATTATTTGTCATTTCTTAGTCATTCATATAGTTATCATTAATATGAATGTCATAAAATAATTGCTATCCTATCAAAATTTATCAAAAGGCACAAATGTGATCCATAATTTTTTTAAATATATAAAACGATCATAACTTTTTTTTTACGTTTCCTATTCTATTAAAGGATCCTTTAAAAGTTCTTTCCCAAAACATCTATTTCCCTGATGTAGCAAAATATGCTACGTTGGCAGTTCAATGGTTGATAATAGAAGAATGTCAAAAATTGGAAATTGAGAGGTACAAAAATTTAAAAATCATGAGAAAGCTATCTTTCGGAGATTTAACCTGTTATATTAAAGTCGTAAAGATAGAACGTTCGTGGCGGATCGTTCGTATGCAGAATTTCCATTCAATTCGCCAGGTCCTGAAAAATGTCAAATGGGAATATTAGTGCAGATTTTGCGCACGTGGATTCGACGCAGTTTGCTATAAGACACGAGCTGCTGGTTTAGGAAAACCACGGTGCCTCGCAGGGCTCAGATATAAAGGAAAGCTTGAGGTGTGTATGTGTGTTTTACGAGGACGCAACGCGATAATGCGATGAAAGATGCAAGCGGCGTTCGCTCATGCTCGAAGGATACGTGTAGCCCAACGTCCGCTTCGGTGCTGCTCGATTCCACTGACCATTCGCAGTGTGTTCTGTCCCTCGATCTTTCATGTTCTTCCCTCATCGTTTTACCCTGTCGACATCAACTGTGCGCCGTTTCTCGGCGTTGGACGACCGCACGTTGGTCGCCCATAATATATCAATTCCGTATTCTAATGTCCGGCAGTTAATCCGAAAAGTGCTAACGCCGCGGAAACCCAAAGCTTGCGGCAACGAACGCTGCTTCGCGCTACGATTCGCTGCTGGGACTCTTGCATATGCGGAACCATAGTTTCCTTTTTCTACGCTTAGTCGAAGCTCGGAAATACGAGGAAAATTATAGCTTAGTGTAGGGCTTACGAATTTTCATAAATAAATTAAAATTACCGAATCCGTTTTTATTAAAATTAATATGTTTAAATAAGGGAACCAATAAAAGGCTCGTTATAATCAATCGCAAGGTGGTTTTCGTCTCTGTTGATATTTATGCAATGTTTAAAACGATTGCATATTCAGCGAATAAGATAAAAGTATTATGTAATGGAAAAAAAACATATTAAATTCGAAACATGGAAGAAAAACACTCTGATGTTGAATGCAATAAAAATGTTCATCACAACTAAGTCTCAACGTACCTTCCTTCGCTATTTAAATTTTTTTTTTTAGATTTATTTATAGTCATCAAAGGTCATAAGTGATTTATATCTACATTTTGTGGGAATCACAAGTCTAATAAAAACTTTAATTTTTATTTCTTTTTACTGAATGGATGTGGAACATTCGCAAAATAAAAAGCATTATATTATATTAAATGCACAGAAAAAAGGATTATGTGAAGGGACAGTTCGTCATAACGGTCGCGTCCATGTTTTCTTTGCTGTCTACATTTTAGTCAGAGCTTAAATATATGATGGAAAAAAAACCTTTTCAAACGGCGTATTGTAGATTAAATATGCTAATTTTTTCAGTCACGAATGAAACTTTAAAATACACTTTCATTAAATAAATCCCTTAATATCATTATTAAGAAAAGAATCTAATAATTGTCAGCCTACTATGGAAAGGGGGTTTGAAATAAATCTGGATTTCATATTATTACAATATCAGTGCGAATAATTGATGAAGAAATAAAGATAGATAGATAGGATAGATAGATCTATCTATCTATCTATCTATCTAAATTTAAGCCAGAACTTGAATATATCCAAATATCCAAATATATGATGGAAAGAAAATCCTTTTTCAAACGGCGTATTTTAGATTAAATATGCTATTTTTTTTCAGTCACGAATAAAACTTTAAAATCCACTTTCATCAAATAAATCCCATCTGGCTCCCTAATATTTAAAAAAATGATATACACATTTCTGAAAGATTGCTGCGCTTTGAAAACAACGAACCTACTTTATCGTATCGTAGACCGTAATTTGTTATTTTTTTCTATTTTGTTTTTTCCCTCCTTGGCAATTGCGAAAATTCTATTAAGCTTCGTAACTTTTTCGATAAATAATCCGCGGTCAAGGGGTTAGTTGTGTCAGTGCCTTACCCTTTTGTCGTTTGTGCCACTGTAAGGAAAAGTTTTTTGCCCTTCTACCCTAACGCTGTGTAAAACATGTACATCTCTCGGTGCTTCTCTGTCGCTCCTGCTGCTCTTGATCTTTTCGGAGCACTCGAGTGTGTCGCATTAACACTTTCACACGTAGTTCTCACTTCAGCTACTTCGGTAACGGCGAGCGCCCTTTTCTGCTAGGAATATCCCGACGGGACCACAAACACGCGTTCCCCCAATTATCTTCCTTTCTGGACAGCTACCGAGGTCGACGGAGGATGCGCCCTTTCGATATCGCCGGTTCTCCGATTTCACCATTCCAACCCTCGTATCTGACGCAACCAAATCTTGCACGTATCAGCAACTCATACGTGACGACTTGTGGTCACCGGATTACAGTTGGCTTCTTATCCTTTCTCACTTTCTCGCTCTCGTCACTGTCATTGCGAACCTTGGAAATCAACACGAACAAAAAATGCCGTTGACACGTCACTCGATAAAAAATATACTTACTTCAAAATCAAACATCATCATAATATTCATGAATTTTTGTATGGAAAAATTTTGTTTTAGAAATGTTAGAATTTGCTAAAAAGATTTTACTGTCAACGTATGATATTTTATTCAAATTTTGTAAAATTGCTTTTTGAAATACACAAATTTTCATCCAAAAATTCGACGTGTAATTGCACAAATGGTAGGAATCTATTATGATTAAATTAGATATACATTTTGTTTATACAAGATAATTTCCATAATACCATTTACAAACAGCATTTTCGAAACCACCATTTCGAAAATTAGTTATGTCTTAAAGAGTACAACTTCCTATTTTTTTTCAAAATTATTCGACATTCCAGTAAAGCGTTATATTTATTCAATTGAAATGCAAAAAAATGCACAATCATCCGCTTAAAAATATAATTAATACAAAATAATGGGTAATGTTTAAAATAGCTTTCACGATTTGTTACGGTGACATCTCGTCGAAGTTTGATAGCAAAAGTCTTTTTTATAAAATCTTTTTACATTTGAATAAAAGACATATTAATAAAGAAAAATGAATATCCAATTATTCGCAGCATAAAAAACCAACTGGATTAATTTGTAAAGTGATAGTTCGTTACCACCCTCTTCGATAACGTGGGGACGATTAATCGGCAGCAATTTCACGTTAATTTAATAATTTTATAAAATCGCATCTCGTGCAGATGCGTGGTGCAAATTATATTAGAGAGTGGGTTGAAAAAAAAAATTGTTCGACCAACACAAAGTGACGGGGTGGGGGGAGGGGGGAGGGGGATAGGGGCAAGGGATGTAGACGAGCGATTACCACGAGAAAAACAGGTAAATTAATCCGATAATAAGTTGGGCGGTTACGCAGGATGAAATAATTATAAAATGCATTTCGGACGGTTGGTCGGGGTAGCGACGGCGCTGGCCACGTTACATAATTGGCGAAGGCCGTGGCGCTCAGTAGCGGCAGCATCTCTCTTCTCTCACCCCCCAAATATTTTTTTTTTTAGTTCTCTTTTTCGCCCCCTCAGCAAGGACGATCCTTCGTACGGTTTCGGGATGAAAACAAAAGTCCCCGCGGGAACGAACTATTAAAAAGTGTGCGTCGACTCAAATTTTCTGTGGCAGTAAATTGCTCCCGGGTTTTGCTACCAACTGGCGCACGAGGAAACTCTGAAACGCTGCGAGAGACGAGTCTTTTTCTTCCTTTCCCTCCACAGCGCATCCCACTGTCTCCCAGAGTCTCTCGCGGGCGGCGCTTTCCACGCTCGCCGAGCCATTGGTAGTAGGCGACGCCGCAAGAGCACTCCCCGTTCTCCGTCTCATCCGCACCCTCGTCTTTCTCTCCTCTCCGAGTGTCTCATGAGTTAAAAACGTCCTTTCCCGCTCGACGTGCATCCTATCTCACAATTTGCATAGCCAGGACAATAATTGGCTACGTACCGGTTAATATTGGCCGCTGTATTGAATTCGGGAAGATAGAAAGTGACAAACATGCACCAATAACCGTAATATACACTGTTGAAAAATTTTACTAGAAAATTACCGTGCAAGACTACAAGTTCTAATTCACAACCTGTACAGCGGATTTCTTGTCCATCTGTATTAGATATTCAAAGTAACAAAAAAAAAAACTACTAAAAAAAAGGTATTTCAGAATATGGAAATGTAATATTCCAAAATACATGGAACTCAATTTAAAGAATGTTACGTTTAGTAGGAAACGACAGTTTATTGACCTCTTGACAGTATGTATATATACAATTAAATCTTGATATTTCTCTAATTTCAAGAAAATTAATATTACAAGCCGTCTTCGAATATAAAATGATACGGTGATTTTGGAATACGCACAGTACAAATTCTTCAAGAAGTATTCCGTACTTCGTATGTGACTCATTTTTGTAGTGTGAGTAGCTTAAAATTGTATGACCATGAAATTGTACTTTTCATACAAACATCAAGTCCCCAAGGTTCTGTATACATTAGAGTGTGCCAAAAAAAGCGATATATTTTTTCTTTGCTCTCCGTGCAAAATATCGTAGAATACGTCTTAGTAAAGATCCTGTCAAAAGCGGAGCTCGTAATTTCAATTCTTGGAGGTCCATCATCGCGTTTGAAGTTTTCCCATTTGAATAACACAGGAAAGTGATTTTTTTCCATTTCTTTCTCCCTACAACCTAAGAAAAAATGTTTTGTCAATCAAATTAATGCCTACATCTTATGAATCATTCAATTTCGAACAAAAAATCTTCTTGAGTCGAATTTCCATCTTCAATATTTGGTTTATTACAGAGCCTTGAAATGTTTAATGTTGTAAATTTTCCGTTTTTTTAAATACATTTTCTAGCTAAACTATTAAAGTTAGGATAAAAAGTTGAAGCAAAATTTTGTCGTCCTTCTGACACGCTACAAAAAAGTCGTCGGCGAGTTTTCGTAATCGTTGATATTTACAAAGTTACAGACCAACAAAGTCGTGGTTTTTGTATTTTTAACAGTTATTAAGTAAATTACTGATGTTAGTACAAAAACGTCAATAGGAATTTATTAGAACGTTGAATTTTCTAAAAAATCCGGGTGCAATTTCATGTGTTGCTAACGGTTTAAAGTTAGAGACTCATTTAATCTTATTTTGATGGTTTTTTACGCATATCCGATAAAAAATTTCAAGGCCCTGTAATAAATCAAATATTGAAGATAAAAATTCGACTCAATGGTATTTTTGTTCGAAATTTAATGATTCATAATGTGTAGTCATTGATTTTATGAAAAAAAAATGTCTTCTTAGGTTACAGAGAGAAAGAATGGAAAAAAAAATCACTTTCCCGTGTTATTTAAATGGGAAAACTTCAACCGTGATGATGGACCTCTAAGATTCAAAATTATGAGCTTCACTTTTGACAGGATCTTTACTAAGACGTATTCTACGATATTTTGGTCGGAGAGCAAAGAAAAAAAATATCGCTTGTTTTGCACATCCTAATATACTGTAACGAAAGATATATTAACAAATCCGTTAACGAATATTCAGAATATGATTTTAATATCACATTTTTGGTCATGTATTAACTGGGTAAATGCGGAAATTTAGTAATTTTCATATTTGAAAAATTTATCTTCGCGCATAAAACTTTACTCTATGATACTATTAATTTCACAGTGTATGTCATACTAATAATTATTTCACACACTAGTTTTGTGAATTTTGTATTACTCGTCACAATGAATTTATAATCATTTTGAACAGTGTAGTGCCTTATAGTAAAGTTGCATTATGTCCAATAAAATTAGCAATAATTGTAGAGTGTATATAGCTCTAGTAGCATATTATTGTAATATTGCGACTTAGATTTGCTTTGCATACTATTAAATATAATGTAGTCCAAAATAATATAATCCTTAGGTCAATAATTGCTTATATAGAAATAAATAAATTCGCCGTACAAAATCCTGCAACCAAAACAGTGAAAATCATATGCCAATAACTGTAACAATCAAAATACCTCAAGTAGCCAATCACTGTTATACAATACCTTACGTTCGTCTTGCATCTCATCCAATATAAAAAAAGTCAAGCCAATAATCGGTGATGTTCCAGTAAATATTAGACAACGCATTAAATTTTTTCAAGTAAAAAGACAGGACAATAACTGTAATAAATTATCTCAAGTAGCCAATGACTGTAACAAAACGGAGCAGAGTTTGCTATATGTTGGCACGTAATACGAAAACGCGGGGTCTGAGATAAAAAATTAGCCCCCGTAGAGTTGCAAACGTTTTCACCTTAAATCATATATTTATCGCGACATTAATTCAACCCTTTTAGGTCCAACCCGGGTTTTTCTCATCCCTGGGACAACGGCACTAGAACGTAACTCCTACTGCTTCGTCGTCGTCGTCGTCGTCGTCGTGTGTTTTATGCCCACACCCTCGACAACCCTCTTTTCTCTCGGTCTCACTCTCTTTGTCGGTTTGCCACGTCGTTTCCTCGAGCTCGGCTCTCTCAGACCCTTTAGAACCACCCCCCCAACCCTCTCGCCCCGAAAGCACCCCCCACCTCCGCACGACAGCCCGTTACCTCGCTAATTTCTCAGATTCAAGTATTTTTATGTAACGCCAGGAGGGCGAATGCTGCCAACACCACCACCACCCTCGACGAACCCGTCCGGACCGTCCGCTAAATCCTCTCGTTTATTATTTAGAGAGGACCGAAACTCGTGTGGCTTTTTCTTTTCCCGCTTATACTATATATGTACTCCCTACTCCCTACTCACCCTTGCCAACCCTTACTGAACGTCTACGTTCACCCAAAGTGTCTCTGTATTAAGTGTATGCATGTATGCAAGGATATGTATATTTTACATTCAAGATAATAACTATAAAATAAGTTGTACCCCAAGTAAAATAATTATATTCAGTCTGATAACATGGAGTTAGTCATATGTAATCTGCGACAATTGGATAGACGATTAATATATGAAACCGAAAGATGAAGTTGGCTCTATGTATAGCTTATGTATAAATTGTATATAGCGCGTATACAGCCTATATATACGAGATACTATGTACGAGAAAGCCACCCAAACAAAACAATTTCATGTAAAGTCTAAAAATGGGGTTTAGTAATTATGATAAACACACCAATTAAATTTTAAAAAATAAAATTCTGGCGAAATATGCCATGTTTATAATTTTTATGAAACATATTATATCTCGGAAACGATTAATCTTATAAACATCTTTAAAAACGGAATGAGGCATTTTTTTCATGGCCCATGAGAAAAAAATTGAAATTCAGTATGTCATTTTTATCTAATATAGCGTGGCGAAAAATCGAATAAAAAATTATAAAGTGAAAAATTCTATCGAATGTAAGTTCCGTTTTGGGCCATCGAAAGAGAGCTTCAACCGATGTAATTTGGAGATTCGTACGGACATGTTGTTCGATATTTATTTTTGAAAAATATTGTAAGCTGCTTAGAACTCGATACTTATTTTTTAAGAATATTGTAAGCTGCTCAATGTTCAATATTTATTTTGCAAAAATATTGTGAGCTGCTTAACTTATAAACTTTGAAGAGTCCTACCAAAAGAAAAGAATAATAATAATTGGACATTCACTTACAGAATTTGCAACAATTTTATTGTTGCCGATATCCGAAGACCTTTTTGCACGAAAATATATATATTCGTTGATATTGCCATAAAATCATGCCTGAAATTACGGAATTACTTCTGAATTAACTTTTTTGTGGGACATGAAAAAAGCAAAAAGGCACAAAAAATGTACAACATGTTACAGATTTTTTAAATTGAAACATATACTTAATTCATTGCAAATTACACAGAGGGCCATATATTTCTATTTATTATTGAATAACAATTATTTTTACACGTCTTGCGATTATCAACTTACTCGGTGAATCTCTACCACGGCTCGAATCCTTGTTGTGCGGGTCTCTCGTACCTATTTAGCTGTTGTATTGTGGTTGCGTTATGTAGCAACATTAATTAGGTCAATTATGTTGACTTGCCTGTCCGATCCATTGTTGATATTATCTTGTAATTGGGTTGTTCATACTGTTATATCGTTCGTATTAGCATTAACATTCACCTAGTTACTTGATCAAACCATATTGTTCTATACATATAATTACTGCAACCATACACGAACTTCGCAGACTATCCAAATGTGGTTATGAATGATAACTTTGGTTATCTCTTTTGATATGAGCGCTCAATCAATTGCACCATCATCTAATTGGTTCTTAGCCCGTTAAATATTTTTCAAAATAAACAATACATAACAAGACATATTTCGTAAAATGAAAATACAATATCGCTGACAATTTTTTATTTTTTATTGTTTTTGTAAAACTATAAATTGACGAACTTATTTTTGGTTAGATTAACAATAAAATTTTCCTTGCAGCTGGTAGACGTAATTTTTCGTTGTGGAAAGTGCAAAAATTTGAATTGGTTTATTTATCAGTGGTACATTTAAGGGATAATAAAAATTCTAGAACAAATCAACATGAAATAATTGAAAAATCGAATTTCATTGAATTTACATTATGGTGGGTTAATAAAATACCCCGATTATTCTTGCAGGGGTAATAAATGATGGAGCAAATGAGAAACGATTTTATTATTAATAATTCTGAATTGGAAGCTGCTATTTAAAAATTTATAAACGACGAACGAAAATGACAGTTTCATGAATCAAATCATAATTTTACTTCAATCTTAATCCCATGCGAAGATTTTAATATTGTTAGCTTGAAAATTCTACCTAAAATACATATAAATGACTTGCACAAAAATTATATTACCATACAAGCCATAAATTTCTACGACATTGAATTACAACAAAAAATTAATTCTACAAGTCTAATCAATTTATCATAAAACCTTCCATCCTCTAAAAATTAATTTAAAAAATACGTAAAAAAATTTTCATCGCTACTTTTGAACCCTTCATTACGTTTACATTCAATTGAATCCATAATACTATCCTACAGTATATACATCAACATTGTATCACATTTATAGAAGAATTTTCCGTCAAATCAGTTACTGAACTTTTTTCTTTTTTTTTAAGCCAAATTTAAATACCTTTTCCTTACTTTGTCGATGTTTCTTTAGTTTCTGTACATGGTTTTAATAAAAATCAAAACACATATAAAACGTTTCGAAACACTAAAAAAAAAAAATCAAAAAACAAAAAATAATAGCAGAGAGTGTTTTATATGTATCATATTTTTTTTATTCCTCCCATTTTGTTTAACTTTCACATTGCCTCGGACTTTTCAATTTTCCCAGGCAGGAAACTCGATATTCGAGATGCTCTGTTCCGTTTTGTAAGCAAATTCCCGCGGAAAGAGACAACTATTGTTTATTATATAAATACATATTTGGTGTACAAACCAGCCCTGTTCATATAAGCCGGTGTCTATAGTTATATTAGGTAGGGATACTCAATACGTATACATTGAATACTATGTGTAAAGCCGGCTGGGCCTTTATTTTTGACGGCTCGGTTTTGTTGTCATAGGACTGACGAGGCGGACCCGTTGGTAGGTACGTTCATCGGGTTTCCCCTACAGAAATGATGACTGGCTGCATATAACGTTCGTTTGTAACGCTTGCTTTCGTTACTTCCGATTCTGTGCCTCCGTTGCTACCAGAGAATTTTATTCGACGCTGCAATCCTCCAAGGAACGTAACCTTGTTTCACAACAAATGCACAATGGCTGCTAAAGTATTTGCGTCAAGGTCCTCACGTGTTTTTCCCTATGATATTAGTTCTTGTCATTATTCTGTACTTCGCTCGTGACGAAAATCTCGCCAGTTTACTATAATGGAACTGAGAGAATATTTTCTTACGACCCTACTTAAGCCCTTATGTCGTGTCGGGGGCACAACCCTTTCGCTTCTAAGCTGGGCAGATCAGTGTTGACAATTTTCTTAGAGACGCATATGAAAGATTTTTTTTTAACCAGATGACAAGTTTGATTTAAATAGTGTCTTAAGACACACCGATGAACGAGATTTTTGAGCTACTGTTATTTAAGAAACAGAATTTGCTGAAATTATTTTAGATTTTTATTTTGCGATAGTCTCAAGTTTTTAGGTACAGTAATATATACGGAATGAATGATACCACACATTTACTTTTTATAAAGTGATACATTTTTTTCGATATCATTGTTGATAAAAAATGATGCCGTACGCCCTTTTACAAATGATTTACTCTTCAATTGGACAAATGAAAAGGGTTCTAATAAATAAATAAATACATTATTTTTAACAGCACCAGAACTATATTTATCCTTAATATATTTGATCGCTCCAATACCGTTAACGAATACAGTCTCATGTGGAAATCCATTTATTTACAACAGCACTAAAATGTTACTTATCATTAAAATACAAAATAATGTCTAATCCGTTTTTTAATCATTTTCTCTCTTGAACATAATCAATGGAACACATTCCAATTAAAAAATGCACATTTCCCCAACTACACTAGAATAATGATAATTACTAATATATATAAAAAATTTAGAGAATTTTATGTCAGGACATTCAGAATGGTCCAAAACATCGAAGAAAAGTGTCCAGAAAAATTATCCGGATGTATGTGTGTGTCCTATTCATACATTATCGAATTTGTTTAAAAATTTCCGATTTTGTAGCACTTTTAATTTATTGAAAAATGTCTGTATGTTCGCTAGTTTCCTCAATTTTTTTGCTAATAAACCAATAGTTTTAGACAAACAAACTTCTTACATTTCTGGAAAAATGAAGCAATAAATAATGAAGCGGTTTTGGTTTCATAGACTTAAGAATAAAAAATGAAAATTTTTAAAAATTAAACATAACTTTGACCAAACTTGCTCACGTCTTCTGCCAGATAAAATAAATATCCAATTTCAGTAAATATCGAACACTTCAATTCTTACCTATGAAAACTAATGCAGTTTAAATAGGACTTCATGAGCTTGAACAGATTTCAATCAAATTTCCTAGGCAGAGTTGGTGAAGATTGTCAAAGTGATTCAGATTTTATGAGAAACTAAATTTAAAAAAAAATCACTACGTTATCAACCACAGCAAAAAAAAACTCAACACTAAAATAATTTGTCCAATCACTGTCACCATAACCTCAAAAATAAAAATAAAACCAAAAAAAAAAAACAAAACCCAATATTCCCGCGCTTATTAATTTAAAAAAAGCTTTCTTTTACACTGAACCTGATCGTCGTCGTCGTGGAGGTACGAAACGTAGTAGCGGCGGCCGTCGGGCGGCTGTGCGAAGCGGAGAAGGAACGAACAAACTGACGGACGGCGGAGAGCGGCGAGGGGGGAGGGGGGGGGGCAGGCGCGTCGCGGCGATGACGATGACGCGTATAGGTACCGCTACATGCGAGTAGAGGGGAAAAAAGAGAGTGAGACGTAACGTCAAGTGCGAGAGAGTCGAGCGCGCTGCGAGGGATTGACTCAGCGCAGCGAGTGAGACGGATATGCCAGCTGTTCGCCGCCGCTCGTGTGTTGCTTCGCTTGGTTCGCTCGCTCGCACGCACAAACGGGGTGCGCGCGGGCGGGAGGCGAGGAGGGGACTAAAAGCAGGCCTGTTGGTTGGTTTCAACTATATTTGTTTATATTTACACAATAAGCAACAGGGCCCGGCGGGTATGCCCGTCCGCACAGGCGGCAGGCCAGGCGAGTAGCACCATCGGCAACCCGACTCGCCTCGTCGTCGTCGTTCGTTCGTTTGCTCGGTTCAGCCGCTTCAACCGCCTCGAATTCTCCCGCTGCCTTTAGTGTTTAGTTGTCGCTCGACTAAACTCCCTCCGTAAAAGGTTCTTCCTCGTAGCGTAAAAAAAAAAATCACTATCTTTTGCCTAATACAAAGTGAAAATCGGTAAAAATCGGTACGGGTGAATTTCGATTTTTCTCGGATCGGTCACGTGACCCCGGCTCGTTGCCCTCTCCCCTTGCGACTCGCTAATTTGGCAGACGCGTGTGCGTACGTGTCGAGACCGGGCGCACGTGACTCGGATATCTCACCGCGATCTGTCGATCGGTACGGATACCGATGAATTTTTTTTTTCCACGAATAATCAGCTGACGAATGTGGAATTTTTTAATAAATTAATTTCCGACTGCGAAGTAAAAGGTGTTTGACTTTGTCGGATTTTATATGTATTGTGCTACTTTTTTCGTGCTATTGAATATTTATCGCGCGTGTCTGCGTTATTTAAATACGAAGAGGCGATTTTTGTTTTTCTGGGAAATAATTTGGTTTTAGTAATTGCTTCGACATCCCCCGCTGTTGAGTTTCTCTCCGGGGACGTGGACCTTTTGGAAAGTGAGTTGTTTCACGTGTGCGCTGTAGGACATCGTCAGAGGGATACCAGGAAGCGAGAGGAATATTTTTTCAGTGACTCGATGATTTTTCGGGTACACGACAGATCCTCCGTCGACTCAGTTACTTTTTTTTTTTGTTTTTTTACTTATGCGAGCGAAAATGGTATTGACGTGATTTTGAAAAATTGACAGGAATTACAGTGATCATATAGTGTGTGTCTGTGTGTGTTTGTGTGGTTTTTTTCCATTAATTCTTCACGTGGGTGATTTATTGTGTGGGTGGTGCATGTGCACGCAGATGACGAGAAAAAAAATGATGGCGTGATTCCAGGACGATGGCATAATGGATCATGACACTGACGGTGACGGTGCTATCAACTTGTCAACGTCCCAACGACCCTCCGCCTCAACCACCCCCAATGGTGACGTTTCAGCCTACGGCCAAGATCAACAAGACAACGATCAGGTATTATTATTGTTGTAACTAATTAAACGACTAACTGCACGAAAATATTGCATGTCTTGATTTATTTTTCTTCTTTTCCTACTTTCCTTCACCTGCACCGATGTAACAAATCATTTTTATATTTTTCGTAATTAGCGAAAACAGTTGAGATAAAATTTGGAAGAAATCTTCTAGCTTAAGAAGTTATTGCGGATGCTGATTTTTTAGAAATTTTTTGACAGTTATATTATGCGGATGTATTTGCAATTTTCAGGCTTTTGATTTATTTGATCTGCGTAGAATACAAATTAATATTGTCGATTTAAGGAATAGGAAGTTCTCATTAGAAAATTGGATTGTCAAAGAATTTGGCGCTTTTATTTATAAAAATTTATGTATGGTGAAAAACTTATTTTCATTTCTAAGGCGCATGTGATTCAATGCAACATCGCAACATTAAATGAGTTGGTTCATGTTTTTATAATATCAAATGAAATATTACCCGGATAAAAAAAATCCACTTAGTATTTCATTGGAAAAAAAACAGAATAATCATCTATCTTACTTATGGCATCTCAAGTAACAGAGATGGATTTCATAAGAAAATTAATATTTCTACAAATTGCCAACCAATTCAAAATGAAATTGAACAATATCCTCCGCCATTCTTATTATTATTCGAAATCAATTTTCCTCGCACCGTTTATCGGGTTTTCCATTGAAAAAAATAAGAATAATAATCTTATTCATGACATCCCAAGTCACAGAGTTACATTTAATAAAAAAATTAATAATTCTACAAATTGCCAACTAATTAAAAAAATTAAATATAATAATAACCTCCGCCATTCTCATTATTATTCGAAATCAATATTCCTGGTATCATTTATCGGATTTTCCATTTGTTGTAAAGTGTTTGAATTTTATTATGATTTAAACTTTCCGAAATACGTAAAAATGGTGATTTGATATAAAAAGATCAAATGAATGATGTGGATGACGCATTCGTGATAACATTTACTACCAGTTTTGTGTGAAATCTTTGCTGCTCCTTGAACCGTTTTAAGGATATATGATACGTACAGTCCCGCCAAAAGTGAGTTTCAGAGACAATTTCGATCACTTCCCGATGGGATAAAAATCGGAAAAAAATAATGCATAAAAAACGTGCTGAAATAATTGATTTCGCATAATAATAATCCCAAAATTTTATTAACAAATTAGTGCAATAAACACTTGTTCAACAAACAATCAGTCAGCCTAACTTTTTTTCTTACGAAAATTATATGTTAATTTATTTGAATGCGTACGAATTTTTTCAGATTTTTTTCATTATTTTGATTTTGATTTTTTTATTTTGAAAAATGCGCAGAATATAATAAATTTTGGATATGCGTTTTGCGAAAAAATCTGAAGTGCAGTAAATGGTTTTATGCTGAACACATATCCAAAATTCGTTATTTCGCGCACATTTTTTAAAATAAAAAAAATCAAAATCAAAGTAAAGAAAAAAATCAGAAAAAATTCGTAAGCATTCAAATAAATTAACATATGATTTTCATTTTAAAAAAAGTTAGGTCGACTGATTGTTTGTTGAACAATTATTTATTTCACCAATTAGTTAATAACATTTTGGGAGTATTATTATGCGAAATCAATCATTTCAGCGCGTTTTATATGCATTATTTTTTTCCGATTTTTATCCCATCGGGAAGTGATCGTAATTGTCTCTGAAACTCACTTTTGGCGGGACTGTACGTATACATACATCCTTAAGAAGGGTGAGGGGGTGATAAGCCGGGGTGAAGCGATACTTTCTTGCAACTGTGGTTTGACATCAGAAACGCCATAAAATCGAGGCCCCTGATTTTAAATTCAATTCAAAATCCCGGTGGGCGTGATGTGCCGCAAGCTTCGCGATCTTGAGAACGGCCAACGCTGAAGGGCTTATATACGGTATGTATACGCACCTCCTACTCGGTATACTGCAGTATAAAGCCGTGGCTAAAGTGGCGGCAAGGGAAACAAATGTTTTATGGCCCTTAAAGCGCTCTTTTCGACGGCTCGAACGCGCTCGCAGTCCGAGAAAAGGGATGTATATTATACGGGCACACAGGTTACCCGCACCGGGGCAGCCCAACGATGCGTATACTGCTTTGCCGCACCGCGCCAACCACCGGCATCCAGCACGAGAAACGAGTGTGAAGCTCTTTTGCGCGTGAATGCGTGAATGCGTGCATGCGCGCAACAACCCTCTAGATAGTATGTAGCCAGCGGTATTGGCTGGCCTCTGTCGAAACCCAGTCAGATCTCGTATATGTGCAAAATAGCGAGGATATAAAAAAGACGCAGTAAGGAATACTTTCTACTTTGACAGATGTAGAGTGATCGCTTTATACACGTATTATCAAGAGACGCGGTATAGCGTCGCGACGCCAAGTATTAAAATATGATTTTCTGATATTTTCCCCAAAAATTTATGATTTCTTAAAGACCTTTCACGTTTCCGAATAAACTTTCCTTGATTTTTTTGTGTTCCTTGAAAATTCGTTAATGGCGAATACCTATGTTTTGTTTGATTTCTTAAGAAAAATCTTGAAAAGTTTTTCTCAAGAATTAGCTGGCCTGTGACAAGTCTCAGTGAAATTTCGTATACTACGCAAAAAAGCGAGGATTTTCTTCTACTACTTCTACTTTCTACTTTGACAGATGTATAAATAACGCTTTTATATGAACGTATTATATGATTTTCTAATATTTTTACCAGGAATTAATGATTTTTTAAAAGACTTTTCACGTTTCCGAATAAACTTTCCTTGATTTTCTTGTGTTCTATGATCGTATTATATATGACTTTTGGATGTTTTATAAAGGCAACTAGTGGATTCTTAATTAAAAGAATCTGAAATATTATGATGAATTGTTTTCATAAAAAATCTTCTTTCATTAAAAAAATATTATGAAACATTCTTGGAAAAAGTTATTTATTATAAATAATGCTTCATAAAATTAATTCGACATGAAAAGTTCTTTATGAAAATAATTGACTATGAAATAATTGAAATGAAATAGTCAATTATTACTAAAAACGCAAGCTTGATTAAAAAAGTCAGCAAAATGAAATCTAATGGTACAGAAAATTTTAATGGATAATTGACTAAATATACTTAATTTCCACTTGACTTCCAATCTACTGCAAATGTACAGTCATTTAACATAAGAATTGTACATTTACACGGTACGCATAAAGACTTACAAATTAATTCAATTTAATATAACGGAAAAAAATATTTTAGAGACTGTCCATAATTCCTTGCATATTACTGATGGTCCTCAGTATAGAAAATCCTTATTGAGAGTTTTGAAAACAGGAAATGGCCTGCAGGACTTAAGAGCGACTCTTAAGAAGGTTGAGAGTTCGGATTCCAGTCCTTATTCTTGAAACTCTCTATTTCTCTCTCTTCTTCTCTCGTTTGCTCACTGATACATCTGTTCCAGTGCATTGCTCGATTTTCGACAGATTTTGTTGCACCCCTCGCCACACATGCATCACGTGAGTTTTTTCGGCGTCCTTGTTGTTGTTTAAATTTTTAACCCTTCTATACGCTTTCGAAATTATGATCATGAAAATTAGCATACTTTTCTCGAACATTTATTAATAACTCCACGCCATTATTAACATTCATAATGAATATTGTATATTATATTTTTTGTAGCTCTTTGTAGCTCTTTGTAGCTCTTAATACTTTAATTTTTGCAAAGTTGAACTTTCAGTTCGGACTGTACATGCAAAATATTGATAAGCCAACCAATGGAATAAAAAATCGCATAAATCGTAATTTAATATGAAAAAATCGGATAAATATTGTGGATGAGTCATGTGCGGTAAACTCATCTTCGGTTTTATTTAAGCTGCCTCCACAACGGTCTAGTTTTTCAACCTCTCTTTTCCTTTCTTTGTTTACTTTTTGGACACTGAGAAAAAATTCTGGTATCACTAACCATAAAGTGAAAATTTGTTTCTTTTCAACCATCGAAATAACTATTTATTACCTATGATAATAGTTTCAAGAATAAAAAAAGTAGAAATTTGCAAATTGTTCTTTCATCATTTTTGGTATATATTCATTTCCACAAAGTTACCTCTATGAGGAAAAATGCTAATCGATTTTGCCTTCCTAACAGACAAAGCTTTAAAAAAAAAAAAAAAATAATAATAAGGAAACAATTTGCAAAGTTTAGCTTAGCAACTTTTTTTTTGTCATAAAAGTTACAATTTTGAAAAATCTAAACCACACAACAAATTATAATGAAACTCTGTACCTCTTATTGCCGAATACTACTGATACAAGTATAAAATTTTAATCCGCCAACTTATATTTTGCTGAAATTAATGCAACAACATCATTTTGTCTACAAGTTAAAATTCTGAGTTATTCAAACCATGTTTCAGATTATGACGGAACTATGTACTAATCATCGCAAAATAGTACAGATTTCATCTATGACTAAAATCCGAACCGATTTCGGTCAAATTCAATACCAAACAACATTAAGAGTACTTGCACTTATAGTTGTTTATCAAAATATTAATAATTTTACGAAAGCTAGGGCGTATACGTCGTTAAAAAAAATAATTCAAATAGCTATAAAATGAAGATGTCTGCATACATTTCGTGAAAAATTGCAACGATAAAAAACGAACTGCTGCTTCACTTGTGTGTCAAATTTTACCTCAATCGGTTAAACGGTTCTTAACTTACAGGTGATGAAAATTTCGAAGCCCTGGACATACACATACATACTCACATTTTTTGTTAACCATTTTTCTCGATGATTTAAACCATTCTGAAAGTCCCGACATGAGAGTCTAAAAAAAAAATTTCAACGAAGATTCCTCTACGAGGAAATGCAAAAAAAATTTGAAGACAGCTGTAAAGAGGATATGTTAAAATTCCAATTTTTAACTATTCTTCCTTTACGAGGAAGACATTAGTTATTTATTTTGGCTTCCTCATAAAGATAGATTTGTTAAAAATTGATATTTCATAATATCCACTTTACAGCTGTCTTCAAATTTTATATGAGAAAGCAATGTGCAAAGTTCTACTTTCCATCTTTTTTTATCTCTTCAATTATCCAAATTCTGTGCAGCTATGAAACACCCTCACATCGCATTTTGATGAAGTACAAATTTTTATCTTACTCTCTTAACTTTTACGGAAGTTGTGAGCGAAAATGTACATTTATCAAATAATTAAAAATGCCATAAAATCCGAACGACTTTACCGATCGGCACTAAATTTCGTACATAACAGGGCTGAATGGTATTTTTCGACTGTAGAACATTTCGCTTCATTAGTTGGGATTCGACGTGATTAAAAAAAAAATTTGTTTCTTCAAAAAATTCAAAATTCTATAAAACCGTAACCGCTTTACCGACTTCGCTGAAATTCAATACCAAACCTCACTCAACGTGTCTTTATTTATGAAGAAATATTTAGCTAAATTGGTGAATTTTTACGAAAGTTAGAGCTATCTCGACATTTTTTTGAAAAATTAAAAATTCTATACAATCTGTATACATTGATACATTTAATTAAAAATCACGTCAATTACAAAGTAGTCAATACTCTAGTTGCGTGCCAAATGTGAGCTCGATCCATTCTGCCGTTCGTGAGTTATGGACAATTGAATTTTCGGTGTCTGGAACATACATACACACACACATACATACATACAGACATATTTTCTAGGCCACTTTCCTCGACGTTTTAGGTGATTTTGCGAATGTTGACATGAAAATCTCGAAAAAAAAAATTATTCACGAAAAAAAAGCGTCCTCTATGAGGAAGCAAAATAAATAGTTGTCACATTACAGTTGACTGTACTACTACGATTTCTCTGAGTGCGTGATTACTGACACATTTGTCTGTGTACACCGCTCGATTTCCGACAGATTTTGTCTTCAGCCCTTGTCAAGGACCTGGCGAGTTTCCCTGGCGCCGTCATTGTTGCTTAGTTTCTTGGACTTTCCTGTAGAAACCGCAGAGAGCGACGGCGACACAGGCACAAGATCGAAATCCCACGGCGACGTTGGCTGACACTGTTTATAATTTAAGGAGATCCACCGCGCGACCCGACTCCACTCAAGGAGGGTGGCTGTCGAGGTTTCCGTCGCAAGCCTCGAGAGACGTGAGAACGGGAGTCAACTCGCGGCTTCCTTCTCTCTCTCTCCCTCTCTTGAATATATTGTCATCTCCAAGAACTCTCAGTTTTCGTTGAATCAACGTAACTTGCTCTACTTGAAGATTTTACTGATCTTTGATACGGATTTTTTACATATTTTTGTGGTACAAGGATCCGATGTGAAAACTTAAGGCAATAGCATCGATAGTCAAGAGAATCGAGTATTATAATTGAAATGTCGATTTGAACCATTTTGCATACAAATTTGGTGGAAGATGTTAATGTAGATTTATTGCGAGAACTGGGTTACTATTTGTTAAGATCAATCTTATAGATTTTCGCTATGTTAAATATGAGCTTTGTAATCGAAGTTTACATTTATTAATATCGACTCCTTATTTAAAATCATTCAAAACAGTTCCGAGTCTCAGAACTTGCTCGACTTGACTTTATCGAAGGTACCACCTTGACGGGCAGACTTAATTATGGACACTATAACAAATATTTTTTCACGTTTCCATTTATTGACAGACAAAAAGTAAGAAAAATTTACTTACTTTCAAGAATCTCCGTTTAAAAGCGCTATGGAAATAGTAGCATAAAAAAAGTAAAAACTTAACGACTGACCTTTGAAAAACTCACAAAAAATTACCTCATTTTCCACATTCAAAACTTCCCCATTTCACTAATAAAAAATGAATCCTAAAATAATACAATTTTGAAATCCGTATTTACCCAATTTTTAATGCGAAAAACATCAAGAAATGAATAAATCTGCGTTAAAAATGAATTTATTAAACAAACTGATGAGAGGGTACAGCTGGCAATAAGTAAAAAAAATGCCAAAACGAGTGCTACTTTCATGCAGAATCATCGAAAACCAAAAAATGAAGTGATGTCCTGGAGATAATCAAGAAATGATCTAATTTGCCTTAAAAATAAATTGATTCAACAAACTGGCGAAATGGTACAGCTGACAATAAGCGGAAAATTGACTAAAAACGAGTGCTACTTTTGCAGAATCATCGAAAAACGAAAAAATGAAATAATGAACTGGTAATAATTAAGTAATGAACAACTCTACCTTGAAAATAGTTTATCAAACAAATTACTAAAAAGTACAGCTGACAATGAGCAAAAAATTACAAAAATTAGTTCTACTTCTGCAGCATCATATTTTAAACAACCCAAAAAAAACATCACCTAGAGATAAACTTGAAATGAACAAATCCGCCTTTGAAATACATAAACTCACCGCAGGGTTACAAAGTTGGAGCTGACAAGTTAAAATTTTGCAGATGCAGATATCTTCGGGGTCGTAAAAAATCGCTATTTATAAAGGCACGTAAAAAAGCACAAGGCTAAATAACGTGAACTGTATTAGAAATTTTACCGGGATTCTCACGAAAGATTTATTCGTCTCTTTCATATCTCGGAATTCTCAAAAGTATTGACGGTTCTCCCCTAAAATGCAAAGAGATCTCATCGAGGGTGAGAAAAAGAAAGGGCAGCGAAAGAACGTTGCGTGTACGGAAGAGAGACGAATGAGAAGAAATGAGAATCAAGTCTCTGAGTAAAAGACAAGCGAATTCTCACCTCCCTGGTCCTTTGCCTTCGTGGAGCCCTTGAAATCGCAAATTGCGGATAGGCTGTCCTTTCCAATCAAGCGTCTGTGCTGGCCACCCCCTTTTCTTCTCCCGTTCTTTATCATCGCTCCCCGCAGCCCCTTAACCCGCTTGGCGCTGCTCGTTTCGAATCCCCTCGAAGTGAAAGAGCTCTAAGACAGGGAAAAGCCAACCGCTTCACTGTAACACACTTTGCTATGAATATCGATGCCTTCGTTCCGTCGCAACAGTTACGAGAAGAAATTCAAACGCGACTCGTAATTGAAAGAATTTTACCAATTTTTTGCAATGTCCCATAATCAGCCCAAGTAATATACGACATACAGCTGCTTGAGTTATAAACATTATTGGATGGTACGCGTGTCACTCTTGAGATTACATAAAATGACGAAATATTAAGAAACTCATAAGGCTCCAACATAAAATACACCCGGAAAAAAAATGCTCGGTCGAATAAAAATTTCAAACATATTTTACGTAATATTATTACGACCGATTATTATCAGCATTATGAACATTATTTACGTAATATCATTGACCGATAAATTTTTATTTATATTGATCATCGGATTTTGTATATGAATTGATGAAGTTTGGATCAATACTCGAATATTCTTTATGACTTATGCACAGTATGCGGTAAGTGAAAATTTTTGGCACTTTTTAGCACGTTTTTCTTCACATGTGGTAACAGAATAATTATTTTTATTTTAAAGATTTTTTTTAGCATATCTTACTTTGCTTTTTTTGGCGTGATATGGTCTTAGTATTTTTTTTTTTTACAATAGAAAAATACGAAATTTTTAATTCAGGTTATGTTTTGTGAAATGAGTTGATATTAAGGTATTCATTATTTGAAATTGCCTAAAATTATTATTTTTTTTATAATTGGAAGAAAATAATTATTCTTCTTAAATCGAGTATCTTTTGAATGAATTTTTGGAGTTGAAATTTTGGATACTCTTAATAACACATTTTCGTCCACATATATTAGCAGAATAATTATTCCTATTTTATAGATTGTTTTACCATATCTTATTTTATTTTTTTGGCGTCACATGGAATTTCTGTTTTTTAAAATCTAAAATTACACAATTTTCAATTCGGGTTATGTTCTATGAAATGAGTTAGCATTTAGGTATTCAGTATTTAAAATTGGCTAACATAACTAGCGAAATTATTATTTTATTTTTCAAATTGAGTAATTCCTTGAATGAATTCTTAAAGTTGGCTTTATTGATCTTGGTATGTTTATTTATATTTATGAAATGAGTTTCTATTAGGTATTTCCAATGTTTATAATTACCGCTCACTTGTAGCAATTCATTGTTAGTTATTTCGAAAACGAAAGTACACCGTTCGATAAAAGTTTGGTATAGATTTGGAGATACGATAAAATAGTATCGTTTATCCATAGCTATTTATGGCTCGTTACAATCGGTATCACATTAGAAGTGACAATTTGACACAGCCATGAAAAGACGCTCGTTAAGGTTAGATAACAGAAATTATGTAAACCTTGGATTGCAGACGCACATTTGTTCTGTTGACATTGGAATTACAATGTATCTCTTTTGTGGACATAAAACAACTGTCCAAATAGTATTATCGCACATACTAAAAATCTACGCTTTAGATTTCATAAATTTCTCGAAATACTACAATACAGAATTCGCAAGCAATTTTTTTTATTATCATTGAAAATGTCAATAATTTATCTAAATGTGAATATGATGTTCGAAATCAAATATGTGTAAGGCACATGGTATTGACGAGTCTTGACCTATTTAGTGCTAAATTCATACAAGCCAATGTGTCAAAATTATTCAAAACCAGCTCGAAACATGTGACACATTCATGTTCTAATTGAATAGATAAATAAATCATTAGCAATCAACACACAGCGAAAAATAAAAAAAATTCCGTTGAATCACATTCTCGTACCAACAAGTAAAAGTGTTAGCCATTTTTAGGTGTAATCCAGATTTGATGTGGATTGAACTTCTATAAATAAGAATGTGCCTAGTGAGTTTTAAGCATCTTTTGTTAATTTTATAAGTAAAGACGGCGCAATTCTTTACAAATGCCTTTCACAAATGAAGTTTTAAAATACTTCCCTCAAATGGTATATTATATTTTTCAAAAAAATGTATTGTCATTAATAGCAAATGGAGTTGTCATTTTACGAATACAATATATTTTGTAAGAGTCAATACTGTCAATTTTTCTTATATGTGATTACATTCATAATCACATTTTTTGAAAATTATAATTTCCTCGCACAAAAAGTTTTTGTCAATATTTAGAATTTTTTTTTACAATAACAAGAACCATAAATCATAATCCGCTTTTCAAAATAAATGAAACGTGTTAATATCACGAAAATTTGTAACCCGATACCCGTGCAGACAATTACTAGGGATGCCTTAATCAGACGCAGTCGTGAAATCTATCAAGTTCTGACTATATTACATTCATTTTATTTTACACTTCATATTACAGTCATTTAAATAGACAAAAAAATTATATATTCATATGATTTGAATGGTTGAGCTAAGGCCCTGCGCAACTAAACCATCCGGAGGGTTCTAGGTTCGATTCCCGTCAATATAGAAAAAAAAGTAATATTCTTTTTCAGCAATTAAGGATGTATGATGCGTACAGTCCCACCCAAAATGGACAGAATGTAACAAATTTTGGATATGCGTTGTGCAATAAAATCTTGAGTGTAGTAGATTGTTTAATGTAAACGAACTAATATCCAAAATTCGTTATTTCCCGCACATTTTTGAAAATAAAAAAAAACCAAAATCAAAATGAAGAAAAAAAATCTAAAAAAATTCGTATTCATTCAAATAAATTAACATATCACTTTCATTAGAAAAAAAGTTAAGTTGACTGATTGTTTGTTGAACAATTGTTTTTTTCCACCAATTTCCTAATAACATTTTGGGATTATTATTATTATGCGAAATAAATCTTTTCAACGTTTTATATGCATTTTTTTTTCGATTTTTATTCCATCAGGAAGTGATCGAAATTGTCTCTGAAACTAACTTTTGGTGGGACCGTACGTATCTTAATATCCTTAACATCCTTAATATTTACCATCGTGTAGAGAAAGCCGAAATATCTCATTAAAAGTGCAACATTACTCAACTAAATCATAACAAATACATATGTTTAAATTAAATTTCCTCATTATTTTAGTAAGGAGTTAATAGGGCACGCTTCCGGGCCTTTAAAGACCCCGGAAAAAAAAGCGTGACCATCCTTTAGGAAACCCTATAAGGCCCCTAATATAATTAGGGAAAATGAATCAGGGCCTTGGCAAAACCCTAATAAGATTTCTTCACGGGTATATTACAAAACTATTTTTCACCTTTTATTAATGCTTGTACTCAAGACGTTATTTTCTTAAACATTTACGTCGAAAGGGTTGAAGACAGAGATTCACACACTTGAATATCTCAGGGGCAACGCCTCTTCTTATAACATACTATGCACATGGAGTATGTCTTGGCTTGTACCGAGGGTGAGGTTTTCCCTGCATTATTAATTGATGGAAACCTCGTGGCTGTGTACTTAAATCCAATCGAGAAATTCCAAGTCCCTCGGAGTTCCGTACGTACGCCTCGATCTTCCACCTTCGATTTCCCTCCCCCTCAGCAGTGCAGCAGCTATTTACCTATAGCTAACCATAGCCAGTATCGCTATACGTCTATAATAAACTATATATACACAGTAGACACATAAGGCGAAGACGTTGAAGCTGCTTGTGAAGGCGATTACGTTCCATTATTCACACGCTAACTTCGTGCCGTTGAGTGATACCCGAGTGAAATCTCGTGCCGCCAGCCGATTTCAGTGTTTAGCGATACAATGATTTACCCTCTATTGAAGTATCCGTATCGCTTTCCCATCTGCCCATCTTCAACTAATGCTATGGTCTGCCATTCATGATTGTTTGTAGCACGATGAAATCTTAAACAGATTTCCGTCTTGATATTCGATCCATGTTGATGATATCACAAGTTTTATTGAATATTACATATCGATTCGAAGTGGTAATACCGCTAAACGGTTTCCATCCAGTAAAAATTGAATTCGAATTTATTTTATGCTTGAAAAAAATTACTTGTTCGTAAACGTTGACAAAATTTATCTGTAATTTTCGTAAATTTATAATTGAACAAATTGTTTTTTTTTTATGAGCTGGGCATTAATGAAGATTTCCTGTGAAATTAACAAAAATGTTTCAATGACGTTTCAACAATGTTTCCGGTAAATGATAAATAAATAACATTATGACAAATCTTAATTTAGTTTTTAGTGGTAAAAAATTAATATGTAATTATATAATAATATTAGTCATCTTTAATATCAATTCATTAATTTATTAATATTTATTAATGACTTTTGAGCTGGTCGATAATGTAACATTACCTTTGTTTATTAAATTAAATTTTTAATAAACCATTTTATGCACAACAACGTCTAGATAGAGTATAGCAATTTTTATAACATCGGTTTTACAGTGACACCCATTCATTGGTTTCAAACACCGTTTAAAACGGTGTTTGAAACCAATGTCGCAAGAGGGCGCCAAAAAATCATAATCCACGTTCACTGTACTCGCGGCACCTGAAACAACTTTGGGCCAAACATTTGTGTCGAGGAGGATAAACATTATCGGTGGCCGTCCACGGAACGACGTGAAATCCTGCCATTCTTCTCGCTCTTTCCCTTCAACTACCGATCGGATCTTGACAAACGCTCTCTTTCTCTATTAACCTCAAACATCGGGGCTTCGAGAGTCATATACATATAAGTATATGTATATATACACACGAGCAGAAAGGGAGGGGAACAAGGAACACCTGAAACAACTAGAAGTTAGCCGCTGCTCACTCACGATTTGAAAACAGCTTCGAACGGGATACGAGTTTATTCTCTTTTCTCACTTCTCTTTCACCTCTATTGTTGTTTTCGTTTTATTTATTTATTGATTCAATTATCAGCTTCAGACTGAACCGCTGAATATTGTAATTTCATTGTTTATTCGTTCATCGCGGCTCGTGAAATACACTGCAAGAAAACAAAATTTTTTGTTGTTATTTATCTGTTGAATAAGGTTATTATAATTTTGAAAACTGTGAAGTAACAACCATTCAATGACTGGGAACGGTTGAGACCATTTTGCGTTGGAAAAATAATTTTTTATTTAGTTTTTGACACTTTTCCGCATCGAAGTAGTTGAAAAACTTATAAAAAATTCACATTTATAATTTTTATGTGTATGTGCGGTTTTCTTCCATGAAATAAAAACATAGGATAGGTTCATAATAGAAAGCTTCAGGTTTTCTATTTTTTTTCTTATTGCAATTAAGTACGATATGTTGAAAACTTGCTTTTTCCAAAACAAAGTGACAATCTGAAAATTATTTTTTCAAGAAATCTCGAAAACGACTAGAGATAATAATTCGAAAGCTGTACAGGAGTTGCAAAACATTTTAAAGCATTGATTGAAAGTGACATCAAATGGGAAAAACATGTTATTACAATTGTACTATAATCAATTATTCAAATTTTGAATGATATTTTTTTTCGTGTATGCCATGTAAAAAATGTATTCTCTTCTTACACTTCTACAAATACAATTAATATCGGTAATCCCAACATCATCACCCAGTTCATTAGGATAATATCAATTACCTAGAGAGTGAATTCGTAGAGCATCTTCCAAAGAAGGGAATGGCCATCATGCGTGAGAATCGAACAAAAAATATGGATTATTATTTTTTTAATCTGAGTAAATATATATCGGCATGAAACCATCTACTACAGTCAAGATTTTTTTTGCAAATCGCATATTCAAAATTTGTTGTATTTTGCGCATTTTTTCAAAATAAAAAAAGTCAAAATCAAACTTAAGAAAAAAATCTGAAAAAATTCGTATGCACTCAAAGAAATTAACATATCATTTTCATTAGAAAAAAAAGTTAGATTGACTGATTGTTTGTTGAACAATTGTTTTTTTTTCACCAATTTGTTAATAACATTTTGGAATCATTATTATGCAAAATCAATCTTTTCAGCACGTTTTATATGCATCATTTTTTTCCGATTTTTAACCCATCTGGAAGTGATCGAAATAGTCTTTGAAACTCACTTTTGGCGGGACTTTACGTATTATACATCCTTCAAAAACTTACAAAAAATCATCTCACTTTCAACATGTATTCATAAGTGTATTCAATGCAGAGTTTGGTTAGACGTCTTACAAATTTATTTATTGACTGGCGGCTCCGACATTTTTGCGATGTCGAATTACAAAAAATTCACTACCGAAACGTTAAAAATATTTTGTTTGTGCCGATAAATAATTTGTTCATCGACGAAATGATTTCCAAATTCCCGATTAATTCCGGACATTTATACCGATTCATAATTTCAGATTTAAAAAAAATTATTTCTGTGATTCTTACTTTCGTGATTTTCTGCTATTTTTGTGGCAAGATCATTTTAAATAATTTCGTCATATGGCAATTTTACATTTCACGCTTTCTATCCCGAATTCCATGAAGACTTCTCATTCATAGTTTCGCGGATTAGAAGAAAGGATCCTCGGACGTCGAGAGGGTCTTCATCGTCGTCAACGACGAAGAGTAGACACCAAACGAGCGTTTCAGACAGTGGAACTTAATTAAAAGCACGCGCGATGATTATTTGCGGAGTCGGGCGTCCGCCCGTTTATTTTGGAAATTGCGTCCCACGGACAACCAGCTACGGGTTTTCTTCTACCTCAGCGTCGGCCCATTCATCACTCTTCGGTAAGAGCGCCGCAGGGAAACGATTCTTCCGGATACTGTTGCTTCCAATGCTACGAGAATTCTAAGCAGTGCGACCCTCACGTCGAATCTACTGAAGATGACGAGTAAATCTGGAAAAGAAAGCAAGCGTTGTTTCAGAAAATTGACAATATGCCCGGAGAATACCAAACATTAACGTTCATCGATTCTTGTGAATTAATCGTTTTCGCAAGAAGTTCAAATTCATGTTTACTCAATTTTTTTATGCAGCTAATTTATATAAATAAAAATATAAAGAAAAGAATCTACTATCAACGACTACACTTTGCAAATTTTTAATAAAATTCTTCGACAATTCATATATCAAAACGAAGACTAAAAAAATTTTAAGCGATATAACATTTTATATTTTCTTACTATTAAAAATCGGTAACTTTTATAAAAGTTGTAGATACCTCGATGCAAAAATCCTAACTATTAATTTACGAATCGATGATTTTTCAATAAAGTATACACTAGGGTGACCCGCATCTCAGCGATATTTTTTTATTTTTAAGCTCATCTAATAAAAAAGATGTTTTCGGTAAAAAAGCTGTTCTCACAAAAAATGGCACAATTAGGGGTCGCTCAAGCACTTGAAAATTTTTTGCAACGATTATATTTTTTCAATTTTTGTAACCTCTCACCCCTAATATAATTTTGTCATCTCATTTTTTCATTTATGGTTGAAATTCGGAAAGAAAAAATTGTCATCAAGAGGGCGCTCAGTGACCAAAAACATTTTTAAATAAATGAATTTTTTTTTTCAAAATCATTATTAGTTTTTTCCGCTCTCACTGCTGATTTTTTCTCTCATTATCCAACGCTTAGTGCATATTTGAATGTTATGAAAATATTAACGCTCAGAAGTCATTCAACGAAGTAAGTTGTTTTTCCATGACCCTGGAACTGCATTCGTACATTCAATGTTTGTGTCAATCATAATTTTGGAAAATGTATTAATTACAAACTAAGCGTTGCTGCATAATGAGATAAAATTTGGGAAGAAAGATGAGAAAAAAATAATAAGAACAAAAATTTAATTTATTTCAGAATGTTTTTCGTCGCTGAGCGACTTTTTGATGACTTTTTTTTTCAAAATTTCAACCATACACTACAAATGAGATAACAAAATAATATAAGGGATGAGAGATTACGAAAATCAAAGAAAAAAAATGATTTTGAATATTTAAAAAAATTTTGAGCGACCTTTAAATAATTGTTCACAGGCTCAATTTTTTGCGAGAATTGCTTTCTCACAGAAATTATCTTTTTTATTGGGTCAGACTAAAAATAAAAAATATCTCGAAAATTTGGGCCACCCTAGATTACCTCTGTATTACATTTTTATTTTACAAATCAATATTTAATTTCCATGAATTATTGAAAAGTTACAACTTCTCGTGAATATAAAATAAAACGAAGTATTACATAATATCGAGGTTCAACGATAATTTTACACGATGGTTCGCTTCGTGGAGTCTCTGGTTGTTTATTTAGCAACGAATGTAAACTATTATCGTACAGTCGCATGAGAAATTTCGAAAACAGTCAAAATATAACGGGTTCTAAAAAAGAATATATGGATAAAGTAAAGTATGCTTAGACATGTGTAAAAGGAGAATGGAGAAAAGGAGAAAGAGAGAAAGCCTGCTTGACGGTGAAGATAAAAAGAGAGAGAGAGTCCGATGGAATAGAAGGAGAGGCAAGAGAGGCGGAAGATAAAGAAGGATAGAGAGACGAAGAGCAAGTGGGAGAGGCGAAGCGTCGGCTAGAATAAACACATAGATGTTTTCTTTGTTCCTCCAAACTAAACAACCAGCGAGGAATCTAAACAGAGGCCAGAACCGAAATTCAATTTGGTCGCCGGCTTCCTCATCGTCGTCACCGTCATCGTCGTCGTCTGTAGCTCCTGCAGAGGCTCTTGCTGTTCCTGAGTGCGTTGTACGCTCGGCTCGTCAACTAGAAGGACGAAAGGTATATCCTAAAGGCTCCTGAGGCTTCTTCACAAACTCTTGTATACCTCTATAATATTTACCGGATTCTATTCTCGTTGTTCTACATATTCCACATATTTTCTCTAAAGTCGCGAGTGTTTAATTATTCTATGGATCGACTGCTTGATTATTCTTTCAATAGTTTTCTATTATCGTTTGCCTTGTTTTTTTTGCAATTTTGAACGTGAATTATGATGTCCAAGTTTTTTTTTACAAACAGCAAAAATTATTTCCTGCTTTTTTTGCTTGATTATTTTTACAACAGTTTTCTGTTTTTATTTTACTCATTTGCAGCCTTTAAAACGAGAGAAATGTTTTATTAACGAAAACTTTTTAAAAAAATTTGTTTGAAATTTTCTAATAATCTATAAATAAATATTTAAACCAATTATATATTTCATTTATCATTTCGTTCAATGGAATCGAAATTTCATTGACTCAACGAAATATTTATTCTTTTTGATTAAATATTGTGTTGATTTAATGGAACTTTCCTATGAACGATGTGGGACAAAATACTTATTTATATCTATTGTGTTAATACTATTGTACTGTTTTTATTGACTTGGATACATCAGATCTTCAGTCGTTGTTTTCAATTATACTATTTAATGCAATTGATAAAATACTCTGGTGTTGCTACTGAACATAAACAGAATAATTATTCTTTTTTGACATGTTTCGATCGGAAGTTGAATCTATCGATTGCTACATCAAAACCTTTCAAAACTGAACTTTTGAATTCCTTCTTTTTAAAAGCTTCCGAAACTGAATCGCTCGAAAAATATTTAAAATTTGTGTTTTCTGTCATGAAATATTAGGGTTTTCACCAATTTATGAAAATTCAACCAAAAATATCGCAAAGAAAAAAATTAAACGTATATTTTACTCTCCCACACTTTAGTATTATTATAAATACTTTACTGCTCGTATTGACAATAAACAACTCTGACGATCAACTTTAAGGTGCGCGTCATGCAAATAAACGCTTTTTTTTTTATCCGAATGAAACACCCTTAAAGTAAATGACCAGAGTTGTTTTCCTTGTCACCAATAGCCTTAAAGTATTTTTAGTAAAACTTGAGGGTGGGAAACAAAATCATATTCAAATTTTTTTTTATTTAACGTTTTTTTAAATAATTTTAATCGCATTCGTGAAACAGCCCAATTAAATATATATAACTCGAAATTAATAATAGAGATAAAAATTCGGTCTTGGGAAAAAAATCGTTTTGTTGGTGTTGACAATTTCGACCGGAAGACGAATCCATGGATTCTCACATCATAGCATAGATACTTCTTCACCTTTATCGCGGTTTTCAATACATAATCTCTTTTATTAATGATGGATAAATGAAAACTACTGAATTAAAAAAAAAGCTGCAAAGTAGAAGTTTGTATATTGTATCCTCATTATTTATTTCATTTACAAAGCTAACTCTAAGAGGAAGTATGTTAATCGATTTGGGTTCCCTCATGGAGAAAGCTTTGTCAAAAAACAAACCAATATTAAGAGAAAACCATTTGCAAAGTTCGTCCTTGCGGCAATTTTTATCATAACAGTTAAAATTCTGAAAAATTTAAACCACGAATCAAATTAAAACGAAATTGTCTATCTATTATTGCTGAATAATATTGATTCCATTAAAAAATTTGAGTTCGCTATCGTATGTTTTGTTACAGTTCATGCATATTGTACATACACACATTGTAGATTATGGCAAAACTATGTACTAATGATCGCTCAATAGTATCGATTTCATGTATGAAATTTGATTTCGTTGTTTCATGTTTTGCCACAGTTAAAGTAAAAAAGTGAATTTTCCGAAAATCGCAAATAAAATCTAGACCGCTTTTCCGATTACGATCAAATTCAATACTGAACAACATTAGCAGTACCTGCACGTATGACGATAATTTAGCTAAATATCGCCATTTGTACGAAAGCCAGAGCGCGCACGTCTTTTTTTTAAATAATTCAAAAACCCATAAAATGAAAATTTCCGCATATATTTTGAAAAAAATACCATTAGTCAAAAATGCACTGCTCCTTTACTTTTGTACCAAATTGGAGCTCAATCGGTTGAACAGTTCTCGAGTTACAAGTGATTGAAATTTCGAAGCCCTGCACATACACACACACAATTTTTTCTAAACCACTTTTTTCGATATTTCTGAGCATTCTTTTCGGACATAAAAACCTTTAAAAAAAAGAAAATTGTATGAAAACTTCCTCAATGAGGAAGCAAAAAATCCGCCAATTTCCTTCAGTGTCATAACCCTAATAGACAACAACACATGTGAAAGCCGATTTTGGTGGAAAACGAAACAATCAAGGAATCTTTGTATATCCTCCATAATCGTAATGGATATGCCACAGGGAGAAGCTTAGCATTGCATTGATGTCTCTGCTGTGCTGTTTTCCATGACGCAATGTATAGATAAGGGATACCGGCGAAGGGACTTAAAAAAAAATGGTTTAAAAATATTTTCCCGCATTTAGTAAAACGTCACGTGCAATATGCATGGTCACGACTCGGCGAGCGTTGTTCATTATTATTTTTTTTCGTTTTATTAATATTTCTGGTACCGTATTGGAGTCAAAGTATGTGCGACTGTTCTTCGTCTATTAAAATGAAAGCGTCAGGGAAAACGGACGATACAGGGGAGGACGATGAACGTGTAAATCCTTCATAATCGTAATGGATATGCCAGAGAGCGCGAAGAGTATTTGATTTGCTTGTATTTATTCAGATGGCATAGCCACCACTGCTTCTGCTTCAGTTTCTCTGCTTCTGGGATGAGGTTGGATATGTATACGTTTATGTGTACGACATGCGAACCTCCGAGTAAGCGCCGACGTCAAAATATAGCCATACAGTGTTGTTGCACGATCATAGTAGTATTTTACACTTTTTGCTCTTTATTCTGGGGAATGAAAAATAAATTGTTACGAATTGAATAAATCCCATGCGGCTCGTGTTCGCGGATATAACACAGACATTTGCCATGATGAAAATACTGAGAGATCTCGTTCAACTCGTAGTTGAGAAATATTTTCATGTATCACGTATATTCATGGATATCAGGATGCAGAACCATTGGATAAATAGATAAGCAGATGACATAACCCCGCGAACGGATTTCGTTATGATTTTATGAGAGGTGTTCGTTCATTGGCCATTCCACTTTATAGGGATGTTTTGTATTTTTAAAGTACTGACGTATTTTGACTCATGGTTGTGATAAACGTTTCTTGGAATGGAATGCAAGGAGGAACAGAGATTGGATATTAAGCTTTATTCAGAAGGGCAATGGACAAATGGTTCAGCAGTCTAAATGATTTTTCTCCAACAGCGGCTTAATTATACGATTGAAAAATAATGGCTCGTGACATATTCAATTCATATTTTGCGGGTAATTTATTAAGTTAGATAAAAATACTTGTTGAAAAAATTCATTTTGCTTCCGTAGAGGAAGCAAAAAGTTTCCAACATTTCTCTTAATTTTTGGAAAATTTCTAAAATTATAATGGGGGGAGAAGTACAGTTCAATTTATTTATGTAAATGCATTTTTATTTTATAGAATCGAAATTCAAAAATTATTTTCAATCAAATACTACTGTTTGTTAATTTTTTTTTAGAATTCCGACGTTACAATACCAAATTATATCAAGACAAATAGCTATTTGTCTAAACCACCTTTGCAAATTGGAATTAAGAGACTAATAATTGAATAAGTGTTCGTGAATTTTTTAAACATTCAAGGAATAATTTCTCCTTTATCAGGAAAATGTGTGGCTTCTAAAATTTGTTCTTATCTCGAGCCTTTCAATCTATGCGACGTGTTAGACTTTCCGATTCTAATAATAGCAAAAGAAATAATAAATAACAAATTAATAATTCACAAAAATGCATATCTCCCGTGTTTTCTCAATAAATTATTTTCGCATCCCAATTCAATCAAAGTATAATCGTCACTTTTTTCGATTGATCTGTTGCACATTTAAAAAATACTATTCTGTGAATATGGCAGGGATAAAATTTATTTTATGTAGGAAAATAAATATCAATCCTCTCGCAAAAAATTGTACCAGAACGGTAATAAAAATGGTCGCTTATCACGGACCTCACAAAAAAAATGCATAACTTGAAAAATGAGCCCAAAATTCAATAAACAATTAATTCGGATCAAACCTTAGGATTAAACCGGAAATCGAGGGTCTTGCCTCCGGGAATACAATATTTATACGAGCAGCATTGAAAAATCTATGAAATCCAACGGAAACAATCTATCCGCTGGTTAAAGGGTTAGCTTGATTTACCTACAACTTGGACTTGCGAGAAATACGCGCGAGAATTTTCGCCGTATATACGCAAAAGTGAGCATCCTCAGTTCGCTCGCGTAACCTCATCATTAAAGCGTTTGTTTGTACAAAAATAAATATCAGTCATTTCAACATCTGCCCGTTGCTAGGCGAGAGAAAGACGCGGATACAGCGTGTGAGAAAAAGACGGAAAGTTAAGAAGCGAGAGAGAGAGAGAGACAGAGAGAAGAAGTGAGTATGAGAGTTTCTCACTCGAAAGGCCTTGGCCATTCCGAAACGCGGTCGGCTCTCGCGTCGAAATGCTTGTTTCACGGATTTAAATATTTTTACAGTGTGGTAATTTCGTTCGTACAATATCTCGCGTCCCTCGCATTTTCCTCTCGCCGCATGGAGACCTGGTATGTATCAGAATCTCTCTCGTGTTTAGAAAATCTCCTCTATATCCGGCACTCCGCGTGGAAAACTAGTAAGCAGTACGTGGTCTGAGAAGTTATCGCTGATCCTGAAGTGCCAAATGAGATTGAACTTTGGAACTTCACTGCATGCGTAATTTCTTTACGGACATTTTTCGTTAATTTTTCTTCCTCATAGAGGAAGCTTTGTTTTCGTGAAATTTTTTTTTTTATTAGATTTTCATGTTAACATACCCAGAATCACCTGAAACGTCGAGAAAAGCGGTCTAGAAAATATGTCTGTCTGTGTGTGTGTGTGTGCACCGAGAGAAATAGATACTAAGATTTTTAATATCCGATATACTAACTATTATATACTATCGGGTAGTATTTGGATAGTACCGTGTATTGTGTGTATTGTAAGGGTTTATTATACGGAATGTACTTGGTACAATCAGATATTAACCATTACTGTAATTATACTAACTGTTGCACTCCAGAGAGTGATCCCTATACAAAGCATCCAATATGCTATTCGATAGTGTATTTTTACTATCGCGTAGTATCTATTTCTTTCGGTGTGTGTGTGTGTGTTCCAGCACCGAAAATTCAATTGTCCATAACTCACGATCGAGGTAAAATTTGGCACGCAACTAGAGTATTGACTCTTCTGTAATTGACGTGATTTTTTATGAACAGTATCAATGTATACAGATTGTGTAGAATTTTAAATTTTTCAAACAATGTCGTGATCGCTCTAACTTTCGTAAAAGTTCATGAATTCAACCAAATAGTTCTTTATAAATAAAGACACGATAAATGATGTTTGGTATTGAATTTCAGCGAAATCGGAAAAGCAGTTCCGATATGATAGAGTTTCGAATTTTTCGAAAAATAAAATTTCTCTTAATCACGTTGAATCTCAACAAATGAACCGAAATGTTCTGCAGTCGAAAAATATCATACAGCCCCGCTACGTACGAAATTTAGTAATGATCGGTAAAGTCCCTCGGATTTTTTCCTACGCCACGCGTCTAATTTCAATCCTTAAGTTTCTACTTTTCTCGCTAGACAAGGACTGAAAAACAAACTAAAAGCAGCCGAGCACAACAAAGATTCTGCAATATCATTTTTCAAAAATAAATAAATTTCAGAAAAACGAATTAAACGAAAATTGAATTTTATGTATTATTTGAAAAAATGTAAAACCAAATTTTCGGTCAAATTTGTTTGTTAACAACCCCCAGCATCTTCTATTTCACGCATCTTCATCTCTGAGTCTCTTCTTTTCCTGCTATACAAGGACCGAAAAACAGACTGAAAGTAGCAAAGCAAAAAAAAAGAAGATTCTACAATACGATTTGCCAAAAAACAAAGAGTTCAGAAAAAAATAATTAAATAAATATTGAATTTTGTTTAATATATCAAAAAATGCGAAACCTATTTTTATTGAAATAAATTTGTCTGCTAATTATCAATTCCCATTTGCCATGACACGCACCTAATTTCATCTTTCATAAAAAAATGCCACAATATCATTTTTCGAAAATAAATGAACAGACAGTGACACGTCTACGAGGTAACGAGTGCAATGGGTGAAGCCAGTTTGAAGAAAAAAGCAAAATGGAAAATGTTAAAAGAAAATCGAGATGAAGGGTCCGATGAAATCGGGAAAAGCCCTTCAGGCGGTGCTAGTACACATCCTTCTCACGCCAAGTAAATACGTTATATCCTGGAAGCTTGTGATTTTGATATATCTTTCACTCAGTCGTTCCTTCTCTAATTACCCTCGACTGTCTCTCCTTTTCGTTATAATCCCTTTCGGTTAATCTGCTTCGTGTAGCTTCCTCTCTAACAAGTGACTCACAGTGTACGATGGCTTGAAAACGTATAACATATTCCGTGATAGTCGAGGAGAGACAATATACGAATGCTTGTACCTTGTTCCTTGCATCCATCCCCCTTAAAATTTTATATCATTTTTATTTTATTAAAAAATACCTTTAATATCCAGTGTGTGTATTTTGTAACTGCGATTCTCTGCTGCTTCTCATCGTGCACTTGTCTGTTTATCCTTCATCTCTTGCAATTTTTTTTTTTTTCTTCCTTGAATCTGCATAAAATAATGTGAAATAGAGAAAGAAAAAAATGAAGTTGGCGGATGCGAATCGTGAAAAAATATGTGTAGGTACGGAAGTGGAGAAAAAGCACCTGCACCCAGCAGCAACATTTTGCGTAACGTATTCACTCTTCAGATTATGCTCTCTGTAAAGATTTCAGCCTGTATTATATAGTTAAAAAATAAAGTACAGATGGAAAATCATATGAAGATAAACAAAAGAAATGCTAAGCAGCTCTTGATGATAATACCTTCATCCCTCTTCGCTATAACAGCCACGAAATAAAAGTACTTAGGAATTCTCAAGCACTTTTATTTCGAGTTTGCACGTCACACACAGTGCGCGATAAATTCTACCGTCATAGGGTAACTCGGGGAGAGAACGTCACTTTTTTTCGTGACCAGGTACTTGATACTGTGCAAAATTTTTTTTTGTGATTTTCCAATTTTTAGAAGTTGCAATAAATATTCAATTTTTTTTTCCTCGTATTCTACAGAATTTGTTATTATTATTTAGACATTTCTACATAATATTGTCATCGATTTTTACGATTATACGTACGCAAGCGTGGGGAACAAGTTATAGTGCTTTTCAACCATTTTTTCCATGGTTTGATTTTCATATCTAAGTAATTATACCTTTTTTTTTACTGATTTGAGTAGAGACTATAAAATTTTAGTTCTTTATGGCTTAGTTTTTGCCATTTAATAATTGAGAATCGGTTTTTGAAACAAATGAACCATCGTAAACAATAAACATATATTTTTGTCGCATTTTGTAATGATTTTTGCATTCGAAACTATTTTTTAGCTAGTGAATTTCAATAAACTGTACTTTTCCTTTTACTTATACTAAAACGAAACAATTCACCGATTCACAAAATTATGACAATTATCCATCTCGCCCGAAAACGCCCTATATCATACATAATGATAATAATGATGAATATAACGAGAATGGTCGTTGGGGTTCCATAATTCTCTCCTCTCTCTCAATTCTTTTCACAATTGCCACACATGCATCGTATTATCAGTAGTGCTCCCCTATCTCCCGCTGCCTACATCGAAATACTGGCATAAGATAAACAAATACACATATGAGGCGTAGCAGAACTGAGCCATGTAGGGAAAAAGAGTTTCGAGTGGGAAGTCCTCAACTTCGCTTAACAGGGTCGCTGCATATGAGTATTACCGGATCTTCCGAAACCTACATAGTCCAATCACGAGTGTAATTACTTATTAATTAATTGTCAAACTTTCATACATCAAAGTTGATCGCTTTTCTTAACCGAATTCAATACAAAAAAACTATTTGGTTACTTGAAGTTGAAGCCAATTCTTGTTGTTTTCTATCCTTACATTGTAGTCACTTTTACGCAGTTGAATACAAATCAAACAAATTTTTATTGATGCTGTAGCCGAATTTTGTCGATATTGAGGTAGATGATCGGCTATTGGGTCTGTTCACTGTACCTCGCCCCAATCACATGTCAAGAATAATGTGCTTACGTGCGGTTTCTCTGGCTCAACAAGCATGAAAAATATAGTGCCTAATAATAGGAAAAATTAACAACTAAAACAAGATAACCTCGAACATAAACAAACAGCCATAAGATAAAACAAGATACACATGAAGGAGAGAGATACTGGAGACCAGATATTTTAATATGAATGAACCAGAATATATTCATATATAAATTAAATAGGACCCGCAACAAGAACGAAACGGATTTAATACAATAAATAAACATCAATAACAACAAAATGGACAATAATCTTCCAAATTGGCCGCCAATAGCCGATCATGGACCTCAATAATTTACAAATTCAACTAATAATAAATTTTGTCCACGGGCACAACTTAATGATTTTTAATTTTTAATTTTAATTCTACTATGCCTATGTAACCTTTTTTTTTAAACAATAAAATTTTCGAAATAATGTTTTTTTTTATTCTGCATTTTTTTTTGTTTGCCATTGTTAGAGACACGGTCATTTTTTTTTATGATTCTGTATTTGTCAGTTTAAAATAAATGATTTGTTATTTATAAAAACGACTCAACAATTTTACAGAGTTATCGTTTTTGATGTATTTTGCACATAGCTTCCTCATTATCAAAATTGATTAATATACTTCATCATAGAGGTAGCTTTGTAAGAACAACAAAAAATAATGAGAAAGCAATTTGCAAAATTCAACTTTACTATTTTTTCTTATGTAAACGCGACATGGTTTTGTGTTAAAGTGACCGCAATGGAAATGATAGGAAAGCACCGATTCAGGAGCATACTCAAGTTTCAGACTGATTTCTGTCTTGGTTATTTTAAGTTTAAAATTACCAATGTCACACATTATGTTCTCGTGAGCGACGCTTGGCTTCTCCGCAATATCTGTGTTACCGCGTCAAACGATAAACCGTCACTTGTGGTTTACCGAAACAAAGTAAACAACATTATCTCCGGCTGTACTATACACGTTGGTGTACTACGTAAATCCAGCAAGCAGCAGAAGGCTGAGAATGGCTCACTAGCTCTAGGGCAGGTGTGATTGTTCCCCTACCTTGGCTCACTACCAATATAGTACGTATCCACGTATCTAGGTTTCGGGTTACTGATATTACAGATCGTATTATACCTGACGAGCTTCGTATCTACGATTATGATTCGAATGATGATATATTGTAGTATCGGATGTGTAATAGAAAAAAATTTACATCAAATAAGTGATATGAGTGCTAAATTTCAATAATGCTAACCGTTCGAACGTCAAACATTAGCTCAACATCAGCTTAATAATTATCAAATTTTTATTGTGTCAATTGAGACGAAGTCAAGTGTTGAAATTTTTCATTTCGTGCAATCTTTTTTTTTTTTAATTGTGAATTCGTGAATAGAAAAATTGTTGATTATACTGGCCAAACCGACAATTTATTTTCGCATGAGATGTTTTATTAAAGGGACGGATGTACAATGGGTAAAAATTTGGATCGTATAAGAAAGAGATGTGCTCTGTTTTCAATAATACTAATTGAATAAGAATTTAAAAAATTAGCTGATATTACCATTTCCTTGACAATTTGCGAGGTACCAGTCTCCGAAGGAAACGAAAGTTGAATGTCAAAGTGATATTAGTTAATTTCACAAACGTCCGTCCAAATAAACTAACAAGAAATCGTAAATATCTACTTTCACATAGAAGAACAAAAGAAAAAGCCAGAAATTATTTTTTTATTTCATAAAATTATATTTAAAAGAGAAAGTGAATTTGTAAAAATCGTAGTGCATACACGTTTCCAATAATGACTTTTTACCGAATCAAACATTCGTTAGAATTAAAATTAGTTTGACAATTGCCAAATTTTTATTCCCGAAAGTAAACTAAGGTCACGAGTCATAATAATTTTAGTTTGACCCACAAACATCGAACCAAACGTTTTGTTTACTAAGAATACCATTCAATATCAAATTTCACACAAAAAGTACAACATTTTTTTTTTGTACTATTTTGAAGAAAGATATATAATCAGATTTTTTTTTATTGTACGAAATTTTATTTAAAAGAGAGGAAATAAATTTTTTGAAATGGTTATGCATACTCATCAACCTGAGGATTTTTTCAGCGTATGACGATTATTTTTTTTTTCATTACAGTGTCAGATGTGCGATAGAAAAAAAGTTTACATTACATATGACATATGAGTGCTATATTTCCAATAATATCAACCGATCAAGTTCAAATATTAGAGTTTGCGAAAGATGAGATTGAAAAAAAAATCTAGTTCGATTCGTGCCAATGTTGAAGGTATAATGGATGAGCAACTTTGATTAAGAGTATGCAAATGACGCGGAGAATCAAGAAACGTGGCGCTCAGGTATAAGATCTCCACGAATTTAGTCGCAAAGTATGTAGACAAAGTAGACACAAATGTAGACAAAGAACAAAATACAATATCGGTAGAACTACATTTTTAGTTGACCAAAAAAATACCAGTCAATATCAAATTTTACAAAATAGTACCAAAAAAATCATCGAATTTTTTTATTCGAAAGGATGGAAATAAATTTGTCAAAAGGGTTATGCATACTCATCAACCTGAGGACTTTTTCCGCGTATGACGATTATTTTTTTTCCATTACAGTGTCAGATGTGGGATAGAAAAAAAATTTACATCACATATGACATATGAGTGCTATATTTCCAATAATATCAACCGATCAAGTTCAAATATAAGAGTTTGCGAAAGATGAGATTGAAAAAAAAAAATCTAGTTCAATTCGTGCCAATGTTGGAGATATAATGGATGAGCAACTTTGATTAAGAGTACGCAAATGACACGGAGAATCAAGGAACGTGGCGCTCAGGTAACAAGATCTCCACGAATGTAGTCGCGAGACGAGGAACGAAATACAATATCGGTAGCAACGCGGCATAACGAGTCTCTCACGGGTACGTTCACTACCGGGAATTGTTTTCGAGTCCAACGCGTGCACTACTGATCCAATGGAGGCTCATGGCGTTATAACACGTTCAGTGTGTGATGTTGGCCACGCGGTGAAAATTTCCCGCGGGCTTCGTGTTTTACATACGCCGGTACAAGTGTTTTGTTTATCTTGTATTACGTTCGTTCGCGAGATTGTACCACGAGAAGAACTCGCAACGTGACGCAGGCTTACAAAGTAAAGAGCGTTGAATTTCATGGACAATCCCAGAGCTGAAAGTAAGAGAGCGAAATCTTTTTTTTTGGCTCTCTCAGAAGGAATTGTGATAATTCAAAATTTCTAGGGCCCGATTTTTAGAAAGTTAAATCTAGTTTTTTCATTTTTATCAAAAAGTAAAAAAAAAAAACCAAACCAGAATTAATTGAAATTAATTAAAACATAAATTTCAAAATTTGCCTTTTTTCTCTGTTGCTAATTTTCTAGGACTAACGTTTTCCTATTGAACCTTTTTCTCTGATACACGGAGAAAAAAAATTATGCCGTTTGAAATGACAATTACATTTTTTCGTCATTGAAAAATATCAGTTTCCCACTTTCACGAGAATTTCTTCGTCATTGTCATTTTTTGAAATCGTTGTAAATTCGATACATTTTTGTAATTCATTTTTGTTTTCATTATTGAGGGTGGAAGAATGTTAGCTGCTTTACGGACGCTCAATATAATGAAATTTATGCTGAATGGAAAGTTTAATGACGAATAGAGGCCAGGTAAAAAAATTGAATGTATAATAATAAATTGATAAAAATAAGTAATTCATATTTTATGCAAAAGTCCTTATTTATTCACATTGCAATTAAAAGTTTGAAAGCCTGTGATTTATAACTTTTAAGCAAAGATTGTGTTTACTCACTCGACATTTTATTCGCCTTTGTTTCGTGTCTAGAAACAACTTTGAAATTTTTCACCGAACAATTCAGACTTGTGTTATTACAATGTGAAGAAAGAAAACCGCGAATGAGGCCGAGAGTGTAGGTTCTTTATTCCGAGTGTTGGTAGAGAACACAGAAGGAAAAGGAGCAGTGAGATCTTAAATTTTCCTTTTTCCTTCCGGTCGAGGGAATGCGTTGAAAAGATCGGAACGACGATCTATCATTCGGCGCAAGAATCGTGTCTCGGTCAGGGACGGCTTTTTGTCCCAACCGCCGCACGCCCGCGCCTCGCTAAAACTTTTCTCGCTCGCACTTCACGCGTTCTCCTTCTTCCGGCAGTTCCATTTCTTATCCTTTTTTTTTTGCTCCATCGTGAGTTCATCATCGCATCTAACCACCGAGTAAGACCGACTTTACGCAAAAAAGTTATCGTAATATCACCGCATTAACAAAAAAGCATTTTGATGCATTTGAATTCTTTTAATCCTTCCAATCGAAGCATAAGAATAATTGTCCTCCATTATACACTCTTCAAGATCGAATGTGTTTCACGCTGAACAGAAATTTCTACGATGGGCTCCTTTGTAGAAAAAAAAAATACTGGAAAATTACACTTTTGGAAAATTCTTTTTTCTTCCTTGTGTTTTTGAGGTTAACAATTTTTTCGTTTGTTTGTCCATTTACGTCCGACTGTCATCCATTTTTATCGAGGGGTTAACCACTTAGTAAAACAAGTGCACAGAAGATTTTGAGATTGCAAGATTTCGAAAGATTTCATTGATTTTTTAAAGAATTCTCGAGATTTTTATATTTCTTCACTCCAAGGATTCCAGGAAATTGAAAAGATTTCATGACATTTCTCAAGATTCCATGTGATTGCTTGAAATTGCAAGGTATTTTTTTTTCAATTCGATGGGATTTCAGGGTATTCGAAAAAATTTCGGCAATTAGAAGCATTTGTAAAAATTTCAATGATTTCTTGAAAAGTCTGTTCTGACATTCATGTCTTTCAATTGAACTCAAGATTTGTGGGTGAATTTTGACCTCATAAAATGACGTCAGAAGTTACACGTCTACAAAAGGCTAAGGAAATGGCTTTCACGAATACACCTTTTTTCTAATGTGTTTAGAAACTTGCTCTAGACAACTTTGAGCATTTGTATTTAAGTGAATGTGACCATCAATTCTCCACTGAGTGAATTTGCACCTCGTAAAATCACGTCAGAAGTTACGCGACTAGAGAAGGCTAAGGAAATGACTTTCACGAATACACCTTTTTTCTAATGTGTTTAAAAACTTGCTTTAGACAACTTCCAGCATCTTACTTTGTGTAAATTTGGTCATGTAATCTCCTCTAAGTGAATTCTGACCTCGTAAAATGACGTCAGTAGTTACACGACTACAAAAGGCTAAGAAAATGGCATTCCCGAATACACCTTTTTTCTAATGTGTTTAAAAACTTGCTCGGACAACTTCCAGCATCTTTCTTTGAGTAAATTCGGTCATGAATTCTGACTCTGAGTGAATTCTGACCTCGTAAAATAACGTCAGAAGTTATATGACTAGGAAACGCTAAGGAAATGGTAGGAGACAGGAGGTTACCTAGGCTCAGCTAGTTGGCATTGTCAAGGAGGTGGTAGTGAAGGGGTGGGTGGGTTGATAGTGGTGGTGGCCCGGTTGCACCGGTGGTGAAGAGCCCACTTCGTTTTCGAGACCAGCAGACGGGATCACTTAACTGCCCGGTCTCAACAATGGGAGAGTCTTTCGCATTACAACGTTCAGTGTCTTGAGGCCTATTCAACGGAGGAAGCCTCCGGGCTATTCTTTGCCATTGTCTGTCGTTGTTGGAGCTGGTTATGGGGTACCTCACGCTTCTCCCAACTGCAGCACTGACTCCCCCTTCCGTTGTCGACTCTCGACAGCATCACCAGCAGAACATCACGAGGAACCATTTCGAGGGTCCCACCGAGAGAACGCAGCACAGCCGGAATCTTTGTACCGTCATCTAATTAGTCCTGGCATTTAACGGGACATAAATAAGTTAAACACCATTGAATTGTTGATAGCGATAGCGTGGAAGGGTTTTGGGGATCCTACTTGAAATTCTCTCCATTCGCTGCATGCTCTTTGTGACTCAATATCTCTCAATCTGCACCCCCTTACATTTTTCATTAAGCAATCAAAATTTGGCAGTGAATTTTTGCAAAATTTTTTACGATCACTGACTCACACGAAGATTATGAAAAATTAAAACTGGTGCAATTCCTATGAACTTGGTAACCTAAAAAAAAAACAAAAATTATTGTATTTGTCTCGTGGTAATTATTTTTAAAGTGAAGAATGTCTAATCGCAAGACTATTTAATTTTAATAGTTTTCTATGGGACTTGGTCTCCATGACAACACCTCTTTTTATTTTCATCAATTTCACTAAAAAGGCAGCGGCATTTCCACCACCACATCTCAGAATTTTGAGACCTATTTATTTTCATCTACTCGGCAGATAAAGCTCAAATTTTAAGAGAACGTGCTCAAGTACGACAGAAATAGACTTAAGTAACGGGCTCCTCGGAACTGGTAGTCGTTTATTCGGGAGAGCCAAAAAACAAAAAAAAGGTTAAATAAGATGCTGACTTGCTGCCATTAAGTATATCTTTGTAATGAATCAAGGAGACCGTTTCTGTCAATCAATACAAACTTTAATTTACAATTATAAAACTGTTCCTCTATTGAATGCTCACTAACTAAGTATTTCTTTACAGGCAACAAAATGTGTTCCACAAAATTTAAACACACTATTTCATTGAAACCGAAGAAATATTTCGTTGAAATCAATAAAAACAAAATCTACCTACGTATTTCTTTGGCTTCGATGAAATCTTTTCTCCCCTTGCACCTGCGACATTAAATTGAATATCAGAGTCTATTAAACATAGAAAGTCTGCTGCACTTTATCACTTAACATTAATTAAATTATATACCTACTGGCATAGCTTATATATCCTTTATGTACATCCTGTGATATATCTTCGGTGTCCATAATAATGTACATTCTATACCCGGGAAAAAGTTGATAAAAGATAGAAGCAAGGAAGATCCTGGTTTTCTCAAAGCACATGGTACCGCAAGTTCGATTCCTCGTGAATATTCCCCAGGAAATGGAATATAAGTGGACAGAAAAGCGGGTGGAAGGGTGGAGAATAGGGGGAGGGGGCGGAGTGTAAGAAACAGGACAAGGGTGCTTTGTGATGACTTGGAACAGATGGCTGATCAGATACCAGAAATTAAGGGAGAAGCTAACCGAGAAGACTGTGCTAAGCACAGTCAGGAAACGACAAGGGAGAAACGAGGGACAGACTGTGAGAGCACTGCTAGAGGAACGAGAGAAATGTGTTTTAATTTTTCAAGTTTTTTAATTAGCGAATGTCTCGGTTCCGCCTTGCTGCACGGCTGGGACATTTATATTAGACTGCTGCTGCTGGTGGACTGGTTTCTCTTGCTAGTTCTTAACATTCACCTTTTCTGCAACGCTGAAGAATGTCTAAAACCAGCGTCCAACCATCGCACTCCAACACGCTTGTCATTTTCATCCTATCCTCCTTCATTCGAACCCAACTCTGGTGTCTTCAATGGGTAGTTTGTCCTTTTTCTTGATTTTTACCCGAACCCGATTCCCCCGGTCTTCCAATATTTTTTCACTTCACCATTCGTTCCTTCGCTTCGCCCTCCTTGAGCCGCTCGCCGAGTGGAGCGTCCAATTTGTTATTCCTAACTACGTATTAAATAATAATTATCCAGCGCAGAGAGAACGGCGGGAAAAGGTCTTGGCTCTGGTGTGTCGAATCATGATTTATGACGACGTGATTTCCAATCCTGAGAAAAGAATAATTACGAAAAGGGCCGCGGATGTAAATGGGGATCATGCGACATTGGGAAGAGCTCTGGGTTTGAAGATATACATTTCGGTTGCGAAAATATTTCAAACAAATTTCTGTATTTGGGCATTCCGGTGAATTTCCTGAACTGATTCATTGAGAAAATATGCTCTTCCGCTTAGCACGGTACTATGGAATATCTGAACTAAGAAAATCAAGAAAATGCCACATTTTGGATCTCATAGTAAAGGAATAATAGTATATTCCCACTACAATATAACCTAGATTTGTTTTTAATGCAGCAGGGTCTGGGATGGGCCTGCGAAGAGCTCAAGATCTTTTCGTCATTCTTCTGTTCCATTCAGAATATCAAAGGAAGTCTTTCAGGATTTCTTTAGCATATCTACAATGTAAAAAAAAATCTACTTGAAAGTTAGTGTACTTCTACTGGAAGTTTTTATTCATAAACTAGTATATGAAATTTAGTATACAAGAGTTGTGACAAATTAATGTATGGTACAGCATATTCAACAATTGACTTTAATTTCACTGGAAAAGTACATGAATTCTATACCAAAATTGTTTATTAAATTTCGATGACGAGTTTATGCATAGAAACTTCTAATCTTTTTTAAAAGTGTATAGAATGGTCTACTGGCTGATGGTAGCACTTTGAAGAGCGCGGACTTTAGCAGGATCATTCTAGAGCAGCTTCCAGACAGTATTATGATTAGACTCATATGCTTCATAGACATTATGAAGCATAGTTTATTACTTGTTGTTATTTTATTTTGCAAAAGAGTATGTATAAGGGAGTGAATGAATGATTGGTGTGCTATGCCACTGTTACTGTTACCATTGCGTTTATCCCTTTACCAGATGTAGTTCTCTACTTTCTCTATTTGTATGTTTGTTTATATCAAATTTAAAGTTTATTATCGTTCAACAACAATGACGAACAAACAAATTTTTGGGACTCTGCACTTTAGGATCAATTGGCTTCCAATTACATGACGATGAACGCTTTTCTATGTGAAGATCATATGCTGACATGCCCGTATTCCATAAAAACATCAATATAAACCACGAAAAAGGATATGAACGGTTCTAAAAAATTAGTACTGACTTCAATAGCGATAATCGCTCTAACCTCCTGAAGCCAAACGTTTCTCCACCGACGCTTTCACTTTGGTATAAGTGAATCGGTTGGATGTAGCCTCTGATCGACTCATCGACCGGCGTATTTATTGTTACCCGAGAGAGTATTTCTTGATTTTTGATAGGGTTGGCACGGCTTCGACTCTTCTAAGCCCGTCGTTTCAATCCTGAGCCACCCAGTCACCCAACGACTCTCACAAGCGTTTCCGTACTCTTCTTACCTAAGGGACACTGTCGCACCGGTTATCTAAGCCGGGAATCCGTATCACGAATGCGAACTATTACCAAGTGTAACCTTCAATTCGCCATGCAAGTACTTGTAACTTTTAAAACAACACTGCTATAATAAAACTCGACCATGAATCTATAGAGCATCTTTCCCCAAACGAAATGAACGAGTGATCACGCGTCTCAATCGAACCATTATTACGGTTTATCCATTAAAAAACAATGACGAAAAAAGAACTGTTTGGGATTTGGCACTTAAGGATGAATTGGCTTTCAAGCACATGACAATGTAAAGATCATACGCTGACAAGCCCGTATTCCATAAAAACATTAATATAAACCACCAAAAAGGATATGAACGGTTCTAAAAAATTAGTACCGACTTCAATAGCGATAATCGCTCTAACCTCCTGAAGCCAAACGTTTCTCCACCGACGGTTTCACTTTGGTATAAGTGAATCGGTTGGATGTAGCCTCTGATCGACTCATCGACCGGCGTATTTATTGTTACCCGAGAGAGTATTTCTTGATTTTTGATGGGGTTGGCACGGCTTCGACTTTTCAAGCCCGTCGTTTCAACCCTGAGCCACCCAGCGTCTCTTCCAAGCGTTTCCGCACTCCTCCTCCCTCCGGGACACAGTCGCACCGGTTATCCAAGCCGGTTCACCTCGGTATCGCTGAGGCGCACTCCCGCCAAACAATGGCTCCCATATAATTGCTTTTATAGCTCACTGAACGCTAAATATTCCATACTTTTCCTTCTGCTTCGCGTATCTCCCGCAGCGAGTGAGCGAGAGTAACCAAGTAGTTCTTCACTCGTTGGTTTCGTCGTTATTCTCCGCCTATAGCAACTCTTCTCCCGTCGCCGTTTTCTCGTCGATTCACGACGTACCTCCGATTGGGTAAATACCGTTATTCCCTCTCACCCTTACGTCCTCGTTTATAGGTACAGTACGTACGTTTCTTGCCTCGAGGGACCGACTTTTATTTTAAAACGTGCTGGATATCCACAGGCAAAGCGGAATAAAATGGCGGAATAGACCAACGCTACGTTCCCTGAACACGCGCACTGTTCTTCCATCTTCGATAACTATTTTGTGCTGCAAACCCGCAATCGAAAGACTTCTTCAATTTTTATATTCCTTCAACGTCTTCGGTTTTGTGGATAAATTCTGACTTCGCGAAGTAGCGAAGAGGAAACTGTAATCGGACGTGCCATCGACGAGGGAGGAATGATTCAGAGAAATTTAAATCTCGTGTGAAAGAATCATTTTTACTTATTTTTTCAAATTCCATTTGTTTGATAGATTTTATTTTCTGATCTGTCTTCAACTGTGTCTGTTGATTTCCATTTTGTTGGACCATTTTTGCTAACACATCAAATATCTTCAAGTAACCAACCGACCATAACGACTCAACAAAACGTCCAAAAACTGTGCTTTCTCCATAATGAACAAAATATTGGTTCGCACCAAAACGATGTATGTCACATTTATCTAAGTCTAAAGATGAAACACCATGACCACCACCAAAAAGCCTCCCACTCCTGACCTTCCAAGTTGACCATCCACCGCAGTCTTAGCCCATCTCCCCCTTCTAATTATGAATACTCTCTTTATCATCAGACAAGCTTTTCTGGTAAATTTTGCCAGTCCCTTTAGCCTGGAAGCGACTGACCACCTCAGTTTCCACTCTCACCCTTTTTCCTTCCTTTCGCGCAGCTTTCTCCTCATCGTTCACCCTCGCCAATAGATTCCACCACCAGTAGATTCGAACTAATACACGCTCAGACTCAACCCTAAAATTTCCCAACCCTCTCCGATCATCCCCACGTATATCGCGCCGTCGATACATGACCGAGTGCTAAATGTCAGCACTTCGTACGTCGCCCCGCTTCAGAGAAACCTGCTCAGCGGCCAAAAAGCATTTCGTAACGTTGAAGGTCCGTCGTCGACTGTAATTTTCGCAACCACCACGAAATCAGGGACTTCTTTCACCCCTGCACCGTCGTCCGTCGCTCGTTGCTGCGAAGCTGTCGGGAAATCAAACTTTATTGCTAAATACTATCCGATCAGCGGAACCACACATAGCACAGACAGACGTGGGGGAAACCTTAGCACGACTGATTCAGGTCCGTCGGGAATCCGGGAGGCCGGAAGATTGAGGCATTCAATGCCCACGCATGAGATTGCGGACTACTCAGTCCATTTTCCACCAATTCAACCGTTTACCTCGGTGTTAACTTTTTTTTTTAAATTAGTAGATATGTAGGAATTTTTTTTGAGGATACCGATCGTTAAACTTACAATACGTACTTCGATTTTGAATAAATAGTATATTAAAATGACTTATGAAATACACTGTTAGAAAAGATTGAAAGTTTTTCTGCATAAACTCGTCATCGAAATTTAATAAACAATTGTGGTACAAAATTCATGTACTTACCCAGTAAAATTTAAAAAAATTATTGAATATGGTGTAAGATACATAAATTTTACATTACACTTGTATACTAAATTTCATACACTAGTTTATGAATGAAAACTTCCAATAAAAGTACACTGAATTTCGAGCAGATTTTTTTTTACAGTGTCACTTATGAATAGTATATAAATGTGGTATCATTACATTGAGCATGTAAGATATTTTTTTACCTGTTTTTCAAGATTAAGGCTCGTGTATATTGAATTCAACATGACAATATTAAAATTAATCACGTTTATTAAATTTATTGTGGAATGTATATAAATAGTTATTTACGAGATTGCGGACTACTACTCAGTCCATTTCCCACCATTTTTGGCTATCAGATAGTCTACTTTCGCTGTTAAAAGAACTTCTTGAGTTATTAGACGTGTAGGAATTCTTAATTTTTTTTTTTTTTTTGAGTATACGGATCATAAAATTTATAATATCTAATCCGACTTTTAATAAACGGTGCATAAAACAACTTATATGATAACTCATAAATAGTATATAAATATGGTATCATTACTTTGACCATGTAAGACATTTTTTTAAGTTTTGTAATACTAAGGCTTGTGTATATTGCATTCAACAAGACAATATTAAAATCAATTACGTTCCCTCAATTTATTGTAGAATATGTATGAATAATTATTTACCATACCTGATTTGCAATTTATTCTGGTCAGATTTCTACTCAACTTTTCCGATGATGTCGATAGACACCTTTTAAAATTTCTGCAGATTCCTAAATCCAGCAAATGTCTCTTTCGGCACCAAAACTAGAACTACGGTCGTTTTCCGCCTCTATTCTATTCCTTCCTCGTCCAACGGAGCAAAGCAGCGAGTAATTAGAGCTCGCGCTGCAAGCCCAGATAATAGCTTCTCGATTAAGTCATGTTCACAATGGGATTAAAAACGATCGGTTGACCACTGCTGACCAGGCACCGTTTTCAGCCATTCTCCATTCGACAAACTAACCCTCGGCGAGTCTAAGGCCAGATTATAGATATATACCACTGTAGATTCCTCGGTTACTACATTTCTCTTCACTGCGTCGCTTTCGTTAACCTTCTCCAAATTCAAATTATCGAAGTGCTTTGAAGGCTTTTGGGTTGAGCTCTCGTTTGACAAGAAACTACGACTTCTGGTGAATCCTCTTACTTTGAATGCTAAATTCCTCGAACGTTTATCCACGTGTTCCTGTTGAGAACCTAGTCATAAAAAGATTATATACAGTTGCAATTATATATTTTTTTATCGATTGATCCAATTTCGATCTATCGCTTAAGAATTGCATTGAATAGTTTTTCTATTGATGATAGTCTTTCACTTCGCATTAATTATCTACACCATCTTGCGAAATCTTCATTGCTCATGATAAATCATTGTAGGAAAATTGGTCATTCATTTTTTTTTAAATTTCCATTATTTTTCTAGAAGAATTACCACAAGACTTACGGAGAAAATACGAATGTACAAATTAAAGGGCAGCTTACAAAATGTAATAAATAATAAAAATTCATTGAAAACACCTAAAAAAAATTTTCGGTCAATTGATTTTTTTTATTAGTTGATAAATGCAATTTCTCTATAATCTGCGGATGATTTCTCTAGCAATCATAACTCATTCATTACCCAATGATTCTCTATAAATTCCAAAAAAAATTTCACAGCAATCTGCATTTATTATGAAAAATCATTGCACCCTAATTCGATTATGAATTTTCTTATTTTCCTCCATCACAAATTACCTTCAAGTCAAGTTGATTTATAGAATTGGTCACGAATTCGGAAATCAATGCTCACAGGATGTAGCAAACAGTGGAACGAGGCTATAGCGCTTGCTACATCTGATTTATCTCTTGGAGGTCACGTCGAGTTTTTCTAATTGACGTTAACTTTTACCCTTTTCTAATGGCTAGTGCACGACGACCCCTCGTCAGTCCCTGAAGCTCAAATCCTTTCACTCACTCGTCCCGGACTCTTTTACTTCCCCATTCCCCAACTTGGAACAGCGCGACGCGGCGTTCAACCCTTTTTTAAATTCCTTCGTCGCGCCATCATGATCACCACGACCACGAGCGGACGCGCGGCTCTCTGGCTCCGCTGTTGGTGGATGGATGAAGATTAATTCGTTCCGTCTTAATCGCATCAAAGTTCGAGAGCCGCGGTGCGACTCTCAAGCTTGAGAACGCGCGCGCGCGCTCGGCTATAAGCTCGACTCGAACGTCTCGGCTATCGCTCTTTCACTTACCCTCTCTCAAAAGCCGCTTCCGCACTTTTCGAGTCAACGTTGCACAGCCTCGAGCTAACCTGCCACCCGCATTTCCGACGAACCTGCAAACCCTTTCGGCTATGCGGTCAATTTTTTTCTTTCGCTTCATACGACTTGAAATAATTTTCTAAAAAGTAAAATGCAAATTTACCTCTCGACTCTCGTGGCTATTTGACATTTATTTAACGATACCTGTATACATTTCGGATAATACGCACCAATTCGACCTGGGCCGACCCTCGACCTTTCGGAAGTGGTACGTGATTTTTTATGTTCTTGTTTTAAGTTTAAAAAGGAAGCGGATTTCGTTTAGGTTGACATTTATTTAAATCATAAACCGTTTTTCGAGTATTCTCAAAATACGAAACTTGGAAATTAAATAGAAAGACTTCGAATGTTTGATTCTCCCGTATAGGAAAATCGATAACAACGGAATCTTCGGCATCGGTTGACTCAAACTCCGAGTTACGATTTGTCAAACTTTTATCTAAGAAAATGAAAATATTAGAGGCTGTCACGTCGAAGCATCATAACATCAACTAATGAAAACATTCAGCCAAAGTAAAAAAAATTATATCTTTGAAATTAAAGGCCGAAAGTTGGTAATACATTACAATGTAAAAAAAAACCGTTGATAATTAAAGTACTGGTATCGGGAGTTTTTATTCACAAACCGCCTCTTTAATTACAAGCACGACTGTTTTGCGAATTCTCATTAACATGACTTCAATGTTATTGAAATAGCAGTAACTTTGTACTCGAAATTTAATCAGTACTTGCTTAAATTCTGCACAGAAGTTACGAAAAAATTCATCTATTTATGACTGTATTTGTGAACTTTGCTATCTTCTCAGATACTCGAACGTGAAACGACGAAGGGCGTTCTTACTTTTTCAATACCAGTGTTGAAACTTCCGATAATGTAACAGAAAGTTTAATTGCGTATTTTGATTTTTTAATTGAAATACAAGATACAACGAATACGTAAATTAAAAAAAACTTGAATATAAGATTTCAACAATTTCTAGTACCTGTAATTGATTAGAGAAACTACGTGACGAGTTTTGTATGTTAAAAATAAATATTCCTTAAACTTTCAGTTAGCTACATTAATTCCGCAAGAGAATTAGAAATTTACCTCACTCAGTACTTGAATCACAATCTCAAGTACAAAGTATGTATATTTCATAATCCTAAGTACATTGAATTCCGAGACGTTTTCGTAATTAAAAAAAATATATATTTATTGCGATGAGTTTCATTGCTATTTTTATCTGAATATCGCATGTAAAAGCGTGGAAGCTAAAGAATTTTTTTTCATTTCTGTAGAAACCGGGCCGATCCAAAAAGTTAATGAAGTTTGGTCTTTAGGTTTTCAAATTAAAAAAAAATTGTAGTTCCTTCTTTTTGGTGTCTACTTCTAAATGCTCTTCGTCTAGATATGCCATCTTGAGTATAATCATATATTTAATAATGTCCCGGTATTTTTCGTCCCATCTTCCGAAGTTTATGCAGGGTGGAAAAGTTGGCGCGAAAAGTGCTTGCGACGAGGGGAAAATGTGCGGCGAGACGGCGAGGCTCGCGCAAAGGCTGAGAGTTCGAGGGACAGTGGGTGGAGACAGGAGATCCCACGAATACTACCCCCAGACTACTGCTTTCCAAGTGACAACCCTTTTTATTTAGGGTGCAACTTTTGCGGGAGTGCGCGAGCTTGAATAAATCCAATATTGTGCCCCGGGCACTAGAGGGTGAGATGCAAGGCGGTACGTGAAGGGAAAAAGATGAAAAAGCATGGGTGTCGAACCGTATCAAATAAAACGGAATAGAAGAACGAAACAATATCACGAATACACGAAAAAAAATAAGTAGTAATTTCCAGCATATGCTGTGCCGCAGATTCGTTACAGAAACTAAATTAAAAAAGTATCCTCAACTATATGTGATTGGTAAGAGAAAAATAGTAAGTAGGACCGATGACTTAGTTCCGATCACCAATCATAATTCTGTCCTTACCAACAGCCATGAGGTGGCGCAACTAACGGTAATAGTTGCAGACAGGATTCGAATGTTGCCGGCTCCCTACGAGTGGGTTTTCATTACCAATCACTTTCCTCTCAATATTAATCAGTTGTATAACCGTATAATAACGTAAAACGATATTATTTGACGAACGTGTGGATACATTTAAGGGACGAAAGGGACATTAAGTGAGACGAAAAGCATTTTGCTACGAACTATACTTCGTTAAATACTAATTACGGATTTTGATAATTATTTGTTAGGTATGGGTATTATTATATTTTTTAGGTAGAGTTATTGACTATTAATATATAGAGATTCTTTATGACTAGGCCACTTCAAATCGATCATAGCGATGAACTGATCTTTTCATTGAGCCATTTATTGTAATCATAACATTTTGTAACCCCGTTTTATATAGTAGCGGGATCGAATACGATGAGTTATGCAATTTAATTTTTAACTTAGAGCTGCACTAAAACAGATTGCATGTACTAATAGTGTGGGTAAAAAAAATCGATAATTTTTTTAAAAATCTGACGCACAAAATTAGTTACGGAGTATCTCTAAAAAGTACTAACCAAGTATGAGCTCTTAATATTAATGGGAAGATTATGCTCATCATCCATTTGCAATTTCACTTTAGTCTCATATAAAAATGGTCATATGCTATCACCATCAGACTATAAAACCAGAATCATCGTTAATATTTATAGAAAATTGAACGATCTACAAAAATGGTTCCTTATACTTTTTTGATAAATCTAACCATTCGAAAGATATTCAAGATCAAAGATTGAAGAATTTGAAGAAAAATAACTTTTTGTTTTGAATTTTGTAACTTACTGAAAAATAATTATTGATAATTGAGTTTCTATTATTTCTATAGGAAATTTAACGCCCTACACCTAACCGTTCAGAAGAAATATGAAATTATTGGAATATGAATGCATACTGGTATTCATAGTATTTTAACGATTGTTTTTAATTAATCTGTTTAATTTATAAATTTTGAGAAAATTTATAAAAATCTAAGTTTATCTTGATGGAATGTCAGTTTCCAAGTTATGTCTCATCTTTTGTTTGAGAATATATTTCTTTGAATCAATTTTTTAACAATATTTTCTTTCTATAATTTTACTCTTATCACAGCTTAGGATCGTTATTTAATATTTTTCAACGGATTTATTTTAAATGTGACTCATATTTGTTTTTTCCACAAAATTTACAATCATCTTTTTTCTGTCTGGGGATTTAGTTTGGAATATTGGTAGTTCTGCTGTTCATTAATGAACAACAGAACTACCAATGATTTTCCATACGTTGTTGCAATATAAACTGTGATGATAAATTTTATTGAAACAATTGTCAATAAATTTACTGATAGGTCTCAAGGTAATTGCAGGATAATAGAAGGAATGACAGATAATGAAATTATATAGAACCAATAACAGAAATATATGATTGCAAAATAATGTAATGTTAAAATGTGACACGGCGCTTATGAGTAAATTTGATAATAACGAAGCGAAACGCTACTAATATTACGGGAAAGTCGTGAAAATGTAAAAGCATCGTCGTCGGGGTTAAACTCACAAAAGGTCTCGTGGAAAACGTGGGAAAATAAAAAAAGAAATTGAGAATTAAACCTAATAACCACACATACTATACGACGATTACAGAAAACTGCAATGATAAATTTAAAACACCGCCGAGATTGTGAGTAAATTCGCATATAGTAAAGCGGAACACAGTTAATTCCACGCGAAAGTTGTGAGAATGTAAAAGAATCGTCGTTGCGAAGAAAAACACAAAAGGTCGTGTAGGTAAGCGCGGGAAAAACTGTCGGTAAATCCCACAGCATGAAAAATTCGTCGTGTGTAGGTAGGTGTGCAACGTGTAGCTTCTATGGTTTCATTTCTTGACCGGCTGTGCTTGAGGGGAGGGCTAAGCGTCCCACTCAGCCGCCACATAAAAAACATAAAAATAAAAGTGTGCAGTGGTGAATCTCGTGGCCTTTGTTCTGCCTCTGCTTGCATTGTTTCCTACTGTATGCCAACACTGCTTCTTGCAACATATGCACCGAAAAATAATTTTAAAAAACGCGCATGAAGTACTTTCCTGGAAAGAAAATATTCACTATTTATATTGCATTTCATTCGGAAATAACCATCAAACACAGTTTCGACAATGTTTAACTCAAGTTAAATTACTAATAATTTTAATTGCGCTCTAGCTACGAGAAATTTTAAACAGAATATACGAGAATCATATCGTATTAGAACCTTTTTTCATAACGGGGAAATAGTAAAAAAAAAAAAGAAAAAAGTAAAAAGCATTGTTTTTTACTTTTCTTAAAACGTTTTACGATATTTTGATTGAAATTCACCGGTCGAGCTATCATATGCTCCAATACATAACAAATGGACATAAATCAAATGGAAAATATAAAAGGCCATTGCATCACCTGCAATGAAGCTTTCTTTTCACGAGGATGAACATTAGGCGACACACTATAGATTTTTGATCAGGGAAGTAAGATACTAAAATACAAAAAAAAAAAATTTTACTTTTTTTCCAACCAATCTAATCTTCACCCTTCGATACGCATTATCTATCTACGACTCCAATTCAGATTTAGTGATAAGTTGTACCTATCGCAGCTATCAGAATTCGTGAATAGTATCTCACTTATTAAAAATTCCGACCCCCTGACGAGGCGATAATCATCAATCGCTGAAAACGCCTACAATCGTAACATCCCTTCTGCCAGGTCGACGGAACCCGTCATTAATTTGTATCTACCCTCCGAAATGCGCTAACAGTGCATGGTACTTTCGTTAAGGGTTGCTGTGGTTGCACCGCGAGGCGTCGGCAAGGGAGTTGCAGTCGAGGAGTCGAGCACATAGAGAGTCAAGCGAGCGAGCGAGCGGTGCCGCCTAGGCGGTAAATTTCAGGTTGCGCGAGCAGGTTTACAATGGAGCTACACAAAAGGAACCTGGGTATACCTCGCGCCCCCGCCGCCCGGGCCACACAATTTTGAGGAGGCCGGATGTATTTCGTGTGCTAAATTTTTCAGGCTTTCTAATTAAAAGGCTAGTTAAACAAGGCACATGCCGGTTCTGCCCGCAGGCTTTCCCCGCCTCACTCTGTCTCTCGCTCACTCTACGAAAGCTTACTTGGCCCACCGCGAGTACCACCACCACAGGAGTACCACCAGAAGCTCCATAACACGTAGCCATACTCCGTGCAACCCTTCTCGACATTGCCCAACTACCATAGCCCAGCTGCCACCCCCACAGGGCCTCCCAAAAGCTCTGAAAGCTACCGCGGAAACAAACATCGTTGAACGATGTGCGTTAACGCTTCAGGAACGCGGATGAGGCAAGGATGAGGAGGCGGATGAGAACGGTAGATCGACTCAACGTGAGTGAGATCAACGAATCCTTTGAAGAATGTGGCAGTAAATATGTATTTTATACATACGGTCTGCAGGTGAAAGAAAGAGGAGGCTAAAGTCACGTTTTCTGGAGTCTCCTAATTAATCAAGGGTTGCTTGGCTGGGTTCAAGGGTAGGCGATAATCGCTGTGCCTCCTACGTGTGTGTGTTCCTCTTCCGTTGGGTTGAAAAATCTCTCTTCACTTTGGGAATTGACCTTCCAGAGAGAAAAGCCAACGTTGGCAGTATTCTTCAAGTTTCACATCCCTTGTTGCCGTTATGTCGGCTTCCTGTATAAAAGGGTGGATATAAACACTGAAATTCCACACGATTCTACGGACGATTGCTTCCAGGTCTCATGGAAAAGTTTTCCATGGAAGCATTAAACTAATAGATAGCTTTATTTGCCATGAGAGTTTACCGTTAGGATGATCCGAGCGAGACCCTCTTTCTCGGGCTGCTTTTGTATCGGGGGATGAAAGTTTTGTCCGGCTTCCACTTGTTCTCCCGAATATCTTTGATACTTATCTCTCGAAACAACAGCTTTTTTTTCCAACCGGAGACGAAGCGAGATGAGAAGTCGAGGAAACTTGTTCGGAGATGATTCGTCAGGATCAGTTTGATGCTGTGAGTCCGTTTGCCGAGCTCGTGAAAGATTCGGAGTGATATTGTTATCGATGCCAATAAACGGTTGCTTCTAGCTTGGTCTTAGTCTACAGGAAAAAAGAAACGATAAGGTGATCCTACAAAAAAAAACCGGTGCGGTCTTCGTCTACACGAGCAAAGTTGTTGTGTTCAAGTTCCTTGCTCTATTGATGATATTTTATACAACCATCGGTGGTAATTTCTCAAAGCAATTCTGTGCAAGACAGTTTGTGATCTCTGCTGTCCAATCGTCTTGAATTAGTACAGCCCGTATAACTATAAACGTACAGATACTACTGAAAGTAAGCTGGTGTTCGCGTATTCCAATTCGTTTTGTAATCCCATTGTCAACGGACTTCTTGAATGGAGATTATTAATCACAATCAACATGATGCTGCAAATTGACTGTCGGATCTCGTGAAAGATTCCGAATGACATTTTTATTGATACCAATAAGACGGTGTTTGTATTTCGCAGTCAATCTTCAGAAAAGCGATGAGATTTGTTGATCCCAAAGTTCGATCTTCATTCACGAGAGAAAATTTGTTCTTTTTGAGTTACTGCGCTTGATGATATTTCATACAACCATTGGTAGTATGTGCCATCTTCCGAAGCAATTCTATGTACGACAGTTGATGATCTCTGCTGTCAAATTGTCTTAACCCTTTTAGTCATACATGTGTCTTTTCCGAAATTAAAAAACTCATTAATAATTGTCAGAAGTTAGTTATAAATAGTTAAATCTGAACGAAAACATATGGGTCAATCGGCAATCACTACAGTCCACATAACTATACACGTACAGTCTGCATAACTATACACATAAAGACACTACTAAACGTAAGCTGGTAACCACGTCCCTTGGACGTTCATCGGGTCGTCAGTCCGGGACAACGAGAGGGATTGAATCAATGGGAAATACGTATTCCCGTGTTCGCGTATCCGAATTCGTTTCGAAATCGTATCGTCGACGCGCTTCACCGCGGAGGCACTCTCGACTTAATTAAATGCGTGGGGCGCATGGGGTGAGCGTTTGGGTGGATGAGCGTCGAGCGGGTGGAATAGTATTCCAGATATCGCCGTGCCAGCAGGAAGCCTGTCGCCACGACCTGAAAGGGTATAAGGTGCTTGAGAATAGGACGAGAAGCGAAGGAGAAGAGGCTACACACAAGAAGACCCTAGGAGTATAGTTGGTTTAGTGATTTTGGCGTTTATTGGTCGACCGTGACGCCTCCCGGAAGATTGGCCCAAGCTGTTATAAGCCCGTTGGGGATGCTACTCTGTAGGTGTTTCGACGAGAGAAGAGAGCCATACCTTGGAATACCGCTTGGCTGAAGAAGGCCAAGGACCACTTATGTACTTACGTACGTGGGACGTCGTCCTCTTCCTTTGCATTGGCTTCGCTGGATCACTTTGTTGGGGCATCTCTTTCTACCTTATTGGGGATCCCTTTTGTAGGGTCCACATGGGCCAAACTTGTTGGAACTATTAGCCTGGGAAACTCATCTCGCTGTGATGTCTTACTTGACATCATTATCCGCCGCGTTACACCACATGGTGTATCAGTGCCTAAATGTCCATTAATTGCCATGGAGATGTTGGTTATATCGTCTGTGCTAAGGGTTTTTTCCCATAAAATTTTTTGCCCGATTATCTACATGTCAAGCCGTGACACATGATCGTTTAGCCCGTTGGGGCTTCTATGCCCCATCATTTCTCATACAATTATTTTATGTTTATATGTAAGTGCTGCAAACCTGCGGACTTCTTATATATCAGTTTAAGACTGCATCGCTTTTTTCGACAAGTTTCATATGGCCAAATATGTGTATCCGATTGGTAACTATCAATTCAACTTCTTTTTTAAAAATAAAGTCCATGGTATTCGTTGTAGCGTTCGTTTTGTAGTCATTTTCGTATTGATCATATGCAGGATAAAACAATCTTCGATGATTTTTCTCATAGTCCTTGATTGACGGTTACTTGGATCCTTTTCGAAAGACTAATTGCAATGCAACGTCATCTCATATCGGAACTTTCGGCGGCTCGGTTTGTGTCTTGATACATAAAAGTATTGAAAACTGATTTAGGTTGAAATCTATCAATTTGGAAAGCTTTTGGAAATAACATAATCGGAACATTGTTCTGGGTACCTGAATAAAATTAGCCCTTAAAACTATACCAAGGGTAGAGAAACTCTCACCCCCTGTTTCACGTTTGCTCATAGCCTCCACCCCCTGTACTTTAACTCTCGATCTCTCTAGGAAACTTAACTGTCACGGCACTGCAGTATGTTACTAAATGATCCAACCCACGGCCATTATCCGCCCTTCTCCGCCTCCAATTTTCCCACACCCCTTCTCGTCGACTCCGCGCACCACCGGCATCAGCCTTCGCGCTTGGTACTAGCACACCACCTTCGCCAAGCGTTGTAGAATACGCAATTTAATACTCGACCAATTACATATACGAAATCTTGTTAGCCACGGTTATACGACCGTGCATAGCCTGGTTAGTTCGCACCGAGCGAGGCGGCCCTGGGGGTGGTTGGAGGGGGTGCGCTGTGGTACGAGGGGGTTGAGGACTACCGTGACACCCGGGGCATTCTTCGAGGGTGTCTTAGGAACGGAAGAGGGCCATTCCGTAGTAGGGCGGCGGGTTGCCACCGAGGGAAACGAGAGACATACAAACTTGCACGATTATGATCCTCGATTACAACTATAAAATGCGATATTGTCTCAGAACCACCCTTCCTATATACGCGGCTTACCCTTCACGTACAAGATGATTCAGAACCAAGACATTTCTTTGCAACACTGTATTCGCAGTAAAACTGACTTTTTACAAACTTTATGAAGTTTGTCAACTTTGTGAAACGCGGTTTTATTTTGCATTTATTTCTTCATGTGGCTTTAGTCAGGTTGTGGAATACATTGAAAATGGAATCGATTAAAAAGTCTGAAAAAAAACCATTTGAGTTTCGTTGATCATTAATCGCAACTACACGAACAGGAGTATTAGGAAAAAAAATTGCACGACGATGATCCTTGATTGTAAATATAATAGTATATAACGATACGAGTGCGATAAAACTTTTGGGTGCGATAAAAAGGGTGAGATTGCAGTACGAGTTGAAGGCGAGTGTTGCAATCAAACGAGTTGAGAAAAAGTTTCTTGCGCGAGTTTCGTATACAATATCATTTCACTAGTGCCAGAAGTGCGATTTCTCGCACGTGAAGCGGAGCGGAGATGATTTGTAACCAAGACATTTCTTCGCAACACTGTATTTGCAGTAAAACTGACTTTTTACAAACTTCATGAACTTTGTAAACTTTATGAAACGCTGTTTCATTTTTTCGGGTATCTTTAGTCAGCTTGCGGAATATATTGACAATAAAATCGATTGAAGTGTTAGAAAAAAAAGGTGCCATTCGCGTTTCCTCATTCATTAATTTCGAGACTACAAAGAGTAATAGAAACATACTTCTACCATTACGATCTTTGATACCTTCTACAAAATGCCAAATTGTCTCGGAAAATTCCTTCATGTACAGGAGAAATTGCATATAACTCATTCCTCTGCAAAATTGACTATAAAATGTTTATGAGCTTTGCATTTTTTATTGTATAATTTTTTCATGAGTTTTTAGCTAGCTTGTAAAATAGAGTTTTTAACAATGTAATCGAGTTTGCGGAAACCTCCGATTGAAGAGTTGGAGAAAAGGTGCCATTCTAGCGTCGTGATTTATGGGGGTGGCTGAGCCGTTGCGCCGTTGATAGTCATTCATTAATCGCAACCGTACGAACAGCAGTGGTAGATACGGGTTGCGATCAATGCCGTGAGCCTTATCCGAACGAAACGGATTGATAGGCCGACTTATCGATTCCCTGCGACGTACATTCGTTCGGTCACACCATTAGAAATGACCAACGGGTGATAATACAGCTCGTATCGTATCCCCACACTTTCAAGACTAAACGGAATTCCCGTTCGGAGAAATAACAGTGATTAATAATTTTCAATTCTTTTTGCTCTTCAATACAGCGGAAAACTGCTGCAGCTTTTGATTGATTTTTCACATCTACTGTCAATACTAATTTCTCTTTCAATTTCTGATTTCAGGTAAGAGAATTATTCGAACGAGTGCATACTTTGGTGACCGGGATTGTCGTATCTCAATCGTAAGTAAAAGAAAAAAGAAAACCATTATTTAATTCCAGAAATAAATTAAACTGAGTTGATTAAAAATAATGCTGTAACCTGTGGAAATGTTTCCAACATAAATGACTGATTTTTCAAAAATGGACACCGTTTTTTTGTGTCCTTCTTAGAATATTCTATAATATATACTTTAGAACTCGTCAGACTTCGTAGCATCGAACACAATAACCTTTTCTTTCGAACTATATGACTTATATTACCAGAGACTACGAAGTTTCCTGTAAAATATAGTCGTTTCTACACTGCTTGTTATAGTTTTCTATGGAAGTCCCTTTTTCCGTTTAGTTCGATCTAAATATTTCATTCTAAACGGCATCCATTCATCGATGGACAAGAATAAGTCGCCTGACTGACTTTGTCGTTCCCCTTTTAAACTTCCCTATATTAGTTACATCGAAACTCGTCATCCTTCGTATCATCGAACGAAGCTGCATTGTATTCCCAACAACATTCAGTCCTCATATGATTAGTCGCTACAAAGTTTTATTCAAAAGATATCCGTTTCAACACCGTGTATAACAGTCTTCAGTAAATGTCCCTTTTTTCGCCTTTACTTGCTCTGAATCTTTCATTCTTAATGACAACCATTCCCAACTTAACCAACATCCAAGAATGAGTCGCTCGAACGGTGGAGCCCTTTTTCCCCCTTCTGTAAAACCCCATAATACGTTCATCAGACCTTGAAATACTTCGTAGGCTAAAGTCACATTTTTCCATACTATTACTTTCACATCGAGACATAACATAGTTTCAAGCACAAGATAATCCCTATGATAACGGTTTCCATAACTGTCTATAGTTCTGTCATATACCATTCGTCAATAACGTCGCATGTCGAGGAAAACACGGCTGAGGAAAGTAATGGGAAACGACAGGTCAGCTCTAATAGCCGAAGTAGACTGCTAGACTAAAAGTGAGAAATAATTAACGATGAAGGCAAAGGGACGATGGCGATCTGGCAGTAACCCTTCGCATCGTCGCCGACGCCATCACGGTCTCTGTCCATTGCAGTCGCTCGACCCCCAGGGATCTTTTGCAGGGAATAGAGGCTCTCCTTTCCAATAGCAACTGCACCAGCACGTGCAGCCCTGCGAAATCAAAAGCCCTCTTGACCCGAGTATGGACGATGTCTAACCGGACTCTGTACATATACCATAGCAGCGATGGCAGCACATAGCCAGAGGAACGTGTGGACGTAGAGTGTCCGGGACCAGGACGAGACCATGTAGACGACCTTCGATGTCTGCATCTCTTAGAGAAGCATGATTCAGAAACGTCTAGTTGCTGGCTGGTTCACCCACTTGTCCGGGCAGTCCATAAAGGGTCACCAGCGATAGGTAATGAACCGATTAATCATTGATCCCACCCTCAGACAGTGTCAAGTATTCTCCACGTTTTTATTTCCCACTCGAGTGACATGGACTCTCAAGGAGTCTCAAGGATTTGACAAGTCCACTTGTGCGCTCTGTGCCCAAAGGAGTTGCCCTTTAAATAACTAGCACACAATTTGTTTCTATCGGATAATGTCGGATACTCGGGAGTTTTTAATAAGTCCGGCGTCTCAATCTTTGACACATTAAGGTGGTCCTTGTGACTGAAGATAATGGTAGGCTGAAGAATTGTTTTATGAACTTTATAAACCTTGTTAACGAAACCTTGTTATATGAAACGCGGTTTTATTTTTTATTCATTTTTCTTGTTTCTTTGGTCAGCTTGCGGAATACATTGACAATGGAATCTATTGAGGAGTGGGAAAAACGGTACAATTCGAGTTTCATCGATCATTAATTGCAACCATATGAACAGTAGTAGTAGAATCAAATTTGCACGATTATGATTCTTGATTTTAAATATAAAATGCGATATTGTATCAAAATGAGTTGCCCTTCGCGTACTAGATGATTTAAAACCAATACATTCTATTGTAACACTGTATCCGTCGTAAAGCGGACCTGTTTTAAACTTTTTAAACTTTGTGAACTTTGTAAACTTTATCAAACGCGGATAAATTATTTCGCATGTCTTCAGTTGGTTTGCAGAATATATTAAAAATAGAATCGATTGATTGTTAGAAAAAGAAAGTGCAATTTCAGTTTCGTCATTCATTAATCGTAACCATACGAAGAGCAGTAATAGAAACACACTTGCGCGATTATGATCCTTGATTTCTACTTCAAGAATGGAAAATTGTCTCTCGAATTTTCTTCACGTACAAGATAAATCGCATGCAAGCCATTTGTTTGCAACGATGTATTCGCTATTGTGACATGGACTCTTAAGGAGTCTCAAGGATTTGACAAGTCCACTTGTGCGTCCTGTGCACAAAGGTCTTGCCCTTTTAATAAGCACACACTTTGATTCTATCGGATAATCTCTATACTCAGGAGTTTTTAATAAGTCCCACGTCTCAATCTTCGAGACATTAAGGTGATCCTTGTGACTGAAGATAATAGCTGGCTGATAATAGCTGGCTCGTTCTTCTCTTTACACAGCGTGCTGCTGTGTTCTCTGTCTGTCCGTTGGAAATAAGAGCAGCAAGTATAATGGAAACAGTTCCTGCTTCGTGGATTGAAAATCCGCTTATTCACGATTTTCGGGAGCGGGGACGCAACGACGGGACTTAAACAAACGAGAGATTTAATTGAAAATTGGAATATAATTGCAGACACACTGCAGATCGGAATTTACCAGCATTTCTTCTGTCCCGAATTATCTTCGTTTGCGGAGATGGAGGAGAACGAACAACCGGAAAATGAGTAAGCGGAGAGGAGAAAGGTTCATACAAGAGAGTTTCGTTCGATTTCCAATGTCGATGGCCACGAATTTGAAGCTCAATGTACAGGTGCAAAAATAGTCGAATTGTTTCTGTAAGCGGTTAACCAATCCGATAGAAATACATGCAAGTTTGGACACTGTAGAATTCATTTTACAATTCGACCGTTTCTGCACTCAAAATCGTATTGCAATATGAAAAGGACTTTGAAGATATTTTCGAACGGGAAAAGTATTTGAGTTTTAAAAATCGGAACTTCAATTCTATGTTTCCTACATCCAGATAAATGTCCATAGTTTTATCAAAATATTTGTATATTGATCATTACACTATTCCAATTTAAAAATCTGTAGCATTTTACCCATTACGAATTCGGCATAACATTCACTATATTGTAGTGAATATTTTGTGTGACCATGTTTTTGCAAAAGTACCGGTATTTCTCTCTCTTATTTTCAGGCTTATGATGTCCAAAGAATCATTCATTTTTTATTGTTCTCCTTAATGTTGTGTTTAGAAAAGTTAAAATACCGTTTTTGAAGTATAATTTCAGCGCCATTTGTGAGAGGTACACTAAACTTCCGATCAACTTTTTTTCTGAGCAAGAATACGAAAAGAAGGATCCAGTGAAAATTGCGATATATCCAGTAGAAACTGCCAGAAAATTCTAGAACCGGGGGACTACCACGCCACTCTAGCGAAGTTTATGCTAAAACTCGATAAGTTCTACTAGGACTAATAGTAATTTATGCTGTGATAATTTTAGCTACATGGTTTTAGTTTTTTCTTGAAGCTAAAACATTTTTTAGTAAAAGATTGTAAATTTTCATCCGAAATCTCAGTAGTAAGTGTTGTCTCCTTGTATCGACACAAACATTTTTTGTACTGCTGTTTGGATGTTTGGCCTCTGCCGTTTTTTTACATAACGACTAACATATTACTAATTATGAAGAATGAATTTAAGAATTATTATAAAACCTGCCGGAGTTAAAAGGACCTAACCTCCTAACTTTTCGCCCGTTTACAAAATGACGCGGTACAATCGTACACGGAGATCATAGTAACAAGATAGCTGCGTATAGCGTAAATCGCCAGAAAATCGGAATATAGTTCGATTGCAATGTTGAGTCGAGGGATTATTGTCATATTCTTCCCTCCGTGTAGTTACTCGTACCTTTTACCGGTACATTATGCTGGTTAATTAATATTTCAATTTTTTAAAAATAAATTTCACAAATTTTGTTCCTTTACAAAGTTTTTTTTAAAATAAGGAAGTGCAATTAGTCATTGCGAAGAGCTTGGGGGAGTTTAGATATTGGCATTGCGGACGGACTGACAAAGTATCGAACAGAGTAAATGTATGGTCATCACTGGAAATCGAACTCGGATTATTCAGGTACCAAGTAATTGCGATGGCCATCACGCTCATGTCATCTACATATTTCTCCTATTCGAATCATTTTCTTATGTGCAATGTAGAGCCGTCACATAAGCAAAATTACCATACTGGTCGAGTAAAAATTTCTATAGCACCTTAGAATTTTTCGTACATCGCCGTTGGTGGCGCTGGTGTACCACCTCGCCTTCGCAATATCTACCATATGACTTGGTAATTTTTGCTAGATCCTCCCCTTTGCGCAGTCCGAGAAAAATGGATGTCCATGGTCTTCACAGTCCGACGGACAGACAGATCATCATCCGCGTTATGTCTTAGCCTTACCACGTCGACTGGTTCGCACTTGGACGTGCTTCGGCATAAGTATTCGTACGCTACTGTACTTCCAGAAGTATCACTGTGTGCTATAATTTATACTGTGTATACTATATCCACTTGCTATCCGCTTTTCCAAGCTCTTCGAGATCCTCACTCTTGCGTTAGGTTGGCGAGACCTTATCGACATTATATAATGATGTTTATCGTCGTGCCGTTGGGCTAACGCTGAGGGTGAAGAGGGGGGGAGGAGAAGGGAGGGGGAACAATCGTTCCGAAGGTAAATATTTAACGTTATTTCGCGCAATGTTTCGCTCGTTGGAGGAAAAGGAGGAGGTGGAGATCGAGGGCTGTGCTTGGGGTTGCTTTAATATGGTTTTCCCTGTCTTTCTGCTTCTCTCTTTCTCACTTTCTCGCTCGGGACTCCCACTGCTTTTGCTGAGATTGAGCTTGTTATACTGAGCAGAGAATCCACTGAAACACCAGCCAAACGTCACGTCTCCGACTAAGACTTCTGTGGCCGCTGATGTGTCTGCTATTTATTTCTGAGGTGTGCATTTTTTTACCCTGCTGAAGAGCATCGTTATTTTACACCCACATTAATTTCGATAGTTCTAAAAAATTTTCTGCGACAATTATTCATTTTCGCATCATATAACTATTTTTAATTCTACATTAACTTGTTCTATGGATTTTATAATAATTATGGAACAGTTGATGTACGCACAAAAATAGCTGCAGGAAGTATAATGATTCTTGAACACCTCATAAAATCCGCTCTAGCTTCACTTATTTTCAAGCCAGAAATAAATTGCAATACAAGAATGAGGGAAAAATAAAATTATATCATTTTCCAATATAATGACATCAACTCAATTTGATATTTTCTTAAACCAGTTATGTTGCGATTTCGTTCTAAGGTACAGTTGGAAATGACGCTGAGTATACTTTGTAGATTTTCAATTGGGATTATGGGACTATTATGGAGTTGATCGAATGGAATGAAGACTTTAGTTGAGGTCGATTTCAAGATCGCGTGATTGACTTTTTTAAGGTGTCGAGAATGACAAGGATGGAAGCAGGAAGGGAGTCAGCGTCCGGGTCGTATACGATCGGCTAGGCACGATAGACCACATCGCAGTGCCGAAAAAAACGAAGGAAAGAAATCGATCGGAAGAGGTGGGCTGGTGGGCCTTCTCTCTCTCAATGTCTCGGCTTTATCGACGCTCGTATATCATTCCTTGCGACGACTATCTCGCCTCGAGAATCTCGAAACTTTCGCCCACCGGGGTTTAGAGGCGTACTACTACAATAGTGCAAGTAGTAGTCGTTGATATACCTATACCAGTCCTGAAAAGCTTTAGAAGGTCTCCGAAATCGAGCTCGCGGATCAGCTTTTAAAAGTTTTCGTTGCGCCGGTATAAAATGCAATTTCCTGTTCCTTGAGAAGGTCGCCCAAGGTATCTCACGCGTTTCCGCTATTTCAAGACACTCGATTCACGAGAATCATCAACAGATAGCAAACTGTCGAATAAAACATTCACGATACGATATCACCTCTTATAGCCACCAATTATAAAAATTGTTTGAAACCTCACCATTTCAATATGCTAATGGTCCCCGATTTTTGAATTTTATTTTCATGAACTAAATGATAGAAATATTACCGGTCCAACAAATTCAATTTTTGAATTTATACACACTTTTTGCTCATAGAATCAAAATGTAAAATGCATTTTTAACTGTGTTGGATTATTTTTTTTTTCCTGGTGATTTCTATGTCTCCGAATAATATTTTCCAATGTGTTTTCAAGATCAGCTTAATCTCGGAAAAAAGAAACATTGGTTAAATATGTGACAAACAATCAATCGCTGTTAGATTAGTCAAACGGATCACCCAAACAATGCAGTTGAAGGATTAAGCACTTGATTTACGATAATTCAAGATATAACTTGTTTTTCTATTAGAATAATTTGAAGAAAAAAACACTTTGTTAGCCAGTAAATCATTCTAAAATACATGAAAAAAAAAAGACATCGTGTCTTCTAAGCAGAGGACAAAGCTTGTACAAAGATAGTAGAATCGGAGGAAGTGGAAGCGCGATGAGGGTTGAGGTTTCGCTGCTGTGGGGTTCGTCGTAGTTGGAGACCTCGGTCAGCGAGTACGAGAAGGGAAAGAGAGAAAGGAGCGAAAAGGATGGAAGAAGAGGGAGGCTCGAGCTTGCAGACTGCTGACGTAGCACTGTCCAAGCCAAATGGTCAGCGAGCACCATCGGTAATGGCCCAATAGACGCTCCTAACATTGCCGCAAGATATTGTTTAGGCACGATGACGGCAAACCACCCCCGAAGCGATTTCGGTTTGTGGTTCAGCTATACCGTAGTATGTGTACTATCATTCCAACCTCCCAACCAACAGCCTCTCCTCGATATTCCATGTTGCAAAGAAAAATACGTCGACAGACAAATGTCTAGGGATATATACGATATCGGACACTGAATGTCGTATTACTAAAATAACCACGTAGAAAAATGTGCCTATTCGCAAAAGATCTGTCCGATTCCATAAGCAACGATCTCGAGCTTGTCACGAATGACCTGTGCCAAAAAAATTTCTATTATTGCCTCTTTGTGCGACGTCGAAGGTCTTCGACGAATGGCACAAGGAACATAGCAAATGTCAACTCAGATTTTCATCCAATCGAACTGAAGACATGGAATTTATATCTCCTTATCGTTAGCCCAGTTCATTGGCTGCTCAAGGGTAATAAGAAGCAAAGGGGCTTATGATTTACGTCTTTTTCGTGTCATTAGCTGCTTAAGATCACGAAAATTGTCACCAGGAAATTCTATTCATTATGTTTCATGTATGATGACACATGTTTGACGATGTTAGGAATTTTGCGGTACACGTACACATTTGATCCATTTTCATGATGACCAAGTCCAAGATTCATGAAACGACAAGTAAAAAACCATTGAAAATTCAGTTTTCACAGAAATCGAAATCAAGATGTTACCAAAATCTAGATGAAGGCGTCGTCAAAGCTTAAATCACGATACCGTCAAGGTCGAAGTGACGATTTCAAAAAATTCTAACCAGGCCCGCATTTGCAAATATGTCAAATGGTCAGCGAGCAACGTTGGTAATGGCTCAAGGGATGCTCCTGACATTTCCGCAAGATATTGTTTGGACACGATGACGGCAAACCACCCCCGAAGCGATTTTGGTTAGTGGTTCAGCTATACCGTAGTAGGTGTACTATCATTCCAGCCTCCCAACCAACAGCCTTTCCTCGATATTCCAAGTTGCAAAGAAAAATACGTCGGCAGACAAATGTCTCGGGATATATACGATATCGGACACTGAATGTCGTATTACCGAAATAATCACGTAGAAAAATGTGCCTATCCGCAGAAGATTTGTCTGATTCTATAAGCAACGATCTCGAGCTTGTCACGATTGACCTGTGCCAAAAAAATATCCATTATTGCCTCTTTGTACGACGTCGAAGGTCTCCGATGAATGGCACATGGAACATAGCAAATATCAACTCGGATTTTCATCCAATCCAACTAAAGAGATAGAATTTATATCTTCTTATCGTTAGCCCATTTCATTGACTGCTCAAGTGTAATACAAAGCGAAGAGGTTTATGATTTACGTCTTTTTCGCTGCTTGAGATCACGAAAATTGTTACCAGGAAATTCTATTCATTATGTTTCATGTGTGATGACACATGTTAGACGATGCTAGGAATTTTGCGGTACACGTACACATTTGATCCATTTTCATGATGACCAAGTCCAAGATTCATGAAACGACAGTTAAAAAACCATTGAAAATTCAGTTTTCACAAAAATCGAAATCAAGATGTTACCAAAATTCAGATGAAGGTCTTGTCGAAGGTTGAATCACGATAGCGTCAAGGTCCAAATAAAGATTTCAAAAAAACCTGACCAGGCCCAGATTTGCAGATATGTCAGACTGCGAAACGAAATTTATGCTCAAGTTTTTTTTTTTCTCTGTCCAGACGATTGAGTGGGTGATTTGGTGTGACGCGAAGTCCCCACCCTCACCTTTCCAGACCACTTTTTTCCTCCACTCGCGGGTCTGCGTCGCTGGCAGTCAAGTCCTCGGTAGAGTGCCCCTTGTTGGCCATTATAACTTCGCCAAGTCAGATAGTAATTAAGCCTGCAATAAAAAGACGAAGACGGACAGTGAAACGAGACAGAGAAAGCGTCCGAGTACAGCTAGACTGGCTGTCGCACCCATTAAGACATCCCAACGAATCGACACTTTGTGCACGCGGCAAGGAACGACCGGGGGTCAAAGAGGGGAACAAAAATTAAAAAAAAAAGGAAAACGAAAAAAGGAAAACCTTTCGTCGAGGCCGTTGTCAAATGAAGCGAGAGAGAATCCGATAAAAACGAAAATTGTCAAAGGTTAAGAGAGAGAAGAGTCAGAGAGCACGAATGCCGCTGGTGACCCCAAAGCGAGTTTTCGATATTTCCAACGCGGTAATTGTCTCGGGATAATTATCGTTCATGGTAATGGCCCACGTTCTCTCGCCAAAGCGATCGGAGACTCTGAAACGCAGAGAGAGGTAGATCAATTGTTGGAGAACTTGCTAAAAGCTTATATATTCCGGGCTTTAGTCAGTGGCAGGCTTCCCAAGTATCCATCTCTACAACTCAACCTATTTTTATTCGTCTTCAATACTCCACACGGTCGGATGAATAAATTAACCATAGTTCTATGCCTGATGGATTCCAGCCGAGAATTCACCGGGTGGGCTCTACGCTCGCTAGTATATTTACGTCCCTTCCCCTATGTGGCCCCGTTCTCTTGTACGTTATGACGTTGTACATGTTACAAGGCAATTACAATTAAGTTGGCAAGCTCGCCGCTCTGTCGGAGTGGAAGTCGGAGTGGAAGTCGGGCAGAAGATATCCATGGAAGATACAGAGATCAGTACTGAGTGAGTGAGACGAGCCCTTTGGTAAGGCCGGAAGGGAAAGGGAGCAGGAGATGGTCCATGCACTCACTCCTCCAGCTTCGCATAGTTCAAGTGAATATTTGCCGTTGCCATCCAATATTTAGCCAAAGTCAACATACTGTCTGCTTGCTGGCTATATCTCCTCATCCCGTCGTTCTTCTCATCCTGGTATCAGGCTGAGCGGTCCTTTTACCTATTCGGTAAAGGCTCCTCAGCCTGAGTAGAAAGTCGGAAAGGAAACGAGGCCGCGAACTAGTGAAAAGCGAAAAGGGAAGGTGTGGTCTCATCTCGTTTTTCCGACCTACGACCACTGAGAACAAGCATCCTGGAGAAAGAAAACCAGTATATGTCCATGGTCCAGCGACCGAGGGGTTTGTTAATAGAATAATAAATAGCCTCTTCTTTGTTTTCTCACGCTCTTAGTTTTTTATTCTCGGTTCTTGGGTAACTCGCGCAGTACCGAAGGACAACCAACGGCTCTGCTGAGCAAAGTCCTGAATAAACTTTGAAGAGCCCTGGTATACTTTGAGAGGAAGGATACGGGGAACAAAAAAGTCTATATAATCGACTCATGAGGTAAAATCTACCTTCAACACCGGCGTATCTCTGTTCTCAGGAACTCGGTTATATGTCTTCAGGGTCTATTGATCTTCTAAATGATTCAATAGCTATGGACTTCAGGGTTGCAAGTGAACAGTTCCAAATTCCAGTCTTGAGAACAATCGAGCAGGTCAAACTTGCAAATGCTCTTCTGTAAGAAACCACTGTACCATTTTAAATGCGTTTTTCACTTTTCGTCACATTAATCGACCCGACAAAAGTTAATCCTTTTTCAATGCCATAATTAACACTTCGAGAGTGATGCTACTCATGTTGAATTTTCCTTTATTTTATGCATTTTTCGCTTCCATTCCTCAACTGCATTTCTATGAGGTCACTTCCGCTATAAAAAACGGGATTGCAGGAGGTCCCAGCTTTACATAAAAATCCTTTCACCTTTTACGCACGTGGCCTATCGGCAGTCGGATTGCCTGCACCTTACATCGCGCGAGTTATCCCTGTATAACTATAGCAGTACGTCATCCCAGCGTAACCGGGGTTGCGAGTCTTCCGGATGGTCCTTACGGAAGTAGGAATTCCGCTTCCACGCCGCCACCACCACTACCGCCCACATAATTTCAGAAGGAAGGTTGGCACAGCGCGAGAGTGAAGAAGGGACGTGGGAGGTGGTGGATAGTCGGCTACCCTGGGTTTTCACCGGTTAATATCTCCAGCCTGCTGACACCGACGAATAAAACATCGGAACGACGACTACGACCAAGTCGACGACGAGGTTGCGGTGAGCTGCTTCCTCTGCTGCTCGCTATGTTCCCACACAGTGTTGAGGTGGCATTTCTAGAAACGCTTTTCTTTGGAATGGTAGGAGAATGTGTACTGGTATAGATTCGGATTCTGCGGCTAAACGGGGAGTCGAGCGTTGATGGTGTCGGTGACGACGGTGCTGGCGGCTTGGGCAGAAATCACGGCTACTGCCTCGCTTGCTTTCCACCCTTATTCTCTCCTTCGTCCCTGCCTATAATACACGTAAGAATACGTACGTACCGATCCCAAAGGCATAAGTATACGAAGACCCCTCGCAGGTATATATACTTTTTTTCCCCAACCTCGAAACTATGGCGGCAAGCTACATACATAGGTATACATAATCCTGCTTGTTCTGCACTTTTTTTCTCTGCACCCTCAAAGTGTTGGCGATAAATACTGTGGCGAAGCGCTAGGCGCTTCTACTCATGGCGTTATGGTTCTGCGGGTACCTTACCGTCTTCTTTCGCCTCTTTTTTGTCAAGTCTTGATCATGTTGCAAAACGCAAAGTTGTTGTATCGAGACCTACAGAAATTATCGGAGAATCTACGTGTTTATATCATTCACAAGCTCATGTTTTCTATCAAGTATCGGCTAAATCGAGTGTTAATAGCAGCGTAAGGAAACCCTGAAATTCAGTAAAACGGATCATGTATACACATATATAGATAATCTTGCTGGCCTTGCACTTTTTTCCCTGTACGCTCGAACTGTCGATCAGGAAAGCCTAAGTTCTTGAGTCTAGACTTATCCGAACCTGGTAGACTGATAAACAACGCCGGAAAATCTATGCGCTGTTCGCCATTGAATGAATTTATGGTTATTGAAGTGTTGATCAAGGAAGACCAAGATGCTGAGTCTACACTTACCTGACACTCAAATCTGGTACATTGATAAACCGACCCAGAAAATCTATGCGCTGTTTACCATTGAATAAATTTATGGGTCAACTAAGTATGAGCTCAAAATCGTGTGCCGAAAGCAGCGTAAGAAAACATTGAAAGCCAGTAAAATAGGACAATGCATACATACATAATTCTGCTGGTTCCGCAGTTACTTTCTGCACTCTTGAAGGGTTGATCAAGGCAGACCAAATTATTAAGTCCAGACGTCCCTGACATCCAAAACTGGTACATTAGTAATACGTAGACCGAAAAAAATCAATGCACTTTTTACCGTTAACAAATTTATTGTTCAAAGAATTATATCTAAAAATCGTATATCCATGTCCGCGAGGAAACATTGAAAACCAGTAAAATCGGACAATGCATACATAGGTATACATAATTCCGCTGAACCCGCAGTCATTTTCACTGCACTCTTGAAGTGTTGATCAAGGAAGACCAAATTATTAAGTCTAGGCGAACCTGATACCCAAATCTGGTACATTAATAAGTAATCCAAAAAGAAATCAATGCACTTTTTACCATTAACAAATTTATGGTTCAACAAATAATGTCTCAAAATCGTATGTCCAAAGCAGCGCAAGAAAGCATTGAAATCCAGTAAAATGGGACGGAAAGCGAAGGATATTGTTATACGTGAAGCACATAGTGATAAAGAGAGAGAGAGAGAGAGGAATGAGATAGTGCAGAGTGCACAGAGACTTCAACGGTGAAGGAGAGTGCGCCTCGCAAGCACGTAGTGTGCAATAAGGGATTGCGAGAGACAGTGAGCCAAAGCATATCTACAGTGCTACCGGCCCGAAGCAATAGGATGAGACGAGGTGCAGGAGCAAGAGGAAAGGAGAGGGATGAGACATTCGCGCATATCCGATGCAGAGAGGGGCTCGCTCGGGTACAGCGAGCGTGGGGATGAGGGAGCGCAAGGATGAATCCGGGGGTGTATGCTGTGCTGCTGCTGCTTCTGCCGGTGCTCGCTTGCCCAGAGGGAGGGAGATAAGGCTAACATAGCAAGAGAATGAGAATGAAGGGAGAGACGTTTCCACTATTGATCATCGAGGCTCAGAGTGTAATGCTAATCATGCCCCCTTGCCTGTACCCGTCCACCCTTCCCTTACTCTCTCAATTTCTCCCTCATTCTCTCGTTCCGATCCCTTTCCGTCTTTTCGTCTCTATCATTCTGTCCTTTTGCCACTATGCCTTTCTCTCTCCGTCCTTCTCGTTCCCTACCCTTATCCCTCACCCGGTCTCTCAACTTTTCTTTTCTCTTACCATCTCACATCCTTCCGATTCTCAGTGTCGGTGCACGTCCACCCCGCACGTTCACGCCACTTCACTGCACACTGACGTACACCGCATCGTGATACAGAAGAGGAAAGATATCGGCTGTGACAAAACCCGGCTACCTTCTGGGACACCTACGGAAACGAACTCCGAGGATGCGCTTCTAGACTTTGCGCTGGGGAACCTTTTGGGTATTGCGGAATGGTACGGGTTACATCTTAGAGTATAGGTGATTAGTCCATGGTACGCCTTGAGTTCAACTAAACCGGAGTCACTTGCTGACCTACCGTAAGTTTGATACGGCTAGACTCTTGCGTGGGAAGGATGGAAAGTCATGAACGGAAACTGTTCAGAACAGAGTATGGGGTTGTCCAGAATGAAGTCTGGATTGTCCAGAATGGAGTCTGGATTGTCCAGAATGGAGTCTGGATTGTCCAGAATGGAGTCTGGATTGTCCAGAATGGAGTCTGGATTGTCCAGGATGAAATCTGGGTTGTCCAAGGATTCGAAGCATCCTGAATGATTTTAAACTATCTGAAATACCGTCTGCGCTGTTAGGGATAAAATCGGGGCTGTCCGGGCTGCAGTTTGAGCTATCCGGGATGGTTTCGGACCAGACTCCAAGCTGTCCAGGATAGAAAATAGGTGATCCAGGATCAAACCTGGACTGACCAAGATGGATAAGGTTATCCGGATAAAAAATGACAACATCCCGGACTTTTACAATTCCCATTTGAGACCAGACGTTATCTTATCAATGAAGTAGCTTAATTCTGTTTCACTAATTCTATACCGCGAATCAATAAAATGATATACGAATTGCCGAATGTCCACACATTCTAGCATAACCCGGATTTTAGTCCACTTTCAGAATACAGTACATAAAAAACGATGCCTTAATAATCCTGGGTGCAAAAACTCGGATAAAACTCGGGTATCCTGCGCCTGCAAACGGTCCACGAATGGAAAGAGGAAAGAGAAGAAAAAATCCAAGGCCCAGGATGTTTTCTTCTTTTCTTTATTTTTTTTCCTACTAATAGACGGAGTGGATTTAGACTGAGGGAATATCAATTTTGGGGGATTGTGAGGGTTCGGAGTCGTGTGTAACGACGGAAAGGGATACATGGATGGAAAAGGAAGGGAAAGAGAGTATAACTCTCGTGAGTGTCTAGACTGAACTGCTGGTCGAGAGCTAACGAACAACTGCGCATTAGCGTAGCAAATAATAAGAAGCTCTCAGCACTCGTTCGCCCTCTCACTTGCGAACCCTCCCGCCCCTTCGACCAAGGCCAATATAATAATTACATCAGCATATCGGCAAACAGGAGTCAGCTCTCCCTCCATTGTTCCATAGTCCGTTCGCTTCGAGCATTCGTCGCTCCTCAGCACATCCACCAACCCAACTACAAACAAAACTGCTGTTACGGTAAAATAAACGAATTGTCTGAATAATAAAAAACTTAGCCACGATTCTGTACATGGGCGGGTAAAAATACATTTCACTGCATTCAGGTCGCAATGAATACCAGAATATATTTTCCATTTACGTGCAGGTGCCTTTGTATTATTTACGAAATCACGTAGCATTCACAAATGTATCACATGACCAACATTTGCCTGATCATATTTATTATGTTGTCATTAAAACTTTTGGTCGATTTACGTTTACATCCTGCTGCATTTTATGATTGTATGTGAATGTCGAAGTTGTACAATAGCCAAAATAAAATTATTATTAAGCCGCCACCGAAATTCAAGGGAAAATAATGTTTTACTAACGCATCCCATCCCTCTGTACACAAATATTCACTGCACAATATAGTCGTAAACAATGAGCTCTCTCGCAGCTACAATTTTCATGTATATCGTACCAATGTACTAATATTTTTGTTGCGCAAGAGAATTCAACGACTAGCAGCTATTGTTACTTCGAAACATACAGTTATTTATTTATTTTATCATCATTTTCGCTGTATAATTATCTCGAATGAAAGTTCATAATAAGCTGGATGTTAATGATAATGAGGTAATTAAATATATATATATTAATGCAGTAAGTATAGTTGATAAAATTCTGAATATTAAATTAACGTCCGTATAAATTTATTCTAAAATAGTAACTGGTACGTAAAATGTATTAAAGATATTAAAACTATTTAAAAATATTGAATGGGATACAAAAAAAATAGTGACACATGCATTTTTAAGAGACTCTCAATGACCCGAAAAATAGTCTTCTGAAAATACCGGATACTTATCAACGTAGATAAGTAAGATCCTTAGTTAAGGGCAGTTTTACGATATCGTTGAAGAAATCGGGGATTCCGTTCCTCATCGTCCCTTCCATTCTCTCAGCAGCATTGCTTCGTGTACTATCGCGGCACGCATACATCGGACCTGCTTGAGAGCGGGAACGTTGAACGAGGCAAAGTAAGCCCCTAATTTCTCGCGGGGTAAAAGTTGCCAGGCGTAAGCATTCGGTTCGGGGCTGTTCTGCGTAAGGGCGCGAGAGAGTCAGTGAAGAGGGGATTCCCTGACTATAGGCGAGGGTCGGAGAATCGAGTCAATCGGCAAGGCGTCGGGTGAGAGAAGCGCGAGAGTAAGAGAGTGAGTTTATATTGGAAAAAAAAGGGCAAGAAGGAAAAACCGAGAACGCTAGAGCAACACTCGCGCGCACCGAGTGAAACGTTTAAACTTTTTATGAGTTGCTGCGTCGCCACTCGAGCGAAGAAATTTCAATTTTGCCACCACGCCGGTATATACTGCCGCACACCCCTCAGCCTCTCCTGCACTGCGCCAGAGCGGTCGCCCGTTTCGCACGACCAACTTCACCTTACTCTCCATCACTCTTTCTCTCAATCCTCCACTGATCTTATAGTCACTTTCGTACCTTTTTTCAACTTCCTCCAACATTTTTGTTCTTGCAGCAGTCTTTTGCTGTATACGTCACATTTAGTTTTAGGGCCTCGTGTTGCAGAAATCTTGAAAAGAGATTGGAAGAAAAAGACTTTGTTTTGTTCTGGGAATCCAGCCCAAAACTGGGACGTTTGTTCGACCAACATTAAGAGTCGCGGTAGCGATTCGACGGCAAGGGACTTTATTAAAATAATTATTATGCCGAATTGGAAGGGTGAATAAGGAAAGTACGTTGAGTTTCATTGGACCAGTAGATTTTTAACGAATTTAAAGCCAATTTAATTCAGAAAAATAGACTTCATCTAAGCTTTTCTGCGTTGTTGCGTTTCTGTGCTAAGATGGTCGGCCGTTTTAAACGACCAACTTCAGCTTACTCTCCATCACTTTTTCTCTCAATCCTTTCCCGATCTTATAGCCACTTTCGTACCTTTTTCTTACTTCCTACAACATTCTTGTACTTGCTGCAGTCTTTTACTGTATACGTCACATTAAGTTTTAGGGCTCGTGTTGCGGACTTGAAAAGTGACTTAAGAAAAGAGACTGCATCTTTTCTTTTAGGGATGCTGAGCTGGATCGTTTGCTTCTTGAACTTACACAACATTATGACAAAGAAAATTACACAGGTAGATAACGATAGTACAGTATATTGAGTTTTGCCGGAACAGTAGATATTCGAAGAATTAAAAATTTAATTTGATGCAAAACAATGGACTCATCGGGTTTTCCGGCACTTCACTTTACTTAACTCTCTGTCTCTCTTTCTCGCAATTCTCCACTAATTTTACAGTCACTTTCGTACTATTTTCAACCAAGTTATTGGTTATTCCAACTAAGCCTTTTTTCCCGTGTACTACCATTTTTTTGCGGGAGTCTTTTGCTGTACGTCCCGCTCAGTTTCAGGACTTGCGTGGCAAAAGGCGTTAAATAAAACTTGATCTAAAAAATGTCATGTTTAATTTTTTAAGGCAACAAATGGGGATGCAAGGCTGGAGCGTTTGCTCTTCAAAATAACAATTCTGATTAACTCGTTAATGCTCATGTGTTACCATTAGTATCAAAGACACATATATTACAACATGTAACATCCCCGAAATCTGACTAACGCCGTAACCCTTGCGGGATGAAAAATCATTGTGCAGACCCTTTGCAAGTGAAAACCGAGTTTACACCTCATCGAACCGAAAAGACAGTGAAAACTCCGTATCACTCTTTTCCACCCATTTCTGGGTGTTCCTGCTTTCCCAATTAACACAACATCAATATCAACGGTTAAATAAATGACAAGCGGACAAAAATCATTGTGTCGAAGATGTTGAGAGTAGGTTAGAAACGATCTCATTCGATCGCAATTTCCTCGAAAACGTGGATGAGCGTAGAAAACGTCTTTTTCTTATTGCTCAACTCGAAGAATCCTGGGCGAAGTAACTATCCGGGAGGATCGTAGCTCACCCGGTGAACTCAACGGCCGGGAAGCCAGAAGCTAGTGTATACAGCGAGCTAGCTTCGGTACGAGCTGGAGTACCCTTCCGATGAGGCGCTCTGAGCCTCGCCGTGCCAGAGAGTCATAAAAGTCCTGATGAAGACGTCAATGAATATTTATCCGCTCCATCCAACGAGGCGAGAGAGTGAGAGAGACAAAGAAAGTTCCATTTTGCCTCGTAACTTCGTCGACTCCATGATCTCGACCTTTCTTTATTTTTCAAGCTCGCCCCGTCCTTCAACGTCACGCCATCAGCGACTCATCCCGGATATCGGCTGACCCTTGCGCCATCATCCTTCCTTGACGTCCTATGAATTTTTCCTCATCTTTCCCATTCACCCCGCGATGTAATAACCGGCTCTGTTAATTCAATAAATAAAGATTATTCCCGGCCGCTCGAGCTCACGTTAACGCAATCGCAATCTACGTACTGAAATAAAAGGGAACGAAGACTTAGTAATCTTGGAATTAAGAAAAATCAACGGTCCAACACAAGCTAACGAACAAGGTGATAAAAAAATATATCGAATACCGTCGGAAATTTTAAGAGCATATCGCGCATAAATTATTGGAGGGTGGTGACTTCTGGTAGCTATCCGTAAACCCTGGGGGACATGCCATGGACTTTTTTTCGGTTATCCAGAGGCATAATAAGAAAGGGGGAAGAAATAACGGTAGAAATAGAATAGGGAAAGCAGGACATGGAAAATCTAAGTGAGAAGAAGATCAAGGGACAGAATAAGAGGAACGCAGAGTCAGCATTGCGCAGGCCGTCTGGACCAGCCCCCGGTTTAATATGTTGACGCTTCGCGGAGGGCTCAATGGGTGGAGGCAGTGCAAGCGAAAGGGCAAGATAGAGAAAGCAGGGCGCGAGCAACGGAGGAAGAAAAAAAAAGAAAATACGAAGAAGCTCGGTGAGGACGGAAGGAGTGTCGGAAAGGAGAGTGGAAGGGGTGGCTGGATGCCGACGTGGAAAGCGAAGAAAGGGAAGAAAGAAGCGTCCAGTAGTAGGGGCGAGAAAGGGGTAAGTCCCTCCGAATGGAGGGAGTGGGAAAAAGAATGCCAGAGAAATGCGAAGAGCCGGAGAAAAAAGAAGTTTGCCGTAACAACAAAAGACGTTTGTTATTGGACAGCACTTGAATTGTCTCTGTGTCGGCGTAGCTCCTTATTGGCCGACGTCGAGGCTCGGCCACGACCGACAGTAACGTTTCGCGTCTCGCGATTTCTCGACGCCAAGTTGTGGTAGGGGGCGTCTCAACTATCCGGTTCAAGGGGTTGAAACCATCACCAAAACTGCCACCCCCCGGGGATCCAATACGGACCAGTACGGGCCTCGCCAGCAATAGTGGATCCATTATAGTATAGAACATTAAGTGCTGTACATGATATGCATTACCAATATATTAAGCACGCTCTAAAAATTAATCTTATTTCATGGTATATTATGTCCTTTCGTTTGGATTGTGGTCACCTTGCAAATATTGATAATCCGTGATGCTACGTGACGGTGCTTACTTGCAAAACAGAACTACATAGTAAAGGATAGGGAACAACACACTTTGTTTTTGGATCATATACGCTAAGTATAAGGAAACAACGTTGTTGAGGTCCAGAACCTAAAACCTTGTGGGGATCAGAATTCGGAAAAATTGACAGATTGACAGCTGGTTCTTGATTAGAGTGTTTAACTGCACGTCCCAATAGACGGTTAGATCGCAGCACCCAGACTGAACATGTACGCAAGAGAAAAAGAACGAAATATGAATTCAAATGGTTGGTCAGTTGTTAGCAACTACAGAGATCTGACAAGTTGATTATATTTAATACGAGGTATCATTTCTTCTGTCTCTCCTAGGTAGAATGGTCTCGGTATTGCTAGGTATATTATGTCCTTTCATTTGGATTGTCGTCACTTTGTCAAGATTGATAATACGTGATGCTTTTACAAGGTGATGCTCCGTGACGTTGCTTATTTGCAAAAAATAACTACATTGTAAAGGATAGGGAACAACACACTTTGTTTTTGGATCATATACAATAGATATAAAGAAACAACGTTGTTAAGACCAAGAATCTAAAGCTTTTTGGGGATGAAAAATCGGAAGAACTAACAGATTGATGGCTCATTCTTAATTAGGGTGTTAAGCTAAACGTCCCCATAGACGATTAGATCGTAGCACCCGGACTGAGCATGTATGCAAGAGAAAAAGAGAGACAGATGAATTAAGGTTGTTGTGGGATCTGGGCTTGCGGGATGAGGCGGCAGGGAGACTCGGGGGCGCGCGATGCGGTAGGTGTGCGAGCGAGACAGCTGCGTATTCGGTTCCCGAAGAGCGAAGACGACCAAGAGTTTTTATGAATTAATAATTAAATAACGGTGCTGTCGATCGTGATCCAAAGGTGTCAAACGTTACAGCGATTATCATTCGATCTATACATAGTTGTTTTGTGTCCGTGGTACCATTTGGTTACCCGTTATAACGTAAATACGGCGTAATCGCCAGAACTCTCTATAACAGTAGTGCAATAGGTGGTAAAATTTCTGATATTTTTTCTCCTGAACGGTGCTGTCCATCGTTTTAAAATTTTACTAGACTACTTGCAAGGGGATGATGTACATTTGCGAAAATTTTCATGACGGTGGTATCATTTCTACTCCGCCCCACAACAACCTCAACATGGTTGGCCAGTTGTTAGCAACTAAAGACAGATGAAACGATGATTATGTTTGATACCAGGTATCATGTCTCGTCTCTTGTCATCCAGGACTGATCTGGAACTGTGCTAGCTTTGTGAACTCGGGCTAGTTTTGGGCCAGTGCTGGAAAATAAGACCATACCAAGATTGGTAGGCGGACAAAAAGTCCCTGGTTCAAAAATCCTCTTGCCGGGAGTCTTATGACCGCTTACGTTGTGGGGTTTTCTTTTCAGATGTTTTATTTCCCGGCATTCGCCAAGATGACCCTCTCTGTGTTACATGATGGGTTGATGTAAGCAAAATATAAGTTGACATGTTGACAGGTTGGTCGAGTTGATGTGACTAAAGTTCAATAATTGCAGTTTGCACTTGTGGTGGCATTTTTGCCGGAGATGTTGTTTCATTACTGCTATCTATTCATGATCATGGTAACATTAGTCGCTGAAATCTTGATTCGTTACCTATCTATCGAACAACATAATGGATTAACGCCAATCACTCCGGCACGTCTCCACGAAGTTGTCACGCTAGATCATTAGCAGAAGTAGATGCGCTCCGCACAATCAACTAAAAATCGTATCTGCGAAGACACTCTATCCAGTATTTAGGTCGTCCAGCTCAATCATAACATTAACCAGAACGTCGCAATATTTTCCACGTACCATATTATGCTAATTCTAACAACTATAACAATGTTCAATGAGACACGAGAATCCTGCAACACAAATAACCATATAGAACGAAACAATAATACAACAACATCGAAGTTAACGCCCATCATTCCGGTACCACTCGGTGAAGTTGCCGCGCTCAGGCTGTTGCACAAGTAGCTGCAGTCCCCAGATTCAACAAAACATTTGTGATAACAAAAACGTCGATAGCACTATCCATTTCACCCAACTCAATAACAACATTACTCAGCAAGCTTCAAAAGTCTCCGTGCACTATATTATGCCAGATTTTACCAACTATAACAATGTTTATCAAACAAGAAAACCCTGCATCTTAAATCGTCAGTAAAAAACGATGCAACGACACAATAACAACAAAGTAAATGGTCATAACTATGTTCATCAAGCAAGAAAATTCCGCATCTTAAATGATCAGTAACAGAAAAACAAAAATACAATAACAACCAAGTTCCGGAAGTCTCCACGTACTACATTATGCCAAATTCTACCAACTATAACAATGTTCTTTAAACGAGTAAACCCCGCAACTTGAATCATCGGTAACAAAAAAAAACCAGTAATACAATAAAAACAGAGTAAACGCCCATAATTCCGGTACCGCTCCTCAGCAAGTTGCACAAGTCTCCAATTACTATATCACCCCAACTTCTACCAACTATAACAACGTTCATAAACAAGAAACCCCTGCAACTTGAATCATCAATAAAAAACAAAGCAAAAATACAATAACAACAAAGTAAACGCCCATAATTCCGGTACCGCTCCTCAGCAAGATGCAAAAGTCTCCAACTACTATACCACCCCAAATCCTACCAACTATAACAACGTTTATAAACAAGAAAACCCTGCAACATCAATCATCAGTAGAAAACAAATCAACAATACAATAACAACAAAGTAAACGCCCATAATTCCGGTACCGCTCTTCAGAAAGTTGCAAAAGTCTCCAACTACTATACCACCCCAAATCCTACCAACTATAACAACGTTTATAAACAAGAAAACCCTGCAACTTTAATCATCAGTAAAAAACAAATCAACAATACAATAACAAAAAAGTAAACGCCCATAATTCCGGTACCGCTCCGCGTAGTTGCCCCGCTGAGCGCGTTGCAGAAGTGGATGCGCTCCGTATGAAGTCAGACGCAGTAGTAGCAGCATCAACGGGGCAGACGAGAAATAGATTGTCTCTATCTCGCTCATTTCTGAGGTCCAAGTGCCCCCTTGGTATGTCCCGCTTCGGCGTACTATCTACGAGCCTCGTCGCCCCACGTAGCGTCGGGCGAGTTGGATGCCGTGCGCCGCCTCTCGTTCCCCCACCACAAGTTAAACGCAACCAACCACCCTATATCGGGGTTTCTCTGTTGCTCCCGCATCAAATAATACAGCTCGTACAGGGACGCCAACGCGCCGGAGCGTGGAAGAGTCCGCTCGCGAGTGAGCGAGACAGAAAAGACGTTGAAATGTCCCGAGTGGTGAATGCACCGGCGGAAAAGAGAGACAAATAATCGACGGGGTAAAGTAGGGGAAGTGGCGAATCACCCCTTAACGTTAAAGCCTCGTGTCCTCCCTCCCATCGAGCTTATCCGCCGTTACTACAGTATAACTCTGTATACTGTACACCCCCTCACTCGTATTTCCCACTCATCCGACCCGGCTAGGCACCCCTTTTACTCCCTCTTCTCCTATCCGCTATCTAACCCCCGTCGCTCTGTGTACTATATGGCTAAATATTGCATTATTGTTTTAACGGCGCTAAGGAGGAAAACAGAACACAACCGGAGCTCGGTGCTCGCGCGTGGGCCGGCTCTGTCGCTCCTGCTTTTAAAACCCCCCCTGTACACGTTATTGTCGTCGCTATTCATACATGCATCCTGCAAAGTGCTTCGTACAACATAAACACAACATTGTTGCATAACCTGCACTTATTGTATAGTGGCATTTTTTGAAAAATAAATAAATAAACAAACAACCACACGTAAACAGTGAAATTGGTAAGGTTATGTTTATATTTTTAAAAGAAAATACAATTTGGGTATTTCGTACAAAGTTTTTGCATAACTAATCCACAATCTCCATCATCGTCATCATCATCATCATCATAGTAATAATCAAAACATCAAAAGGGAGTTCCGAAGCCGTAGAAGAGGCTCCACGCTCTGCCTCCGTAGTCGGCCACGACCCAGTTGTGTATCGCGCATCTTAAGGGCGGTCTGTTTAGAGTATCTCCGGAGCTTGGCAATACGATCTACCCGCTGGAGGCTGCGTCGGCGTCGTCGTCGTAGTCGCTTGTTGGTCCTTGCCCGAAGCGCCGATATATACATACATACACAACCCTTAAAGTCCCATCTCCGTATCCGAGCGGTATATCTCGGTAAAATCCAAAGCGCGCCTCCCACCTGCTCATACATACATACATACATACAAACGAACCTACCTAGCCTATACCCTCATAGCCCACCTCCGTTAAAGCGGTACTGCATCAGCATCTCCACCTCCACCAAGCAGCAAGCACAGCAGCAGCAACGGGCATCAGCAGTTGCAGCGTATACAGCGCAGCATCGTCGTATCTGGGGGATGGAAAGGGGTGTTCTAGCCTCGCCTAGGATCGGCGTCGTGGCCACGGCGCCTCCCTTGCTGCGCTCCTAACGCCACGCGCAAGGCCATTCGAGAAGCCACCACCCCCGTGCAATGCACTAGCGTTAGCATCAGCGGTAGCAGCAGCTAGAAGAAGCAGCAGCAGCAGCAGCTAGCAGCAGCAGCAGCTAGCAGCAGCAGCAGCAGTAGCAGCAGCAGCAGTAGCATCAGTTGTAGAAGCAGCAGAAGCAGCAACCCCCCCGTGGACGCGACGAAAAGGGAGAAAGGGAGGGTGGCTTCTCTTCGTCTCACTGCCACCCCCCTCGCTCTCTCTTCCTCCCTTCCAACCGGGACAAGCACTGTGCTTGCTGTGCGACGAGCTCGCTCTCTCCCTCCCTCCCAACCCCCCGACGACTACGGCAACGGTCACCCCTCCTCCTCCTCTTCCCCCCTCACAGCAGGCATCTCAACAACAAGTACTCGCTACCCGGTAGCATCCGACACAACACAGCAAGTCGCCCTACCATACCTACCCACGCTGCCGCGTGTTACCTCGAGGCGCACCGAGCCCAGGACACCGACAGCGTTGCCTCTATCGTAACCGTACGGCTACTGTGTTCCAATCGAGCTTTACTCAGATACAAACGTGTTACTCCCGCGGCTTTAACCATATTCCGCTGTTTTAACGTTATCGCGGGTACAACATCTCTTATCTTACGGTTAACACCTGTGCGGGCTTAAGACCTAACGCGATATCGGGTCGGGAGAATATCTAGGACTTCTGACACCTCGGTAGGTCTCACTCACACTCATTGATTTCGTTCTTGATTATGTATGTACATATGTACGTATGTACGTATGTATGTATGTATGTATGTGGATATATACTCACACCCTTAAGTTAGAAACTCGTTCACCTGCCTCACTCACACGACTGGCATTCTTACTCGCGCATATACGTGTGTATATATGAATGTATATACAGATGTATGTAAGATCTCGTATATACGGGCTATGTATACATAGGAACTTTGACATCTACACATAGGCTGAGCTTGCTACACAGGTGTGCTTTTGCGCACACCGATGCAGCGACATAGGATTCACTCTCTGTGACCCTCCCCCCACTTTTTCATGCTTCACACACATGGTGTCATGCACGTACACACGCGCTTTTATATGGTTTTGATTTTCTGTCTTTACCTCGCTCACTATGAAATTTACCTGTCGTATTTTTATCCTAACGAGGCTCTGTATATGTGAACCTCCCACTTCTATTTTAGTGTGTATCTCTCTTTCTTTATGTATTGTGATTCAACATCTCGTCAAGGATAAACAAGACAAGTACTGCAGATGCTGGGAATATCGGGGAGATAACAGTGCGGTGTACATTCAGTGCGGAATTTTACGTGTTGACACGTGCGTTACTACGGAAAAAGTTTCTGAAGAATTTTACGAATGACTGGTGAATTAAAAATGTTTAGTTGCGGCCTTATCGTGACGTGCAATTGTGATAAAAATGTGAATATAAAACTATGGGATTCTAAAAAAGTGCGTCACTGATTATTGACGGTTGTGTGAAAGGATTTTTACACGAAACTCTTCTCGACAAAATAAAAATAAATAAAAAACTCTCGTGGGCTTTAAACATAATTGTTATATTCTAAACAATTTAATCGGCGATATGGAGTATGCGGCTAGTGATGATGAATCAAACGTTAGGAGCTGAAATCTAAAAATTCATAAATTATTAAATTGTATTTTATGGTAATCTAAAAAAAAATCGTGCTTTCTAAGTTTATCTGTTTTAAAAATCTTCAGCGAGAATCTAAGCTGATCAGAAAAGTTAAAAGAACGAAGTGACTTATGTGAGTTTATGAAAGTTTCAATGTAGGTTGAACCAAAATATTAATGAATTCTTGAATAATTTTTTATCAACACAAACAAAAATCGTTTTTTTTGTTTAAAAATAAATTGTGGATTGCTCACTTTTATAAAAACGTCTGGAGAACACAAATTTCACTAAACGAAGTGGCATACGACGGATTAAAAAAATTAATCGAAGATTAAAGCATCAGATTCATAACTTCTTCATTTTCATCTAATTTTCTAGCAACATATTTATAACTTCTTTATCTTTATCTAATTTTCTGAAAATATTTAAAAAAAGTTCCAGCACTAAAAAATAAAAATAAAAATAAAAATAAACGTGTGCTGCAAGATACGCATTTATGCTTGCAACAACAAAAACTCTATGCTGGTTAATGTGAAATAAAAATAGCAAAGTGATTACAAAATTTTATCGTAGCTCCAAGCGACAATTCATAAATTCTTAAAGAACTTTACCGAAATTGAAAATTAAAGAAAACGAATTCTTATCTTGAATAAATTCTTGATTGACAGACTGTCATTTTTTTTTGTGGAGTAACCGAGAATCTTTGGTGTTCAACGCGAAGTTCAATGAACGAAGTGATATACGTGAAATTACGAAGATTTAATGCACGAAATTGGACAGCTGCGTATTATCGTTGAGTGACGTGCTGTGAGCTGCACAGGAATTAGCGTGTGTATTACAAGCAGCAGGTGAAAATCTACTCTGCAATAATGTGATTTATTTCTGTGCACGACATTCCACGAACGATGAATGAATTCGTTAGTGAGTAAAAAGAGAGTTAATTCGTGACACATCGAGGGAGTGAAATATTCGTCATAAATCGACGAACGAGAAAAACTGTTGGTTTTTCACTGGAAAAGCTATTCGAATCCGATTACGAACTTTGCACTATCCCATAATCCGAACGTTAACTGTTTAATTCGATTGCAACGAGAGACACGTTTCAGCGTTTTCTAATAATTAAATCAGGTTACTTAATGCTGTGATAATAGCAATTCTACCGAAAATCTGTTGAACGTTCTCACATTTAACCCAATTAACAAGTGTTTCTCTTTTTTTATTATCGATGTGACGCACAAAATGTAAACAACAAACTTGTGCAAGTAAACATGACAGCTATGACGCAAAGATTACATTCGTGATTAAGAAGCCAAACAGTTGTCCTCTCGTGAGAGTTGCTGAGTGACGGTGATGAATTTATCTCAAGATTTTAGGTGAAACAAAATCAAAAGTTTTTAAAACCTCAAAAAAGTAACATTTTTGGGTTAATTATTTTAAAAATTCAGTCGCAAAATTTGACCGATGAAAAAATTTGTAACACTCGTGGATAAGTCGAGTAAAAGATGAAGAACATTGTATTCACGAAGCTGCGTTTAGACATGATAAAAGAATAAGATTCGTGATATATATAAACAATTTTTTTAATTGTTTCTGTCACTTTGTAATAATATTTCTTAGACGTTTAATCGGGTACTAGATTCAGGGTTTCATTTTGTGTAATTACATATTATGTGCATAGCAAATTGAACAATTATTTTAATTTTAGAATTCTAAAAATATGTGGGATTGCGAATTACAAATGAAAAAACTCGTGATGTTTTTTTGATGACTCTAAAAATAGAGTGATAGGAGAAACTAGAGTAACAAAAGACGGTCGTAGTTGTGGAAGAACAGTTCTTGAACAAAGTATTACTTAGCTAGGAATAGAAAAAAAAATACGTGGAATACGAAGGAATCATAGAGTTTCTTAAAACCTGCATTCGTGCTTATTTTAACTCGGATAGTTGCTCATGAAATACATTCCATTTTGAATAAAAATACCGTTTTTTTAGCCGGTGCTTACAAATGATATTCAATATTTACACAGCATGTACTCAACGGAATTTTGAAAAGAAGAAAAAGTTTAATTCCACATTGCACACTGCACTAATGAATCTTTAAAATCAAGCATTCAATTACCGCCAAATGTAACCGATTGCTATGCAAATAAATCATTTAAGTTTAGCCCCCAATTAAACTAGGAAATAATTAATAACAAAAATTAGTGTTGAAAGAAAAGTGAGTCAATGCAGGTTAAGATTTTTCTCCTGTTGCTACACACACACAAAAATCGTCCTCAAGAATAACTGACAACAAAGACTGACTCTAAAATAACTGACAAAAATTGCAGGCTGACTACTAATTCTTTTTTTAGTGATCTTAACAGGAAAATTAAATTAACAGATTTAGCAAGAAATCCATAAAATAAGCCATTCAATTATTCCCAAAAACAATTCATAACAAAAATTACCTCATTAGAACAACAAATTTTTAAAATGTATTCAATTGTCCTTGAAAATAATTTTTTTTTAAATAAAAGCTAGGAGAAAAATCGCAGATCGAAAAATAATTTTTTTTAAATGATCTTAACGAACAAAATAGCATCAACAGATTCGGAAATAAATCCATAAAATAAGCCGTTCAATTATTTCCAAAAATAATTCATAGAAAAGAATTACCTTTTTAGAACATAAATGTAAGAGGATTGCGGAAAAAAAATTTTTTGCCCAAAAAATAGCATTAACAGGTTGCGGCGCAATAGAGCGAAATTTTGTCGAGTGCTCCGTCAAAGTGCGTGCTCACGAATCGGGCGCGTGGCACACACTGCTCGTAGAATTGCCGGCGGAAAGCATTGGGGTTGTTCAGTGCTCGTCTATGGTATAGCTATACTACAGGTAGTTGAGTGTAGTACTCGCGGTCGGTTGTACAGTGTATCGCCGGGCGCCGACGCTTCTCGTCGGTGTTCCCGCCCCCGCTTGCAGGGATCATCTCGTCAGCTCGGTTGTTCGCTCGCTCGCTCGCTCCAAAACCGCCAAAGCTCGGAACTCGGGGGACCGAGTGAGAACGAAGGCTCGAAATGCCGAAACCTGTGCCGTAATACGCAACACAAGCGGCGTTGCAAATGTTCCGGCAGTCGCGTGGCTGCCGTCCCGCTGTACGCACCAAAAGCACTCAACGCACCTCGCCAAATTTGCGAAACATGCCCTCCACACAAATTCCAGTAGTGGATCGATTTTCATCAAACACGGCATTTATTTAGATCGAATAAATTTTGATGAAATAAAGTTTATTCTAATTGAATAAATTCTGTCATGATCGCCATTGTAGGGGAGTGCGGGGCAAAGTGGGCCATTTATTTGAGAGAAAATATGCGGGGCAAAGCGGGCCACTCCCGAATTTGTATTAAAACCGCGTTTTTACAATACAATTCACTCGAATTATCCAATAGACGACGTTTTTAAATCTATTTTGAGTGTTTAAATCGTCAAAATGTTGAAATAAAAATATCGAAAACGGGGCAAAATGAGCCACTCCCATATTTTTTTAAAAATACGCTTCTACAACTCAAATTAATGAGGAATCGAAAGAGAAACTTCAGAAGATATCAACTTTAACAAATCTTACCTAACATTTGAAATTCACATTTACAAAAACAACCTCTGAAAATTTTTCATTTTCGAAGCAATCTGAAATTGTAAGTAGGTACTATGATATCTTTCCTATTTACAAAAAACGCGGGTATAATTACATCAACTTGACAAATATTCGTTGTATTTAATACTTGGCGTCGCGACGCTACCGCGTCTTTTGATTACGTTATATCATACATTTCCGAATTTGGGAAGTGGCCCACTTTGCCCCGCATAAAATTTTTTTTGTCGATTTTCGAAATCTGTTATTGGAATCGATTTCTCGGGTTAAAAGCAGTAACAATACACTTTGGGTCTCGCCATAGAGCGATTTTTTGTTTATGCCTTGCACTTTGCTAATGCTCCCCTACAAATAAACGGAAAAAATATTTTCGATGACTGTTCCATTTTGCTGCCGATGATATTTTTTTCTCCGGAATATCAAAATTAATCAACAACACAATTGCCATTGACATATAATCAATAGTGATGACGTTTAGTAGCAGCCAGTTGGTAAATTAAACATTTCTGAATTTGGGGAAAAGGCCCACTTTGCCCCGAATTTTTTTTTTTTTGCTGACGATCAAAATCGACTATTGGAATCGAGTTTCTGGGTGAAAAGCAGCAACAATACACTTCGAGTTTCGTAATAAAGTAATTTTTTTCTCAAGTCGCCCGCGTTGCCCCGCACTTCCCTATATCATGTTTTTTTAAATTGATAAATGTATTTCGTTGAACGAAGGGCTGATTGGTTTCTATTCCCGTGAAATAGGATTGATTGGTTCAATTAAAATTCTATATAATTCAAGAACTTTTTATAGAAATCTAATAGATCTCATATATAGTTCAAATTAATTCAGTAGACCCTTCATTTTGTTCGCTCGGTAACTATATTTTATATATTCATATTTTCAATTATATATTATATTTGTCAATTTTCTGTATTTGGAACTATGCAGACATTTATTTATTTATTCGTATTTCATGCGAGATTAATTGAGCAATTATGAAAAAATCATATCTATTTGAGATAATTGTGTAAACTTCCTAAATTTACCTGAATAACATTATTTGAAATTACGATTGCGTTCCTGCGTTAACATGTAAAATATGAGATTCTAATTATTTTGTCTTAACAACGCTTGTAATTTATATCGAAACGATGAATATTGATTGACATTTATGAAAGATATTCGGCTATGGAAATCACGTTTCCATTTTTAAATCCAAGTCGATAGCCGCAAAAACGCAAGCCTCAAAAACCACGAGAAAAAAAGAACACGAAAGTTACAACATATTTTTTACCCTCCCTGTCAAATAATTGCCGCAGTTTATTTTTCTCTATATATGCGAAGAATCATAAGCCCGAACATTAGAGAGATGAAAATAATTATTTACATATTTTTTCATTCATTAAATTTTTTTCCATTTAAAACAAAGTTTGTGTTGCGTACACTGAGAAAAAAACTAATCAAAATTTTATATACATGTATCGTAACTTTTTATGTATAAATTGGTATACTAAATTTACTTTACTATATTAAGTGGGTTGTCGATTTTATTTTTGGCACAGTAAATTTAATAATTTGCTTTAATTTAACTATAACAATACTTTGATTTCAAAAATTTGCTCTAATTTCATTGCAAGAGTAACTCAATTCCATATCACAATTGTACATTTAATTTCATTGACGAGCTTATGAATAGAAACTTCCAGTCTTTTCGGCGGGGTACTGAAATACACACTTGAAACTTCACCATGTAAAATTTTCCTAATACATCCTACATCTGAGAAAATAGTGCCGACATTCTCAATACCGTACCTAAAAAAAACAAAAGTTTCTCAGTGAGTCATTAAATTAATTCTCATTAATAAGTGTGTTTTTTTAACAAACACATTTTTCAATAAGACGTAAATTAATTCTCATTGGTGTGTTTTTTTTTAACAAACACATTTGTTAATAATGTGGAAATGAATTCTCGCTTGTTAACAACTACCCACCATTGAAAAATACCGGTCAGAATCCCGTACATTTTTAATTTTCATTGGAAGAGCCTCTGTGAGATTTCTCAGCGCTGTAGTATTTTCTACCACACACTGCACATAAGTGTGTATACGAGAGTCAGAGGCGAGTATTAATGACTTAGCACTAAAACGACTATTAAAAAATTGCTGCAGCTTATTTTTTCCTATACATGCTGGAAATGATGGGCCCTGAATATAAGACAGATGAGAATAATAATTTACATCTCATTTCAAACTCATTCATTACATTTTTTAGTTTTAAAAAAATAGCTTGTGTTGCATACACTGAGAATAAATTCCACTCAAAATTTAATGTACATGTATTGGAAGTTTTTATGCATAAGCTGGGATACGAAATTTACTATACCAGTGCGATGTCGATTTTATTTTTGGCACAGTAATTCTAATAAATTGCTATAATTTGACTATAACAGTACTCTCATTTTTAAAATGTGCTCTAAATTTTTTTTTCTATTTTTATCTATCGTTTTTTTAAATTTGCATCGAGAAAAAACATGCTATCATACCTAAAAAACCCGAAAGTTTCTCAGTGAGCCACTATATCAATTCTCATTGATGTGTGTGTGTGTTTATTCACAAAAACACACATCGTTGAAGAATACTGTTCACAATCCCATAAATTATGAATTCTCATTGCCCTAACGTAACGTAAAGTAAGTGACGAATGCACCAAGCGAATAATTGTTTCATTCTCCGTTAGCACAATCGAAGAATCGATGGGATTATCGTGATAGTAGAAAGGAAATTGGAAGAGCCTCGGTGAGATTTCTCTGTGCTGTAGTATTTTCTACTGTATACTGCACGCGAGTGTGTATACGAGAGTCGGAGGCGAGTATTAAGGGGGCGAGGGTGGATGACTGAACGCGAAAACGAGGGAAGAGTGAGGATAGATCTGCTATCGAGAGTCTGGGAGAATCGAGACGATATTCAGAGGATTAGTCTCTCTCTCCAGCAGCAGGAGGAGAAGCAATAGGCAGAAGCGTCACAAACTGGGCCGTGACAAATTGCCCGATACTTTATGAGACAAGTGCTTCTTCTGCTGGCACTGCTGCTGCTTCTGCTGCTGCTGCTGCTAATACAGCTACTCCGTCGTTGAGGCATACATCACATCGATATATTATATTGTCCCAAAGACATGGGCGCTATACCGGTCAGCGTTGTACGTACGTACAACGTTTTCTCGAAACACATGACTACGCGATAAGTGCGACAGAGTGATACGTACATCAGGCGAGAATAGGACCCTCATCTCAATCATTTTTTCTCCTGCAGAACACGATCTCTCATCGACTCCATAGACAGTCAGCCGATATATTTCTTGCCAATCAATCCTAACATATCTCCTGAAGTGCGTCTCTCCAGCGCTCGTTCAGCTGCGAAGCTCTCGATAAAAATGGAGGACATTCGTTACCGTATATGGCTTTGTATTTTTTTTTTTTTTTTTTTTTTTTCGAGGTGGAACTGCGAAGGGTAGTAAATTAAGGAGTAGAACTTGTGTTTCATTTTGACTCGGTGATTTAAGTCGTCTTCAGCCGCTGATTTGTCGATGTTTGACGAGAAATTTGTCTTGATAATGAAATTTAATGCATTGGAGCGAATTCATTTAGAGCGTCATGTCTGAAGAGAGATTATGGACTGAAATATTTTTTTTAGGTAAGACATTGTTATTGGACGCAAATACGTTTTTTAAATTTCTTTTCTAATTTTGGAAGTTGTAATTTTTTTTATGAAAATGATGGGTGGTATTCATTTTTGAGTCTGGGATTTTTTGCTAATCTTGTTCAGGTTACTAATAGACACAATCACACCGGAAGTATATGTTTTAGGCTCAAGTCAGAATTTTTTAAGGCGTATTAGGAAAACTGGACAGCTTGTGAATTTACGTAGTATTTTCGGAAAATATAAAAAAATATCTGTCAAATATTAATAATTACACTCTTCTTAGCCATGCTAATATAAATGAACTTCAAGAATTATTCACGTGACAGAATAATGACAGATTAACGAGCTTATACCCAGAAAAAATTCTAATCACTTATAGATTCCTGGAATTGCAGATACAACTCCAGTAACTACTTCATTTTTATAATTGAAAATGTTCATATACCTATAGTAATTACTGCATTAAAAATATCTCTACCAAAAGTCCTATAAAATTCTTGTCAGTTCATTTTCAACTCGCTAATGTAAAATATCCCTTTCAATCAATATAGCTGTCCATAATTTTTTTTCGGTCCGTTAATTGTTCCATCTTTATTTCCCTCAACAAAAACAAATTCAGTTTACTTACATTTGCCTGATATTTATAACCAATGCTATCCATTGAAAAAAAAAAAAAAAAAAAATTCAACCGTTTGACAAGCGAATCCGCCATACGTCAAAACTTTCTCTCTTATCAGTCATGCTAATTTAATTGAACTTCAGAAATTATCCACATGACAGATTGATAGAAAATTAACAAGCTCATACCTTAAAAAAAAACCTAATACCTATAGGTACCTGAAATTACCGTAAGCAAGTCCAGAAGCTACTGCATTTGTATAATTAAAAATGTATTTATCAAGCGACCTATAAAACTCTTTCTAGTTGATTTTCGACTCGCGAATGTGAATCATCCCTTTCAATCAGTCTACCTGTCCGTAATTTCCGCTCTGTACTTTACTTCCTCTCCCCCTTTCTTCCTCTCCCTCTCGCTCGGCCCTCTGTTGGCTTTCGAGAAATCGGATCCTCTCGACGAAACAAGTTCGGTTTGCCACATACACACGGCGCTCTCAGTCACCAAGAGGAAACCACTCGAGCGCATTCCGTTGAATCGTGGCCTGGTTGTAACTGTTAAAACGTTTCGAGATACAGTGTCAGCGGGAGTGAGAGTGAGAGTGAGAGTGCACAGTTTTCTCTGTCTCTTATCGTGGTGGATTTTAACGTGCGTGGTGCACCTCACTCATCCTTCTCCCTTTCTGTTACGCGCACGTTTGTAACAAGGGTGGATTGGTGGGTGGGCGGGAGAAGGGCTCGAGGTGAGGGCAGCAGAAAAAGTCTTTAAAAGGGGTACCCCTGCCCTCGACCCTCCAGCAGACCCCGTGAAGTGTAGGATGTAGAGGCACGCTATAGGATAAAGAGAATGAGAGGACGAGCGAGAGGGAGAAAGAGTGAGATAGGCCAGGGGACCAGAGGAGATAGGCGAATGAGTATGTGAGTACATATTTGTTTAGCTAGAAGCACTCGCGCGCTCACTCTGGCTGAGCTGTTGCGCGCGCGAACCTCGGGATTTTGCTACGGCTCGTGCCGCCCTTTCTCTCTCTCTCTCTCTTCTTTGCCGCTTTTCATTTTATCTATCTTTCGCTCTGTTCGTCTGTCCGTAAAGGTGGATGAATGGATAAATGGACGCACAAGAGCTGTGTCGAGGTCGAGAGAGAAGAAGAGAAGGGGGGGGGGGGTATATGGACTCCCTGTGTGAGCGCAAAGACCAAAGCTCCGACACGTATCCTCTTGAAAGTTGAACTCGAATCGTCGTATTTATTATAACAGTTAGGTATGGAAGAATTTGCATGTTATCCTTTCAATGGATTCGACCAACGGAGTACAAGTATCACATCAACCCAATTTCGGCAGGGAGAACGTCCTGACATTTTCACAGTGTGGACTTGTTTTTTTTTCGATACACGGAAAAAAAATTTGCTTGTGGGCTGTCATCAGCAATTGTTATCAATTTGATTTTATTTCTTGTTCCTACAATTCCATGTGGGATTGAGACGATAATTCTAAAATAGAAAAAAACAATATCTTATTGTTCCAATGTTATATGAGATTGTGAGAATAAAAACAACAGTTGATTTGACAACAATTGCTGATGGCAGCCCGCAAGCGAATATGTTTTCCAATCAATGACTTTTTTTTACGTGTATTAGTTTTTTTTTAGCTATGATGGGGCTAAATAATATGTGTTTAGGGCGAAAATTCGCTTAGGGGGCACCACTAGTATGAACGCCCAAAAAAATTATGTGATTTTTGAAAAAATTTTGAACGATAAGTATTGCATTAAATGTTGTGGAATTTTGAAGGTATATTTGAGTATGATTTGCGTGTACAGGATAATGTATTTTGATGAATGTTACTCATTTTCAGCGACTTATACGCCATCTTCTGAAACTCTTGAAAAAAGGTGTTCAACTGCTGTAGTGATAGTAGCCCTTCAACTGCCTGGAATTAAAAAAATTTGCGTCCGTTTAACTATAAAGTATTGGTCGTACAGTGCCGCGAAATTGTGGGGAAAAATTTAAATTCTTTAAAATGGCGGAGACTTGCATTTAAAAAACGCAAACTGGGTAATTTCGACATAATTTATATACCAATATATCCTAAAAATTCCAGAACATATGATGTTCTGAAGAGATGTGATATGATGTGAAAAGATATCAAATTTCGTAATTTCAGACTTTCGTGTATTTAACATTCGGAATTTTAACCCCGCCCCAAAATTTCAAATCCACTCTAATCAAGTCGCAGCAAGTATGACCATCAATTCTGCAAACAGTTTTTTTCCATTGTTTTGCTTTTCAAAGAATATAACAATTATGTCAATTGCTCATGAGAAAAACCTTACCTATTATCTCGCATAAAAGAAATAAATATTCCACGTTGATGAAGTCTTCCATTTCGACCCAGCACTGCCCATTTCTTCTCTTCTGCTCTCATGTGTCGAAATTTCAGCATATATCAGTATTCCCAGGATGAATAGAGAGTGCGTGAAATCGTAACTGCGTGAAATTCGTTTGTTACGTCGCCGGAATAAATCTTTCCGCGTAAGCGTCAGTGAACTGGCTGGCCTTAAAATTCCATGGTTTGGCCAGTGGCCACTTTGGTCGGCGAGAAGTCACTGCCCCAAGTACTTCGTGCGGCAAAAAGGCTTATGATATTTCGTGAATTTCGTGACGGATATCCGAGTGACCGATAGATTTCGCAAGTGGAAATTGTCGCTGGTCGAGCGAAGCAGTGTGTGACTGCAGTATAAACGAGGGCGAGACGACGAGGGGGGCTTAGTGGTGCGAGTACGTATAGAAAGGACTGCGAGTTGGCCTGAGGGGTGAGTGAGAATCGAGGGGGTGAGAAGTGAGGAAGGATCGTCGACGAACGGCGAGCCGACGGGGCTTTCGACGAGGCAGATGGAAGAGGGTTATGGCCACGTCGTATATCGATACTCGCACAGCCCTCTCGAGTGTGTTTGCAACGATATTTGGTCCATTTCCATTTGGCGCACGTGGCGCGCTTACGTTTCACACCTCTTACCGTCCCGCACGTTACGTTTTCTCTCACTTCCTCGCGGCCACTTTTCCATTGCTGCTTCTCTTCCCTTTACTGGCCCTCAGTCAGCCAGCGAAACTCACCCCATCCCGGTCACAACGTCCCTTGCCTCCCCTTACCACCCTTCGAATCTTTCTCACTCTTCTCCACACACTGGGCGATTTTGCGCCTAATGGACACGCAAGGTGTTGGCCCCCAGTATGCAAAAGAGTATGGTATTCGTACGACCTTTCAACCCTCAACTCAACCCACATTTCTCGGCAGTTCTCGTTTCCGCCGATTAAACCACCGCCTTCTCTTTCCGAAGTTGATATCATTTTTTCGAAACAAATGTCAACAGACTTTGTGGATATTCTCTTGCGTCTGTAGCGAGGGAAGAAATTTCATTGACGCCAATGAAATAAGTGGGTTGATTTTGTTTTCATTGATTTGAACAAAATATTTTTTTTATTTCAATGAAATGAACCACCACCTTCTCTTTTCGAACTTGATATATTTGTTTCGAAACAAATGTCAACAGACTTTGTGGATATTCTATTGCGTCTGTACCGAGAGAAAATATTTCATTGACAGCAAAGAAATGGGTGGGTTGATTTTGTTTTCATTGTTTTTAACAATATGTTTCCCTCATTTCAACAAGATAGGTTTTGGCCTTCAGTATGCAAAAGAGTATGGTATTCGTACGACCTTTCAACCCTCAACTCAACCCACATTTCTCGGCAGTTCTCGTTTCCGCCGATTAAACCACCGCCTTCTCTTTCCGAAGTTGATATCATTTTTTCGAAACAAATGTCAACAGACTTTGTGGATATTCTCTTGCGTCTGTAGCGAGGGAAGAAATTTCATTGACGCCAAAGAAATAAGTGGGTTGATTTTGTTTTCATTGATTTTAATAAAATATTTCCCGCATTTCAATAAAATAGGTTTTGGCCCTCAGTATGCAAAAGAGTATGGTATTCGTACGACCTTTCAACCCTCAACCCAACCCACATTTCTCGGCAGTTCTCGTTTCCGCCGATTAAACCACCACCTTCTCTTTCCAAACTTGCTATAATTTTTCTCCAAACAAACGTTAACCGACCTCGTGGACATTCTCTCACATCTGTTTGTCCTGGGGACAACGCCGACGTGTCTGTTAATTTTTTCCTGTTCTGAGATGAAGGTTTGTCCGGAGTTGTTGTAGGCAAAGGGTGCAATGAATTTCATTTTTTCACGTATGCCATCAATACTTAAATGTAAATTCATTACATTTTTGGAAGAAAGCTCGTGAAATTTTCTTCTATTTAGAAAATAAAATAAAAATTTATAAAAGCGTGAATATCCATTGGAAATATTGTTTTTTTTGTAAACTTTAAATTTCGACGATTTTCGACAAATATTCCTATCGTGAGTTTTTTGTCTGTGATTAATAAAATTTTAATTAATTTTTCATTAATTCCTTCGCCAATATCGCGAAGACATCGAAATCATTAAACAAATCGAGTAAGTTTAACCAGTTTGCGAACTCCGCTATAATTATTCCTTCGTAAATATTTCAAATTTAAAGGAATTAACCAATCATGGCAACTTTTCTTGCTACATTGAGAATTTATGATTTCGACTTTCACTTCGAAAATAGATTGACCTATTTATTGAAATTTATGATGCTTATAATTAAACAACTGATGCAAATATTTAAAAAATGACTACAAAACTTTGTTCGGTGGATGATCAGTTATCACCTTGATAAATTATTCTGAATCACCCTGTATAAGAGAATGAGTCCAGTGGTAAGGATTGATGCGCGGATATTTTGGTACTTCTGGCTATCGGTGGGTCCATTGTCGAAGGGGATGCAAGAAAGTGAAAATGCGAGGGAGTGGAAGGAAAAAAAATTTAATATATCCAAATATATCACAGGGCAGCGGCAGCAGGCGACGATCGGCCATTCGGTACTGCTTTTTCTTCCCTTCTGACTCCGCACTACAACTCCATTTCACGACTGTAGTTTGATATGCAGCAGAAATGCTGCCTGGTGCGACAATGGGAAAGATATGGGGTTTCGGGGAAGGAACGATTGTGGATGACCATGCCAGCGGTATTAGCTTAAGGAGGGTCGGTGTTAGTGATGGGACCATGCCTCGAACAGATGTGAACATTATTCATTATAGCACTGACCAGTACTTTGCAGAAAATATGCTCTGCCTCAATTCCTTAAGATGAATTTATATATTACACTTTGAATTGGTCCATACTTGAAACACTTAAAATTTGATTTGATTTATTTTATACCGATTTCTCCTTAACAAATTTAATTTTCACATTATATGTGTACTTATATACGGGACCAGATCTGACACAATAGACTATTTACATTACATAACATACTTTACATTTTAATTTACAATTAGTATTTTTTCCCTCGCTGCTTTCCGGAATATATTAAAACGCATTTCAGTAAATTGTAGGTCTGGGCCGCAAAATTGTGTGAATTCGATTTCTATTTTTGCACAGATTGATACACTAAAAGTAATCATAGTACACCAGAAAAGAATGTACTGTTCGGAGCTTTAAAAATGTTACCAGTAAAATAGTAGTGAAATCTTATGTCTTCCCTATGAATTTACGGCTAGAAATTTGTTCCTCGCAGAAACTAACGAAAAAATTACTAATTCTTAGCCATGCGACTAAGTTTATGTTACCTTGATTGAGACTTTACACATTTAAATGAAACTTGTTTAAACGATGATGCACAAAAGTTTGAGTAAATTAAAAAATCACATACGTTTTCATGAACCATTTTTGCCATTGTAACCAGAATATATTCGACTATATAGTGGAATAAAATATTTAAAAAATATTTTATTCCAATTTTTATAAAAAATTTGCATAATTCAAGTATCCAATTTTTATAAAAAATTTGCATAATTCAAGTATCCAATTTTTATAAAAAATTTGCATAATTCAAGTATCCAATTTTTATAAAAAATTTGCATAATTCGAATAAATTTGAAAAAAATTCAAAAAATCTTTTTTTAAATCTGATAAAAATGCAATTTTACATAAATAAACATTTAAACAATCGCCTGTAGTAGATTCATTTAAAAAAATATTTTTCAATAATTTCTCAAATCAAAAAAGCTTAAAAACTGTTAGAAAAAAATCTTCCCCACTTTGGCTATAAGCTAGATAATTTTGTTATTAAACAAAGTATTTTTCAGAGTTTTTTAGATTTTTAAATTATGACATTCGATATGTCACTGTAAAAATATATTTAATAAATTTTTTTTTTTAATTTTGCGTAGTTGAAGGTCTAGTAAAACCTAGATAAAATTATGAGCTAAATCAGAGGGGTCGAGGTCAAAAGCTGGTCGAAACGGGGTGGATTGCCCCATATAGATATGTCTACAGAGCGTTTCCCTCATCCACCTCAGCATCTTTCCTCGTCTTCATCTTCGTATCCCTTATCCTACCCTTTTTTCCCGGTGCAGTTCACAGTCTGAAACGTGAATTATTCCGCACTATCCAGTAGGACGCGCGAACTGCGTCGTCCGAAGGGTGACCAAGCGTTTCCCCTGCCATAACCATCCACATCTCGCGCTGACTCTCTCGCGACCCTGGCTTTATGGCTTAAACAAAACATTTCTATATTACAAGTCTGTGAAATATGAATACGCTCGGTCTGCCAAAGGGAGTACTACTGTTAGCCAGCAAGTGTTATAGTCCTTCACGTGAAAAGAGGTGGAGAAGGGTTGCAGCGGAATGGCGCGTTCCTGCCGAACGCTTGGACGGAATGGTCGACCGGTACTAGCCAGAATAAGGGTGTGAGTAGGTGAAAGCCCGATGGACGAGGAAGCAGCACCGTTGGCCGAGTTGTGGGGTGTGCGGGGCGACGGATCCGGTCAGTTGCCTGCCATAACGAGCTCTCGCGACTGCCGTTGGCAAAGCCAATTTGTTATCGACTTATAGAGGCCAAATTACTTACTATTACCGCAGATTTATTTCGTGCATTAGTCCTACGACGAGAGTACCGTGTGTAAGAGGGAAATATGACGGCCTGAGCCACGCCTGCCCTCGTTACGTGTCCATTAATTACTCTCTAAAAACTACCCCCCCCCCCTCCCCCGAGAAATTTCGTAACTTGACATCATAATTATGAATTACACCATTAGAAAGTCGAACATTGGGATTATTTTCTAGTCGATCGGTTTGTGAAATTTCGCACATATCATTATTAAGGATGTATGTAAGGATGTATTGTTTTTTTTCACCAATCAGTTAATAACATTTCGGGATTATTATTATGCGAAATCAATCTTTTCAGCACGCTTTATATGCATTATTTTTTTCCGATTTTTATCCCATCGGAACGTGATCGAAATTGTCTCTGAAACTCACTTTTGGCAGGACTGTACGTATCATATGTCCTTAAGAAAAGAATCTGGTAATTGCCAGTCTACTATGAAAAGATAATAATTCATGAAGAAATAAACTGTCAACCACAGGAATTCTGTCAGTGCCATTAAAACCAGCAATAAATTTATTGCATCGACTATTATTGTCCGATACAAGACTTCGCATATTAACGGTAAACAAATTTTCTTGGGTGGAATAGTGTCTGAAACATCCTATTATGAACTTGATTGCTTGGAGCCGACTTAGATCGAAGTAGGTTAGGTCGAATAATTTTTGTTCTCCATGTAATACTAACAATTGTTATTTGTCACTTATAACTGCCAGGCCTGACACGATTTCTCCTGTATTTTTTGTTTACATAAAAATTGATCATCACATGTGCTGCATTTCGGAGGATTTCTATTTTTTTAAGTATTTCCTTGAATTATGAAGATATTCGCAGGTTTCTCGGTACCTGATTATCGTATTTCAAAATTGTTAAACACACAAAAGCGACTAACCTCAATTTGTGAAACTGTGGACGATTCCACCGGGCGGTTCGCTTAATTCGTGATTACGAGAAGATTCTTTAAGCGTGAGAAGTGGAACGTTCCAGCCGTTGACCTCGTTGAACTACGCCTGCTAAGGCCCAGCGCCACTAACAACGATAAACATACAAGTCGCTCACAAGCCTCGTCCAAGTGTTGTTTGCTCTTCTTAGTATTTTACAAAGGAACGTCAGGGTTGTCGTGGCCGTGTATACGTTGGAATACACCTGACGCCATTAACGTACCGCGCCAAACAAACATCCTTTTGCCCATCCGCCTTTTCTTAGATTTTTGTCAACCGACACAAGCTCGACAACAGAGAAATCGTCGAGTGAATGACGTACATACAATATCAAATAATTTCGGTCGTCTTTCTCTTGCTTCTCGATATTCACGCACGTTTATCCGGCGAACCGTCGCTAACGGTTGCCCGAGCAATCTAATAAAGATAAAAAATAACGTCGTCTGACTTTTTTTTTTCTTCCACCGAAAGCGATGGTCCTTTTAGCATCCCAATTTCTCTTCGTTGCTCGGGTTATATTGAAAAATATATAGATATATATTTTTTTCCATCGACTGACCCGTCGTAGGTCGCATATAAACTGCCCCCTTAAGGCAAGGACTGAACGATCTTCTAGGCTGAACGATGCCAAAGAACTTCCCATCTCTCTCTTTATCCCTCGTTGAAGAAACGGCCACGTGAATTGCTTCGGACAAGTTGCCTTAGCATTTTGTGCTGAATTGCTAACAACACTGTTATTCGTTCGGCAAACGCTCGGTCATTACTTGCTATGCATACTGGCGTGTAGTAGAGATTAGAATGTGATCTGGTAAAAGTTTGAAAGCATCGTCACAAAATTAAGCTCAGTTATAATAATAAATACGACAGGCACGACTACCATAAAACTTGTATGCTCAACGCGTACATTATTTTAATCTAAATTTATTCCTAATTCATACGCAGGTCATGGTTATTCTGAGCCTATGGTTGCAGCACTGGGTTATTATAAGCCCAGGATTCCGGAGCTCGATTATTCTAAGCCCAGGATTCCAGAGCTCGATGATTCTAAGCCCAGGATTCCAGAGCTCGATTATTCTAAGACCAGGATTCTGGAGCTCGATTATTCTAAGCGCAACTGTCTCAGGTCTCGGTTATTTTAAGCCCACGCCCCCAGAGTTGGGTTATCATACGTCCAGGCTCCCAGAGCTGGGTTATTCTAAGGTCAGGGTCCCAGAACTAGGTTATTCTAATCCCGGACTCCCCAATGCTGGGCTATTCTAAGCCCACGCTTCCAGAGCTGGGTTATTCTAAGCCCAGGGGTCCTCGAATTGGATTAGTTCAAGTCGAAGATCCCAGAGCCAGGTTATTATATGCCCAGGATCTCAGAGCGGGGTTATTCTAAGCTTAGGAGTCCTAGAATTGGATTATTTCAAGTCGAGGCTTCCAGTGCTGGGTTATTTCAAGGTCAGAGTCCTACGACTGGTTTATTCTAAGTGAATCTTGTTAATCTCTTCTCAATTAATAATTTTTAATCAAAACGAGTAATTCGCATAAAATAACTATGTCAGGAATGATCAAAGCGTTAAAACCCAGTAAAGCGAAACAGATTATAAGAGATGGTGATGTATAAAGTGCACCCAATAAATGATTAATCATGTGATGTCATGATATCACGTCAAGCTAAATAGTTGCGTGCTACTGAACATATTTATTTATTCCTTCCGAGAGATTAAGGTGACAAATCGTGTGCGTGATTTTAGCTACAAGAAAGTAGTTCGAAGGTATCTTCGAACCCTCCAACTTGTGATCTCAAGGGACGCTGTGTATAGTAAAAGCCAGTAGACCAGGTTGAACAGGGTGGGAAACGTCGTCATTGGGGCGTGCCTGAATCCAACTCACATCGAGACAAATCGCGTTGGTGGGCTCCGTTAACCAGCTTCCAGATCACGTGTGGGACCGGATACGGTAACGACCGAAAATATTTTTACCCAGGTACACCCCTGGGATTTGCCGCCAAGCAGCCAACTACATCGTCGACATTTCTGTTCGTCGCGCTGTATCTTCACAGTTTCTTTTTCTGTGCGGCGCCACTTAATCTTTTTTTATAGCGCATGTAATATTTCTCTTAAGCATATATAGGGCTTGAAAAGAAATGTTCATTGTTTTCGTGCATGTTCCGTATTTTTTAATGAGCATTTACTTGCAAATTATAATCATCGTTACAGTCACTAATCACTCAATACATAACTTATTAATTATCGACAAATTATGAGATGCAATATGTATTTTTAAAAAACCCAATTTTTGTGGACGAACATAAGAGAAAATAGAGCTTGAGGAATATTGAGTTCTTCTGTCTCTACGTAAGAACCCGTTTTTCTTTCATCCAATAGAAGATTCATGAGATTTTTTGTTTGTTCATTTTTTTTCCGAATTTTAAACATTTCTTGAAATTTTATTTTTAAAATAGCTATTTCTCCAATAGTGAAGATACGCTCGATGGCAGTAGAAGATTAATTTCTCAGATGTCGGAGATCAATATTAATTAATACTGCTAATATCAGTCCGATCATTAATAAATTGAAAAGTAATATTCAGTCTTTTGGTTGATGTTCAGCACGTCGACATTATACTTTCTATAGTGAGTGTCCTGTACGTAGAAGCCAAAGAGGCAGGCAAGAATAAAGGACGAATATTTACACATCTGCTCTCGTAGTCATCAACGTCGCAATGACAAGAGCTTCGCGGTTATCCTCTTTCCTCTTTTCCCATAATTTTTTCTCTGTTATCTCTGTCTTTAACTGTTTTCCTCTTCGCGTTTGAGTCTCTTATGCTCTCTGTCGCACAAAACGCCGCGCAGCTATTATTTATTTAATGCCTCTCGTTCTGCGTTACACAACTATTTACCGAGAGCTCGACGTCGCGACGCTGAGGTGATGGCGGAAGGATCGTCGCATCCTCATCGCTCGTGTCTTCTCTACTCTGCTCTTGAGCTCTCGCGAGACTTTTTGTTGTGTGTAAACTCACGCGTGTGTACCAAAGCTCGGGCACTGGGACCCACATAGTTTGTACAAATAATTTTGTCTCAGTGTAATATGTACTTGTTGGTATATTTTGCCTTGTGTATGCAACCAAGATTTTTCTCTCGTTTTTTCTCTTATTTTTTTTCTGCGAAAAAAAAAAACGTTAGGTACATCTCTGTTTACTCAACGATACTTTCAGCCGACTCAACCTACAGCTAATACAAACAAGTACCAAACGACGTTCCTGCATTTACCACGAAGCGAATTACATCTTAAAACCACCACAACACGTACAGGCACAACCAAAAATTTGGTTAATACCAATTTAAGCCCCTTGCGCCGATCTAGGATTTTAAAAAATTGATAACGTTATTATTACACATGATAATAACAATGACTATGAATATTAATAATCGCGACAAATTATTAAAACAAAAAAAATCGATTCACATAGTTTTATGAATAAACACTTTGACGCTTCTATATGAAAATCAGTATATTTTTGAAAAAAAAAAAAATAGAATTTTTGTCTTCTGGTTATTAGTTACCCACTTTTGGGTTTTATTACTGCAAAAATGAAAATTGAATTGGCATTAACCAATTCAGTTTTTATTTGGAAGATTTTTCGTATTCACACGATGAAATCTGTATTGATAATTTTAAGCCATAAAACGTAATCATATTTGTGGTATTTTAAGCTACAATTGTGAGAGCTATACATTTTTCCGATGCCCCACATTTTTTCATTTTTACCTTCACTTATCCGAATAATTAATATTAATTAATTAAGTTAATGTAACAATAAAAATAGTCACATCTACTACTGATTAATAACTGCCACTTTAATATTAGCCGGGAATACCACAATTTTCTGTGAGCACATAACGAGATATTCGCAGTGATATTTTGTCTGGCTGATATAACATATGCATAATAAATGAAGCCATATAAATGATCCTAAGCATAGATGAAATTTTACTATGTTTCAGGTGAGCTCATACCATCGTCGGAATAATCGAGTGAATTTGGACAGAGTTGATGATCTTGATACCTCTCTTGGAACCTTTTAGGTAAGCCACACCGTAATAATATAATGACAAATTTATAAAGCTCCTCTAATTATTTTACATACTTAATTACGAGCTTTTCAGTAGATTCACAAATGTCATATTTTTGGGATTTCTAAAAATGGCTCTATTCGAATTTCACAGTGACTGCGTAGCATTGCCCCATCGCTTAAGAGGGAAACGACCCCAACACCAGCGATAAAATTGTTTCTTCCTTTATTCTTCTCCTTCTTCAGGGTCCCTAACGTTATTTTTCATAGCTGCAAGTATCTTTTCCGTCGTTTCGTTTATCCGAAATTGCTTGTATCAATAAAGCAAACGATATAAATATCCGGATATGGTACAAGTGCACCACTATATCGTGATACGAGCTCGGGGCTCGCAATAATGTCCTTTACGTAGTCGGACACTGAATGCTTTGGCTATGCCATATATATATATATATATATATATATATATGAAAAGCAAGGGGTTGCGACTGCTGGCAAGTCCGACGATATTCTCTCCCGTATAATAGTATGTTCAGCGTCATATCCGACCTCACATCTTTCCTATATATCAATATTCAATTACGACCGAACCTCGGCTAAAGTCCTCGAAGACGTACAATGCCATGTGGATCATAGGAAAATGGTTTATTAGGGTGCTCCACGAGAGCTCATGGCCAACGACCCTCGGGAGGCGACTTCCACCCCTGCATAGATCCCAAGACGCGAGGAACTTTGGGAATTTTGCGATAAGATCTCACAAGATGTCTCACTTCCTCCGCAACCTTGATAAATTCCTATCATGCTAAGTTACCGATTGGAAAATTCGCTGTCACCAGCCACAATATTGTAACACTTGACTTTGAATTTTGACGTTGCATAGGGCAAAAAAATTTTTTTTTGCTTCCGCATAAAGGAAGCTGTTTTTCTAGAAAGAAAAAATACGAGGTTTTTTTGTTGAAAAATTCAAAATGGTCTGATACGTCGTGAACAGTGGTTTTGAAATATTGTCCGGATGTATGTGTCTGTGTGTATGTGATGAAAGGCCAAAAATGTATGTAACAGGAACTTGTAAACTATTCGACCGAATCAGCTCAAATTAAAATAACATGTATAGTTTTTTCTAACTTCCTAGTGGAATTGATTTCATGAAAATTATACTCAACGCATTTTAGTTTTATGAGAACTTGAATTTCTGAAAAAAGTACGTAAACACCTGACTCGGACGAATTTTTGGCTACCGGGCTGGAAGTTCGTAGGAAAATTAGACAACGATGGTGCCTTTGGTATTGAATTTCGGCCAAATCGATGAAGCGGTTCACTTTTTATGAGATTTCGAAATTTTCGAAAATGTTTCGTTTTGCTGTAATACAGGTAAACTTTCAATAAACCGATTGAAATTTTCTACATAGGGAAAATAATATTCAGCCCTACTTAGTATCAAATTTCATGATGATCAGTAAAATGGTTTAGATTTGACGTGATTTTGAATATTTTTCGATAACTCGAATTTCTATAAATTTAAGACTTTGAAATGATTTGAAATGAGTATGCAAAGTAGAACCTTGTGCATTACTTCGTAAATCATTTTTATTTTTCGCAAAGGTTTTTTTATGAGGAAGTCAAAAATAATACGAATAAACTTTCCTTTATTCTGATTTTTATTTCTTTTTATCTTGAAAAAAGTTAGGTTGACTGATTGTTTGTTGAACAATTGTTTTTTCCACCAATTTGTTAATAACATTTCGGGATTATTATTATGCGAAATCAATCTTTTCACCACGTTTTACATGCATAATTTTTTTCCGATTTTTATCCCATCGGGAAGTGATCGAAATAGTCTCTGAAACTCACTTTTGGCGGGACTGTACGTATCATACATCCTCAAAATCGTTTTCAACCGGTAGAGAAAAATGTTCTAATTGTTTATTGCACGAATACGAAATACAGATGGAAAGTGATACATTTGAGATAAAATAGTGCAAGCAGAGCAGCGGATTGGGCGTGAGAATAAGGGTGCAGAATGAATTGGGGCGTTTGGTCGCGGTTCACCCTGACGTGGAGAAGAAAAGAGCCGGTCGAGAAGGTGGTGCGTGGGAGGAGAGAGGCGGTGTGCAGCGCTGGCTCGACGGCGCTCAGGAATCCACCAGCTAGCTGTACAACCCTTGAATAACGTTATAACGCCTCGCTTGGCGGAATTCGAAATTTGTTTCTTTATCGGCCATAATTTTCCGGAATCTACACACGAATAGGTTGCGTGTGGAGTGTTCAGGGTCCCATACGTACAGCGTTATGGTATAGGTACATAGTTGTACGTTGGCGTTACGGAGAATGGGCTTCTCTGAAGAAGTACAACCGCCAACTACCCTTGTATATCGAAACCACCGGGATATCCTCCGTCTGAGTTTCCACTTCGATTCCACAAGGACTCTAAAATTTTATCTTCCTCAAGCTCGTTCGTTGATTCATTTTATTTTCTCTCGAAACTTGAATTATTCTTCTCGATAAACACACTAACTCCTGGAATATTGTATATCTATCCATACTTCCCTTTTACAGCTCTTCCAACTTTAAGTTCATGAGAGGATCTCAAATGGCTATGAAAAAATTCAAATTCTTCAAATATTATTGAAAAGTTCTTTAAAAAAATAATTAATGTTGATAATGACAGAAACCTTGAAGACCATTGGTTTTAAGATCATGTAATGAATGAAAGAAAGTGGATCTCTACATCAGTGATTTCGCTGAAATGGAATTTTTGATGATAATTAACAAAATCAACGAGTGATTTTTTATTACCTAGAAAGATATAAATAGAAATACGACGTTAGTACGAAACACGAATTATGGGTTGCAAAACAAAAAAATTAAACATGATTGATTCTTAGTTATGTGGTGTTAAGTATTTTAACAATTTGGATGATAGTGTCAACCAGTAAATTGTTTTTGCTTATGATATGGTAGTAATAAATATCAACCAGTTAGAGAGATTCCAAGTGAATCCGTCAATAAATAGTGTTGCTGAAGCAGCGTTGAGCATCTTTTTTTTTCGAGTAAATATCGGAAACCACTTGTCTCTACATTATAACCTAAAACTTTCCATCATTAAAAAAAACTTCGCCCTAACAATCTATTCCATCAACATTCTTAGGCGGAATTCTGAAAACAATGTAGATTTTTAAATAATGCCGACGGCATCCGACAGAAACACTTTGACGGAGTTTTTGTTCGTCAGTTTTGAGGCTAACTGGATCCTCTTAAGCTCTGAATTGAGTCGAACTTTGTGATGTGCGTCAAAAAGAAAAGAGAAAGTTGTGTATGAGTATCGTCAAAGTAGTACAGCTCTTTAGACACGCCGCCGGTGATGAATACTGGCCTGTTGACGATGCTGGAAGGGATAGCAGCAGCACTGGCGAGGAAGTAGGCCGAGTGAAGCGTCGGCGAGGGCAAAACAAACTTTGACCGCCGTTGGCTCATGTTTACAGGGTGCGGCCGCGCCCCGGCGTCGTATAACGACTACTCCACCGCATAAAACAGGAAATACTCCCTGGTGTAGGAATATGTGCCTCGTTATGTGTACGAACGTCTGTGATGTTCCGTAGTACGAGAAACGAGGGATACCGACAAAGCTCGGTACACGTCTCTGACCTTCACGTAATAATTCATTTGTCTACCTGTGAGCAAACTGACAATACTTGGACCTATTTACCGCTCCATTTCCGTCGCGGACAAAGAAAAACGCCGTTGATCGAAATGGTACAAATTTTTTCACAACGTTCGGAAGAGTAAATAAAAAGGCTGCTGCAAAGCTGAACTTTGCAAATATCTGCCTCACGATTCTTGGTTTTTTTTTTCATGATTCTTGTTTTTTCTCTGTGAGAAAGTGTGTTGATGTATTTTGGCTTCCAAATAGAGGAAGCTTTGTGAAAAATAACCAAACATGATGAGGAAGCAATTTGCAATGTTCAGCTTTGCAGCCTCATTCGTTATCGTAGTAAAATTTGTGAAAAATTTGGACTACATAACAAATTATGACGAAACTGTGCATGTGCATGTATAAAGAATAATTTGGCGAAATATCGCTATTTTTATCAAAGTTGGTGCGCGCTCATCCATTTTTAGAAAAATTTAAAAAGCTATCAAATGAAGATTCATGCATGCATTCGGAAAAAAATTGCATCAGGAAAAGATGGGCTGCTGCTTCACTTGTGTACTAAATTTTAGCTTAATCGGTCAGACGGTTTCCGAGTTACAGGTGATTGAAGTTTCAAAGCACCGCCCACGCACACGCAACAACACAACACTAAAATTTATTGATCGGTTTGATCTGAAACCTACAACAGATTTAAAATTTCACTTTATCCTCATAGCATTTTGGTGCACTGTATGTCTTCACGAAATCGCAGAATTATAATGCTTGGTATGTACTTGATGGGATGTAAATTTTGAATCTTTCTAGAAGTTACAGCATTTTTTTCTTATGACTTTTATTCAAATAATTCCGGTCCTTTAAAATGGTGTGATATTTATATATTATCCTAATATTCCTTACATGTTACAATTTTTAAGAAATTTACATCAGCGGGAATTTCATTTAATAACAATAGCTGATACATAGATATTAGTACATGAGTGTAGTTAAATTACAAATTTTTATACTCAATTTTCTAATGGTTACAGGATTTAGTAGATTGTACTGTGAATGTACTTTTCCTTTATATCAAATACGATATACCAGTTTCTGTAAAGCCTCCTTTACTCATGACAAAAACTTCCATGAATACTTTCAACACTGTGATAATGAAAATATTTTTAAAAAATTCATCTAAGAAAAGAACAAAAATTTACTTACGTTATTCCATAGAAAGTCCCCTTTTAAAAAGGATAATGGATTCCGTAAAAAATGTTGTCCCGTTTCTTCAAATTCCGTGACATTTTTCAATGAATATTTGTAGAAAATCTTTTTTAAAATAGTACATAAAAAATCTCAATATTTATTCACCAGTATAGCAAATTAATCCATATAAAAAAAGACTCAACCAAATAAGCTCATAAAAAAAGTCAATTCTCGATTTACCAGGCATTTTTTTTTTTCATGAAAGTATCAAATCTTCAAGCCGCAATGAATGATAACACAGCCACGGCAGTAAAAATGCATTACAGTCCCAAAACTCGTACCTCGTCGAAAAATGGATGAAGAAAAAGTGGAGGGAGTTCCAAGGGGGTAACCAAGGGGGCGGTGGTCCCCCACCCCCTTCTCCGCCGTGTGTCAACGTGAAATAAGAGACACACAAGTCTCGAGCGCATTATGTGAAAAATATGGTAATGATATTGCCAGGGCCAAGCAAAACAGGCCATCCTGCATGTGAAATATGCGAGATCGCTCCGGCGAGTCTCGCTTTCTTACTCTTAGCCTCTTCTCTTTCGTTGCAGCTCTCAAGCTCTTCCAGTTTTTCCACCCTGTGGATGAATCGAGGGCAGGTACTGCTCTTCATCCCCTCCACTCGAACGCACCCGTTTCCCCCACTTTCTCTTGCACCAGGCGCTTACTCCTTTTTTTTCCTCTCATTCTAAAGCATCTCCGGTCTCCCACTCAACGCAGCCTCCAACTCCCACCTCGAAACTACGAGATCTTAAAGCGCAGACTTGGATTCTAGAAATATCCCTGCTGAATACAAATGTCCAATCCTCATCGCAAAGCGCACCATCCTCACACCAGGAGGCCGGGTTAAATTGGGGTGAGGAGAGCGTGCCGCGTGCCACGCAACCCCCAAAGCGAATTAGCGGTACCAGGGGGCGGAAAAAAAAGAAAACATAATAAGCAACAGCCGCGCGAATTCTCGTGATTTACTTGTCTCGACGGTATTATACAGTCGGAAGTTCATTTTTTTTTTTGTGGGTTAGTGGAACTCACCCCTTTTTATCACAGCTACCCGCTTAACAGTGGAATGGGCGGCTCAAAAGCAGAGTTGTAAGTCCCCATCAATTCATGAGATATATTTTACACTACAATTCGTTTTGTTGTCATGATTTTATTAAAATACTATGTAGTGATTATAAAATGGGGTGTAAACATACGAATAGTTGGAAAAAATACTCATTTTTGCTTCAATATTGAGAGAAACAGAAGAAATAAAAAGGAAAAATGGAAGAAGTAATTTATGCATTACTTTCTTGATGCATTAATTATGTTTTTCTGTTTTTCAAAAGAATTACCGTAAACTTTCATCGAAAAATAATCATTTTTGCAGCCATTCAAGAGTTTACGCATCATATTACAATCGCTATATGTTATTATTATGAAATCATATTTATAGAGCTGATCGTATAGTCATAATTATTGTTATGAGTATTAGGCATTTACAACTCTGCTCAAAATTGAGCTTTGGATTAATTTTTTTTTAGAATTAAGAGTTTTGGTTTTTGTTTCTTGAACATACTATTCAAATATTTGAATGTGTTTCTACGCAAAAAGGAGAGTATTCAAACAGTATTATGAAAAATATCTCAAGTATGATCGACTTAATACTAAAAAGTGTTAGACCGCATTATTAGATTTCAGGGTCTCGGTCGATATTTTCATGGTTTTCGGTATCCACGTCAATATCTCAACGGTTTTTGATGTCCAGGTCGATACCTCTATGATTTTTTTCTATACAGGTCGATATCTTTATGATTTAAGGTGTCCAGGTATAACTGTACACCTAAAACTATGAATCGATCGACCTAAACACCAAGAACTAGGTAAATATCAACCTAGGCACCTAAAATAGTAGAGTAATCGATCTGGACAACTAAAACTATGGCCCAATCGACCTGGACCCTGGAAATTAACTATTCGGTCTAATACTTTTTAATATTAGTTCAGACTAATATATCGTACTTGAGATATTATACTTTTTATACTTCTTTTAATACGGTTTCAATATTTTTATTTTTGTGCGGGTTATAACTCAAAAAAAAATTAAAATCTGCGCAGAAATACAGTTTTCGAACTGTATGTTTGTGTTTACCATGAATAAATCGAAATATTTGTATTTTTTTTTCTACCCTAATTGGAAAAAAAATAGTACAAATAGTTGAAATCTGAAAAATTTGTGTTTTCCCACGTTGATTCATTGAAAAAAACTACCATGAAAATGAAAATAATGGGCAATAGGACAATTAATGGCTCATCACCTTTTTCGTTACTTTAATTTCTCGACCATTATCAAATTTAATTTTTTTTTTCTCAATGAAGTCGGTAGGCTTTTATTTGATTTCGAAGGATATTCTCAAAAGATAATGAACACAAAATTATCTAATCAATTAACGAACATGGTAACAACGCTGAATAAGAGTTTTAATTGAGTTTTAATCAGTGACTGTACAATCTTTTTCCAAAATTGCTTTTGTTTTAAATATTTTATGAATACCCCATTTTCATTTGTCGTTTTATATTTTGTTGCCACTAAAATTTTCAAAAATAATTTAATATGTTTATTGTGATTGATTTAATTTTTTTATCGTTTTCCTGCTGAAGGGTGAATCAACCCTCTTAAGGGGATGGAGCAGAGTTATGTGAGCTTGAACTAAGCGAGTATAGACTAGGTTCGGGTGATGAGAACGGGACGCAAATCACGAGGAAAATTGTCCGAAAAGCGATCAACTTATTTTCGCCGGTTAATATTTTCGACGTCGACGTAAGCCGAGCATTAATTTTTTCTTTCTCGCTTTTTATTATCATTATTATCGTACTCGTTATATTCACGAGCTTTCCGTGGCGAGTACAAGGGTCGTGCACACAACCCCTCACCCCATAGTAGACTCCCGTGTCTCAATCCTTGATCGATTTTCATATAAAGAGTGAACTCTCTTTTTTTCGTTTTGAGATTCATTTTGCTCTTCTCGGATATTCGTGCCACGCTCTTCTCGGAGCGTACTCGTGGTAAAACGATTAGTGACTTTAATATTCATATCTTTCTCCGAGTGTCTTGAATATTAATACTAAAATTATAAGTATAGCGAAGAACTAAGAGGGAAAGAAAAAAAGCTAAGGAAAAAAGCTATAACACAAGATAAATTCGTAAAACTTATAAACGTTATGACACGTAATAAAATTATTTCGAAAGATGTATTCACATAGTTCGCGATTTTTTGAGATTGTCATTATTTATTATTAAAACGGAATTCACCAATTTGTTAAAACATTGTTCAGACTTTTTGAGTACACGTTAGTTAATTTTTTTTACTTTTTCCCTTTATGAGAGCACTTTCCATTTTGCAAAATGTTCCATAAAAGCTACTGCACTTTTTGAGAACACTTTTGTATCAATAAGACACATTCTCTCACCTAAAAAAATTACGATATTAGCATCAAAAAAATTTGTGATTGCAAATTTATTGACCCGCAATTTTCGAAAGTCCAGTCGAACATACGATAAAAAAAATATCCCCTCGTCCATCAAGTTCAGAAAATTGTTATTCCAACAATTAAATGTACACAGAAATTTTCCGGCCCTTCTCAGCACTGGTATAAAAAACTAACTGCTCCCTTTACATAAGATCTGATACAAAGTCAAACATTTATCCGTAGAGCGATACTCGTTTAGCACTCGACACAAATTTAGTTCATTACAGCGCAAGTCTAAAAAAAATGTTCCCTAAAAGTCACTGCACTTTTTGAAAACACTCTTGTATCAATAAGACAGATTCTCTCACCTGAAAAAGGTACGATATTAGTATCAAAAAAATTTGTGATTGCAAATTTATTGACTCTCAATTTTCGAAAGTCTACTCGAAGATACGATAAAAAATATCCCCTCGTCCATCAAGTTCAGAAAATTGTTATTCCAATAATAAAATGTACACAGAAGTTTTCCGGCCCTTCTCAGCACTGGTATAAAAAACTAACTGCTCCCTTTCCATAAGATCTGATACAAAGTCAAACATTTATGGGTAGAGCGATACTCGTTTAGCACTCGACACTAATTTAGTTCATTACAGCGCAAGTCCGCCCTCGTTCACCTCCTCTAAGCAGCATGCCAGGCCAATATTTCTCCGCCCGGTTTTTCTGCCCTTACGAGCTCGGCATCACGACCCTCGTCCTAATTTTTGTTCTTCACCGAAGGCTGATTTTTTTTTCTCACCCCTTTATAAATCCAAAGGCCAACTATACTCTACCAGCTCTTGGTCCTTTTCTTCACGAGGATATTTCCTCACTCTTCGCTCTCGGTGACGCCTTCCATTCCTCTTAACGTCGTGGCAAGGGCGTGAAAAATATTGGACAATTTTACGTCTCGGAAAACTCGGCTCGTTCGTCTTCGCTCGCGTTCTACGGGCTTAATTGTATCATCAAGAAGAAGAGAAGTCGTGGCTCGAAGGAATCGTCAAGGAAAAGGGTTTTAAGTAATACCATACAATTTTTAACCGCAATCTCATCCGGTATTCCCGGCGTTGGCTGACAAGGGGTTGGGCACTTTCGTCTAGCGAAACTCTTGGAACTCTCTCTCTCGCTCACTGGCCGCTCAGACTTAACTTCACCGCTGCCACGTGAACCAGATTCCAGAATTCTCAAACTACCATCTACCGTTATTATCACGATTAATCATTCCCTGGGCTTCACCGGCATGCAACCCCTTCGTCGTAGTATATCCACCCCACTGTGTTTTCTGAAGTTTATCTAATCTGCTGAGAAAAATCACCGTGTTCTGATCACTGCTTTGTAACAGATGCTCATTACCTTATTTTTGGTTCAAGAATTTTTATGATGGTGGACACAAAAAATTAATCAAGTTTGCAAATGCTTTGATTATCATTTCTCGTGGTTTTTTTATATTCAAAATTTTCACGCGGGTTCCAATTGGTCCGAGAGAGGTTTATAACACTGAGAGAAAAATCGGGTAATTTTAAAAATAATATAGTCGGACTGATGATAATCTAACTATAAACTATAATTCCCATTAGGAACGTCTATATTTTATGGTTATAGCAAATATGAGGATATAATTGGATCAACCACTAATATAATTCCCAGGCGGAACGTCTATATTTTATGGTTATAGCAAATATAATTATAGTAACAATCGTCAAAATGATAATAGTTTCAAATATGCCGTTTTGTTGCATATACGATTTCAACGTTTGTTTCCAATAACCTTACAAGTATCGTTTATTGAACCATATTATCATCGCTTGAACCATAAAACATGGGAAGCCTTCCTATGTTCGTTTTATCATGTGGAATCGTTAAATAAACGATATGCTTTTCTCTCAGTGAAGGTGGTCATGTCGATCTCAAGCGTACTTTTGATTGTGCGATAATGCAAATTTTCGAATTTTTGAAATTTGTTCCCGATTGCGAAACCACAAAACGGTTCCGAAATCCACCAAACTATTAATGTAAAGTATATGAGGCATTCCATACGGATTCGATCCGGGAAGTCGGACTCTCGACTTCTCGGATTTGGTCGAAATTTTTTTATATGATTGGACTAACTCCAAACAGTACTGGGAATTTTTTTCAGATTTTTTAAATTTCAATTCTTTTGCGATTTTTCGAAGCTAACATATCGTAAGCCCAAATTAAAAAATCTGAAGAAATTCTCCAGAATTCTGCATGAAATAACAAAAATTTTCAGACTAAAACCAAAGTGGGCCGGGCTTCATTTCCATTTTTTTTTTTTTTCTATAAAAAAGTATTGAAAAATTTAGAATCGAAAAAGGGAAAGTTATCAAAGTGTTCTAGAATATTACTTTCTCCTGCAAGTGCTTTCTTATCGTAAAAAAAATGCTATTCATAGAAAATATGTTCAGAATATTACCTTAAAAAAGCATATCTGGAAAAAATGTCCGGTGCATGTATATGTGCAAATGTGGGCGTGTGTGTCTATGGGTGTGTATTTCCTGAAAGGCCGTGAACACAAAAACGGTCTCAAATTTTGAGCAATCTAGCTGATATTTGGGACTTGAGGAGTTAACTTTCCTCAAGCAGTTTTTTTCCTTAAGGAGGCCCACCAAATTTTGTTAATTTGACAAGTTTTCTGTGTCAATTTTTAGTTTTACGAAGAAAAATTTAATTAAAAATAATTTCATACGAATAAAATTATGTTTAATTCCGAATAGATTTATTTAACGTATACAATTCTATGGAAAAAAAAAATTTCTTAAGAATATAAAAATTCACTTTCAATGATTCTCTTTATCCTTGATATCAGATGCTATCAGATCTCATCGTAGAAAAAATTTTCTAATGAAAATCCATAATATTCTCCCTATTACGACTTCAGATTACAAAAAAATTGTGACAAGTGCACCTCAACGGATATGATAAAATTTCACACGAATGCAGAGATCTCGTGACGATTCTCATGGGAAACGAGGGTTGAAATTTTTCGTAGATCCTCGGAATTTTCACGGTTTGTGAGAGAAAGCGAGGAAAGGGAACGAAGGAATTCAAAGTGAAGCAAAGTGGAGAGTGTGGAGAGGACACGGCGAGCCGTTTCGACGTCAGCTTGACGGACCTCTCGTTTGTCCAAACAAACCAAAATGGACTGCGAATAAATATGCGTCTGCGAGCGAGAGAACGAAGCGAACGCCCGTATGCTTGATCATGATCCGGAGTGTAGCACGTAGGGGGTTGTGACGCGGGTAAGTGGCCGACGCACCCGCTCCTCTATACTACATATCTCGCTCGAGAGGGTTCGAGGGCCGGACCAGTACGCGCTAGGGATTTACAGACCTTTAATGGACCTTCATCGAACGCAACCCAACGCGAGAAAGGAATTTCGATAATTGCCGATGTACAGAGTGATTTGGGATCAGGGAAATTCCTAACGCCAATAGCGTGAACCACTTTCTGTGGGAAAAAGAATCTTGCAATGATACCATTTCTAAAAAAAGAGAGAAGTAAAGTACGACATGCATAAATAAAATATTAATTCAAGATCGAACCAATTCACATAAAAGATGTCAAAAGAAATAATTTTGCAAATTATATCCTTCATTTTGAAAATGTTGCAATTGATTCAGGCATAAGCCAAATCACCTAAAAGAAGTCAAAAGAAATGAATTTTTCTTTATTATATCATTCTTTCGAAAAATGTTGCAATTAATTCAAGTGTGAACCGAATCACCTAAAAGATATCGAAAGGAATAATTTTTTAAATTAAATCCTTCTTTTTAAAAATGTTGCAATTGATTCAGGTGTAAATCAAATCACCTAATAGAAGTCAAAAGAAATAATTTTTCCTTTATTATATCCTTCTTTTGGAAAATGTTGCAATTAATTCGAGTGTGAACCAAAGCACCTAAAGATATCGAAAGGAATAAGTCTGTAAATTAAATCCTTCTTTTTAAAAATGTGGCAATTAATTCACGTGTAAACCAAATCACCTAAAAGAAGGAAATATTTTTTTCTTCTTCTTTTGAATAAAGTTGCAATTAATTCGAGTGTGAACCAAATCACCTAAAAGATACAAAAAAGAATAATTTTTAAAATTGAATCCTTCTTCTGAAAAATGTTGCAATTAATTCAGGTGTCAACCAAATCACCTAAAAGAAGTCAAAAGAAATAATTTGTTTATTATGTCCTTCTTTTGAAAATTGTTGCACTTATGCCTCATTGAGTACATAACAAACATGATAATTCTGCAATTTTGAAATAACGTACAGGGCAGAAGAAAAGTGTGAGGACAATAGTAACATTTTCCACTTGTGGACTTGTGGTAACTTTAAGACCAAATGGGTGAACCAATTTTACTGTATGATATCTTATTTCATCTGTCGAAGAGTGCATTCCGGATTGCAAATAGTGATTCTGGATGCAGCGAAAATTAGATTTACTGTAGTCAATTGTTTCGTGATTTTTCAATAGAGAAAGATTTATTTACACATCTAAAATTATAGTTTTGTCATAAAAACTTGAAGAAAAATTCCTATATTCACTTCAGAATGCACTTTTTGAAGGATAAAATAAGACATCGAACACGACAATTTACAACAAATAAATTTTTTTATTTTTACCTTACACAATTCTGGTCGATTAAAAATACATTATTTATAAAATTGCAAAACTGTAATGCTTATTATATATTTAATGATTTTTTATTTTGAAATTTCCATAATAAGTGTGTCATTTACAAAATTTATATTCTTATGTTTTTTTTATGTGACTGGTTCCCTAAACAAAAACTTTTCACCCGCGATTATTCACTAATTTTTGTTCATTTTACAAAGAACTTTTAGTTCATTTAATTCAAGTGGCTTCAGGATGTACTCGCCTTGAAGAACAAAACAAATATGTTCACCTAGGAATATAAAATAAGAAATTCATTCAAAGACTTCATATAATAACAACTCCGGTTTCCGCACATTTCGATTAAAAATCACCTCCAGATTGAAAATCGAACTGCACGATTTTGTAAAGTCTCCAAAACAGACTAAAACAAATGCCTCAACTTCTATTTCTATTTTTTAAGAACCCGAAATTTCAAATTCAATCCCATAAAAATTCAATAGTGAAAGCAGTCTTCAGATTTCGATTAGTGATTAAGGCGAACGACCAAAAAAAGTCTTTAGCTCTAAACCGTAATTATCCTCTTTTCTTTTAAAACGACTTGGCTGAGGTCAAAAGTTTATGACGTAAATGAAATTTTTCCATTCCGCGAAGCGAAGAAAATATCTAACATATGCAACAATTGAACGTCATATATTTTTTGCACGTCGTTACCAATTCCTTTTTTCTGATAAGTCGGTAAGAGCTGGCTCACAAGAGTGGCGCTTATATTTCACCCTCCGGAAAGCCAGAGCAGCGAAGAAGAAAACCCAGAACCTTCATAATTCATGCTACCACTAATTGATACTGAATTATTAAGCGTTACGAAAGTAAAACACGATGGTACATCGTGTGGAACGGTACGAAGAAATTACCCGACGGCAGCACAACTATAGACTGTGTGAGATTCAACTCTATACTTATACATGTATGTATATACATATACATATTTTTTTTCCTCCGACGCAGCATTAAGCATTTTTCCTCCTTCGCGATTCGAATCGCAATGTACCACAAATCGCAATTGCGCTCGTACATACGTCATTGTTATCGATCTCTCTGTCACTTCCCCTTCTTCTCAAGGTAAAAAGGCGCGGCGAGCTCGTTTGAAAACGGCTATACTACACAAACTTCTCGGTATTAATTCTTAGGGCAAATAAAAGAATGAGTGGCGGCGGTGCTTATTATTTCCCATTCCCACAAGAGTATTCTCAAGTCGTTTTTCTCTTTCTTTCTTTACTTCCACATCTAGATAAATACATAAGACTGTGCATCGTTCCGAACTACACACGATGGCAGCAATCGAGAGATGGACTGAGCAAAGAAACAACAGAAACAAATAATACTCGAAACCCCCTCCAATACAAACATCAAACAGCGGCATATATATATAGAGAATATGTGTGCATATGGGTTAAGTGTATTCGAGAAAGGTGAGGAGGACGATAACGAAAGCAATGAAAGATGAAGAAAAATAAAACCCCACCCATTACTTCTTCATATTCCACCTTAGCCATTTTTACGAAAATAGTGACCGTTTTCGGCTTTTTTTATGGAGAAAGCTGAAAAAAAGAAAAGAAAAAAAATCAATGACTTTAAAATGTAAGCCACTTTACCGATTTTTCCAAAATTTTATAGCTACTATTGGTGAACATTAGTTTGTTTCTGTAGAAAATTACGCCTGCATTGCTTGAAGTTGACTTAAGTTTTCACAACAGGGTAAAATTTTCAAGGATTCCGAAAATTTGGTAAAATCGAAATCGCTCTATTAATTAATCTGAAATTCAATACCGATCTTCATTAAGAATTACTTCATTTGTAAATAAGTGTTTGGCTCGTTAGCTGAGAAAATTCTGCTCGCTATAGTGCACCAAGATTTTCTTTTTTAATTTATTTCAAAGTCTAATTAAAGCTATCTGAGTAGTAAAATTATTGCGTCAATTATTAGAAAGAAAAAAAACGTAATCGCTCTACGTTAATGTTGAGTTTTAGCTCGATTGATACATTGATTTAGATATTCATGAATGAATTGTTTAGTTAATATTGAGAAAACGACTTTTCAAATATCTATTTAAAACCATTTTGAGTATCTCGACATAAAAATCGGTAAAGTAAGAAAAAGTCCATAAAAAACAAGCTTCCTTACAAAGGAACCAAAAAAATTAAGTTACGTGGCGTAGGAGAATAAACGAAGAGAAAAATGAACAGGTGAAGGCACCGAGAAAGTGGAAAGAAATAAACGCCGACAGGGCGATCTTGGCTTTCCTCGTCTGACCGTTAGAGAAGCTGATACGGTAAAAGCAACGAAGCCAACGGCTGACTAAGGCCAAAGCGCAGCGTTATATTCCAGTTCCGTGAAATCTCACGGGGTTCAACGCAGAACAGAAACGTAGTTGAACGGTAAAGAAAAGGAGGAGGAAAGTGTGGTCAGGGAGAAAGAAGCAAGTGAGGTAGACAGAAAGAAAGCGAGTTAACAGCGAGCCAAGTGAACGTATAATTTTTCCGTTGTTTGATTTTCATTAACGACCTGTAGCAAACCAAGCGGCGTTAGTTGTTGGTCCAGGAAAATTCAAAGGCTCGAGTGTTTATTTTTCCAAGGGCTGAAGCATTGAACAAATGAAATAAAACAGTAGTGTTATTGTTGACATTATTATGTCAGCGGTGCTTCATTAACTAGATTGTTAAAAATTATAATTCGATCATCAAACGACGAATAACAAGTCCAACAATTCACACGTACACTGAATCCTTAATTTTATTGCCTCATGGTCGTCGCCGCGGGCTTCGAAAGAAAAGTGAGGCGAGAATTCATGCGTCTCAAAGGTTGGCAAAATATAAGAGAATGAAAGAATGGTACTCCACTATATAAGAATGACGAAAGGGGCGCTCAAGAGGGTTGGTGGTTTAGCAGAGGCTGTAAAAACATAACTACACACTTTCTCGTTCTCATGTTTATATTATTTTTTCATTACACACACCCTCTCACATTCTCTCTCACTCTCTATCTTCATTTCTCTCTGTTTCTTCTCCCTGCCCGGCTATTCTTCATCGTCCAAATTACGATTATACACTCCACAATTCTACCCCAATAAAACCAATCTTAATAACAGCTATTTCTCAATATTTTCATTCAGACACACGAATCGAATATCGAGATCGTGAAATTTGCATTACTCGTTGTACATTTTCCTCGCCGATGCAGAGGGAAGGGAGAGTGACGCTCGGAAAATCGACGAACCGAGAGGGGCGGAAGAGGATGAGTGTAAGCAAACCCGCAGAATGCCAAAATTACTCTCTCGGATGCACCCGCGCTGTATATTCTCGTTCCTCCGATTGTATCCGTTTCACCCCCATCTCACCTCGTCATCCTGCTCCTCCTCCTCATTCTCTCATCCTCCTCCTCTTTCACCCTTGCGAAAAGCTTGCTGTGGCAGCTTGCGAGAGGAATGAGGGAGCTCGCCACCCTGTGAGAGTTTGGGGTGCGTGGATTCCTCGGTGGCCTTGCTGCGTCCCCGTTTCGCGTTGTGCGGACAGAGTGGCAAACGGGATTGAGGCCCTACAACGTTATACGTACACCTAATACATACCTACAGCCCAGGATAGCCGCCGAACCGACCTTCTGTATCTCGCCTGGCCAGCTGCGACAATCCCACCTCTATGCGTTAATTCTTGTACACACAGACCCGAAGAGACACACTTCGCATGAAGGACACGAGGAGGAGGAGGAGACGCGAGAGTAAAAGAGAAAATTTTACCGCGTGATGCTCCAAGTTTACCTTGCATAATGTCACCCACTCTTTTGTCTCAGAGCACAAACCCCGTGTTTTCCCATATGCGAATTTACTCACATAACATACTTCTGCACAACGCCACAGCTTTTCGTAATACTCGCTTCTCACGGTTTCTTGTATTTATCATTCACTTTTCGCTTCCACTAACTTTGCCACTCGAACGGTAAGCGATGCTTGGATTTTGATGTCGTGGGGCTGCGCAAAAAAAAGTATTAAAAAAGTATTGAAATAAAAAGTATGAAGAATCTCGCGTATTGGACTTTGCAATACTCAGTTTAATTCTTTTTTTCGAGACTCGAGTGTTAAAAAAAGTATTAAATGGTATTAAGTATTAAAAAAAAGTATTGAATCGTATTTTTGGGAAAGAATTTAATACTCAGTTGATACTTACGGTCAGAGATTCAAGTATTTAAAAAAGTTGCAAATGAGTATTAAAACTAGTATTAAATCGTATTTTTCAATGACGATTTTAATGCTCAATTCAAAATGTTTTTCTGTGATTTGAGTATTAAAAAGAGTATCGACAGGTATTAAAAACAGTATTAAAACGTATTCTTTCCGACGATTTTAAATCTAATTCGGTAAAGTGGTTCCGATTTCATAGAGTTTTGAAATTTTCGAAAAAATCACGTTTTTGCCCTAACTTTGGCAAATTATGAGATAACGAACTAAAATTTCATACATAAAATCGGTACTATCAAGCCATCATTAGTACATACTTTCGTCATAGTTTGAAATCTGGTTTAAATTTGGCAGAATTTTAAGTTTTGGGAAAATGATGTTATAGCATTAACGTTAACAAAACATAAGTCAAACTTTAGACATGAAAGCAGTACTATTTAGCAATAATGGATACACTTTTTCGTCTTAATTTGTTATGTGGTTTAAATTTTTCAGAAATTTAACTTTAATAAAAAAGAAGACTGCAAAGTTGAACTTTGCAAACAGCTTCCTCATTAGTTAAGGTTTTTATTTATAATAAAAAAGAAGGCTGCAAAGTTGAACTTTGCAAAAAGCTTCGTCATTAGTTAAGGTTTTTTTTTATATAGCTTCCTCTATAACGAAACCAAAACCAATTACCATACTTTCTCATAAAGGTAGCTTTATAAGAAAAACCAAAAATAATGGGGGAGCTATTTGCAAAGTTAAACTTAGCAGCTTTTTTGAGGAATTTGTTCTGATATTTGGGTCATGGGGGTTTTTCAAATGTAAAAATAGTAATTGGGGTAGATTTTCATGCGACGGTTCGAGTATCGACGGCAGGTCGAAGGTCGATGCATTTTAGTATAATAACAGAAACACAAACATCGAAAAAATCGCCAAAGTATTTCAACCGATGATGCTGAGGTTATGGGTAGTTGAAGCCATAGAAAAGTCTCGAGGTGAAAGGAGTGAGAGCGTCGTTGGCGCAAGGATCTTGAATGATTGAACGCCGACGATCGACAGCTCGGGAAATCGCACTTGTGGTCGAAAAGAGAGTGACGTGAGAAGGGCAAACATCAACGTCCGACGTGTGAATCGTATCAAGTGCTAAGAGCGGATCAACACAATCAGCAGCTCCGAGAGACACACTACTTATTCATAATCACTTAAAATAGTTTCTCCGAATTATCGACCGATGTCAGACATTTTTACTTAATAGTTAATCAAATGTATCTCGTATAAATCATTCGCAATATACTATAACCTCATTTAGTTGCTCTTTTCGTTTAAAACCTTGTCTCAAGAAAGGCCGTTGCGAAGACCTAGACAAAAAATTGTTATCCAGTCAAACATCAACATTAGCCAATGATGTACGTCATGATCAAACTGTTCCGAAGGCCCGCTATGTATCAACAATATTTCTAACTGATCCGAAGTGTAAGAAACACAAAACTCCAAGTTTCATAAATAATTGTTGAAGTGACACAAAGAAAAAGTCTCATTTACGAATGCTACCAAAAAATATAAAAACGGATAAAAATTTAGCCCCCAAAAGAAGTCATTAGGCCGTTCAACAAAGAGTCCGGAATTTTTGGGCGGCTGATGAACCAATCACCGGACGATCTATAATGTACACAAGTCCGTTAACGATGGGAGTTGGATGAGCACCGGAAGGTAGTGAAAACGAACGAAGAGAGTCGAGGTCAGAGACACTAGAAAGGCTGGAACCAGTGATACAAAGATTGGCAGTCAAGTGAATGGCTGATTACCAGTTATTGGCGCATACCTCTAGTTTTATTCATCATGTCTCACATGCCATTTACTGTACTGAGTCGAAACGACGTTCGTTAACAGGTGACGATAGCTGTACGTCGGCAAAACTTTAGGCTCAGCCATTTTCTGATTGGCTAATGCTACTCCTGGCTTCCCTGACTGCGAGCTTTCTCGCTGCATCGTCACCAGCAGAGACTAACCACTCTCTTGCAACCCTTCTGTTTCTCCGGCGGCGGTCATCCCCAGCAAACGAGAGAAACCACGAGAACGGATGGTACCCGTCGAACGAGAATGGCCAACGGTTGCGGAATCGTTAATTCCATTCAATATTGCAGATCCTTTCAGAAGGTCCTCTCTCACTCTTGTTCCTGCCGAGCTCTCTTCTGTCTCTGAGTCGTTGTCAACGACGTCGAGCGCACTTTGGCTTCAATCGACGGTCTCGATGGATTTGATGCATCATCCAGGCCACTCGATGCCAAACTCGTGAAGTCTGCATCACCATCTCCTTCTGCCACGTCAATCCGTGATTTCTTTGTTTTCCTCTATTGATCTGAAGGGGACGTTATTCATTCATCGTTGAGTCGCTGCGGAGGTTTTTTTTCTTCTGGTGAATATGCAAGATGGTAGCCGTCCTGGACGAAATATCGGTTTTTATACTGTACCTGCAGGTGTGCCCTGCTGGACCTGGATTGGGCTCATAGGGTGACTTTGAATAGTCGGGGCTTATGAAGAAATTAGGAATGATCGACGCTGGAGCGCTGGATTCATGTGAAGTAATTTTTCGAATACTATTTAGTATAATTCTTGGAATAGTTTATAGAATAATGCTTAGAATAGTTAATCAAATAATGCTTAGAATAGTTGATAGAATAATCATTGGAATAGTTCATTGAATAATGCTGAGAATAGTACAAAGAATAATCATTGGAATAGTTCATAGAACAAACTTTATAATAATTCATAGAATAATCATTGGAATATTTCATAGAACAAACTTTAGAATAATTCATAGAATAATCCTTAGAATAGTTCACAGAATAATCCGTACAATAATCATTGAAACAGTTCTTAGCACAAACCTTAGAATAATTTTCAGAATGAATCTTTACAATAATTCTTAGCATCATTTTTGGAATAATTCTTGGAAAAAACGCTTAAAATGATTTTTAGAATTAATCTCAGAATTAATCTAAGAATCAATTCTAGAGTTAATCTTAGAATTATTCTCAGGATTAATCTTAGAATTATTCTCAGAATTAATCTTAAAATTATTCTCAGAATTAATCTTAGAATTCATTCTAGAATAAATCTTAGAATTCATTCTAGAATAAATCTTAGAATAAATCTTAGAATTAAACTTAGAATTAATATTAGAATTAATCATAGAATTGATCTTAGAACTAATCTTAGAATTAATCTTAGGATTATTCTGAGAATAATCCGAATGAGAGGCATTTTCAGGAATAAACGAACCCAGGAATAACTATCTGGAGCATGCCTATAGATTACCAATAATATTCGAACCTAGAAAAATAACTATAGTCATACCAAAAGCGATAGAACTTGAACCACAATTTCGGGATAATTTGTATTCAACATTTCTCCTTGCCTGTTGGATGGCGCTGTGGGGTGCTAAATATCCTTGCGTCACCCCTCGAGCATTTCCGTCCTTCACCGTCTCCCTGTTTTCCTGCGGAACTGAATTCTCACGCAGACACACATCTCTGACGAACAACGTCTGATTATTCGAACGCATGACTGAATGTAACGCGATTTAATATTAAAATATTATAACAAACGTCAACAGGAGTTGTGTCGGTTGGGCGCTGCTGCTGCTGCTGCTGACGTGACACGAAGAAACCGAAGTGGCACTGATTGGCCCGTGGCTACGTGAATACTAAACGACAAACGAGACATACCTTATTCTCTTATTTTATTCTGAATATCCTTAGTTAAGTACAACTCTTTAAAAAATTTGGGCTCGTAACTTAAGATTAAGAAAGAGTTTTAAATCCTATAAAATTATAAACATCTTGGTTAAAGATAATCCTAAATGGTAATCGATATTTTCCGGCAGTAAATTCCTCCATTTTTCCTAAACAATCTGAGTATTTTTTCTGTAATAAAAAAAATGCTGATATCACGGATTCATAAATTTGCAGTGAACGAATTCAAGTTCTAAAACGCAATACAAAAACGACGAGTTATTATCGCAATGACGTTCGCCTACGGAGAGTCGATTGTTGAGAATGATTCATGCAATTATTTCTCCCGCAAAACAATTCTGCAATTCTTTAAACCGCGTACGCAGTGACATCAACTGTAGATAATCCTCGAGCTTGTAGTGATGGATTTAAAAAGCGTCACCACGAAGAATCGCGTAATTCTTTATCAAACGTTAAGAGATATATTTGACGATAAACTGAACGATTGTGAATCGAATTCTGTCAGGCTAGAATTCTGGGATTCCCGGTTCGATCCCGGGTCGTGGCAGAATTTTTTTCACAATTTGTTCGAGATAAAAATTCGTATATTGTGGCTGATTGAATAATTTGTTTAATTTATTAAATAAATTCATTAAGCAGCTACAATCGGCACTTGTAAAAAGATTCGTATTAGTGAAACTTGAATTAGGCTTCAGTTTCGCGCTCTTTGAATCTAGCGATCACGGTCTCACACCCGAGATGTGCTTCGCAAAAATTCCATCGTAATAAAACTTGACCGCTAATCGTCGCATACAATAAACACCTACGGTAAATACTCGGTCACAGCCTATATGGTTGAAAAGTTAAGAGATAAATATGTGAAAAGTTTGATATGCACATTGAATAGCTGTGACTCACTTCTCATAAAAGACGAGAGAGTGGAGGAAGTGAGTTTGACTCGTAAATACAAGAGGGTACGTATAAGACCTGATTTTTCGGTGCTGTTACAGCAAGTGGAGCACAGCGGTATATACACAAGCAGTGAAGGGCCATTGGGCCGAGGATGAGGATGAAGAAGAGGCAGGCTTGAAGTTGAGAGAGTGCATATTCCTATAAGGAATCTCTCGGTCATATACAAGCTCTGGGAGTACGGCTCGTCGTTCGAGCTCTTTGGCAAGGGAGAAACGAGCGAATAAATCCAAACAGTAAACAGCGGTAGAAGGAGGCGAGGAAAAGTTGGCCAGGGGTTTCGTTGAGAATTCTAATATATAAAAGATATGAGGGTCTCGTCTTTGCCCCCCTTCACCGCAAGAGCCGCATAGATTCGATGGAGTCCTCCTCAGGATTGAAATAAGAAGGATGAGGAAACTGCGAAGAAGGAAGTAAGAAGCAGTAGGTGATGAGAGTGGGATCAAGTAAGAAAGAGTCTTTCCTTAGGGCTCAAGATTCAAGATCTGGTCCTATACACCCTAGTGTAATACAGGATGGAAGGAGAACCGGCGAAGAAATCTGAACAGCCAACAACAGGGTCACGTCGACCTTTATATTTAACCTTTTCTTAAGACAGTCTTAGAGTCTCGTTCTTATAGTCCTCTTCGAGTTCCTCTTCTTTAGCGGCTACTTGGTCTCTTCATCTTATCTGTCGACCGATGGTGCTTCGGTAAACCTTATGCTTTTTGGTCGTTTTCTTCAGGTTCTTCGTCCATGACTACTTCCCGTGCCCTCAAAACGATCGTTTGCCATCTTGATTTTTTCTTTTTGTTCTTTTTCTTATTTTTTCTTCGTCTTGGATCTTCTCTCTTCGTTCGCCAGTGTACACACGAAATTCTCGTAATTTCGAGCCACCGAGCCTCTGGAGAGGGTCGAAGACGTTCCTTCGGGACCGGCCAACGTCCCTTCTGCAATGCCGCTTTAGTCTTCCAGGCCAACTGGATAAAATTACTTTGAATGGGGGATTATTCTCAGGAGTCTGGTATTAATTAGCAAATTAAAACGATTCGAGATGCGGGACTGCGGCTTTTGACGAGGCGACGGGTTTTTGAGTGAATTAACCCTCTAACGGTCAGTGGGGAGAGGAACTTTGTGCTGCTTTTTTTTATCCAGTCTGCAGATTCAAAATTTTAACTGTGCAGAAGTGAATAACTCTCATATATGGCAAAAAGTGTTGGTAAGATTAACCTATTCAAACTTTGGTTAACGAATGAGGAAAAAATGTTGGTAAGCCGAACTAAATTATCGGTTAGCCTAAACAAGTATTTGGTAACACAACCTACTAGTAAGTACGAAGAAAGTACTCTTACTTCGTTTGACCAACTTCTAACTTGGATTGGCTTCAATTTTTACTTCCGAATATTTTGAACCAAGTTCTAGTTGTTTCTAAACTTTTTTCTCCCTGTGATCTTACCATATTGAGCATTAATGTACTATAATTCCTATCCCATATAAATTCCATTCAAGATAACCTAACTTTTCGCTCACGTTGAACAATTCCGAATGATCCAGTACGTTGAAAGTCTTGTATAATTTCACCTCAACTTTCACGGTTTGATTTTCTCTTGACGACAAGAAATCACGAAAAAAGTGAGAATCTTGTGGTGGAAAATAAAGAGAAAGGAAAATGTTGGTTAGCCTAGTCAAGTATTTGGTAACACAACCAGTATTTACTTCGTAAGACCAAATTTTACCTTGGATTGGCTCCAATTTTTCCTTCCTAATATTTTGAACCATTTCTAAGTAATACCAAAAAAAATTCTCCCGGTGGTTCGTACCCTATTTAGAATTAATGTACTATAATACCATCCCATATAAATTCTATTCAAGGTAACCTAACTTTTCGCTCACGTTGAACAATTCCGAATGATCCAGTACGTTGAAAGTCTAGTATAATTTCACCTCAACTTTCTCCGTTTTATTTTCTCTTGACGCCAAGAAATCACGAAAAAAGTGAGAATCTTCTAGTGAAAGACAGAGAGAAAGCAAAATGAGAGAAAAAGCGAAAACCTGAGAGCGAGATACCAAGTCCGGGACAAAACGGTACGGCGCTGACGCTCCTGACTAAACACAGATAACGCACGCCCAGGAATTTCTTTGCATGTTATAAACATACGTAATCGTACACAAATAAGATTAGCATAGGACTCGTAGCGCGTTGGATTCGCAAAAGAGTCAGATGGAGAGGAATAAGGACGGAGGCTGCCAGTCGGTGGGGGGGAAAGGAAAACGAGAAAGACACACACACATACACATATACACAAAACACACGGAACCAAAGCAACACTCCCTCGAAGAATACTCTTGTTTCAGATCCTAGCTAGTCTTTGACTCCCTTACACAGAACGTATGAAACTTTGCAGGAAAACGCGGTACGTGGGGAGCCCAAACTTCCATCCTCTTCTTCTTCTTCTTCTTCCACTTTGTTCACGCAAACCATTCAAGTCCTCCCACACGCGAATTCGTTCATGGAGAACGAGATTTAGCCCAAGGAAAATTCGTTTTCCGCCCGGCGCACTACGCTCCCGATATTCCTCCGGAGTATCCAAGCTTTTCGGTCTAAAGTTCGCCTCATCTTGGGCTGTATCAAACTCGACATCCTTCCGCCAGACTCTATCATCATGCCCTCGCTCGGGATCCGTTTCGTTTGGCCAGGAAGTCCCGCTGAGTTACGGATAGTGTGTATGTGTGTAGCCGCTGCTGGAAGAGAGTTAAACGAATGGATGTGGAATCGAGAAACGTCGGAGAAAAGGGATGAAGAGCCTGTTCTCCACTGGTCGTTCGGCATATCCTACGTTCCGATTCACTTAGTTTTCCCATCTTCTGTCCTCTCTTCTCGTCTCCTTTCCGGGTACACTCTAAAACCTATTTGATGATAGTACCAACTTAATAAAACAAATCCTTCGTAGTGGGTAAACAGAGTTTTGGGCGGAGGAAGCGCGAAACGTAAAGTCAGACAACAGGAGGAGAGGAAGTGAGTTTATACATCCGTTACATTGTATACTTGTCGGAGAACGAATTTGTCGTAGCTGAGGAGCGACGCGTCGTGGCCATGTTCGAAAAGCTCATGCTTTCCTACTCGAACGCCATTAGACAAGATCAATATTGTTCGAAATACGGGACGAGAGTTTAAGGCTCGCGGTCGTACAACTGCGAATGCGAATTCATTAACGGACCTATTATTACCGCTGCGATTGCGCCTCGCGAACTGCTTTTCTTGATCCCTTTTCAGAGTGGCTCTCAGAAACACCGCTGTGGTTTCGCTTGCTTTAGCTTTTAATGTTCCACATATATATTCACTCGATTCCCATTACCGGTCTCGTGGGACTGCACTCTTAAAATTCATGCTCCAGCGGTTATGCAATATGGATGCTACAGTAAAAGAGTCCATCTGTGGATATCATTTTTAGCTGAACGTCTTGGATAATTCATAAATAATTTTTGTAGAAACCGAGATCATCAATATGTCACAAATTCGCATATATCTTGAACGAAACACTTCAGTAAGACGTCTGAAATCAAATAAACGTCCAGAACTAAATTTTAATCAAACCTTTCTTGCGATTGGTTGATATTTTTATTCTGTTACAATATTTTGTCACCTAGGATCAATGCAATGAAAGATTTTAACTGATTGAATGAAATTTCCATTGACTAACTGTGTATCCTTTTTTCTTTTCAGGCAAGCACATTGTTCGCAGCCCTGAAGCAACAACAGGCTAGAGATTCTGCGTGGGAAAGGGAGAGTCGAGACAGAGACAGGCAACAACATTGCCGGGACAGAGGTGGAACTGATAACGATCAACAACAACAACAATCATTGCAGTTACAGCAACAGAATCAACAGCATCATCAGCAGCAACAACAAGAGCTCACGATCGAGTATCGAAGCAATGGGAAGCTCAGTCCCGCTGGGCACGCAGTGACATCAGCACCCATGACCCAGCAAAAGCAACCGATAATCTCACAGCAATCGCAACAACCGAGCACCGGTGGTGGAGCACCGGGATCACAACCCAGTCCTCGTCAGAGTCCACAAGCCCCTCAAAGGGGCTCACCGCCTAATCCCTCGCAGGGCCCGCTGCCGGGAGGACCACCTGGGGGTCCCCCGTCGCAGACACCTTCGCAGATGATGCTCAGCCCGGCGAGTGGCCTTCATCAGATGCAACAGCTTCTGCAGCAACACATACTCAGCCCAACACAGCTGCAGTCGTTCATGCAGCAACACACTCTCTATCTGCAGCAACAACAGCAACACCATCAGGTGACAGTCTTTTTTAATGTCATTTCCATTGATTCTATCAAATCCGGAATTGCTTGCTGCAGGTTTAGAGAAAATTCAACAAACATTCTACGCTGAATAAACAACCGGTGGAATTGGGAATGTAATTTGAGATTTTATTTTATGAAAGAGAGGTTACATTCTTAAAGAGTGTGTTGTTTTCTTTCATTTAGATTGTAGTCACTATTTACGCACTTTCGAACGTGTTGCTTATCCATGGTAATGATATGTTAAAATAATACGCTTGTAAGTGTATAAGAAGTGACTATAATTTGAACTATAGGAAACAACACACTTGGCAACACGCTTTGCTTATACAGTGTATAGGGTGATAAAAAAAACAGTTTTCTGAAGGAGAATTTAAGACTTTTATGATATGATATAGCGACAATGGTTTTGGTCAATAAGTTTTGGAAAACTACGGTTTTACTCTCGGTTACGGTTCGACTCTCAACCGAATCTTGTTCAGAAATTGATTTATTATATATGATCTGTAATGTTTTACACAATGAAAGTATGGGAATTGTAAGTATAGAAAGGTGAAAGTATTTTTGTTTATTCATTTCATTATATGAAACATTATATTGACAAAAACCATTGCCGCTAGATTCTATCATCATTCATCACTTCGGTTACAAATCTTTCTTATAATTTAAACTTTTGCTGATATTAGAAATTAAGTTTTGAGAAAATAGTAAAAATAGTTTGAATACTGCTCAGGAAAAAAGTCGACTTTTAAATGGCAATATTCGCAACTTTTTTTACTGCTGTGAAAAGTCTTTTTGCAGATAGGTTAGAAGCATTTAAAGACGATTTTTTCGGAAACGGTGTAGACGATTGTTTAGATTTTCTAACTAGACCACAATTCTCGCGTTTTACACCCTGTCATACAAATAACGATTTTACTCAGATCATAGTTTTCATTTTAATCTCCGATGTTCAATTTCAACGTAGATTCACTCTTCTAAAATATCAACAGACAAGAGTGCATTTTTATAACTTCTTCAATTATTTACAGGAGTCATCGGCCGATCATGGTTCGAATCACGAACGCTTTGGGTACTTTTCGTCCCTGAAAAACGTGAGTAAACGGGCCGTTATAATTTTTACCGTGTGGTCTTCATTCTTCCCTCGTTATACCATTTCTTCGTCAACTTCTCTCGGCGGTTCGTTTCTGTGGACCGAGCAAAGAAAGCTTTCGAAAATGGACCCTTCGTCACAGCGAAGAAAAGTATCTGGCGACCGCCCCTTATCAACAATCCTCCTTCCTTCGTTCAGTTCAATCAGTAATTCTAATTACGAAAAGTATAATCATAACAGGGAACTTCCCGCGCGTGTTTTCGCTGAGCATAGTGGCGTCAGTTGGGAAAACACTTACCCAACGCGTCTGTCGAATGGTTTCATCCGACCTTTATTAAAAAAAGTACATTAATTGATATTTTAACGAAGTAGCCGTATTATATGAGAGGGGAGAAGCAGTTTTCTTGAGACGATCTTATTATTATTCAAATGTTACACCAAAGGCGATTTAAAAAAATGTTTTGCTCATGGCCGTTTTGCGGCTGGTCAGATAGTAGATACGGGAAATAAAAAAAAGGGTACGATAAAGTGCCGCAGAGAATCAACGGGACTATGTGGATTAGCATTTTCACGGAGTACCACGAGTTAAGCTCCGGAAAAGTCCATCGGGGGTAGGAACTTTCAACGGGCAATGGGGTTGACTACGAAGAACAACCATAGCCACAGCACCGCGCTATCCACTTTTTGGAGAGGGTTGCGGATGCTCGGTCTGTGTAAACAGCCCGGGTCCCTCGCTATATCGTTATGATAACAATACTTGCGCGACGGCAGCGGTGGCATCAACCGCGACTACCCCAACCTCGAGTCTCGGGGCACGTGGGGTACAAACCCACCCACTTCTTCTCGGAATCCCCAGAGTACAGGCCAGAGGAGAGCTCTTGAACACCCTTATCCAAAATTCCTTCTCGACGCTTTCGTAGAAGCCACGATAATTTTCAAGCTAAAAATTACACAAATTTTGATGAGACAACAGAATACGCCGATAAAAAACGATATTGCGTAATGTACATTTTTTTATAATGTAACGATGTCAATGTGCTTGAGCCCTTAAAGCCTAAGGTCTTTTCCTGTGAATGAACGAACGTTTATTTAAATACTGAAAGACAGTTTCGAAATCGAAATATTGGAGTATTCACATCTTCTAGATTTTCATGTAAATGCGTCTTTTTTTCATAAGATAAAAAAGAATCATGTATTCCTCATGCAATGTTTGTTTGATTATTCCCAAAATTTTCTAAGAGAAATTTAAAAACATCATATGAAAGATAAATTTTTCTGAAATCCCGTAAATGGCTGAGCTAGCAGTCAAAGCGTAATATTCATCTCCAGAAACTTTATCAAACTACAAAAGAATAAGACTAATACGTAAATGTTTAACTTTCATTGGCATCTATTGTTGGGAAACTTATGTACAAAGAAAATTCCATGTTCCCCGTAGTTCTGATATAATTTATGGATGATTTGGTCAGAAAACTCGTATCCATAAATTACAACGATAAGATCTTGCTGACCGGCGAATAACTTGACACGAGACCGAAGTTGTAAAGACAGGACTTTGATTGATATCTGTGGTATTCCTGTTGTGAAAATCCTGGAGAATCTTCCGAGTTATCGGGCAACGGGAAATCCCGTATTAGGCTGTCCGATCATGATCGACGCGGTTCGTTTAATGCGGGATCTTGTCTGTGGCACCAGCAGAGTACTGTGTTTACGGGGAAGCACGAGGAAAACGATAAGGTTCCCGGACCACTGGACCCTGATGGGCTAGGGGTGGATTCGAGAACCGCAAAGGCGACTGCTCTCAGCCTTCGGATAAGGGACGCAAGGGGCTGGACGATCTCTCCACTTCCTACAGTATATATTTTCACGGGGGCATCCAATATTTATTCAGCGGTTGGTCCTCGTACCCACAGATATTTAGATAGTCCGGCTGTCCGGTTTATTGCGATCACGCGTCTACCGTACTGGTAAGACTAATTATGGTGGGAGCTATCTTGTTCTCTTGAGCTAGATACGGACCAAGTGTTTTCAAAATTTCCTTTTGTCCTCCTAAATCAACGAGAACTTGCTCCGAAATATCGCTAGGCTAATACTTGTTTCCCCAAAGGTATTTCCAAATAGGATTTCTGACGGTGAAGTTCATCATCAACATGTCCTTATACATGTGGAAGCTTCGATTCAAAATGATGTAATGAAAATTGGGATACATTTTCTGTTATGTGACAGTGTTTTCTGGGTTTTTATATTTGTAAATAACCCCAGTAACTGGAAGGAAAAACTGAGTGGGCACAGTTTTATTTGAGTGTACAAGTTGTTTTGTCCATGGATTCTAAATATCTTTGAATGGGATTCTTGATGTTGACATTCAACATCACCATGCTTTAAGTCCTGTAAAAGCACGGTTTCATCCGACAAAGGAAACGTTTAGTTTGTAAAATCAAACATGCTGTATATCCATCACGGACTTCGTGAACAAGTTCGTATCTCATTAGGTTTCTATTGTCGCTCTATTATTTATACTGATGTCATAAACGGTTGGTGGCCTGCCAGCGTTTTCTGATTTTTTCTGTCTTTATTTATTTCCGGAGACCCGAAGGAAAAAGTGAGATTAGTATTTTATGAGAACAAGGTATAATAGTAAAAAGTTAGTAAGCTGAACATGGTACCGTGTTTATAAAATTTCCTTCATAAAAAGTGCCTGGACACGTTGTTCTGTCCCCATCAGCAAAAATTTTGCCAAAGGGATTTCTGATGTCAAAATTCACCATCACCGTGCTTTTAGTCCTATAAAAGCATCGTTTTCCCCAACAAAGGAAGCATTTAGATTGTAAAATTAAAAATGCTGTATATCCGTCGCTAACTTCGTCAACAAGTCCGTATCTCATTGGATTGTAGTTTCGCTTTATTATTTATGCTGATGTGATAAACGGTTCGTGGCCTGACAGCGTCTTCTGGTTTTCACTGTCTTGAAATATTCCCGGAGGCTCGAGGGAAAAACTAGGGTTGGAATTTCGTGGTAGAAGAAGGATAAGAGAAAAGAGGGGGTGTTGGCCAGCCAAGGAATAGGGGGTGCGGGGTTAAGGGTGGCTGTTGGAGGGTAGGATGGGTTGGGCAATTAAGCGACGCCGTCAGCCGTTGTGTCTCGTTGTTTGTCTTCGAGGTATCCCATAAAATTCTACCCTCTTTCTTCTGCCGAAACTCCGGTAGTGGCCCGGACGCGCGACTCTTGCCCTCCCCTTCTTTTTCCCGCTTCTTCTTCTTCTTCTTCTTCGGCTTCCTTCACTCGAGGCCGGTCGCGGCACCCTCGTGATTTATTCATCACCGTCGAGACGCAAGCGTTATTCTTTTGCATCTGCTTTTGGTCCCCGACTGTTGACGAGACTTTTGCCTTGTGACGAATCTATTTGTGTCTCGAAACGAAACGGGTAGAAGGTCTGATTGATATATTCACTTTATTTTTATGACGTACAGCATCAACACCAACTCGCCGAGTTGGGTCGAAAACAACTGGAGCAGAATATGCAGCAGTTGCAGGAGCAGCTCCAGGTCAATCTTATTCAGCAAACGCATCTCCTGCAAACCGCCGACAAGAAAAAAGCCTCAGCGACTCTTCAGCAACTGGGGCTCCATCAACAGCAACTCATTCAACAGCTGCAGATCACACAGAGACAGTATTTGCTCCAACAGGGTCTCGGTCTTCAGGGTCACAACCATTCGTCAGGTGAAATCACACTTTGAATGTTTAATGTTGAGTTTGCTGGAAAAAAATCCGGAAAAAAATACTTGATGTCCAGATATTATTGAAAGTGTACCATTACAGTAGGTAATACTGTCACTTTACGACCAATGATACCTCACGGTTATTATTTTAAAACAATATTGTTTTTTCATTATGAGAATAAACCCAACGACATGAATCATATTTCACTCATTCTCATTTTAAGATGATAACATTTGTTTTAACTGATTGACAGGCATGCAGCCGGGCGATGTCTTACCATCGTGGAAATCAGAATCATCGGAAGGAGGCGAAAGTCTTCAGAACTCAAGTCCGCCAAAATCCACAGCGGGATTAAACGGTAATGAATCCAAGAGTTTAATTGTCCTTGTTTGAAATGTCCGGCAATCATCGAACTTCCTAATTCCGGATATAAATTTATAGGTCTCCTGAACTCGATAGTTTCGAGTCGTCGGCCGGACGTTAATGGAACGTCAACGTTGGACGAGAAGCCCTTGGATGTTTCGTGCAATGACAAGGCCCATCCGCTCTACGGTCACGGGGTTTGCAAGTGGCCGGGCTGTGAAGCCATCTGTGAAGATTATCAAGCATTCCTCAAGTGAGTATTGCTCTCGCTAATTTTTCTCTCTCCACTTCGTACGAAAAACTGTACGAGGAAAAATCCCGTTATGAAAAATCGCGTCGCCTACAAGAATCGTCCGAGTAATCATACGATTATCGCCGAAGCGTTCGTACCAGCCTGGCACATTATTTATTAATTACAACGAACCGTTTCTGCTAACTGGATAAAAATCTTTGATGGCAAAGGAGAGCGGAAGAAAACCGAGGGAAATAAAGAAGAAAGCGTTGCGATGGGGTGAGCTGCTTCGCTGAGGGATTGGATGGAAAGAAAGTGAGGAAGAATCGCTCGCGTCAGCGTATCTCATTGACATCCGGTTTGCCTTCGAAGCCGCGTACCAGCCAAGCTCTCGCCGTTCCCCCGTCCGACCCGGCAATCCCTAGTAATCACGTAGCCGCCCCGACCAACTCATCCCTTCCAAACAAGCCGTTACTTAAAAAAACGCTAATTACCTTTGTCTCATTAATATTCACGACATTCGACCGCATCGTTACGGCTCTTCGTCTAATCCCACCTCCGTCACTTCTCTCCTATGCTTCTTTCTCTCCGCTTCTGCTTTCTCGTAAATCTCTCAGCATTGGACCAACCTCCTTCCAATTTTCGCTGCATCTTCAAGCTTTAACAAGCCACGAACTAACCACGTTTTCGTCTCCCTTATATTCACCTACGGCGTCAACAGGGAACGTATCCTTTGTGAATTTATAGCTCGGAATTGGAATTAGAAGCAGCGATTGTATTCAATATGACAAAACCCTTTTTGTGTCTAGCTGTTATGTTTGTTTGAGTTTTTTCCGTTTCTAAATTAATATTAATGTTTCAGACACCTAAACACCGAACACACGCTCGATGACAGGTCGACGGCACAAGCGAGAGTGCAGATGCAAGTTGTATCTCAACTGGAAATCCAATTGCAAAAAGAACGCGATCGACTCAACGCGATGATGCATCATCTTCACGTTGCGAAGCAAATGGCTTCACCCGAACCACCCAAGTCATCAGAGTCATCAGTAAGTTGTGGTGAAATGTATTGGTGATATTTAACGAAAATTTTGAACTTTCGAATTAAAGTATCCTTAAGTAGGCCGTTTTCTTCATTTAACAAAAATGTTTTGTATAATCCATTTTATAATAATAATAATACGCATGCTTATGAAAAGGTGTACGAAATTTTTTATGAAATTTCATGAAAAGTCTTGAGACAAAATGATAAATAACGCTATTTATGATACTATGCATGAGCTTAAACCCTTGTTTTTCCAAATAATTCATGTGAACATTTTGGATAAACTTTATTTCATTACCATGATTAGTATTCGATTTCCTTTTCATAAAAGTGAATTATAAATTATGAAGATAACTATTTAATAATTCAAAGAATCAATGTTGACCCACACAAAATATGGTGGCTTACAACTTTGCGAGTATTTTTCACGGGAGTATTTGTTAAGAGCCAACCAAATATTTAGTGCAACTTTTGTCGTCATCAAGCAAACGATGCATTAATATGGTAGAGGATGTGGAAGGTAATGATGCAAAAGTTTGTCTAGTGATATGGCGTATCTATAAATTGCAAAGCCCACGTACACTCTATACAAAATACACAGAAAACCGCATCGCGACAGTTGGCGATTAACGCTAAAATTTTACGAGGAGTTGGACGACAAGTGGTGGTAGCATCCCGCGTCGCGTCTCTCGACGTCGGGCAAACAACTCGCCCTGCTAGTTTCGGATTTAACGCGTTGACTATATACCCGCGATGCGAGCCCGCGGACCACCGAGCCGCGCTAATTTATACACCAAGTTGTAATTAATAATTCATCGCGGACCCGCGTTCCTCCGAGCTGAGTCCTTTGCGCCCGTCGCGCGATTTATATCGCCTTAATTAAAACCCCTAACAAGTTGCGCAGTCGGAGAATACCAATATCGCATTAGCCACAGCCGGGCAATATCCCTCGTTGTTACTCGACCGAAACTCACGGTGCAAAAGCGGAAGAAAGAATCAGAGAAACTCCGTCTTCCAAAAGACTGGGGAATAATTACCGCGTTGTTTCCGGGGATCTTTTTTTTTTACTCGAAGACGAAAGTCACTGGTACTAACCAGAAGAGAACCACTCATATCTTCTTGACTAAAAATAAAATTCGGAAAAAACTGAGGCTAGGAATCGAGTCCATTTCATTGAAGAATCTGTGTACGCTTCGGGTCCAAAAAACGGATTGATTCTCAATATATATATATTTTTTTTCTTATTAAAGTATTGTAACTTTGTGTCGGGATTTTACTCGCAATCAATGAATAGTCTTGGCGAGTTTAAGCATTTTTTTAATGGAAAAATATTGATAATCAATCGAGGTATCATCATTTAAAGAAACCGTCACCAAATAATCTATTCGCCCGAAGAACCTGGAATTCAAACGGAGTTTGTAACATTGTCTATCGTTTAAATTTCAATTCTGTGTAAAATGTTGATCTCGCTATCTCAATACTTGCATCAGAAAAAAAGTATCAAACACCTGTTTTTGGGTCAAGTCCAAGTTTTCGCATTGAGCTTGATAAATGATACGTACAAATAACGATAACCAGATTGTTATAAATGTACGAAAATTTAGAATCTATCTTCCGATTCAATGATGTTGAAATATATAGTCGCTATGAGGAAAAATGTTTTCTTTCTATTTTAAACCTGTTATGCACAATCTAACATGACTGAATTTCCCGTGGGGCAAATCCCCTGATGTCTTTAAAAAGCGAGATCTATGTTGTGTAAGGTGTGGGTGTAAACAAAAAAAAAATTTTAACTTACCACATCGAAAAACCATAGTTTCGATACTTATACTGAACCTCGTGAAAGGAATGTGACGTGCGATTTTTTCAGAGGCACCGCATCGGCCTTTTGTATTTCTCATTTGATTAACATGTAGAAAATCAAGTCTTCTGTTTGGACCGGTATTATTATTTTTTGACACGATAAACGCTGCTATGTATGAAAGCATTTGATAGCTCGACCGGTGAACTTCAATTCCGTATATCATAAAATATTTTGGGCCGCATAGTTTCCAAGATATTTAATTCTGCGCAAACAGGAGTTATTCCATTTTTGAAAAAATGGTTGCCGGAAACAAGCTAATATCTTTATTTTTAGGACTACTGTATAAATTTATACAGAATTTATCAAGAAAATGGAAAAACTGTCCACCATGCAATTAAGCCTTATTTGTGATTATCACAAATGTTGTTACTATTAAACAATTACATGTTAATTAATGTGTCAAATTATTATTATTTTTTTACTATATATGTCTAAAAGTCCCAGTTTATGCCATAACATTGAGTACAGTAACAGGCGACACCGTGGGAATTTTTGAAAGAAGTGACATGAAAAATGTTCATATTCTCCTTTCGCAGCCATTTGTTATAAATCAAGTCGTTGAATTCTTCACGCTACCTCTTAGAAAAATTTTAACGGTGCCCTCATTATACGACGCTCGATATTATGGCATGAAGTGAGATTTACGATCGTGTATATTAGTATAAAAAAATATTACTAAGTCATTTTATTGTCAAATAACGATAATAAAAATAATATTAAAAAATCAGGCTACATCATACAAAGAATAGTTTTCACGTATCCTCAACCGATTTTATACAAATTTTCACTGTATTCGTACCAAAGTAGATGGCAGTTCATCTTATGTAACCGTGTTTTGGGAGAGCAAAAAAAACACCTGTTTACGCAGAATCGAATATCTCGGGAACTATGCAGCCTAAAATGTTGTACGATATCCGAAATTGAAGTTAATCATTCAAACTATTAAATGATATGATACATAGCATTGTCCATCGTGTACATAAATAATTATATCGGTCTAAAGAGAAGACTTGATTTTCTATGTGTTGATCGAATGGGAAATACAAAAGGTCGTTGAGCCATCTCTGAAAATATTCGTACGAAGCTTTTCTTTCACAAGGACCCATATCATGATCTAGACAAAAATATTTTCATGTGGCAAGTAAGAATTTATTTTTATACATACACGAATATAGAGAATGTTAAAAAATAGGTTTACAATTGATTTTGCAGACGGGCTCGAGTTTACCAAAGCTGAGCTTGTCCTCGGGCTTGATGAGTCAGCCACCACCAAACTTCGGTGTGTCCCAAGTATCTCCAGTGTCCATGTCAGCCCTTGTATCGGCGGTGAGGTCACCAGGAGGCGGTCAATTACCGCCGTGTGCTGGAGTCGCGCCGATGCCACCGATGCCCAACATATCGAACATGCCGGGTATGCCGCCAATGCCTAACATGCCAGGCAGTATGACCAGCATGGCAGGCCCAATACGAAGAAGAATCAGCGACAAATCAACGCATTCATTGGCCGGTGGTAAGCTCGTTTTATTCATCACTTGTTTCTGAGCTAATATAAACAAAATCATTCAATACTAACACATAAACCCACGCATTCAAGGCTTTGAGTAAAAAAAAAGAAAAAGCACAGGTTACAAAAATCGTGCCATACAATTTGAATAAATACAAAAAACAAGAAAGTGTCCTCTACAAGATTAATTAACCTTTATCAGGCCATTAATTAGAGTGTACAGTGAAGAATAACTTTGTCCAATTACAGTACCGGTTGTCGTAAATAAACTGTTTTGGAAATGTATCATTCTTTTATTTACGTGTTACTGATATTTTTTATTAAATTCGGAAAGTAACATAAGAAATCTGCATAATTAATTATGAATACTTTTTTTGATTTTTCGAATTGCTTCTTATAGAATGGACAAAAATATACAATATTCTTAACAATATATATTTGTCCTTCTTTTGTAGGAAAAACGAGAGTTGTTTTCTTTTAAATTAACTAAAAGGACCTGTCCATAAATGTGTTGAAAAACTTTCTATTATGAGTACAAAGATTTTCATTTGGTTTTTACTGTGCGAATTCTAACAAACTTCTTCCTTGTGTAATTATGTATGTGCTTTCCATTGACGTCTGCACAAACTTTTGACCCTATCTTCCAACCCTTAACCACCCTTCATCTCTTTTTCTCTTACCGATGCTTCTCTTGTTTCTTAATTTCTTGTGCTGCCCGCCCTCCCCACCGTGTAGGGCTGCCCTACATGCTGGAGCGTGCTGGCCTTGACGTCCAACAAGGTACTGTCAACCTACTATCCATTCGTGACGTTTGGAAAGTATATCCTTGAAGAATGTTCCTTGCATGCCACGTCATATTCCCTTCTTCGCATTACCGTTTTCACAGTCTTTAGTACACTGAGAAAAAAAATTGTTAGAACCAACAAAACGTGCGCTTGCGGGCGGCGAAATAAATATTTGTTTGATCGAAAGTAATATTCAATTGATCGAAGCGGCTAGTGATACTATTAATAGATGTGTCGATCAACATTGCCAAATATTTTGTCCAATCGACAAAATATGCTTTTCGCTGCCGACAAACGCACGTTTTGTTGATTTTAACGATTTTTTTGCTCAGTGTATCGATGTAAAACCAGACGCATAGAAAAAGAGAAATTATTTGATATTTTTTGGAATCCGAGACATTTGAAACATTCATTCGCTCCAAAATTCAAGTCATTTATTTACTGCAATACTTTCCTTCCGTACTTTGTGTGAAATGAAAAAGGAATAAATTGGAAAATTGAAGATAAACTAATATCAAAAGTCACGGTAGCAAATCAAGGCTAAGTTAAAAAGAAACTGAGTAATATTGACATGACGATTTCTATCGGATCTCGAATTTTGTTGATTCCGGCATGCAACGAAATAATCCTTCTCGTGTATTCCGTTTCGTAGATCATTACGATCGTCGATTAGTGTAATTTGCTCACGCGTTTTATGTGAAAGCACTAAGCGTGGAAATAATCGCAGTACGTTTTGTATAATCAATTTGATGATAATTCACTGTTGATAATTGTGGATAATTTATTATTTTAGAAATTCAACGGAATCGAGAGTTTTACAAGAACGCCGACGTCAGACCACCGTTCACATACGCCTCGTTAATACGTCAGGTCGGTTACTGATTTCTAAGATAAATATGGAAGCTCGTCGATTGATCATCGTATGAGTGGAGTTGCGGATTTTCTTTTATTATCTCTATAACGTCATATTAAACGACTATAATTTTCAGTCAATCATCGAATCACCGGACAAGCAGTTGACGCTAAACGAAATTTACAACTGGTTCCAAAACACCTTCTGCTACTTCCGACGGAACGCTGCGACGTGGAAGGTATACTTCAAAATCACAGTAAAACGAATGTAGACGTTTAAGACTTTTCAGCTCAGGTTCCTGATTATCCCAAAGGAATCATCATTTACGTGATCGCTAAAAAACGAAAGGCCAAATCAATTATCTCGTGGTACTTCGAAAAACGTAATCGTCGAGGTGTGAAATGTGAATTCTCTGTGGCTAAAGACAATCATCAGCTCACTTAATTCAGTTTACGTCGGACAAGACGATTTCACAAGGATTTCAAGCCGATGTCGTTGTATTTTTCTATCGTACTCATCAACGAGCTAATTCTTATCTATCACAGTTAGAGCTGGGTTGTTTTTCATTCGCAATTGCGGATGAAAAATCGAATAGTGAATAACTGATATTCGAATAATTATTTAGTAGTTTCTGGTATTACTCGCTGCTAAAATTATTCTCTGTTATTCTTTCCTTCAAGTACATAAAAATGTATTTGGATAAACTAAAATTGGGTTTAAAAACGATTAGTCAAATAATTTTTGTACAAACCGAATGTAAGCAATTTCAAAAATGTTTTGCTCAAACTATGCATATACTTATGTTTTTAATTATTTATTTTTTGTATAAATCAACAGTTTGATTTGAAGTCAGAAAAATGCAAATTTAATGCACATAACATTTTTTTCACTCTAAAGTATTCGTAGTACAAATCAGTATCTGCTAATTATTTAATACTTTGCAGAATTATTTCAGAAAAACAACAATACGAGTAATACGAAAAAAAAACAAATATTTTTTCGAATAACGCTTGATTCTGGACACAGTAGCAAAGTTATTTTATTTATCTAGGAATTGGAAGTGTGGAGCAGTGTTAGAGTACATTTCGATCCCCTTCCGAAATTCGATGCGTGGCGCAAAATGTTGACGAAAAAAATATGTATAATTTTGATACCGGAAGTGGATCGTAATGCAGCAAATAAAAAAGTGATCTACTTTTGGCGAGAATGTGGGCGCGTTTGCGTGAGTGTGTGAGTGAGTGTGAGTAATCGACGTTTGCCATAAAGCTTCGCCTCGCATGGTTCTGTGTTTACAAAACGATATAATAAATCAAAAACAGAGATAAAAAAATTTAAAACAAACAAAAAACAGTATGGTACTTAGAAAAAAATCCAGCAGGCTACATAGCAGGTTATCGCACGACGAAGGAAAGCCCAAGGAGCTGAGGTGATCTAGAAGAGAAGCTGACGAAAACATCGACATCTTGGATCGTGATTTGTTCTCGGCCCTGCGGCATGAATAATTGTTGTTGTTTTCCCTAGATTTAGATACCTAGCTCTGCATTAACAGATATACAGGAATGCCACATGCCGTGTCTCTATCTCTCTATCTTTGGATTAAACGTTCTATTTTTTTTTCTTTTTATTTTTACTTTTTATCTTCTTTCGTTGTATCCTTTCTTGAATTCCAACACGAGTATACGAATAGTTTTATCATTTTCTTTTACAGATTCACTTCTATACCGAAAAACGAATACCAATATCAAAGTAAAACAAAAAACAGAAACATCTTATTTAATGAATTTTTTGCAAATGACACAAAATTTAAAATAATTTAAAAAATTTCATAATCACGCTTGAAAGCGTCGCAAAATTTCTAAATCACCGGCCTCGCAATAGTTCTTATTGAATCGAAATTTCAATATGTCCATCAAGGACTTTGTCGCAAAAATATATTTCAATTGTTTTCCCGTATAAAAGTGAACCTGTAAAATCGTATAACTACTTAAACGCGACCTCCATCGCTCTTCATTATAATTTTTGTTGTATCTATTAACTATTGGTTGTTATTATACATACTATACATGTTATACGATCATCACAATGCCTTGAAACTCATAGCCACACGATGGACCGAAAAATCGTTCTCATTTGACAAAATCGACAGTGACACGTACAGACACCTACAGAAGCATATTTAAATGATTTATGATCTCTTTCGCACAACTCATGATCATCGACATCGTCATCATCATCACCACTGTCACAACTACTAACAGCCCGACCGCCGAGTCGTGAATTGAGTTGGCTTCGTTCGTTTTTGCGTTGCTTATTTAGTCTGTGTATTATTTTGTATAGAACGCAGTGCGACACAACCTGTCTCTCCACAAATGTTTCATGCGAGTCGAAAACGTGAAAGGGGCCGTATGGACGGTGGATGAAGTGGAGTTTTACAAGAGACGTCCTCAACGCGCTTGCAGCACGACTGGGTACGTTACCCCCGACACGCGCGTCTATCTTTTTTCTATTCTATTTCTTATCTATCCTAAAAATATATATATCTCTCTCTTTATATTTACATATATATATATATATATACATATTTTTCAATTTACTATTTATACGAATATTCTATTTACTCTTTTCGCTATCTTTACCACCACAATACAATCCCAACAGTCAGACCAAAACCCCAAACCTTTCATAACTTTCCCCTACACTTTAGCCAATTTTTTCATCATCTTTTAAATATCTCTCGTTCGTCTTATATATATTTATACAATAACTCACATATACAATATATATATATAAATATTCATACCTTTCATGACCCTTTGCCAGTATTTCACATACTTGTTCTATATATTACCTTCGATATTTTCGTCTCTCTACACTCACCTTTTACACTCTCATTAGATATAGTGACGTTTTTTCTAACTGTATATCTCTAACATGACTCTTTACATATTTTATATATTTACAACCTTGTGCCTATATTTGATGTGCGTGTACGTGTATATCATCGTTTTTTCATGCCCATTTACACACATTTGTGGCAATTTTTTCCACAAAATAAAAACCCTGGCATACATTATTAGAAGCATGTTCATATACACACGTGCGTCACGTATGTGTCTATATGCTCGTGCTTATTGCTAGATTATTAGGTGTACCCCAATCTTTTACCAATTTTTTCTATCTTCTCTTATACTATATATATGTATATACCTTTATACACTCAAATTTTAACTTATGCTACTATATATATACCTCTACATATACTATTTATCTATATATATATATATTTAGGTCGTATTTTCTCCCTACTGATCGTCGCTTGTGTTGTGTCCGTCCGTCCGTCTGTTTTGTGGGCTTGGGCCCTTCGAGGAACTTTATCGGGAACTGTATAATAAAATGAAGCGATAACAGTAAAATTATAATAAATTTCCTATATTTTCGATAAAACTTTCGGCTCCACTTGAGTTATTTAAAAAATCGGGTTCTTTTGAAGAAACTTGAAGGGCCCTCGTCCCGTCGACGTTCTGTCGTCTTGCGTGCGTGAGACCGTAAAAAAGTTGCCCGTTGTGTCGTGTTTTATAACGCAAGAGATATTTGGAGTGATTGGGGGAGGGTAAGAGCGAGGATATGTGATATGGACGTGAGCGAGCGAGCGAACGAGTGGGACAGTAGTAGAAAACGTGTGTGCTTAACAAGCATGTGGGCTTTTGCAGCGACTAATAAAAGAAGAGAGACCAACGAGAGTCTCTCGCGGTGAGAAATATATAATAATGATAAAGAGGGCCTGAAAGAAAAAAAAACAAAAAAGAAACGAAAAAAAAATTGTACGAGGGCCCTTGCGAACCACCGAAGACCGCGGGACCATTTTTGTCCCAGGTTTCTAATGGAGCTGTGGGACACTTTTTATTTTCATATATTACATATGAAGATATTCGAAAAAAAAAGCTAAAAAAAAATGATACTGAAGCTCTAATAAATCGAGGCGATAATGAAGTGTGTGTTGCACGTGCGTCAGGTAGTGTGAAAAAGGAGGCCGATTATATACAAGAGCCACAGCCACAGTTTTATATATTCTCCACACCCACTTCTTTACGATTTTCTTATAGTACTGGTGTTGTGTCGTTTTATTTAAATTTTTTTTCCACTCTCTATCTCTCTCTCGTATTTTAATATTATATTATCATTATACTACTACAAACTACTACTACTACTTGTTATTGTGAATTTGGTGACGAACTGCGGGCCGCCGGGATGACGGAGCAGCCACACCGGGGAGATAAAGAGACGTTGCTCATTCGATCTCTGAGATCGGCAGCAGATTGTTAAATATGAGAAACGTAACGAGATTAAAAAAAAGAAAATGCAAAAATGCTTAAATGAGATAAAGGAATCATCATCAGAAGATTTGAAAAAAAAAAACAACAACAACAACAAAATCTTGACTCTTTTTTACTCTCTTTTCTCTATTTCTTGGTGGTCTTGTCTGTGTATACAGAACGCGATCCGCACCAATCTATCATTGCACAAGTGTTTTGTGCGCTTTGAGGACGACTTTGGGTCATTCTGGATGGTGGACGACGCCGAGTTCGTAAAGCGGCGGCATCTGTCCCGCGGCCGCCCCAGGAAATATGACCCAACCCCATCACCCACTCCACCCCACCTCTCCGCACAGTAAGCACTACCACTTTTTAGAATTCTGCTGGCTGGCTGACGCGACGTTCTTACCAACCGTTGATTAATATTATTTTTCATCACGGTTAGGAGGAACGAATCGCTTGGTCGTTGTCTACAACGCTCAAAAAACAAAGCTAGCCTGCTGCTCGTTCCTTTTATTTGTCACTTAAAATCTCGTGGAATTTCTAAATGGCACTTATTGCAGCACATTCGTCCTTGTTGCCGTTCAGCTGGTCGGTTTTTTCGAATTTTAAATTACTATTTTTGTTCTCCACTCGTCCTCAAAGCCCTGTTAACTTTATCCCGATATTCTTTCGCATTAGGATTCTGAATTGGAAGCAAAAGCTTCTACCATTCCACTGTGAGAAAGTTTTAACGCGAAAACGTAACAAAATGGTCTGTTGTTAAAGTATTGAAGAAAGAGGATTATAAATGGCGAGAAAGTTTCACTAGACAGTTTTCTATTTTCTGGAATTAATTTATTCGTAAGGAACTATTATTCTACGAAAATATGGTATTCTAATTTGGATCTTCATCTGCATATTCGCTATCTTGGGCTAGAAACTTTTTCCCAATGACACTGACTCGTTTCATCAGGGATGTTGGCCCTTAATTGTCTTCCGTTACCTCCCAGCGAAAAACAGCCACAAGGACGATTCAGGAAAATTATGAGTGTGTCTAAAAAATAATTTCTTAGTCGAGAGCTGTAGAAATGTTGATCATATATGAAAGCGTCAATGGTCCTGGGCAGCAGGATATAGCTTAACGCGGTTCATCCCCTATTTGAAAAAGAGAAAAAAAAAGAAGTTGAATCCACGCATCATGCCTGCCTGGACCGCCTCGTAGAATCCTTCGCCCACCTCAAAAACTTGTTTCTGTAGAATTATACGATGTTCGAGAAATAAATATCCTGCTTGCATAAGCGCCGGGTTACCCCAAAAGAAGCGTATTTATCCTAGTAGTTTCCGACTGGTACTTAGTGTACTTCCGCTTTCGGTTTATCATTGAAATCCAAGTACAACCTCAGTCAAACTTCCTTATGATTCCTACCCCCCTGCTTATAAATACACATAGAAATCCAAAAGAAAGTTAAACAAACATTATTGTTACATTACGATATGTTAATTGAAATAACAATAATTTTTCGGACCGTAAAATGATAAGAGTAAGTGTAGACATTCATTAATGACTTCTTATCTGGGTTGGGATAAATAATTGAATATGAAAACAAAACAAAATAATTCGTAAATGTTATGTTTTATGCTATAGATATTTTTTTAAAAAGCTAATGTAATAAAAAATGGAAATTTTCTATTGTATTTGCCAAAGTACCTACCTCACTGCAGCTGAGAAGAAAATACTCATGACGGAATGTTGTTTTAGTTATTGAAATTTAATTGCGGCCTTGTACATTGAAGGACGGTTAAACACTTCATATTTTTTAAGTTTCAAGTGAAAGTCGAAGCCTATAAGGAAAATATTAACTGCCCACATAAAAAATAATTAACTTCTTTGATTCTTTCAATGCCAACATAATTACTAAATTTTTATAATTATCTTTAGATTATTCGTTTTTTCATAATTTAAATATTCTGAAAAAAATGGACAAACAATGGAATAGCATAAGAAATGGATCACACATCTTTATATCATAAAAAGAAATACACGTTTATACGCAAAAAATATAAATGACATTTATAAAAAAAAATTATTTTCACCGGAAAAAAAACTTTGAACGTTGGTATCAAGACGCCATTACTTTTCTACATTTAGTTGAAACGATTCAAAATAGAATATGACCGAAGAAAGTAAATAATAGCTGACTTTTTATTCTAAACATTTATTTAACATCAATTTATTTCGAACAATGAATCTACGTGTTTAAAAATACATACCTTTTGCACGATAAAAGCACAAGTGAGGTAGGTGACTTTAAGCAGGATTTTCCATCCACGCGAGCGCTTAACGCTGCCAAAAACCCTTCTGCACGAAAAAAACCCTGCAATAGCCCAGCAACAGGACGATTGGAAATTCGCTGCAGAACCTCCCCCGATATAATTTAGATCCGGCTAAATCACGCATGGGAAATAAAAGGCAAAAAGAAGCAAAGCGTCCCAAACCCTCGTTTTCCTCGAACTCGCCGAGCTTACGTGGTGCTTTTGTGGTGCCGTTTTTTGAGTTAGTGTCTTGTCATAGCAAAAGTGTGACTGTGTCTTCCCTAGTACGAATGACAGACCCAGCAATTCCGGATCCCATTTTAATTGTGCACCAAAAAAAAATTCTGAATTTTATTTTGCCTTCGATTTTACGTTTTAAAAATTTAAGTACAACAGATCCAAATCCTCAGAATTTCCTCTCGATATATATGGTTTTGTTTGCTTAAGATTTGCAATTTTCCTATTGTATGAATGTGTAGAGGAGCGAATGGTCGCGTTTTAAGGCTAATTGCGCATGAGTAAATCGTGTAATGTGTGTGTTAAATATACGAAAGCGGATGAGTCCTTGGAGCCCGACGATCTATATTGTCTTCGACTTATTGTCATCCAGGTATCGAGAAAATACTCTAATATTGGTATAGTAAATTTCTTTAAATCCAATTTCTATGTATTTTAATATATATTGAGATACTTATCATCGTGGATAAGTGTTTTAACAATTTTTTCAAAATTTTTTATATTCTTCACTCTTACATACACTTTTTCATACATTTTTACTCTTCTTCACACTTTTTCTTATTCGCTTGCACAAACGCTCGATTTTATTCTATAAACGGCCTCAGGAGCAATTTTATTCTTCGCATGTAATTTTTTCCTATTTACTGACAAACGATGGAAACAATAAAAATATTATAATGCAGTATAACAACGAAAAAAGTATCGTTTGCCAGTAAAAAAAAAACTGCTCGTGGAATTTGACAGCAAGTCGATTTCTACGAGCAGTTCTCAATGCTCGGACCCTAAAAAAAAAAAAAAATCAATGGTAACGATGGACAAGGTGGGTACAGGTAATTCCGAGCCGTTTATGAGTAAAATCACACATTTCAAATCGATAATAAATGTACGGTTACAATTTGTCCATTATTTCGGGGTTTTGTAACTGTATCATACATTTCGATAAAAAAATGTAAGCGTTTTTAGATTTTTAAATTTTTTCTTCAATCTAAACTCGCTCGCTCACAGCCCATTCCATGGTTGGCTTTAACACGGTTATATCATCCTGGTAAGGATTTTTTGACATACTCTTTTTCACATTTTTTCCAATTTTTCAAACTTACGTAGCATATAAATATTTTATATGTAATATATATATATATTTTTCTACTCGTCTTCTCTTTAATCCTTCTACTCTTCTATTCAATTTTTATCTATCTTATTCATCCTTTTTACATGTACTTTACTATTAATATACGCTCCAGTACACACATCGTTCTTTCTATAATATATATATATATCTATTTTTCCTTCCCAAATTTCTAACGAATACTCTCCTCTTTCACCTGTACATATATGTTTTACATACGTAATTTTCAAGCGCTAATAATAACTCTTTCAGGATATTTATATTTATACATACAAATTTGTAATTGTCACTTCGTTTTTTATTCATTGCTTGTTTTCTGTCGATGAAAATAGGGGTGTACCCTCGAAGAGTCCCACGCTGACGCACAGTCCAACCATGTACGGTGATGCTCTCAACGCCAACCTCCAGGTAACTATTAAATTTATGAATCGACTCACAAAAACAAATCCGATGCTACTTCTGTTTTCATGCAAAATTCTAAGCACCCTTAATCAGCGCAATGAAAAATGAGTTAATAACTTACATAATTCTTATTTCATAATGACTTGCAGCGCTTAGAAAAAATGTTTAAACTTATTAACGTCAGCAAAGAAGATTCATTTTCGATCGATTGTAACGATACATTTGAAGAAAAATCGCTAGAAGTCCGTTTAATCGTATTTTTCATTAAGTAGAGGTCATCTCAATTTGAAAAAATTCTGTGGTATTTTATTAATTTCTTTCATTATAGCACTTATTACAAAATATATTACAAATTATTCGATGTAACTATACATTGACCAAGATTTTTTTTTTAAATGAATAAAACGTTTCTGTGAATATTTGTAGATTGTAAAATCCTTTCGTTACGAAAACAAAAATGTTCGATTAGTTTTTTGTCCGTAAAATTAGTTTTCACAGAGCTAAAACTTGATAATGAAGTATAAATTATGTTTTTCCGCGTTTCATGGTTTTATTATTTTTCGCGTATAACCCATGACCGTAAAAAAAAAATCTTCGTTTCCAATGAGATGACAACTAATCGTCTAATGCAATTTGAGTATTTTCAGGCTGCGCTTGGTGAGTCGAACATGGGATTTCTAAACAATTCGATGTGCACATCGACAGCTACGAGTCCCGACAAGGAGCACGTTTTATCGCACAGCGACTTGATGTAAATATACCTTCCAATGTTATCTTAAAAAAAAATATTATTCAAATCGTTTGTATTCTATTTAAAATCACTATTTCTATCTAAGGTCGTCACTGGATGAACCAGGAGTGCACATAAAGCAGGAGGGTCAGAGTCCAGAGGGTGGAAAACTGTCCAGATTAATAAAGCGCGAGTTGCTCGAGGCGCCGACGGAACAGGAGCAAGATGACGACGGTGTCGACGAGAGGGAATATCCGGAGAGTCACGGTCAGGATTCTGGTCAGGACGAGGACATGGCCGAGGACCTTTCAATGGCGCCAGACATAATGAGTCCCGAGGATCAGATCGAGGCGTAGTACGACAAGTCTCATCGTCCCTAAATATATACGCTCAGTTTGCGCTCCAAAAAAAAAAAAAAAACTAAAACGAAGAAATAATCACCCCAACTCTCAAGAGCAATCGAAGAAGAAACAAAAACCAACTCACTCACCATATCCTAACCGCGATTTCGAAAGCGGTTACAAAGACTTTGAAAAAGCTTATAGCGATTAGAAATTAAATCATTAAGGAGCGAGAGAGAGAGAGAGAGAGAAAAAGAGAGGAATGTGTGATAGTGAAAAAGTGAATGAGAGATTTAAAAAATAAAATAAACGTAGCCAACGGAAGGCGCGGTCGCCAATCGAAGATTGGTGAACTCCGGCAATCCATCGATCCATATCTTTATCCAAGCAATTTAACGAACAACGATTTGTATTTTTGTTTTCCTTTTGAGGCTTCGGTTTCCTGTATATTTCGTACGGATTTATGTATACATATAGATATTACGAAACTATCTATAGTTATACATATGTGTTATATACATGATAGTGTTACGATTATGAATCGTCGCTTCGAGATACTCGGCACCGTGCGAAATTTTCGAACGAGCGTAGGCGCCGAGTCGCTCTTATATACATATACAATTTATTGCCGACGCTGGACGTTTTTTTTTTCGAACGGTGCTGACGATCTCGACGTTGGAGATTAAGTCTCGACGTACGCTTTAAGACTCGTCGCCGATTCAACGCCTTTTTTCTGCGAATTAAAATCTAAATCGGTTGAAAAGAAATGAGTTTTATTCATGAGATTCATCGTATATTTTCACTTGTTCTTTTGACGAGATAAAATGTTGAGGATTCCGAAAATCATATAGTATTATGGACAGGAGAATCCGATTTAACGAGAGATCGAAAGTTTGCGTTAAAAAAAAATCGGCAAGTTCATTTAAATCGAAATGTCAGTGACAGAGGCGTCGAGTCGGCGACATTCTTCATTGGCGTTGTACCGTGTACACATAAACACGTTGTAGATAATAATAATAATAATACTAATAATAATAACAATTACGATAATAATAAAAAGATCGTAGAGCGTAGTCAAAGTTCGGTCGATGCCAGTCTGGCGTATGTTTAGGAATAAATTATGAGAGAGTCGATGGGGCGTGCGGTGCCGTTTTGAGTCGGTGATACAAACCTTGAAATCCGATAGAATTGACGATTGTATAGGTTGCGATCATCGGCGTGGTCGTTAAGACGTTTCTCTAATGGATTTAGGAGAATAATTTATCGGTTTAACGAGAGAACCACGTGATCATCGGGGTCTTGAAGGTCCAAAGTACGAGATTCGTCACGTTAATTCGTAGTTATTGAACTTGAAGCGCGACGCCAGGTGTCTTTGTAATATTGAACGGTTAAATACCTGGCGTATCCATCCAAAGCACAGAAAAAAAAAGAAAAGAGGCGAGACGCAAGCAGACAAGACACATCTTTGGGATAGCCTGTATAGTAGTCTAGTTTTTATCTAATAAGTAGTTTCGTATTCATTCATACTGGATTTAAAAAAAACGAATAATAATAATAAAAGAAACGAAGAGAAGAAAAAATCTAAGTAGTATTTGTAAATTATACGAAGGCTAAGGCGAAAAAGCGAGCGTACGTGCGGATGAGATAAAGAGTGAAAACTGGAACGAGCAAAAAGCGCTTGATATCGTTAGTTCGGTAAGAAACAAAATGAGAATTGAATAAACAAACGAAACAAAAGGAAACCTCGATGAAAATTCATAAACATAGAAGACCGGCCCGAGATCACACGTTTTAACGACGACTATACATACGAGAATTTCAATAAACAACAAGTAAAAAACATAAACTCGTGCGGTATAAAATCAACTAAATAAATTACTGTGTATGCATATACATATTATACATATATATATATATACGTATACGTATATCGGGATATAACGGTTAGATGTCAGCTCCCCGTCCACTATCGACAAACCTTTTCCCTCCTTTTCGATCCTATCTTCTAAAAAACGTCAACAATTTCATCGATTTCGAAAAATTAATCGAGATGTTTTATACTCGTACCGAGATAACGCCGCGGTGAATATTTTTATTTATTAGAGTGATTGTATTTCGCATTCACTGAAATGTAACAAACGGTGCTCGCTTTTGACACGATTCTTCTGAAATAATACGAGATGACCGTCCGCTCGCCGGTTCGTTGACATCTATATTTACGATAAATTAATCGATATTACCGGATATATGTGAATATATATTATATATCTCTCATATTGCACGTGATCGACGAGTACTGGCGTAGGACGGACAGAGTCGTCACCGCATCGTTTTCTCGGCTATATTTAAATGGAAAATAAAAATTAATACATAAAAAAAAGTCTCTCGACATCGATCCGTAAACGTTTTCACGTGTCTCAGTCAGTAACGATATAAATAATATCTCGTGACGAAATGTTTGTCGCGATTACACGTCCCGCACAAAGCCCCCCAAGCCAGGACCCAAAAATCTATAACTTATCGTTAATATATTACTAAAAACAAATATTACAAGTGGTAATATCAGCGCGAACGTGTTTTACGTCGACGATCAACACTCTCGACGACGATACTAAACGAGATATGACCGTGACGGAAGATTTACTCTGCCCTGATGGCACTGAACTCGCATTTGTTATGATTTATGTTTATACATATTATCTTCTCTTATTTTTATTTTCAAACGAACAATTCACGAGATTTTACCCAGGAAAACAATCTGATAGCTGTGCTAAATTTCTTGATAACTTTTGTAATTTTTTGTGGATAGTTTTAGAATTTTATGATAATGATTTTTTGAACGAAGTAAATAATTCGTTTACTGAACTCATTGACATATTTTTATATGCAGAATATTTTCCATATGTGTCAAAACCAGAATTCTTCGATAAGAGAAGGTCTTTAGCAACAGTTTTCGTTGAGAAAGCATCGAAGTAAAATCAGGGCTATTAGATATTGAACTAAACTCACAAGTACAAGTTCGAAAAATGGTAAATAATATGACTCCTGATCAGCTTAAGCTGAGTTATTTTCCTGTAAATTCATTGGGATTAAATTTTACATAAATTAATTAATTCTTTAATCTAGAACAATACTAATTCACATTAATTTCTCTTTGAAGGTACAAACATTTTTTGAAACTGTAGTACGAAATTGACCTGAATTATACGATCGATGCCTCCTCAATTCCGGAATAACGACTGGTAGTTAAATAAATATTGACAGTCTCCTAGCAATCACAACGATTTTCAAAATAAAAATAAAAAAATAATGTGTCACTTTCAACTTTAGAAGAATGGTTAAAATCACTGTTATTCAGAATATTTGCTTAAAAGACAATTTTACAAATCGTTCGGAAATTTTTTCTCGTTCGACAAATCGTGATTTTGAAAGTTCAGGTTGATTAAAAATAATCATTAATCCAGAGTATCAATCAATGACAAGTGTGACGCTCTTAATAATAGTGACACGTCGAAAATAGGGTTTATTTTTTTATTAGCTGTGTTACTGGGTATTTTCTTGAGAAGCTTCTAGTTTTCGTTGTGTTACGTTTAAAGTAATGGCAAAAAATAGTCAAGGAGCCCGAGTTTCATTAAAATTTTGTTATTAATTATATAATAAAAAAAAGATCGGGCAAAATTTCCTGGGACGATACAAATTGTGAGATTCCGTGCCGTTCGGGCCGCGTTTCACGCATCGTACTATCGCTATCTCTAAGTCTATGTATTGTGTATAATGAACTAAGGACTTGATATACTATAATAGAAGACTCTCCTGTACATAGTTAAAGAAAAAGAAAAAACAACAACAACAAACGAAATGATTGAGGCATTAGGAATTTATCGAATACACAAACATTTACGAACTATGTTTTTTTCTTTGTCATTATTATTGTTGCTCTCGTGTCCTACCTGCATTTACCATAATTTAGTAGGCGTTATATTAATTAGCGAGCTTTCGTTTATAATAATGTTGATTCTCAATTAAAGATAAACTTTTAAAAAAAGAAAAAAAAAATCTTATTCATAGTTGCTATCGATATTCGAACGATACAACCGGAAGAACCGAGCAAGAAATTAAAGAATGCATCGTCGGCGGGTCTGTGCATTTTTTTCAGACTGTGATGATTTATTTTTATCAAATCGATTGGCTCGTGAAATGGCTCGCGATACGACCAAAATCTTCGCAAGTTCTGTTGCTAAACTTTTCAATCCTCTTTTTGTTAATCCTCCCGTGTTAAATAATATATAGATAATGATCTTCGAGTGAAGAGGTGCGAGAGCGTGAGTAGTGAACGATCCCGTGCAAACCATATCAGCTAGAAGCACAAATAGAGAAAGTAAATAGTGCCAAAGCGATGCTAATAACGTGTAATTGACGTTCGTTTCTCACTTAGCGTGCGGCGAGAAATCGTTTGTCATTTCTTCATTAAATAAATGCATTGATGAAGAATTCATAGTCACGATTCTTTTTGCCGCACGCATTGCCTGGTCAAAACTGTGTACGCATGTATAGTTCCTCGATTAATAGAATGAAAAAAGAAGGAAACGACAGCGCATGACTGACTCTAAAAGCACAGAGTCGACATTGCCTCGTGTATCGATCGACACGATATACGTGAAACACATCTGTTGCACTAATCCAAGATTTAAAAAAAAAAAATCTTCATTCCCTCGAAGACGATACGAGATGAAAAGAAAAAATAAACAGACGATACTTTGTAATGCCGAAGCAAATAAGCCAAAGGCTCAGTGCCATTCTTCCGATCGAAGAGCGATTTTGCATCATACCAGTATTATAGTTAATACATCGTATGATAAAAATAATATTGCTAAAAGAAATGATGAAATAAGATGAAAATAAGAATTAAGAAAAATGAATAAAACACACACACACACTCACGATGATTGAATAAACGACTGGAATTTAACCGCGAAATGGGCCGTCTCACGGTCCGATTCAAAACGCTGTGCTGATACCGGTTTAATTTTTGATTTTCCTGTGAAATACGAATCGTTTCCGATAGATCTTTATTGACTACATTATTACGTTAAGAAGTATTGTATGATAAGTTGCCTTGTAAAAATGTACCGATTTTACTAAGAAATTAAATGTGTTACTAAAAGAAAAACAATAACACGTGAGGAAAGCATGTTCGTTGGTGAAACTTATGATAAACTTTTGTGAAGCAATTGCGAGATCGGAAACGCTTGTTGGATATTTTCAACATTTATTATTTAGATAATCTACGAGCAACAGGGCTTGAAATTACGTTTATTAGAGCTTCTAGCACGCGACTCGACTCAAGATGGCTGATTTTATTACACCGCGAGGGATTAAGTGGGTTTCTTTTTTTTTTGTCTCTCGCATCGATCATTCCATTCCACTGTAACCCTTCGCCGTGCCTCGGAGACTCAGTGAGCCTTGTCGTTCCGCACACGACGCCCGCGAAACGTTCCGCTCTCGCGATAGCTCCGTTCAAATATACAAACACAAAAAACGATAAATTAAAAAATCGTGATTCATTTTTTATAAATTGAGTCAGGTGATGCGATGGGTAGAAGTCACAAAAAATTATTCATAAAAGTGAGTAAATAATCGACAACACGGTGGGATTTAAGTTTGTTTAGATTTTTAATTTGAGGATATTAAAGAAAAATCTTCATAGGTATTTTATATTATTAGACAAAATATTGAAAATTGGTGCAGTTTAATTTAGTACGTAATGAAAATTACTGTTAAACTATATTAATTTTTTTTTTTATATTGGGAAGAATTTCAGCGCTCATATTCTGTGTACTATTTTTTTAAAACAATGAATAGGAAAAAAGTATGAATTGGAATTTTATAAGCGTAAATCAGAAAATTCAAAACAAGTGAAAATGATCGTAATACAGGAGAGAAGTTGCTGTCAAACAATACGAAATTTTATAAAACAGATTGGCAAAAAATGTAGGAACCAAATTCCAGGAACTTATTGGAATAACACAACAAATTGAAATATTACAGCCGAAAGTAGACAGGTTTTTTTGAAGATTTGAAAAATATGGGTTAAAGGCAATTGTTTTGGGAAAATAATGTTATAATAACATGGAAACGTATCCTGTTCATGCAGAATGGATGTAAGCTCGCTGGTGCCAGCGAGTCTTCAATCGGGATTAGATCCGTGCGTCGTACCAGCTGGTTACAATAAATTTTCGGAAAATCTTCGTAAGCTCACTCCAATCGCTATACAATGCGCTATATTCTGCGGAGGTTCGCGATGCAAGTACGAGAATCCAAAGGCCTGGCGTCCCGTCCATATGGCGATACAGGACATTTTTTCTCACTGGTAAGACGATTATTCAAATTTTGAAATTTTAAGCAAAATTACAATTGCCAAAAAAAATGTTCTTGCACTTTTTTATTATCATAACTCGCATTTCACTGGCAATTTAACCGTTTTATTCTGAAGCTTGTTGCCTGTCGGGGTTTTTTTTTGTCTCAGAATATTTCAGGAATGTTGATTTTTTAAATTCTTGTTCTGAAAATTTATAGACCTGAATTTTTCAAAGTATATATGCAATTTAATTTTTTTTCTTCTTATGTTGCATTACTATTCATTACGTTTTGAATGATATTTCTAGATTGGAATTGAAGAAGGATTAAGAAAAAATAACTGTTTTACTTATGTCCTAAATCAGAAGCATCGATGGTATAATTTTTGGGGATTCTAAGATTTGAAAACTTGGTTATATAGAGTGCATATGAAATAATTTATTTTTTCTGAAAATCGATTTCTATGTATTTTCTTACGTGGGTTAAAATTGTATTGAATTTAGCTCAACCCGCGTTTACATTAGGTTACATTTTTATATTTACAAACATGTTTCACATAAGATTGTGAAACATGTTTGTAAATAGTACATCTGTATCGTCGTCAATTACTTCTTGAAAAAATTGAAACGCGAGGCAGGCTTGAAAATACGTAATTTTAAGGAACAACAAAAATTAGGAAACCCCCAAAAAATCATTATTCTTGAAAATTACTATACTGTTTTACGTACTACATCGTTAACGATGTAGTATGTAATTTAAATGTTCTGGAGCGGCAATCGGCAAACTGATTTTCAAGGTGACAGACGATAATGTCCGAAACTTAAGTTCAAAATATGACATCCAAAAAACTATGGGTAATATACTCTATCAGTAATTAACATAAATTGAGTTATTTTCCCACAACTTCATGGCTATAAGATCTGTGCACATTAACTAGGATCCTTCTAATTTAAATGCACTTTTATTTGCACAAGTTTCTGAATGACAATATGTTCCAACATTTTTTCAAATCTCAATACTTCATCAACTTGCCTATACAATTGATGGCTCCTTCAAGAATTAAAAAACTCGGCTCATAAAAATAACTAATTGGTAGTAATATTAAAAATGTGGACTCAAAAAAAAATCCATAATTTCGTAGTATCACTAAGACCCTATCCATGGTCGAATATCCCGGAATGAATATCAGCAAACTTATTTTTAGAGTGACAAACGATATCCTAAACTAAAATTAAAAATATTACGTCCAAACAATTAAAATAATATATCCTATAAGTAATTGATATAAATTGAGTTATTTTTTCACAACTCTATTGCTATAATTTCAATCCATTTTTACTTACATTAGTTTCTGAATAACAATTTGTTCCTACATTTTTTGAAATCTCAATACCTAATTGCCTATACAATCTATCTTATTTAAGTCTATAAGATAATCTCATTTAAGATAATCTATCTTTAAAAATCCATAATTTCGTAGTATCACTAAAACCCTGTCCATAGTTGAATAGTCCGGAATATAAACAAACTCATTTTTAGGGGGACAAACAATGTCCTAAAACTAAACTTAAAAATATATCATCCAAAAAACTACATTAATATATCCTATAAGTAATTACGAAATTAAATAATCAGCCTAACGATGTCCTAAAACTAAACTTTAAAATATATAATCCAAAAAACTACAATAATATATCCTATCAATAATTAAAATAAATTGCATTTTTTCCCATAAGCCGATACTTTTCTGGTACCTTTAAGAATTATATTGTTGGCCTGATGATAATTTAACTACAAACTATAGTTCCCAAGAGACACGTCTATGTTTTATGGTTATACCAATGTAAGAAAATAGTTGGATGAACCATTAATATAATTCCCAGGAGAGCCGTTTATATTTTATGGTTATAGCAACTATAATTATAGTAGCAATCATCAAAATCATAAAAATTTCAAAAACTATTCTAATAGTTTCAAATATGCAGTTTTGTTGCATATACGATTTCAACGTTCGTTTCCAATAACCTTACAAGTATCGTTTATTGAACCATAGGTATTATGATCGCTTCAACCATGAAACATTGCAGTCTTCCTATATTCGTTTTACCATGTGAAATCGTTAAGGAGGTGACGACTATCGAAATCAAATCAGTGCTAAATTTTCGAAATTGATTCTTTTAAGTTTTATAAACAATAGCGAAGGGTGATTTGTATTGAAGCATGTATACTCAATCCAGTGAAAGATCAATAGTGACGAATTTGCATTCAGATTAACCGATTAACTTTTTTTTCAATGGGACACATTTTTGTTTAGTTTTTTTCAAATATCATCTGTAATTCTTCACCGATTACACTGAGTGATAGCTCATATTATTTCTTAGAAGCTACATCACGAAACGACCGCGTAGATATTTCGTAATATTGATCGTTCAATAATCATCGCTTGTTGTTTAACAAAAACAAAAATACTTTCACAAACAACAGGCTATAATAATTAAACGATCAACACTAGGAAATATTGTAGCAGTCAATTCGTAGAGTATCTTTTGAAAAAGGGAATAAGCCGTCACTCATTTAAATCGATGAAGAATTACTGATTATACTTGGAAAAAACGGAACGAAAATGTATCCCATTACAAATAATCGTTAATCAGTTAATCTTAATGCAAATTCGTCTTTATTGATCTTTCACTGGATTAAGTAAACATGCTTCAATACAAATCACCCTTCGTTATTGTTTTTTAATGCATTAAACTGTAAAGAATCAATTACGACAATTTAGCACTAATTTGGCTTCGATCGTTGTCACCGAACCTCCTTATAAACGATATGCTTTTCTCCCAGTGTACATTACCCAAAGTTGTATATTCCGAAACGGAAATCCGCAAACTCATTTTCAGGGTGACAGACGACGTTCTGGCGATGGCACGACCCAGTACGGCTCAGCTGATAAAGAAAAACGTGATACCGCAGTTTCAAGGATGGAGTATAAAGACAATAATAAATTTGCAGACACCGGGTGAGCATGGTAGTTGCGGTGGACCTCTGGAGGAGAGTGGTTTCACTTATGATCCAAATCATTTTATGAAGAACGGAAGTGAGTATAACGAAATCACAGATTTTACGAGGCTGCGACAGTACACGATTATCAAAATTATGCGAGATGAAGAGATCAAAGCAATTCATTTAATAAGACGTCGGCGATGGTGAAGGTCATGTCTCGTCCTTGCCAAGGCTCGAGGTGGTGGTTCGATAAGGAACGAACTGTCTCCTCCTCGTTCCCCTTAAACACAAACCCCCCTCATCGTCCTACAGCCAGATCGAAGAAGTTCAGGGGAAACATGCAATGCAGCAAGAATGTATATCTATATATTGAAAACAAACTCCTATTACCGTGGTGAAGTGACGTGTGAGCGCGGATTGTGTCTCTCCGAAGGAATTGGCATACGACGAGTCCGCAACCGCAATAAACCTCGGCGTGTTTGGGTCATATATGTAGATACATGCACATGTGAGACATTTCATGTCGAATTGACGGCGAAAAAAAAGATTTTCTCAAATTGTTCACAAATTTTAGATTATAGCAGGGGAAATATAGTGGGGTGGGGGAGGGGGTGAGGGGGATTAAAAAAAATCATAAAAATGGTCGTTGGTCCTTTATTCACTCTTTATAACTCTTTTTTTTTAGACGAAAAAATATGATTGATTTTTTAGCACCCTCGATTTTTTAAAATAGCCAAACAAAATTGTATAAAAAAATTTTTTCACGTTTGTTTGTTGAAAATAGTAAGCAAAGCACGAGAAAAAATTGGCAGGCTTTTTAAAGGCAATGTTGAAAATTGTAGGAGGAGATACATTTTTTCGAATCGAAGGCGAGAGATTTAAAACAATTCTTAAGAGCCATTATTTTTGTTCGTAAAATGGCAGTTAAATCGGTATCAATTAGGTCCAATTCTCCAAAGCTCTATTAGGCCGAAAATTCTTGAGTTGTCAATAATATTTTCAGAGATATGATTTTTTTTTAAATTTGGTATAGTGACCTATGTTTAGTATATAGAAAACCTATATACTAAAACCTATAGAAAACCTATATACTAAACATAGGAATAAATTTAAAAAATAATCAGAATTCACCTGGTCCGTATGACCCCTCTTTTCGTTGATAATTGTGTTCTCGTCTCATTTTTCGACGCCTCACGCGTTGAACATTGAAAATAATACTAAATAAATTTTTTTAAATCATATCTCTGGAAATATTTATCAGAACGATTAAGTACAGGACCTTATTTGTATCAATTCAACTGCACATTACGAAAAAAAATTATGGCACTGAAATGTTTTCAAAATGTATCGCTGTCGATTCAAACAAATGTTTATTCTCGTACAATTTTCAATATTCTGGTCTGCTAATTTTTCATCGTACTTTGCATACTATTCTCAACAATCAAGCAGGAAAGATTTTTTATATAATTTTTTTTGGCAATTCCAGAAAATCGAGCAGTGCTAAAAAATCGATTTTTTTTTGTTTCAAAATATGTAGTAAAGAGTAAGAAAAGGCATTTAGGTGAAATTTTTCAGATTTTTTATACCAATATTTTCAATAGTCAACTCTCGCCGCAGTCCCCTCCCCTTAAATTGTTTAAACATTTTTGGACGACATTTTCAATAAATCTTTTTATGAGGTCATGAACGTTCAAGTATCTAAAATTTTTGATGTAGGTTTCGGTTTTAAAAACATATTTTTTCAAAAGTGAAACTTACGATACTGCTGACTTAGTTTCTATAGATTGGGGTAAGAAAAAGAGATTTTTAATCAATTTTTTCGTTATTGTAAACAAAGAACTTGAGAAATCGTATCGTAAATATTGAACAAAATGCCAAAAACTTGGCGAATTGATTGGATTTACGTAATATGAATTTTGACAATTATTTGAAAAGAACGTTTTTTTAAAGTTGTACTGATATAGAATGCCCCATGGAGAGCGAGGCAGCTGAAAATTGTATCAATCGATACCATTAAAAATGAGAGGACAGTTGATGGCTTTTAATTTACAAAGTGGAACGGTCTTCTGCATTGAAATAGTATAACACTTTTATGATGTAATCTTATTGCATTAACGGACAATATCAAACAAATAAGCATAACTAATTATTGTACAGGAATAATTTTTTTTCTCTTTCTCTTGCGATAACTGTATTATTAATTATTTCACGAAAAAAAAGTCTTTTCACAAAAAAGTATTCTAAATTTTCGTTTCAGCTTGAAAAAGAAACTTGCTCATTAATTAATAACTTTCAACCATTATAATTATCAAAAATCAATTACTTTAAAAAAATGTGTTACTCTTTCAATAAGTTCCAATTCTTATCGAATCCTTTTTCTATAGTAAATATACGTGTACTAATGTATTTTTAAATTGTTGTGAGACATTTTTTTTGTCATCAATGAATTTTATATTCTTCACAGTCTATTACTACAACTTTGCATGGAAGGATTACGGAGATGCGACAATGAACAAGCTCCTGGACATGGTCAAAGTCGTGGCCTTCGCTGTGCAAGAAGGTCGAGTGGCGATTCATTGTCATGCCGGTAAAAGAACTCATTTTTAAATTACATTTTTTTATTGGCAAACTCGTTGAGTCAGACAGCGGATCGGCAATCGATAAATGGACGTTTTATCGAGTCATTGTAGCTTCTCAAATAAGCCAGAAGCTCCACGGTTGACCTCGCGACCGTATGTTATGATTATACGCCACCGCAGGGACTTCCGGTATTTCGCCCCGGGCTCCCTATATACTAAAAAATAGCTGGCGGAAGTTGGAGCAATTTGTCGAGAACATTGAGATAAGAACGTATCGACCGCTGTGTACTGGACGTTATGTCGTTGCCGAGCCGTTCGTATACTGTATGCGGGAATTAGGTGATCATATGTGAAGCGGAGGTATTACGAGCAGAATTTTTCGAGCGGAATTCCCTTCTCGTAACATTGAGACTTACTTCATTATCGAATTTTTTGGATAAATTATATCACGCTCGTTTTTCCTTACGGAGAAAGTGCGGGAAGTTCTACGTTTCTGCACTTTTTGCATACTGGTGTGAAAAGCCTACTTTTCTGCATTTGTTAACACTGGTGTGAAAACCCTACCTTTCCACGCGTTTTTCATACAGGTGAAAAAAGCCTCCTTTTCTGCACTTTTCACATGTTAGTGCGAAAAACCTACTTTACCGCATTTCTTGCGTAACATATCGAAAAACCTACTTTTTGGCCGTTTGAGAACTAATGTGAAAATCCTAGTTTTCGGCACTTTTTGTATACTAATGCGCGAACTTACTTTGCCGCACTTTTTGGACACTAGTACGAAAAACCTACTTTTCTGTACTTTTTGCCTACAGTCTGGCGAAAAGGTAGCTTTTTCGGACTAGTGCGCAGACGGTGTCTGAAAAAAATACAGAGCACTGTGCTGGGCACAAGCAGTTTTTTTGCCACGTGCTGCATTTACGGAAAGTGCACCTTTTTGGCCATGTATAGAAAAAACCTTATTCAACGTCACAATCTTTAATAAGTGCTTAACTAAACGCTGTCACATTTTTGTTTTTATGTTCGAAAGCGATGTATTTGATACAGAAATGTGAAAATGTTGACTCAAATACTACCCGTTACTCCCTACACTCTCTTTACGCACTCTGTCACTAAAATGAACCTTACCCGTATCAAGGTGCTCCATTATCGCGTATTGAAGGTGCTGGTAGAGCATTTTAAGAGTATATGGTATACATAGAAATGCCGTTCAACGTGGTCAAACATGGGCTATTTACAGCACGACGATTATCATCGTGGTCGACCATGTGAGGGTTATATCTCATTTTGCAGAACGGTACAGTACGATTGTATAGCAGATAAACATATAGTGAAATGTAGTAGAAAACCCATAAACCTGTTGTCACCGGAAGTGAAGATATTGATCTTTCACTTCGCCAAGGACGCGTGTAAAAATCTGCAAAAAGTACCAATCATTAGCCGTAAAGCAAAAAGTGTCACTATCGCGACATTACGACTGAAACAAGGATTACAATTCAATTGCACACACAGATAGAGTGCTAAGATATTCAAGTGACATGAAGTACTTCAGAAAATTTAGTCTAAGCCATTGTCGCGAGAATTACTAAGCGCTAATTACTCGCTGAAATATTCAAGGAGATATGATGTATGTATAAATCTAACGAAACTTGTGCACGCACTCGTGACGCAGGGCAAATATCTAGCAAGTCCACAAATTGCTATTTTTGGCAGTCCTTATAACTGAATTTTCTTACATTTGGATAGTTATATACTCCGGATCAATTTATGTAATTGGTTGAAGAAAAAAAAACGCAGAATGGTACAGTACGATTGTATAGTAGGTAAACATATGGTGAAGTATAGTAGAAAAGCCATGAAACTGTTGTAAAAGGAATTGAAGGTATTAATCTTTTACTTCCTCGAGAACACGTGTAAAGATCCGAAACAAAAGTACCAATCATTGGCCATAAAGTAAAAAGTGTCACTATCGCGACATTACGACTGAAACAAGGATTACAATTCAATTGTACACACAGATAGAGTGCTAAGATTTTTAAGTGACATGAAGTACTTTAGAAAATTTGAGCTAAGCCATTGTCGCGAGAATTACTAAGCGCTAATTACTCGTTGAAATATTAAAGGAGATATGATGTATGTATAAATCGAATGAAACTTGTGCACGCACTCGTGACGCAGGGCAAATATCTAGCAAGTCCACAGATTGCTATTTTTTGCAGTCCTTATAACTGAATTTTCTTATATTTGCATAGTTATATACTCCGGATCAATTTATGTAATTGGTTGAAGAAAAAAAACGTAGAATGGTACAGTACGATTGTATAGTAGGTAAACATATGGTGAAGTATAGTAGAAAAGCCATGAAACTGTTGTAAAAGGAATTGAAGGTATTAATCTTTTACTTCCTCGAGAACGCGTGTAAAGATTCGAAACAAAAGTACCAATCATTGGCCGTAAAGTAAAAAGTGTCAAGATTTTCAAGTGACATGAAGCACTTAAAAAAATTCAAGCTAAGCCAATGTCGCGAGAAGTACTAAGCGCTAATTACACGCTGAAATATTCAAGGAGGTATGATGTATGTATAAATCTAACGTAAATTGTGCACGCGCTCGTGACGCAGGGAAAATATCTAACAAGGCCATGAATTTTTTACATTTGGTAGTAGGTCAGTTGATACACTTTGTAAAAAAAGCTGTGAACTTTTGAAAGTGTCTTTTTCGCTTCTAATTCAATTTCTTTTCATTTGTGGATTTTACAGATTTGGTCGTCACTTATTTTTTAATAGATATCAAATTTTATACATTTATTTCTTTAATCCAAATATTCTGGAAAATTTTGAAGATCCCTTCATATTTCTTTGGGGGAAAAAAGAACAATTTAAAATTTCTTTGCCAATTGTAACGCGAAGGGTCTTAAACTTTTCAAGATTTATTTATTTCACACATCCTACATTATTATTTTCTCGAACTATCCACAAATTCGATGCCTATTTTCTCGATAATGAACTGATACTGTCATCGAAGTAAGTCCAAGATAAATAAACCCTACGATCATATTTTCAAATACTACAAGTTATTCGTGTCCGCTCGACGATATAACAAGGCTATTTAGTCATACAATTAGTCACTATTTAGTTCGACAATCGTGTGGCATCGTCACGTTGTGCATTTAAATTTATAGCTCGCACATCGTTCATATTATGAAAATTAAATCAGCTCGTATCGTCACGAAATCTCGAGAACAAGTTGCATTATGTGGTATATTAAACATTCACACAGAACTCGACGATCCGCGCGATATTAATGGTTACAATGGTGAGTGCACAAGAATAAAATCGCGATAAAATACGTTGAATGAGAGTTATTCTTGTCGATATTGTATTTTCAGCGACAAACGAGTAAACTTTGTTATCGAAATTACTGGAAAATGTGGCAGACATTATAACCGTATTAGTAACTTATTATTGGTTCGAATTATTCATAAATATCGACCAGCTTATACTCAGATTACCCTTCAATTGCATATTGGAAGGTTTATTTGCATATCGATTCGATAGATTGTAGCACGACAAGAAAAAAAAGAAAAAAAAGATAAGTGCCTTCGAGCTTGTCCGGTACTATAATAGTAGCTATATGCGTACTATAGTAGCTTCCGCGCTATCATTCATCGGCACGCGAAGAACCTAATATGAATACGCGATATTTTCGCATTAGTTTGTTATGTACATTCATTAATATAATATAATAAGTGAGTGCTTTTTGCTGTTGTCTCAGTAAACATTGGCTTTAATCTCTCAATTTAGAAAACAGTACTTAATTGTTCCTGTCGTGAACAATATCGTAACCGATCATTATGAAACTTCAATCAATAGTATAAACTTGAGATTTAGTTAAATCTCTGAGTATTAATAGATGGGTAGCAAAATTGATCCTTAATTACTGTTATCGACCTCTTGCTTTGTTCGACTAAGAATAAATTACCTACGAAGTGGTTGAAAAAAAAGTTTGGGTATAATTTAATATGTGCATAGGATAAAAGGGCTAAGATTCATACGACCATAATGAGGTGAACTACGCAATTGTTAAAAAAGGAAGATTACATTTTTATTTTTACTAATAAATATTAGCATAATGTTATTGATTTGGGTTATTTCACCAAATATGTGACGAAAATATGACCTCCAAATTTTTAGTGCTTTGCTTTCATGATTCGCTTCACTATACTGAATTAAAGAGCCCAAATAAAAAATTTTTTGCTCGCCATTCTCAAAGAGAATCGTCTTCTTTCGTTTTCTATAAAATTTTCTATAAGCTAGAAAATATGAAAAAATTCTAAAAAATCCGGTCTTACATGAATAAACATTTTATGAATCTCCTGAAGCAGATTAATTTTTTTTTCTATTTTTAAATAATTTTTCGATATAAAAAGGTTTAAAAACTATAAGAAGAAAAATCTTGCCCACTTTGGCAAGAAGCTAGAAAATTTTGATATTGAACAAAGTAGTTTTCAGAATTTTCCCAGATTTTCAAGTTATGGCATTCGATATGTCACTTTAAAAATCCATTTAAAAAAAATTGCCTTGTAAAAAAAATCTGGTGCATTTTAGGGTTCAACTAAGCCTACAAAAAATTACGAGGTCGAGGTCAAATCCTGATCGAAACGGAGTGGATTCCCCGTATACATTGTTATCGTAATTAAATATAAGTTTATTGCTATTATTATTTTTTTGCTTGACAGGTCTCGGAAGAACTGGAGTTCTGATCGCGTGCTACCTCATTTATAGTCTCAGAGTGAGAGCCAGCGATGCTATTAGATTCGTACGAATGAAGAGACCAGGTGCGATACAAACGCGGTGCCAGATTCAGTGCATTCAGGAATTCGAGCACTTCATACTTCCGCAGATGATAGTCTTCCCGATGGGAAGCAACTTTCCCAATCGAAAACCCGTCAGTCTTCAGTCTTACCTCAAACAACAAACGAATGTGCTTCACGGCTATGAACAACGAACGTTCAAATACATTCCAAAGGTATTTTCAAAAATCACTTCAATACCCACGAAATTGAAATGAGATAATGCGCAATTCAAAATTTGACTCGTTAATCTACACATTTTTGTAATGTGAATATTCCCAAATAATTCACATTTTTAAAAACAAGATCTATCGCAGGTAAAACAGAACAGTCACATACCTAGCAAAATGGTACCTAGCAAAAAATTCTCTTGTTTAAGGATGATCAGCACATTTTTTTTAATTACACCAGGAACCAAACAAGTGAGAGAATATATTTTTTAATAATTTCTAGGACGACGATTTCTTGGGTGTTTAATTTTTCTTCTACAAAATTACTTCAATACCTTCAAAATAAAAAATTAGATAATCAGCAATCAAAACTTTTGCTATGTACTCTACACATTTTGGAAAAAGAACCAGTAGGCAAAATATTCCTTAATTATCGAAATTCGTAAAATGATGATAAATTGTAGGTAACTAAAAATAGTCGAGAACTTTTGGTACCTGACAAAAAATCCTATTTTTGAGCGGTAATCGACACATTGAAAAAAGTTTATATCAAAAACGAAACAAGTGAAAGAATTTATTTTCCAAAAATTGCCAGATCGACAATTTCTTTGCGAGTTCAATATTACTACTACGAAATCACTTCAATACCTCCAAAATAAAAATTAGCTAATGACCAACCGAACCTTTTGCTCTAACTCTACCTAATTTTATACAATAATCTGCAAATCGGATCTTTAAAAAATTGCATTTGCCAAAAACAAGAATACTTTGTAGAAAACTTAGAATAGTCAAGTACTTTTGGTACCCAGCAAAAAATCCTGAGCAGCCACCGCGCATATTTTTTTATTAACATTAGAAACCTAACTAGAGAACTTACTTTTTAATAATTGTCAGGACGACCATTCGGTTTGCGTGTTTAATATTTTTTGTATGTGTAATAATGTGATTATATTAACTGAATTAAAAAAAATTCAATGCATAAAAACAAGGTCTCGTGTTTCTACAAATGCACTATATGCACGTCTACCTTAAGGTGAAAGTAGACCTTGAACTATCTTGAACAGCATATCAGGGGGTAGTACGTGTAGCTAATTACACCCTGTGATGAATAGCGGGCAAGATACAAGCCGCTGTGTAGGTCAGGTCATGCGGCGAGGCGAACCCGTCAGATAATCTGATTCCCTGTTACCTTCAGCCCGGCAATTATTCTAAGCAGTGATAATTATTCACAGATTGTTTTCGTAATATGTGAGAGAATTCTTCAGCTTTGCGACTGTCAGGAGGACAACTCTCCGGCTGAAATCAAATTTAAGCTTGGTAACGTGTCGTTCACACGTAAATTTATTTCCAATGTATTGGAAAGGCTTCAAGGAAAGGACAATAATATGAGGCACTCCTATTCCTGGGCTGAATCGTTATCCGACACTTCCTTCGATTGTTCGGGTAAACTGAGTGCTATTAATTACACGGAAAAAAAAATATCATTGATTCAATAAAACCACGGTTTGCGGGCTGCCAAAAACAATGTTTTTGAATAAACTCCGGTTGTTGTTCTCACAACCCGTTTTAACAGTGAAACAATAAAATATTTTTTGCCTGTATTCAAGTGATCGTTTCAATATCATATTAAATTTTAGGAATTGGAAGTTAAATTGAATTGAAAACGCTTGTTTTTGGCAGCTCGCAAACCAAGGTTTTATTGAATCAATGATTTTTTTTCCGTGTATGTTTGATTCAATATAATACGTTTTTATAGATGAAATGTGAGCTATTAGAATTAATTAAACTTATTGCAGCAGCATCAAAAATGGGGACAGACAGCAATTCTTCTCGCGATACCTCGGAGGACATCAGGAGACTCGAGGATGTTTTCTGCGCCTCCCCGGAATCGCCTTCTTGCTCCACGAGTTATCCTGGTTGATATTAATTTAATAATGACATGAAAAATGGTTTTTGTAACGTTTACAATAATAGCGTCTGAATAGAATGGAACAGATATTTATTTATCTTTATATTTTTCGATAATTCGATAAATAATTAAACTCTACCATAAAACAATACCGTAGAATGCATCCTCAATTTTATTGTCTTTCACTTTAACCCTTTAACGGTCGAGAATCCTTCCAGTTAAATTTTGGAAAATCTTTAATGTTAGATGTTTAAAAAATTTTTAACAATGGAAAAACTGTATTCTATTAATTTCTACGTACAAATACAATATTCTATCAAATAAATTAAATTGTACTATGTACTCCTTATGAGGTCCACTGTTGGTACAATTTTTGAGAATTTATTGAAGTAAAATAGAAAAATATTTCCTTCTACAGTTTTTGATATATTAAAGTTAAATTTAGTATATACGCGGATTATCATAGAATGTGTCTTGGCATTGAATTTGGCGAGAATCTGTCAAAGATTACTAAATTTATGTCTTGAATTTTTTGAAAAATTTTCATTCCAGTTCCGGCTCATATGACTTTAGAATTATGCGGCATGAATTACGTACACAAAATGTTTATCGTCGAAAAATTAATGGTATAGAATTTGGCGGGAATCGACCGAGGGGTTTAAATTTCACGAAAATCTTTATTTTATCCTTTTTTAAAAATTCGGTACAAGCATTTCATACAATAAAAAATCTGCAAATTAGGGCGTTGTAAATTTCTTCCTCACAATTTCACGCCTTTATAAAACATCCTACAAAAATTGCTTTATAATAGACAGTAAAAAATAATAAGGAAGCAATTTTCATCCGTAAAACATATATATCGTTGTAAAGAGATATTATCAGTCTATCGCTTTCTTTTTTCAGTCCTGGATGACAACTTTGTTGACGAGGTTCTAGGCGACGGTATCACAGGACAGGAACTATACGATAACGATTGTTACAAGGAGATACAATCGCAACTTAATTTAAAAGTAGCTGCAGAGAAGGACAATTTCAATGTCGTCAGCGTCGACGAGGGTATCAAAGCATTATTGTGCGATCATGGCTCGTTACCAGAGGAAATAAAAAAGAAACTACAAAAGTACCAAGTGCGTCATCGTTTGCCGATCTCGTTGTCTGACGAATAAATTGCATATATTTTGGCATTCACACGTTATTTTCCAGTGTCATCAATATCAATGAGGACACGTTGAATTTTGGTGGTAATTACTGTTGTCGACATTCGTTTCAGGTTGATCTGAATAATAAATACTCGACGTGGCAAAGGCTGGAGTTGGAAACCGACCTTCGTATTTTATCGGGACTGTTGTACGAATGGCTGGAGACGTTGAAACGACCTGTTCTGGACGTGGACGCATTGAGCCAAATAGTGATAAGGGGTTCAAGGCCTAGGCATTGCCTCCAGAAATTGGATGTCTCCAATCGATATCTTCTTGAATACCTACTGCGCTTCGTATCACGTCTCAGGCCAATGACTATGGATATTCAAAAATTGATTATGAAGAGAATTACAGCCTCGTTAACGCACCAATGCGTTTGGATTAAAAATTCACTGATACCGTCCGGTAAATGATTGGTCATTTTAGATATATACATATGAGGCATGCCATGAGTTTTCGAACGGTCAAAAAAATTGAAATTTTTTCAAATTATTCCATTGTTTAAAAAAGAGAAGTATGCATTTTTTCAAAATTTTTGGAACGCATTTTTTTCGAGTTTTTCAGAATTTCAAAATTCTGTAAATATCGTTAGATCTTGAAATAATACGATTAAACAGAAAAATGTTTCAGACAAATGAGTTGCAGTTTTGCATAAATTCTGTGAAAAAAATTTTGTTTAATTTTTTCGAGTTTAAAAAATGACCATTTTCATGAAAAATATACGGAAATAATTTTTTTCGGTCGGTTCATCACTTTCGATTTATCTCAAAAAAATTCAGATAATACTCTGAAGTGTGTACAATAACACGTATTTAAAAAAAAAAAGGGCTCGATCGGTTGTTCCAAAGTTATGCTTTGTTTTATTATTATGATTTTTTTTTTTAGAAAAATCAATTATTATTTTTAATTATTTTCTCCCAAATTGTTTCTTTCAAATTTTTAGACAAAAGACCATCTACAATAATAATATTAATGTTTCGGAGCTTATTGGGGAATAATTCTCCGGTAACGTAGGTGGAACCCCATTGAATTGAACTTCAATTGAACTCGTTCAAAAAATTCTATGATTAAATTAATAATTTTCTGCCCTAACGTTATTTTGTTTCTTATTGTTGTTGACATTAATCACAATGTAAGAACTGGGAAAAAGTGAAGCATAAATAGATCGTTTCAAGTTATTTATTTTTCTGGAAAACAAAAAGGGGGTCTTCAAACAAGGGAATAATTTGACAAAATTTCAATTTTTTTGAGAGTGGACACCTTTTTGAACGTTCGAAACCGTATGGAATGCCCCATATATTATTAAAAGTAGACATTCAGTTATTGACGTACATCGAAGAGAATAAAAAAAAATAGACTTGTACACGAGAAAAAAAATTATTGAATTGAGGGAATTTGCATTTGCCAACGTTTGACTTAATTTTGAATTATTACAAGGAATTGTTACAGGAATTTGGTTGCCACATATTCAAAAAGTTTTTGTCCTATGTGTTCGAATAAGAAATGTAATAATACCATCGGGTAAATAATTTAGTCATTATGAATAGATATTCATATTATTTATTAAAAATACAAATATTAGTCCTATGTTTATCAAGAAAAAAAAATGAAAAATAATATTGCAAGTAAAAAAAAAATATTAGACGGAGTAAAAGTGCATTTGCAAAATTTTAATCGAAAATCATTTAGCATTTTCATTATATTCGTTCATTAGTGTAGAATGTTCGAACCCAACGGCTGAAAACTGATGATGAAAATGTTTTTTAATGATTAACAGATAAGGGTTTCCAAAAACTGCGCAGTGGAACCGCAGGCAAGGTCAACGATTTCTTCATACTCGTGATGAATTTAATCGAGGAGATAAATACGCAAGATCTAGATCGATCATGGTCAAGATCGAGATGGGAAGTGGCTAATCGCTTGCGCGATCTTAACAAGCGACAAAGTGAATAATAAAAACTGCTAAATCTTTTCGAAAATTGATATTCGCTTATCTTTTTGTGAATAAACTTAATTCGTTACCATATTGTTACTATGGTAGGTTATTTTTTAGTATAAAAATAAATGAATATAATAAGAAAGTGCGATTTGAACGTCTCGTTTTTTCAACCCCACTCCAAAAATTTGCTTTAGACATCGCCGGTCGATAAAACAAAAATGTCTCATTTCTTTTTGTTTTATTTCCCGACCGGAAGTCGGAACTGTGAATTCTTAGATTAGAGAGAATTTTTTTTTTTTCACTGAAAATGATTTTTTAATTATTCTGGACAGCTATGAATATTTCTAAAATTTTATCTAATATTTCAAAATTGGGTTTTTCTATGTTTTTAAACTTCATTGTCTAATCTACTTGATCGATTGCCGAATACTTAAAAAAAAAAAATTTTAATTGTCTAAAATTAGATATAATTTTGAAAAAAACTTATACGTATTAAAAACAAAAAAACATCATTTTCATTGGAAAATAATATTAGTTGATGGTCGGTTTTTTAAATTTTGATCCCGCTCTGAAATTTACAAATATTATGTGAAAAATGTTTAGTTTTTGAAAAATATAAATAGAGTTGTAATTTAAGGTGGCGGAACGTTCTGAAAAAACATTTTATTGGCTAGGTTGTTGATTTTTACTGCTGTAACAAATATCCAAAATAACGAATCTTGGATATGTGTTCGGCTTAAAGTATCTACCACACGCAAAATTTTTTGCAAAACGCATATCCAAAATTTGTTATATTCTGCGCATTTTCAAAATAAAAAAAATTAAAATCAAAATAAAGAAAAAAATCTGGAAAAATTCGTATGCATTCATATAAATGAACATATCATTTTCATTAGAAAAAAAAGTTTGATTGACTGATTGTCTGTTGAACAATTGTTCTTTTCACCAATTTGTTAATAACATTTTGGGATTATTATTATGCGAAATCAATCTTTCAAGCATGTTTTGCATGCATTATTTTTCTCCCGATTTTTATCCCATCGGGAAGTGATCGAAGTTGTCTCTGAAACTCACTTTTGGCGGGACTGTACGTATCATACATCCTTAACATAATTCATAAATGCCGCCAAATGGGTGCAACACGACAGCAGCGCCGCTCAAGCATAACCTTGCTGCAGCAGACCACACGTTTCCATTCCGGAACTGCAGACATTGGTCACATCGATGAAACGTTCACGTCACTCGTTCGGACTTTCCGTTAGTGTAGTCGATAAGCTATCGTCACGAACGTTTCGCGAGCAAGGGCTATCACGTCGCGAATAACGATGTCTCGTCGGCTTTAGATAATACAACGTTAAAATCCATTCTTCGCATCTTGAACGTGACGAACAACGCACAGCGACCGGTGACAAGTGATTCGCTGATAATAAACCCAAGTGCGAGATGTCGGGCTTCGACGAAAATCCTTTTGGTGAGCCAACTGTCAACGATCCCTTTGCGGTGAGTCTAACGTGTAACAGTTCACATATCTCGAGTGACAGTAGTTGATAAGCCATACGTTTATAAGTGCAAAACCTTTTTTCTCGCATGCTTACTTCTCAATTGTCTATAATTTCTCCGTAAAAAACGTTACAAACATTTCTGGCTTATAATCATACGTACATTCACCATGAATCATCATCTTGTATCTAGAACTCGACCACCGAATACGCAACTTCGTAAACCTGATAACGGGCGCGATCCAATATTTTTTTTTATTGTAATTCGCACAAGTTTTTTTTTTTTTTTATTAATTTCATCCGTGGCGATCAAAGACATACACGTATGGCTAATAATAATGATGATGATGATGATTAGATTAATGAAGAATGGAAATCCAACACTTGAGTATTGATTTTTGATTGATAGCTTATCAGATTTCAACGCAGTTTCGTCGTGACGTTATAGCTTTATTTTTATGAAGAGGTGATGGCAATTGGATTGCAAATTTCGCGGCAATTTATGTGGAATGGATGTATGCATACAGTGATTTTTCTCAAGCTGTTGCATGATAGTTGTACTTACAAATTATGTTTGTTATTGATAAGATCTTTTTTTTACTACACCTGTTTTTTTTATATATATTATTAAAATTGCTTGATTCTCTAGTAATTTGTGACAATTGACTTTTCTTGCTCTACATTTAACACCTATTTATTTATCAAGGAAGTCTCAACTATAGTGTAGAAAAAATTCATGTGAAATTTAATGAAAATGTACTAAAATTTTTTTGCATCAACTGATATATCAAATTTCATATATATAAGTGCGATCTAAAATTAGGGCTTGATATAGTAATTTTTATAATTTACCGCAATTTTAGTCTAAAAGTTCTTTATTTTTGATGATCTGGTTTAATTTGACTATAAAAGTATATCAATTTTATATTACTATTATGTATTATATTTGATTTCTTAGTTTAGATATAAGAACTTCCAATATTTTTAAAAGTATACATTAGTTTGATTAACTAATCTGCATGTGAAATCACAAGACAAAAATAGATTTTTAATGCATCTTTCTTTTTTCATAGTTTAATTGTAAATAACAACTTTGAAAGGTACTTCAGGACAAGTGCGTAATTTTGACGATTACTGACTACTCAATTTTTTATTTTTTTGTCAACTACTTTTTTGCATGATTTCTTATAAATGTTTTCACTTATTCATTAGTTCTAAAATATGAAACCACAGAAATCCCCGTTAATAAAAAATGGTTAACAATGACTTTGTAAACTTTTTGAATTGCTTTTACAATCAACAAATGAAAGTGAAGATGGCTACTATCAAGTTTAATATTGCTTTAATAATAATAGTTTCTTGATTCATGGATTGTCATTTTTTTTACATAATTGGAAAAAAAATTTTGACTTATTAAAAAAATGTTTATTTATTGAAAAATTTAAAAGAATACAAATCTCTTCTGATAAAAAAAAGGTAATATAGCTATTCATGGCTTTTCAGATTGTCTGTGGAATTAATGGATGCCAATAAAGATTGCTATTATCAATTTTGATGTTGCCTGGATGCAAGTACTTTTTTGATCCATCGATTGAATTGTTTTAGGATCCTGCACTGAGAAGAGCTGCAGGTGGCGGTATGGCACCAGGAGCTGTCCCATTTAACAGAGGCATTGATGATTATAATCCATTCGCGGAACCTAGTTCACAAGGCGCAACTCAGGTTCGAGGTGCAGCAAATCCACCACGTTTTGGAGCGACTCCATTTAGATCGCCGCAAGAACCAGCGACACAAGAGCCAGCGACACTACAACCGACGACCCAAGATATTCCACCTCCGGCTTATGCGCGTAATCCACAGCAAACAGTTCCTTCTTCCAATCTTGGAAGTCCCCCAGCTTTTAGCGCAGAGGTATTTAGAAAATTCAACGCTATAAGGTAAACGTACCAATGCCGGAATATATAAGGACATCACGAGATCCAAGGATTTATTAGACAGTTGAAGACCCATTTATTCATAAGTTGACGAAAGCCAAAATCAAGTCCACAACTTCTAGTTTCTAAAACGTATTGATTAATTGACAAAATATTTAATCATTTACTAATTATATACGAGAACAAAAGGTCAATTCTTCTCAGTTTCCGGACACTGTTTTTCAGGATGGGCCTATTTCTGGACACCTGATGTTCGATCGCTCGAACAATCGTAAATCTCGAGAATTCTGGGGTATAATCACCATGCGTTCATAATCAAAACCAAATAATCTTGGCTATTTATCAATTATATTAATGAAAAAATATATGAGCCATTCCAACGAAATTCGGCCACGAATTTTTTTTTTTTTTTCATTCACACGTTGGGGCAGTTTCATCGTACATATATTCGTAAAATTCGGAAATGTGTGGATTTTTATGGCCCACAAGAAAAAAAATGAATACAGTTTTATATCGACGATTTTAGTTTTTAAACTAAAATCTTACCGCTACTTTTGAGCCGAATAAATTTTCTTAATTTCTGTATATCAATACCGAATTTTTAAGTTTATTTTGTAATGGGATTTGGTGTTATTGGCCATTTAAAAAAAAATTTTTAGCAATAACCTTGCAATATTTGCGTCAAATTGATATCTTCAGACGATAAATATGAATAACGAATGTTAAGAACTATTTTCGTAATGGAATAACAAATCATTGTAACGATACAGCAATTTTTCACAGTTGTGTCATTGAAACTCTATTATATCATTATGATTAAACTATAACACATAACAGAAATTGTTTTCAACATTCATTATTCATGTACATAATTTCGAGGAAATCAATTCCGCTCAAACATAGCAAGGTTTTCGCATAAAAAAAAGATAATGAAATATGTCTGGACATTAAAATTGTCCGACTCAGAATAAAACTTAGTAATAAAATAAACTTTCATGCTATATATGAATTCTAGATATGGTTTTAATTTCCAATTTTGGCTTTCTAATAATTGAATCCATAATCAACTCTAATAAACATTGAATCGTCCGAAGACTGGAATGTTTCTGGCCATTTGTACCATTACCTTAGAAAGATGCAAATTATTTTCTACAATGTTTCTAATGGTGCGTTTATTTTCAGCAACAAGCAGAGGATGACTGGAAAAACAGAAGAGAGGAAGAACTAAGAAACACATCGTACTATCGTGAGGGAAATTAATCAATAGGCGTGCAGTCGTACCGTATTTTTTGTTATCTCGTTTATAAGCTCTAGCATGTTAAAGTACCGAAATTAAAAGAGCAATTTGACGAAAAATTGCACAGAGTAATTATCAAGTGCTCAAAGAATGATATTAAAATTGTCTACAACAGATAAAGTATAAAACAATATTTTCAGAAATGGGAACTGTTTAGAAATTTTAAAGTTTGATAACGCTCGGAATCAATAACTTGCATGAGGAGTTTAGAATAATCGTGATAATCATTTGGTAATCGGTTATTTGGCTACGTATTCGGATGCGATAAAACAGGCGAAAAAAATACGTAGAAATAACTCAATATTAAAGCAACAAAAAATACGCCAATAAAACACAATATTCATACTCGTGTAGACTGTACTAAATATAAAATTCTCATGTTTCAGCAGGTCGAAACAATTGGCCGCCATTGCCAGAAAAGTGTTGCTTTCAACCGTGTTTTTATCAGGACATTGATGTCGATATTCATACAGACTTTCAGAAAATCGTCAGGCAACTTTACTATCTTTGGATGTGTAAGTTTATTAGATTCATTTTAAAATTTGAATATTCCTTCAAATTATTCCCCCGTGAAACGCTACCTAATAACTCGATATAAGATATTATTCTTTTAGTAGAACCGCATAATTGTCAAGTCACCCTTAAAATTGGGTTTTTCCCGATTTTTTCACTGATATCGAAGCCAATATTGACCCGTAATAATCACGATCGAACATCGTCCACTTGAAATAGTTAAGAATGAAAAAGATTGAATTCTCTTCTTAAATAAGAAGTACCTAACGATTTCAATGTTAAAATGTATGTGGCAGTCTTAAGATTACAGTAGAAAAAAATGTATTACGTTATCTTCGTTTTTGTAATCGAAATAATTTTGTTTCCGTGTACAAAATTAAGTTTACGATTGTGAATTGAGCTAAGTTTTTGAGTTTTTTTTTTTTTAGTTCACGGACTCGTGCTTTTATTGAATGTCGTCGGTGGATTTGCGCTTTTGCTGTGCTTCGGAGAGTTGAACACTTTTGGACTTGGTATTCTGTACCTAATACTCTTCACGCCGTTCTCTTTCGTGTGTTGGTTCCGACCAGCATACAAGGCTTTTAAGTAAGTCGCGCCGATCATATCTACCTATTATTTATTTATTAATGCCTCATATACACTTGCAGCGGGTGAAAAAACGTGATTTTCTTGATTTTTTTTCGACAAGAAAATAAATGTTTATTGAAAAACTGTGAACGACATCCATTAGTACACATGTTCATGTATTTGTACAATTTTTATTCCAGTAGCACCTTTTTTGAGCATCAGTTGCGGTGGGCATGACAACTTGTGAACGGTTCATCCGAAAATCAGAATTTAAAAAGATTATATTAGTACATTGCATTGGCTTGAGCCTCGACAAAGGGTTTGTAAAAATTGTCATTTAAAAAAAAAAATGGCGACACTTTTGACTAAAAATGCATTTTTTGGGGTTCTAAATTTTCGGTTTTTTTTTGTAACATTTTTTTTAAACATAATTCGAAATCTTTCGTCCAGACCCTAGCTATTATTATAATAATTAAGTGGTATAAATTTGGTTTGAATCGGATTGATAGTTTTTTTAATAATCGTGCCCACCGCAAAGGTATTTAAAAAAAAGGCGATTCTGAGAAAATCGCGTTTAAAGAGCTGCATACTAAACGACCGCGCGCACTGATCGGTAGTTACAAATCTAACGCTCTGATCTACATGAAATTTGGTGATAATATTCTTCAGATATTGTACTTAAAGAATATGTTATTTTTAAAAATTCGATTTTTCCGCTCATCACAAGTGTATATAAGTCCTTAACGACTTTTGGGCTTCTGCTGAACAATTGTGCATAATTAATAATGGAGAATAAATGAATATTTATTTTATAGGAGCGATAGTTCAATCAACTTCATGGTCTTTTTCTTCGTTTTCTTCTTCCAACTTGTCGTGACGGGCATTCAAGCGATTGGAATTCCTGGCTCGGGCACTTGGTAATTTGGTTTATGTATTTTTAATGTCTTATTGATAATTGGAGTTTCATTTTTCTTCTTTTTTCATCAGTGGTCTCATCAAAGCCATTAGTTGTTTTGACAACTCCACCAAAGGTACTTTCGTCGGAATTCTGCTTTTGATGATCGCAGGTTGTTACTGCACTGCAGCAGGCGGCGATCTTTTGCTTTTGACAAAGGTACGTACCCATTTTATTCAACTTATTATATTGATAATACAAATTAATACTTGGCAGTGAACTGCAACAACTTATAGTGGAAATATTTGAAATACTATTCGTGGAATAATTTCGTGGGTAACAAAGAAGCTTCAATTTTCTGAGTTTGAAAGCTTTTACAATCTTTTTAAATAATCATGTTCTTTATCAATTTATCTTTGACGACACAGTATGAAAATATTTATGTAGGAAAAAAGTAATTATCAATATGCTAAATCAAGATCGAATCAATAATTGCAAGGAAAATATTTAAAAAGCTGACCGTTGAAATTGTCACTTTGCTTCCTTGTTTTTTTATAGCTTTCCTAAAAATGTTATCGTAAAGAAAGATTTGTCGTCTGGCGTTCATTAATGATTTATAACAATATTGGAAAATACCTAAACTCGTAGTAGAACAGGAATACTTATTTTCCAAAATAATCGAAAAATTAAAAATCCCATAAACTTAAAAGGTTTAATCGAAAAAAAAAATCAAAATTTCATAATTCATTAACCTCTTGACGAATTCGCGCCAAATTTGATCCTGAGATGAATATCTGAAAAACAAAAAAAAAATTACGAAAAGAAAGCCTCCCTTACGGGGAAGTCAAAACGAAATTTCTGTGCTACAAAACGTTTTTTTTTTTTCGATTGTTTTAGAATCAAGCTGACTTTAAAGTCAGCTTAAAGTTAGACGGTCTCAAAATCATCGATTTAAATATGAACCGAACATTTGCATTTCTACAAAGCTTGAAGTAAAACTTGCGCGATACTTCGCTTTCAGTTTAAAATCAATAACCCGGTTCGTGGCGGAATTTTTTTAACAATTTGTTTGAGATAAAAATTCGTCGATTGTGGCTGATTGAAGAATTTGTTTAATTTATCAAACAAATTCATTAAGCAGCTACAATCGACACTTGCAAAAAGATTCGTATAAGTGAAATTTGAATTAGGCTTCAGTTTCGCGCTCTTTGAATCTAGCGATCACGGTCTCACACTCGAGATGTACTTCGCAAAAATTCCATCATAATAAAATTTGATCGCTAATCGTCGCATACAACTTCACCTACTTTAGATGAATAACGTTTGAAGACGATCAACATAAACATGTATCGTTTTAGATTCACCGTATTTACCGAACGTCGACCGCAAGTGTGTCGAAAGCTCAGCAAGAGTTTGCAACGACGTTCCTGAGGAACGAGCACGTCCAAAATGCAGCCGGAAACGTAGCCGCAAGTGCGGTGAGAAATCAGATGGCGGGCGCGGCTCAGCCTCGTTATTAAACGAAAAAGTGATTCTAAGGAGCCGAGGATCCGTCTCCTGATAAGGTATCGCGTCCTGCCTTCAATCATCATTGAGCAAGTCGTTCGATTTCCTCTATAAGTACGCGGGGTGAAAAGACAAAAGCAAAAAAATAAATAAACAATAATAATAATACACGTGCATAAATTGCAAAAACGAAACCATATGCAATTCTAACGCAACAGCAAGAATTCATTAACACTATAAGGACGCGCATAGTTAACGAATGAGGAGAAAAACAAATGAAACCGAAAGATATTTCGTATGATCAACTCATTGTCTACTCGTTTCACGCTTTTTCTTTTTATTCATTTTTATTTTTTTTTCGTTAAGTATAACATTGATTATGAAGTTTACTCGATATTTACAGAATTAATAAGTATTTGTGAGGTAACGAACGTTTTCTTCGCAATAACAGTATTTTGAAAACTTGATTATCGTTTTTTCGTATGTTATGCGTTATTATGTGGCACCGAATTCCCGCTCTCTTCCTCCAAATTTGAGACATAACCCGTTTTATATAAATACGTAATTACTTTTACTCGTGACTGTGACTCATGAGTCACCCACGGCGTAAAATCATTTTTTTCTTTCCTTATGTGATTATGAAACGGCCGACGCTTCTACAGATCTCTACACTCCCACTATATAGCAGTGAAAGATATTTTTTTCTGTAAGATTAAGTAACGTTAAGGATCACACTGAATAAAGTCCATTTCTGTTATGTAAAAAAAATTGGGAAATCTTTATTGTACAAAAAAATATATCTCGTTCGACATTCAGTCGATTATTGATGGTACTTTTAATAAATGGGGGAATTTCTAATTGGCGATAATTTATCGCAACATGAACGTTATTCATAGCGACGTGAGCAAATTTTCGAGACCAAGACGTTCCAGAAGTTCAGTGGCTGGAAAACAAAAAATATAAACAGTGATTAACATAGAAATAGATACTGACATTAAATCAAAGTGACACATTTTTAAGTAATTCGTGTGACGTTTCTTGGGAAACTTTAATCGATAACATAAACAGTAATCTAATCAGAGATGATTCATCAATTGAAATCGGATATCATTTTATTACAAAGTAAATTAATAAAGTGAAACCGAACTTTCTATTTTCTACGAACGTGAATCACTCAGTAGATCGAACTGCAGATTATGTTAAAGTTTCCAAAGGTGTGTCACGTCAAATCTTTGGCCTAGTTTGTATCAGAAACCGCAATCCTTTTTCGGACAACGGTGTTCAACGTTTTATGCCCAAAGCAAATTGTAGCTTACTGGAAACACTGTTGAACTGCTTAGAAAATCTTTTTTAAAAAAAGTTAAAGGTATACAATTTTTCATGGAGAAAACGTTAACAGCAATTAAATACGATTTGCTTTTCTCTAAGATATCCAGCATCGCTACCAGAAGTTGATTACATTTTTTTCTATAGGAACTGCGATGTTCGACTTGACCTTATGACGATAAGCTACTTTTCGGTCGGTAACAAATACTACAGTGCAAAAATCTCTATCGCCATTGTTATCGCCTGTTAACTATAAAAGAAAAATCGGTATCAGAGCTAGATCTAAAAAGTATTTTTGTTGCTTCAGCCATGCATGAACAATTTATTTGGAATTAGCTTCGGCAAATGACGGCTTCTTTAATTGATGTTGAAAGTTTACTACTCGCCCTGATCAGAGCCTCTTTAGAGGTTTATTATTCTTGGTTTACATCTGTATATATAAAAGCTCTAAAGTTGAACTTCGCAAATTGCTTCCTGATCATCTTTGTTTTTTTTTTTACAAAGCTACCTTTATTAGGAAGCATTATTAATCAATTTTGCCCTCCTCATAGAGGAAGATTTGTGTAGAAACAAAAACATAATGAAGAAGCAGCTCCCAAAGTTTAACTTTGCAGCTTTATTTTTTATTAAAGTTGCATTTCTCGAAATTTTAACCACAATACAAATTATTACGAAACTGTGTAGCTATTATTGATAGATAGTACTGATTTCTTAAAGTTTTCTTAAAGTTAATGCAATGATATCGTTTTTCAAAAAACTTAAAATTCTGACAAACTTGAACCATTTTGCATATCATGACGAAACTACATATTGATCGCTAGATAGTCCAATTTTATCTACGAAATTTAAGTTTGTTGTCTTATGTTTTTTTTTCGGAAATTTAAAAACTATAAAATCGGAACGGCTTTACCGATTTCGGTCAAATTCAATACCATACAACCTTAAGAGTACATGTATTTATAAAGAATTGTTTAGGGAAATATCATCAATTTTACCAAAGCTAGAGCGCACACGTCCTTTCTTAAAAATTTTTAAAAAGATATAAAATACAAATTTCTGCATAAATTTAGTGAAAAAATTGCACCAATCAAAGACGAACTGCTGTTTCACTTGTGTGCCAAAATTGAGCTCAGTTGGTTGAACGGTTGTGAGTTACAGGTGATTTGAATTTGGAAGCCTTGCTCACACATATACATACGGACACTTTTTTCAAACCACTTTTCTCGATGTTTGGACAATTCTGAGTGTTATGACATAAAAATCTCGAAATTTTTTGTTCTTAAAAACAGCTTCCTCTATGAGGAAGCAAAATATTAAAATAATATTGTTTTCATGTTTGCGAATCTTAATTTCTAATGATTCTACTTCACAATTCTGATGCTTTGTCTTATTTTATATTCAGAAATTTTTTTGGGTTATCAAATTTATATCCACATGTGTGTAGATTCACGGCTGAATAGTTTTAATTTCTACATCAATTAAAGAAGCCATCATTCGCCGAAGCTAATCCCAAATCAACTGAATCTATAAGGGCGTTCGGCATTTATCGAAATTATCGAATAACAAATGTTGTCGTTCTAACTTCAATTAAATCAACAAAAAATTGTATAGCTTCTTGCTTTTTTTTTTTAAGATTCCAAATCCTAGCACGTTATATTTTCTGCACTCAAGAAAGCCAAAGCTCTTCAGTTTACTTTCATATGAAAATAAACGATATTTCCGTGTAAAATCTTCAGCCTGAAATGCAATTACCTTCCTGCCGAAAGGTTGCCATAGGATCAAGAGGAAAAGGGCAGCCAATATTAGTTGAACTAGAGGGATGAGTACCAATGAGTTGTGCTGCGACAACAGCGTCCACAATATTGACTTCACTTCTGTACATGAGACGTGCATGTCCCTCGGCTAATCTGTTAAAATTGATAAAATGTTTACCTGATACTCGGGCGATTGCTCATAGATCGACTGCATTGTTCGTTCTGTAATTTTCCGTAGCTTGCAAAACATTGATTACCGTATCAGACTATCTAGAAGTCGTATCGTCGTTCTTTCCTCTCGCCTGTTCGGATTCGATCTGTGATACAAAAATACCGCGCTGAGAACTTTTTCCGCATCCCGAGAAAGAACCGGCCTCAAAGCGTGCACATGAGCCAAATATTCGCGCAGACTATCCTCCTTCCATAAACCCTCGGATTTTAACAAATCCATGTGCTTTTTTGATTCTCTAAAGCGAAAAAAAAAAAAAAAACATTAATCATGCTGTTGTACTTTTAACGAGTGCATTCGAATCAGGAAAACGCAAAATCCTATTTATTTATTCGCAACAGAAATTGCCAAAGAATTGTGTATGATGATTTCGATTCTGAATCTCAATCATCAAGAATCAATCATTTTTTATCAACACATAAGTTTCTATGTTCATCAAGATCAACAGAATGGAAAATACTCTACACTTTTCTGAATCAAAATAGTAATTACATCTCAGAGAAATCACTTTTTATTTTCTTGCATGAAAATTACTATTCAAAATATGATTTAACAATGTGTGATGCTTTTACAAACGAATTCCACTGTTAGTTAATTTTCCTCGAAAATCTTCAATAATAATTAAAAACGGTATTCTGAGAAATAGATATTCTTTCAATAATCGTTCTCGCAGTTAAATCAAACTCTGATCTACAATAATTGGAAAAACTAGATTCCGCATTTTCCTGACTCACCAAATATCTATAAAATTGTTTCTCGCTTCGTATACATTTTATTGTTCTTGTCAAAATTTTCGCAGGCGGCTTTCAATATATGATCCGAAGTCATTCGGTCCCATTCCGGATTTTTGTTGTCCTTGAGGAGCAGAATTAGATCGAATCGCGAGAGCAAAGGATCTCCTAAACGGGTTTTCATTTCCTCGCCATCGACGAATTTACCTCCAACAGGATTTATAGCCGCCACGACAGAGCATCGTGAATTTAGTGTACACACTAAGCCGGCTTTGGCTATAGATATTGTTTGTTGTTCCATTGCCTCGTGGAGAGAAGCCCGATCTTGCGTATTCATTGTCGTGAACTCGTCGACGCAACAAACACCACCGTCGGCCAATACCAACGCTCCGCCTTCCAAGTGCCAGCCATCAGTGTCCTGGAATAGTAATTTGCTACATGTGGCTACAAGTTTTCGGCTTTCGATTTAACAGCAGCGTGTAATGCTGTTGTTCGATTGTGGAATGTGCTTGAAAGCGTCGACGAACTTTGACGGCTGCTGCGGTAAGTCCTGCCGCTGTAGTTCCGATTCCTGTTGTAAGCACCGAACGAACCGCCAAACGTGAAGCTGCACGAAGCAATTGCGATTTCCCAGTGCCCGGATCTCCGATCAGAAGCAGATGTGGCTCGCCTCGTACACGCGTACCTTTTATTCAGGATAATACTATTACAGATGCGAACTTTCGATCGATCCAAATTAAGGGGTGGCGATTAGCTATTAGAAATGGTTGTATAATTGTATAAAAATTCTCCTATACCTTTTCTCACCCTTATAATAAATTTCGGAGCTTAAAAATAACATAGATTTTTGAGGATGCATGATACGTACAGTCCCGCCAAAAGTGAGTTTCAGAGACAATTTCGATCACTTCCCGATGGGATAAAAATCGGAAAAAAATACTGCATATAAAACGTACTGAAAAGATTGATTTTGCATAATAATAATCCCAAAATGTTACTAAAAAATTTGTGAAAAAAACAATTGTTTAACAAACAATCAGTCAACCTAACTTTTTTTCAAATGACAATGATATGTTAACTTATTTGAATGCATACGAATTTTTTCAGATTTTTTTCTTTATTTTGATTTTTATTTTTTTTATTTTGGAAAATGCGCAGAATATAACAAGCTTTCGATATGCGTTTAGCAAACAAATCTTGAGTGTAGTAGATGGTTTTATGCCGAACACATATCCATAATTCATTATTCCGCGCACATTCAAATGCATTCAAATAAATTAACATATCACTCTCATTAGAAAAAATGTTAAGTTGACTGATTGTTGAACAATTATTTTTTTCACCAATTTGTTAATAACATTTTCGGATTATTATTATGCGAAATCAATATTTTCAGCACGTTTTATATGCATTATTCTTTTCCGATTTTTATCCCATCGGGAAGTGATCGAAATTGTCTCTGAAACTCACTTTTGGCGGGACTGTACGTATCATACATCCTTTAGAACTATCAATTTTTTAGAATAGCTAAAAAAAATTATATAAAATATCTGCCCCGCTTGATTCTCGAAAATAGTATGCGAATCACGAAAAAAAATTGGCAGGTCAGAATATTAAAAATTGTAGGAGAAGATACATTTTTTCGATTCGCGGGCGATACTTTTGTTGTTATTTTTAAGTGCCACTATTTTTTTCGTGAAGCACAGTTACATTCATACCACTTAGGTCCTCTAATATTAATAGTTTTGAAAGATATTTGCAGAGATATGATTTTTTTGAAATTATTATAGTGACCTAGGATTTAGTTAGAAAGGCTACATACTAAAAATAGGAATAAAACTTACAAAATGATAAGAATTCACCCGCTGCGTATTTTTTTTTTCGTTGCCAGTCGTGTTTTCACCTCATTTTCGCTAATTTGATTAGACGTCTTGCATGTTGAAAATTTCTAAAGAATGCTAAATAAATTTCCGAAAAATCATGTCTCTGAAAATATCCAGCAAAACTGTTAATATTACAGGCCCTAATTTGTATGAATTAAACTGCACATTACGGAAAAAAATTGTAGCACTTAAAAATAATAAAAAATGTGTCGACCTCGATTCGAAAAAATGCATCACCTGCTACAATTTTTAATATCCTGATCTGCCAATTTTTTTTCGTACTTTGCATACTATTTTTAACGATCAAGCGTGACAGATTTTTATGTAATTTTTTGTTTACTATTCTAAAAAATCGAAAGTGCTCAAAAAACGATGTTCTTTATTCGGTAAAAAATGTGTTGTCAAGAGTGAAAAAAGACATCTAGGTGAATGTTTTCAAATTTTTTACACGATTATTTCCAATAGCTGACTCTCGCTGTGCCCCCCCCCCCTTCCCTCTACTTTAGGAAGTAAAGCACTTTTTTGTAGTCAAATAGGTGCTACATTTTTAAAGGAATTTTAAAAACTCTTATCGTTCTTCCTCTGGATTAAAAATAAGAGCTGTAATGCATAAATTGGTCCGTCAAGACCACTTTTCAAAAATATAGCACTATTCTGATCATCGTGAAGCGCTCAAACCTCCTTAATCAGTTTGATTATTTTTTAATTTTTGTTTATTCCGATTTTGGAGATTAAAAATATTTTTATCGAAGTTAAATCGTTGTACCTGTTTCATTAGTTTTTGGCACTCCGCCGGCAAGAACAACGGCTAATGCCAGTTTAACGAGATACATTCCAAAAATCTGCAAAATTTATTAATCTTAAGATTTGTATAATGTACAGGATGGATACGAAAAAATAAATTGCTCATCGAACTTGAGGGCATATCGACGCGACTATGTTGTCCCTTCCAACCAAAGGATTATCGCTGTACTTGTCCCAATAATCCGTGAATATTTCTTTTATTTCGGTGGACGAGTATTTAGATTCCGATATTTTACGACGAACTGAAATACTGTTAGCCATCATTATCGTGGTTGATTCCATTCTGCGACCTTCTGCCAAAGCTCCCGTACGTCGTATGATAAATCCGCTAATGGAAATGCAAATTACGGAGTAATTTTGAAAATCGTTCATTTTCTCAACCACTGACGAAATTAATTACTCAACAATTATTAATGCAAACCTAACGTCAACGTGATCGCCTGGTCTGCACTTATCCACCAAATCATTCATCAGAATAACTTGTAAAACAATTGTGTAGGAATTAGTTGTGTCTGTTTGGCACTTTTCCTGTTGTGTGAAAAAAACAAATTGTGTTTAAATAAGACTTGTCTTTCTAATTCATGCTTATAAGAATCATAGTAATGAGCACAAAGTTTAAGTATGCAAATTTTCAATTTCTCCTAAAACAAGCAATTAATTATAAGCTTGCCTGAATCTTTATTTCTTGATAATCCGCACAATCTTCTTGCTGCAATGAAGACTGTACAGAAATGCTTCTGGCATGGCAAGCTTGACATTCCTTGACTTCTGGAAAAATTTGCCTTTCCCATTCAAGCTGCACAATTGAACAAAATTTTTTATTTTATTCTGCACCTTTTCAAGACTTCTAATTCATGATTCAATTAAAAGAAAAAGAAAACAAACTTTGACAACTGTAACATGATTGCACTTGCGACACTCTAAGCGTTTAGCAAGCTTCAAGACTGTGGGCTGTGAAATTCTAACTGTGATTCCAGTTGTGGATACGAGTTCCCCAATTTGGCCTTGATTTATATTGACAGGAACGGCAGTTATTCTAGTTTGTACCTATAAAAAACTGCATTTATAATGCTTTTCATGCGGCATAATTAAATTATGAATGTAATCATATACTTTTCAGCCCAAAGAAGAACCACATATAAAAAATCTTGAATAATTACTCTTCGCTTGACAGTCTGCTCAGAAGTGAGCAACAATTCCTGTGCCTTTACAATAGATTCGTCGCACAGTGGCAAAAATTCTCTAGGACGATGAAGTATTTTATTGGCATTTTCAACATCAGCTTCGAAGAGCGAAACGAAACTGAAAGTTTATATTTTATTCTAGCAATGCACAGAGAGCGGAGTAGAAAAAAAAACATATCTGTCTCAACAGTTAATGGTAATTCTATTTTGACACGCTAGAAACTTACTTGACGTATATTGAGTAGTGCAAATGATCTTCGGAAGCATTCAATATTTCTGTCAGTTCTTTCGCGTGGTGCTTTAAAAAGTAATCTGTCAGCATGGTGCACGTGTAGTGAGCTCGTTGTATATTTATCGCTCGTGGTGGAGGTTAGTAATTGTCCATTGATGGATTTCGAGCGGACGTGCGCACACGTGTCGCGAAACCCGCGATATTGTGTTGTTGTTTTTTTTCTTTTGACAGATGTTATCGAACACGTGATAGCGGAGGTGGGCGAGAGTTTATCGATTGAGTCGAGCATGTGTCGTCTGCAAAAAATGTGTCATTCGCGATATTGCAAATGTATCGAATTTCGAAATTTACCGCGACTATGTGCCGGTAGAACGAGAGCCCTCTGCGTACTCACCGGATACTAGGCTTCGGTAAGCTTCGTAGGGCTTCGGGTCAAATTGTCGTAAATAACCGGTTCCCTTGTATTGGCTTCGCGCGTGACCTTGATTCCCGGTCATTTTCGACCTTTTCGGGCTGAAAAGATAGATTGCGCATAATAATAAATCCAAAATGTTATTAACAAATTGGTGAAAATAATAATTGTTTAACAAACAGTCAGTCAACCTAACTTTTTTCTAATGACAATGATATGTTAATTTATTTGAATGTATACGAATTTTTGCAGATTTTTTTGTTTATTTTGATTTTGATTTTGATTTTTGTTATTTTTAAAAATGCGGAAAATATAATAAATTTTGGATATGCGTTTTGCAAAAAAATCTTGATTGTAGTAGATGGTTTTATGCCGAACACATATCCAAAATTCGTGATTTCGGTTAATCGACCGGAAATTAATTTTTACCGTTTCTCTATGGTGATTTTAAGTATAATGGTGTTTAAACGGAAAAAGGTGTAAAAGGGCTAGATAACCTCAATTAGGTAATCCTTTCGCATTAACTAGTCAAGTCAGTATGTACTAAATTTTGGATTTCGATTCTGCACATTTTGGTAGTTCTGCTGATTGTTCTAAAAGGTGCTTATTAGCATTAGTTTTAATACATAGATCGATCGACAAATAACACGGTTCAAAAAAAAAATACGCTGATACAGACAAATGTCGGATGTGATTTTGTCATCGACTTTTATTTTAGAAAAAACCATAATATTAGTCAGACTTCAACAAAGTTCTTTGATTACAAGATGCTTCATTGATGATGATGAGAGGTAAGTGAATAACGCGGATTGTGTCCTTATTATCTAAGGTTATTTATTATATTCATATTTGTATAAGTGCTGCCAAGTATTTTATTACTAGTATCTATTTACCGATTCCGCGAACGAGCAAAATGAGCTTCTGTGAATATATTTTTTAGTAGAGAATATGTTATGCTCTCTTAAAAAATCGATGGCCCATCGAAAATCGAAATATCGAAAAATGAAGCCAGTTTTCGAACAACGAAGAAATACATATATCGGTTTTATCATGTCAGAACACGATAAAACCAATATATGTATTTTTTCGTATACTGCGTACAGATCAATATTTTGGATAAAGGCCGATTTATTGAGAACACAATCATCGTAAGGTTATAGCAGTTTGGCGTTAAAATTTGTTTGTTTATTTCCAGTTCTTATTTTATATCATTTTTTTCTAATTTGTTTCACTACTATGTTATGTAAAAATGATATGAAGTTGGGTTGCACGCTACAAAAGCACTGCAAATGTCTTGACGGAGCAGAAACGCGTAAAATTTCGTGAACTGTATTTTTTCAAATATTTTAAACTGCGATAACTTATAAACTTTGCACGGTCCAAAAAATAAAAATACTCAAAATTGAGGATTTTCATACACAATTGGCAACAATTTTTTCGATGCCACTTTCCGAAGTCCTTTGCGCAAAAAAAAAATTTTCATCAATTTTGTAGTTACATATAGTCTGAAATTACACAATTAATTCTGAATTAATTATTTTCTTGTGGGCCATAAGAAAATGCACATTTTCGTTTTTTTCAGATGTCGATACGATTAATCCTTCCCGAGATATCGTAGGTTAAATGAAAAATGAAAAATATGGTATATTTGGCCAGAAAAAATTTCAGAAAAAATTTAAATTTGGTGTATCTATTATAACTACTGAACCTGATTTTTGGACATTTTTTCGAATTTTCTTTTTTTTTTGGTGGCTGAAGTCATGTGGAATGGCTCATAAACGTATGAGTCTTTCTGAGCAATACAACAAAAGATACAAAATCATTTCGTGCGCCTTATATTCTGAATCTTTGGCTAAACAGTTCGGAATTAATGTACTAAATCAGTACACCAAAGTCACGGACCCTATGTTATTCTAGATTAACTTTACTAGTCCTTTTGAAGTACTTAAAAAAGTGACAAATGTGCAAGTCATAAACAATAACATTACAAACTTACATGGAACGTCGGGATTTAACCCCGAGTATATAAGCTTGTCTCCCCTACTCGAATTAATTTATCGAGTACTTTGAAAAACATATTTTTATCCTCCCGTGTTGTTTGTGAGACAAGATTAATAATTTAACAAGGTTAATTTTCTCCAGCAATATTGCTCGCGGACGTTAAACTTTTATTCGCTGTGGATATCGCACGTTATAACGGCCGTAGACGAAACAAGCGCACAGTATGAGGTAAGAGGTGTAATCTATATGGGTATAGGATGTAGTAGTGGGGAATACGACAAATTACAGCAGAGGCCATAACTCGTTTTACGATCTCACTTTACAGGGGTCATAATCCGCTTTATAATCTTCTTTTTATAAGGGCTCCTCCGATAGAACCTTTTGGCCATCGCGTAAGCGACCGAGACTTGGTTAAGATGATGTGAAACATGTATGAGCGCAAGAGAGATAGAGTGACTTGAACTTACAACAGAGCGAGAGAGATAGAGAAAAAGGGAGAGAGACACTGAGAATATGTTTCGCATCGCCTTGAATCGATTATTCCAATCTCCTTTGGTTACCGTATAGAATGCTCATCAATATAGAGTAGCAAAAAAAAACGAATAAGAAAATACATGTACACAATGCTTTTATAGTTTCCTTTTTTATGAGCTTCTATATGGCATTAGGATATGGCTTTAAGGTATTTCTAGCATCAGACTAGTCATGCGAAGCTCTATTCTGATGTCACTATCGAAAGGAATTGCATTAATATACATTCATATTGAAAATATTCGTATATTATCCGGTAATTAATTTAGGGTTCCACTGTATTACGTATTTTCTTTTTATACATTTTCTATGTATTTTCGGTCTCGAATTTGACTCACTACGTGAAGATCACCGTTGTAAACTTGGCAACGTCGCATCGTTAGGACCGGAAATACAATAGTTTGACGGATCCTAACCGACATATCCGTTAAAGAGTTTCTTCCGACCAATGTTTTTTAATAATGGCGAGGCATAATATTCATGCCACTCATGGAAAACGAAAAGGAAAGTTCGTGTCGACAAAGATTGAAAAAGCTCGGCAGAATTTGCTAGATTCGATCGCTAAGCGAGAAAGTTTGAAAAATGCGGTTAGGGCCGCTGAACTCCCGGCTCATGACGGGCGACGCATCGTAGAATTTGAAACACTCGCGAAAGATTTGTGGTGTACATCGTGCAAGATTCCACTTTCGTTACAATATACGGAGAGCGAAATAATAAGAGGTATGGCGAGTATTCTGCGTGTAAAGTGCTATAAGTGTTCCCACGTTTATGATGTGCATACACAAAAGTCGCATCGAATTGTAACGTTTGCGAAACCGCGGCACAATGCTGAACTACAATGTGACCATCCGGAACGAATTCTGATAACAAATATGACCGCGGAAGCCCTAAGCATAAAAAAACTATCATAGTTTTCCAGGTTTTCAACAGAAGAGAAATGTCAATGGACACCTTATTGCATCGCATTTGGCTGCAATTTAAGAACTGCTAGGTAAAAGTAGACCAAGTTATTAATCTTTTTTATTCACTTTGTAGGGAATTAATCACTATTTTTTATCTGTGCTTGTATAGGTTTCATCCCTGAGTACGTATTACATTCTTCATTGTTATTACGATTATTGAAATACCCTCAGGCAATGGTTATTTATTTATATATTATTTATTTCTAAAAAAATCGACATCAATCATTTCATTAATCAGAATCTTAATAATCGTCTGAAGAAAAAATATTATTGCAGTCGCATCGAAATGTGACGTTTGAACGACGGTATAATGCCAAACATAGACATGCCCAGTAAACACGTTTTTGAACGGCAATGTAACATGGAAGTTACATGTGATTGTAACAGTGTTACCCTTATGATATGTCGAGGATATATAACGTAGGAGTAACATTGTGATGTTGCATTAGTTACATACAGGTGATGTTACCGTTATGTGACATGTTTTCGTTGCAGTTGCATAACAAAAGTTATGAAACTGCAACGCAACGTGCGAGTAACAATAGGAACGTCACTTTCGTGACAGGAACGCACTGTTGTAGTGTTGTAACGTGGCAACATAACAAGTATATTGCAAACAATACGTAACATACATATTACAGTGGTTATATTACACCGTGAACATTCACGTTGTGCAACTGTTAAATACCGTAGTTCCGTTCCAGTTATGTAACGAAAGTGTATAACTGTAATGTAACATGTATGTAACGACTGTAAGTCACTGCAGCGATAGTGCGGTCATGTTACAGTTACGTAAATGTGGTAACGTTACAAGAATGTTCCAAGAGTATGTACATTTGACGTTACATGCATATCACAGTGGTTATGTTACATCGAGAACATGCACGTAACGTAACGGTTATAAGCCGTAGTTGTGTTGCAGTTATGTAACTAAAATGTGTACCTGTAATGCAACATCTTTGAAACGATTGCAATGTAACTGTGGGGATAGTCCTGTCATATTGCAGTTACGTAATGTGATAACATTGCTAAAACGTTGCAAAAATATGTAACATCTACGTAATGTAGTTTCGTTACAGTCATGTAACAAAAATGTATTAATGTTACGTAACATGTGTATCACGATGTGATGTCCGCTAGATGGCCTGCGACTCAAACGTTTCTCGCAAGCGATTCGTGTCACTAACGTATATAAGTCAGCGTAACGGTGCAGCTTCATATGCACACCGGAGTGATACTCTTCCGAGATTTCAACCGGTTCGCATCATTTGCCAATCGCTTTTTCTACTTTTAATAGTAGCAGCTAATATTTTTGACTCCCAAGGGTAGCAATTTAGCAACCCTTGAAGCTCTTTTGTGGACTGTAAGTCCACAAAAGTAAAGCTAATGTATTGTCAATATGACTATACTTTAGCAATATAACGAAACAGTAACAGCTGTGTGATTCAAGTTGCACAACACAACATAACTAAATTGCAACGTTTACGTAACACACGTTACATAACACGGTAACATTACTGAGCGGGAAATTATAAATTACACGTAAGTCACATGTAAGTTACAAACAATTTTTTTGATTATGTTGCTGTTACCTTGCAGTAATATCCTGCAACACACTACTAACATTGCAAGACCGTAACGGTTATGTAACACACGTTATATAACATTTGAATGTTACTTGTTACATATCTGTTACACTACGAAATATACGGGCAACGTAACTCAATTGTAACAGTTACGTAACACATGTTATATAACATGGTAACATTGCTGAGTGGGAAATTGTAAATTACGTGTAACTTACATGTAAGTTACACGTGAGATTACTTGTTACATTGAGTTACATAGCCGTTACGTTGCTGTTACAATACCGTGTTTACTGGGTGGCGACCATTCGGAAGCATTAAATTGTGCTAACAAATCTGACCGCGGAAGCCCTAAGCATAAAAAACCTATTATTATACCATTTCCAAGTTTCCGACAGAAGAAAAATGTCAATAGACATCATTTGCATCGAATTTGGCTGCAATTAAAGAACTACATAATATTCGCGTTGAGGACATTTGATTAGTTTTTATATAATTATAGTGAAACTGCAAAACGGAACTTCCCACGATTTCCTTCCAAAGCATTTACCTCTCATCCGTTCTGCAAAGAGAGAGTAGCGTAACAGCAGAGCAAGAGAAAGAGTCGTAGTCGTCACCGCAGTCTCGGTTACTTTTCACGAAACCGCACATTGGCAGCCCACCCATTAATCAATTCCCCGTTCCCTCTCTTGTCTTTCTCGGTGCTTCCTGCTCGTCTCTTTTTCGCAGTCCGCTGGATCCTCCGTCCGTTCCAATCCGCGTGGCCGTCTCGTAATTCTGTTTCGTGGTTTCGCGCGAATCTCTGCGGTAAAAGTTGCTCCGTCGCTACACCGGAATCCTTTTGTGGCCCGGTAGCCACTTTTCATTTCTCTGTTACTACTGGGTCACTCTTCTCTTTCCCTGACACTTTCCGTCTCTTGCTCACCACTTCCTCACCTCTTTTTGCTCACCGTAGTTCTCGACTCAACCCGCTGTTCAGAGATACTGTAGATAACTGCGAATATGCAGAAATTAGCGAGTTCGTAGAGATCGTTATTCACTGCTCGCTACAGCTGCGTCTTATGCTCCATACAAGTTTCGCATTTGTAACCCAAACCTGTGTCATTTCGCCTCCGCATGAACCACGTAATAAGGCTGTTTTGTTACGACAGTAATTCCAGTGATACGAGTGAAGCAGTTGTAAGCTCACAGAGTTGAAATTAATAGGTATGGTCTAACTGTGATTTGCAGAGGCTTTGCAAAGGATCATGGCCTTCAGCTTACTCTGCTGGACTACATTCAGATCCTGCAAAGGGTCTCAATTTTACGGTAGCTATGTCAGTACACCTGAGTCATAGACACTAGCAACTTATCGTCATCGAAGAATAAAATTATTCATTCTATATTCCACAATTGAATTCATAAATAAAGAAGTCTAATTTGACCTATATCTTGACTCGTCTGCCATTGTCACTGTAAGCACACGACACATCGTGGCAACTTCGGTCAATGGCCAATTGGTATTTGCTGAGAAAAAAAAAATATATATATATTTACATTTAAATTTTTTTTTTCAAATCCGGATAACTTTCTGATATATCAATGAATCTCAATTTCTCTGAAGATTTTAGAATTACCAGAATGCCCGAAAACAATTCACATCTTAAAAAAAATTCCGGACATGCATTTCGCAACCGCGGCGATATTGTATTGCGAAATGCATTTGTGAAATTTTTTTAATGATATCAATTGTTTTCGGGCATTCTGGTAAATCTACCATCTTCAGAGAAATTAAGATCCATTGATATTTCAGAAAGTTATCCTGATTTAAAAAATTAAGAATCAAATTGCGACAGGAAAAAAAATGTGGAAAAAATAGTAAATATTCAGATCACAATATCGCATGGTGCTTAAAAACCATATCTTAAATCATAGAATCAGTGTGAATTTTCTCAGATTTATAAAAACGGCGTTTTCGAAATTGGTATTTTTCGAGGATTCAAATTTTTCAAAATTTGAATCCTCGAAATTCAACAAAACAAAAATTTTGTTCATTTTTTTAATATTAAAAAAATGAACAAAATCGATGAGGGTGAGGGTCATGGCCTGCTGATTTGACGTGGAATGCCCCATATATATATATACATATATTCGGGGTTGAGTGTGTAATCTCGGTAATTGCTATTGGTACATGTTGTGTAGAGTATTGCCATGTGGTTGGTGACCGGGCTCTCCGGTCTTGTAGGTTAATTAATGGTGTGTACCTGTGCTTGTTGTTATTTTACTATGTTTTTGATATTGTGGTGGATGTTTCGTTGTAATTTGTTTCACTTTTGTAGTTTTTAGAACCGGACTGAACTGTTGAAAATGTAACCTGAAGCTGACCGGTTTCGCCGGTCCCAAAAACTACAAAAGTAAAACAAATTATAACGAAATATCCATTACACTAACAAAAAAATAGCAAAATAACAACAAGCACAGGTACACAGCATTAACCTACAAGACCGGAGGGCCCAGTCGCCGACCACATGGCAATAATTAACTGAGAGAAAAATCTGGTAATTTTGAAAATAATATAGTTGGACTGACGATAATCTAACTATAAACTATAATTCCCAGGAGGACAGTCTATATTTTGTGGTTATAGCAAATATAAGAAAATAGTTGGATCAACCACTAATATAATTCCCAGAAGGAACGTCTATATTTTGTGGTTGTAGCAAATATAAATATAGTAGCAATTATTAAAATGATAATAGTTTCAAAAACTATTCTAATAGTTTCAAAAACTATTCTAATAGTTTCAAATATGCCGGTTTGTTGCATATATGATTTCAACGTTTGTTTTCAATAACCTCGAAAGTATCGTTTATTGAACCATATTATCATCGCTTCAACCAGAAAACATCGCAAGCCTTCCTATATTCGTTTTACCATGTGAAATCGTTAAATAAACGATATGCTTTTCTCTCAGTGTATACACAACACCAATAGCAATTACCGAGGTTACGCACTCAACACCGAATTCGAAAGCAATAAAAACTTTCTGAAGAGGCCCTGATCAGGGCGAAACGTAAAACCATTTAACCCACATTATTTACAGGCCGTTATTCGCTGAAGCATCTCACACAAAACATTCATCATAAACGGCTAAAGGATCTTCAACGATCGAAAAAACACAAAACATTACAATTCGCACACATAAGACAGCATGAACAAATAGGACAATTCAAATAAATAATTGAAAAGGACCCGGACCGAGGTCAAAACGTCTTATAAATAGCCATTTTTCATCAAACATGGCCGCCAATAGCCGACTAACCACCTTCCATCAAGCAAAATACGTCGGATTTATGAGCATCCCGGAATATTATAATCCATAAAAATGTTGAAAGCTCAATTATTTTATAGGCGGCTCTGGGGAGTTTCATCAGGGACATAATCCTCTACATGGCAGGGGAATATGAAATCTCCACCCGAAAAACTCGAAGGTTTAAAACTGAGGTATCCCTAGGAAAGATGCCAGCGAAATTTAGCCGAGCGTACGAGTCCTGAGGTCTCGTTGATGTGATAGCCTGGATGCACCGCATTTCTCACTCCGTCGAAAGTGCTTGCATCTTCTTGCAGCGGAGAATTAAGTACCGGTTGTCGGGCAGGTAATGCGGAATAAAGTACGTACTTCCGCTCCGAAATAACGATCCCATATTTATTTTCGAATAAGGCCTGGAGAAGAAGGTATAACTGCAGTGGGAACGCGGAAAGGAGTCCTCGAGAATGGAAAAGGGGTTGAAGATGGCGGGTGACATATCACGGCAGTAATTTTCGAAATTTCCGGCGAGGTGTACCCTCGACCCGTTGAGATGAAGGCCAGAGGCAAGCCACGCGAGGATGCTGGTGAACGTACCATCGTTCTATGGGCACGAAAACTCTATTTACCCCGCGGGGCTCCACCGGTGCTTTGCAACGAATAATTAGTCGCAATTAGTGTAATTCCATTCCATCGCAGCTTACCCCTCCTCTCCTCATCAGGGTTTACTCGTGTGCGCATCGCGTTTCGTGATTCAAAATGTCTCATTCTTAAAATTAGGCTTAGAATTTTGAACTATTTATACTTTGGAAAAGTACCCTAGCCGATGGAACGACCATATTGTCACCCTAAAAAACGACCGGTCGTTTTGTGCTGGAAACTGACCGTGCGAAAGACGTCAAAACGCCCAGTATAGTCGCTTTCTTAATTAACGACCGCAAACGACTTCGAAAAGCGACTATAGTGATATAGTGGTATAGAAAATTGTAAGTATGATCGTTTTGTCGATTAGCGACAATACTTACAATTTTCCGAATGGTCGTTTTTCGGGGTTGTTTTGCAGTCGCTAATCGAGGGAACGACTATAGTGGTTGTTCGCATGGTCATTTTTCGGCACAAAATGACCAGTTGTTTGTGGTGTCTTGTTATGGGGTTTCTACGATCGTTTTTGAAGTCGCATGGTTTGCTAGAGTACAAATGTAAAAATGGTAATGGTTATTATTTATGTGTGGAGAAATAATTGGTTGCAATAACCAGTGACTGAAAAATAGCTAGGGTCCCTATTTTTTTTCTTTTGGTTGACGAACTATTTGGTTTTGTAAACCGATTCTTCGGTTGCCAAATAATTGATCTGTTACCCTTATCTCTCAACGACAGAATAGCCGTAATTACGGTAATACTACTCCATCGGAGTTCACTCCTCCTGCCCTCATCAAGGTTTACTCGTGTGCACATAGTTATTCGTGAACCAAAATTTCTCATTTTTAAAAATTAGGACTTAGATTTTGAACTATCTATACCTAGGTACAGTTCAAATTAAAATAAGGTAGCGTTTCTTATTTATGAGTAGAGAGAAATAATTCGTTGCCAATCAAAGCGCATGGCCGGACAAAGTCCAAGTGACGCAAAGTTGGCTATGGTAATACATTTTTTCGTTTGGTCTACAAGTTATTTAGTTTTGTAACCTAATTCGTTGATTGCCAAATAATTGATCCGTTGGCTTAATCAACTGACATATCGCTTCAGCCAACTGGTTTTTTCCGTAACCGCCTAGTTTATTGGCCGAACCTAACTTTAAGAGATTTATGTTATTACCGTTATGACATTTTATGAAGTTGTCTATAACTCTGCTTTAAGGACCTTTGAAAAAAAAGCTCCGCTCGCAGTTAAACTGCACACCAGTTAAGAGAAGAGAAAAGAAGAGAGAAGAGAGAAGAGGAAGAGAATAGAAGAAAAGAGAATGAGACCTAGCGAAGGTCAATCCTTAAAGCAGTATTCTGTAAATCATGCGCAGAGTGTAAAACTCATGAATCTGGCTACAGAGCAACTGGTTAACCTAATTGGTTGGTCCGTTTACAGAAAAATCCTTCGTTATCATCCCAAAGAGTTAAATCATTTTCAATTTTTTCTTCGCTAAGCGTCCCTATAATAAAAAGAAGCAAGATAATACGGATAGATGCGTATCTGTTTTTGCATTCGAAAGATTATAAAAAGTAAACATTTTTGATTGTATTTTGCATTTTTCTTGTGCTATTTTTTTCTTCTCATATAAAAAACATTTATTCAATAATCCAATTCCTCAATATATCCGAAGGCACTGCTGTTCTATTTGCACGACGATATTCTCTTGGCCCCGCAGGACTTACGCCTGCACCGGTATCTCTCAACGAATAATTAGTCGCAATTACGGTAATTCCATTCCATCGTTCCACCCTCTTCCCTCATCATGGCCTGCTCGTGCGCGCGTGGCGTTTCGCGATCTAGAATGTCTCATTCTCCGCCCCACCGCTCGCATTCTCCATGTTCAGCCCACCAAGAACATGCATCAGCAGCAGCATCGTGCGCTGCGAGATACCTATGCTACATTCTACTTCAGTACCCGCGCTGGCTGATGCTAGCCTTTACAACAGGAACCTTATACCGCTTCGTCGTACCGTTTCTGTGCTGTTCTCCTGTTTGTCTGACAATCGAGGCTCTCCCTCACGAATTAGTTCCCTTCCCATGTCTCAGTCTCCACTTACGTATGGATGAATCTATGTCTATTCTATCTATGAGCACTAAATGCCGGAATCTCTGAGAACGCGGACATCGAACATGCATGAAATATCTGTTCGAACGATCTGCCGGTCCTGCCTTTCATCGTTATATGCTTATCTCTCGATTAGTTGTCTTCGTTCGACCTGATGCACGGGAAAAATGACTTCGTTATAGTAACGAAAAAAATAGTTGGACCCAAACAAGTGAGTTAGTGCTCTGAGAGACAGACGATTATTTGGTTAAATCAACTATCTTCAGGTGATTGGCTCTGATCGGTGCTTGAACTAAATAGTTAGTTCAGCCAACTACACTGTAAAAAAAATCTGGAAATCTTGGAAAAAAATTTCCAACCCCAAAAACCATGATGTACCAAATTACAATCGAATCGATGCAGTAGAAATGGGTTGCTTTTCAAATGCCCATATATGTGTCATGACACACAAATGCCACGACTTTTTTTTGCCCATATGTGTGTCACTCACAGTCAAAGAGTTAAGAACACGATCTTAATGGTTTTAACCTCTATAGTAAAGCTAAAGGGTCCTGAAAAGTCACTTAGCGTGAAAAAAAAAAAATGTTTAAGAAATCATATTACTTTTAAAAAAACGATTTTTTTGGGATCAAACATTTTTTCCGAAATTTCTTATTGGGTCTATCAAAAAGAGCAACCCTCAAGACATAATGTTATAAAGAGCTCGAAGTCAGTTGTAAAAAAGGCTCTTGCCGGCTTCAATGACTTTAGTAGCTTAACTGTGTTGAACATGATGATGAGATGGCCATTTAAATTTGTGTACAAAGTACAACTGCTTGACGTACAATTCATGCAGTATTTGGATTTTTCCCGCTTTTGTGAGGCTCGGAAAAAAAATTCAAAGTAATTGTGCCAAAACTCCCATGTTATTTAAAAGGGAAAATGTTTGTGCTCACAGGCACGTTTTTGCGTTGAGATAGGGCTGTCAAATTTGAACCAGATTTTCTTAAATTTTTTTCGAACAAAATGAAGGGGCGTCTCGAAAAATATCGCTTAACATCGAAATAAACGACCACCTTAATGAACAGAGTAATTATTATTTTTTTTCTTTTGGGTGATTACGTTGTACATTGAGATTGCCTTATCGAGAGTAAGATAAGGAGTGGGAAAATATCGTACTGTTCTTATTCAAAAATTGAATAATTAACACGAAAGAAATGATATGTGTGAACATTATTAATCTGCAATGCGAGAATGTGTGATTTGACATAAATGGATTTATCGATACTGTGGATATTGAAATTGATCCATTTATGAACGAGAACGAGGCCGAAATTTATGTTGATACGACAAATAATAAAAAATGAGACCCAAAAATTTAGCCTGAAACGTATACATTTATGGAATAATAAAACAACACTCTGGTTTACAAAAAATTGAAATATTTCAGTATTACAAAATAACCCTAATATTATACCCCACCAATCCGGCCACTTTTTACCCGATCCTCTCGAATATGTTTGATAATTGGCCATACGATAATACTATCCAAAAATGGTCTGCGAATTATTTGCAATTTTTTGAAAACTATTTTATTTTCAATCTACCAAGCTGATTTGAAGTAGTACTAAAAATTGGCTAATTGTTTGAAATATGTGAAAGGTCCTGGAAAAAAAGTGTCTCAATTGACGGAGAATTTGCGTTTAGCACAGCGAAAATTGTCTTAGTGTGTGTAGCAAGACCAAGCGAGGACTTCTCGGTGCAGCGTTCGCCACGTTCGCCCTCCGTGGCCAATAATCCCCGTGTGAATAATTTCTTCTCACGTCGTAGCTTTTCCCCGAAGTTTCGTAAAGCCCGTTAAATGCACGGTGGGAAAAACGGCGCGGAAGTGCAGCGCGAGAAGTGGCGCAGATACAGTATGGGAGAGGGTACTACGGTCCTCAGGCTCTCGACCCTTGCGGAGTTTAGCTCGTCGTCCCCTCTCTCTGGCATTCTCTCATCCTCCCACGCCCTTTCCAACCCTCTCATCTACTTCTCGGTACACTGGATACTTCAACCAGCGATTCTACTCGTTTGAACGGCCAACGAGGACGCTTCTTCTACCACGCTGCTACGTGAATGGCCGTAAGCTTCACGCAGTTTCACATCGGTTTTACGGACATTTTGACACTTTCCCGCTCGAGTAGCTTCAGCACTGTAGCATCGTTTGCCATAGATATAGACGAGCGTAAGTGCGTCTTTGACAGGTTCATTTCTCTATCCGTTCGACAGCAAAATTAAGTTCGGATGCAGAAGAAATAAAACAGCTGAAATTTGCAAATTGCTTCCTCATTATTTTGGTTTTTTTTTTATTTATAAAGCTACCATCTATCGATTTTTGATTTCTCGTGAAGGAAATTTTGTAACAAAAAAATTATAATGAGGAAGCAATTTGCAAAGTTCAACTTTACAGCTTCATTTTTATTGAAGCTACATTTCTGAAAAATTTTAACCACATAAACGAATTATGACCAAACTGTGTACCTATTATTGCTAAATAGTACTGATTTCATGTCTAAAGTTTGACTGTGCTATGTTTTTTTAGGTCAATGCAATAACATTATTTTTCCAAAACTCAAAATTCTGACAAACTTGAACTATATTGCATATTATGACAAAACTATGTACTAATCTTCGCTAGATAGTGCCTATTCCATGTATGAAGTTTGAGTTTTTTGTCTCATGTTTTGCCAAAGTTGAGGCAAAAACGTGATTTTTGCGAAAATTTCGAAACTCTATGAAATCGAAATCGCTTTACTGACTTTGATCAAATTCAATAACAAACAACATCAAAAATACCTGCACTTATGAGAAAATATTCAGGGAGATATCATCAATTTTTCTAAAGTAGAGTGCGCACGTCCTTTTCGAAAAATTTCAAAAAGCCATGAAATAGAAATTTCTGCATACATTTTGTAAAAAATTGCAACAATTAAAGACGATCTGCTGTTTTAGTTGGGTATTTAATTTTACCTCAGTCGGTTGAAGGGTTCTTGAGTTACAGGTAATTGAAATTTCGTTGCCCCACACACTTACACACACACACACACGCGGAGATTTTTTCTAAACCACCTTTCTCGATCGCTTGGACAATTCTGAGTGTTCTGCATGAAAATCTCGAAATTTTTTTTTTCGCGACAACGAGGCTTTTTTTAAATAAGAAACCAAGATTAACTTATAATCAAAAAGTATTTGAGCCAAACACTAAATCCGGAAATCTAATTGAAAATAATTAAAAAATACTGTAACTTTTTCTGTGAAGTTATCATAATTATTGTTCTGAAATGGTAGTTATGTAGAATATGATGTGTACTAACTATTACATTCTTTGGCGGTGATCCATCTATGCGTTGTTAAATTGAAATTTGGGAAGCGCAATTTCACTTCAATTCTGCGAACATTTTGACATTCCCTTGATGGAATAACTTCAGCACTGCAGTATACCTTGTTCTAGATATGAATGGTCGTAATTTCGTCTGTGACAGGTTCATTTATGTATCATTCGTCAGCTAAATTTAGTTTGTATGTACAAGAAACGAAAAATAAACTGATAATTAAAGATGAGTTGTGACAAAGACGCAAACAAAAAATCTAATAAACGGTATTTTGAAGGAACATTTTTTTTTTTTGTGAAATTATTATTATTACTGGAGTGATGATAATTATGTAGCATACGATGTATACCAAGGTGTTGCACCAATTTATCAAAATTTAAGAAAACATATCGTAAAACACCAATTATAAAATATATTCTAGCATCCCACCTGGAAGAATCATTACAAATATTTTTCCACTGGGATTGACAAAAAACATCTCGTAATTAAAAATGAAGGGAATTAATTTTAAAAGGTGCCTCATTTAAGTTAACGCATAATGCTCTTTTGTCAAATGATGAGAAATCCTCAAGGTTAATCAGAGTCTTTTTTTTTCTCGTAAGAACTAGCCTTAACGTATTTTTAATAATACTTGAGAGCGCAAGACGAAAATAGGCTTTTGATTGTTTTTATATCAAATTTATTGTCCATTTTTAATCGAATTAGTGAAACACTCTTATGTATACTAATCAAGGATGGGCACTATTCGAATAAAATTGTATTCAAAATACATTTTGGTCTTAATCCCAATGAGTAATTATCGAAAAAATGTATGATAATTATATTTTTCTTGAATAACAGAAGGAAAATTAAATTTATTCATCATGAAAAATTGTATTATTAATCTTACAATTAGTTAAGACTTATTCACAGTTATTTCAATCGAAAAGTATTTTAAATACATTTTTCATTCGAATATTGCCCATCCCTAATACTAATTATTCCATTTCTAGGAAGCGATGCTTTATTTTCAACTTTATCCTATCGACTTGAATTAGCGAAAGTAGAGCAAAAAAGGGCCAAAACCGAAACCTCTACTGCAATTATCGGAATCATTTCCATCCCCTCTTATATCTTTGCCTCGAGTCAGAAGTATTGTAATAATATTCTGTTTGAAATGACACCATGATCTCCTGTTGCAAAGAATAAGTCAAGCTACGAGGATGAATGTCCATTCCTTTGAATTACAGCTACGCTATACGTCATCATTGTATTGCCATTTGGCAACATACAATTTATCGTTGTATTGCTGATCAAAACCGATGCCCAAAACATCGCAGAATGAGAAACGTCGTGGAATGCTTAAAAGCTTTTCTGCATAATACAGGAATAAATTTAGAGATGTCTGTTTGGGACAAGTAGCGTGTCATGCGAATATCTTAACTGAGTGGGATCGCAAACTTATTGGCAAAGAACCCTTAGGCGACGCATTCGTCGACCGAGAAGTAGAAGTTTCAGGCGCCAGTTTGCGATATATATTATATAGTATGGAAGCGAGTGGAACAAGCTAAGATTTCATTCTAGACGCGCCAATTATACCACCTAAATATATCTGCTCCCACGTGCGACGGATGATGGGGCTATGGGTTCGCGAACGGTAGCACGGAGAATAAGCGAGACGCGCTGGCGTTGCTGGTAACGCTAATTAGAATGCTTTCTTACCAGAACAGTGAAGAACAATCCATATAAGTTATGAGGCTTCCTCGTAAAGGGAATCGTCGCTAATGACATCGTAAAACCGATATTACAGGTACGCTCATAATCGCCTTTATCCCCGCAAACACGGAAAAAGTCCGAGAAACAATATTTAAGTATAGCCAATCAAAATTTTGTATGTGGTTTTTAAACTCACCAAAATTAGTACGCGGTAATTTTTTCTTTTCAATCTGTTGATTGTTCATAGAGGAAGCTTTGGTTTGATTTTAAAGAAATAAGTGGTAGGACTCACCCGTGCAGAAATTTAGTTAGAGCTATATACTGAGCTACGGGCTTAGTCTTATGGTCTTCCCTGATTAAGGTAGTCCTTGCGTATTAATCCTTTCTGAACTTTAGGACTTCAAATTTTTTTATATTATAGTTGAATCCCTTCGAAGTGCGATTTCAAAATTTCAAGCTGGGTTATTGACTAAATTACCGAGAAAATAAATATTTAAAAAAGAATTCTTACGCACGGGCTCTTATGGGAAACTAATCGATTTCGTACTTCGGAACGAAAATTAACACGTATAAACTGAGCTTTTATACAATATCAAATGTGCTATGGATTTCTTAGAGTGTCACGATTCCGTAGAAAATATAAAAAAGGGACATCGTCGTATTTGGGTGTAATTTTAACGACAAACACATAATCGCCACTCAGAAGTTACGGATAACCGGATGTAGCGGACGATGATAGAAATCAACGCGAGTGTCAATCGGCGCCGTATCAACCTTGGTTTCAGCGAAAAAAAAAGCCAGATACAGTGAAGAGTCGTGGCAAGTGAAATTCCCATAAAAATGAAAATTTCAAGAGAATCGATAAGTGAATAAATCCGATTTCGGTTGCGTCAATAATTCTGGTTACGTTTAATTCGAATCAGCTTGTTAAAGTACAATTAATTACTCGTTTTTGCACGACGTAATTTCTTGCAATTAACTTGTAATAACTCGCTGAAATGTTCGGTGACTACCACTTTTTATGGTCGTATCGGTTACTCTAAGATCTAACGAAAAAGTAGAGCTAGAGAAAACGTTAGGATGTCTGATTGAAAAAAAGTGTTCGTGGGATTTTTCTATTAGGACACTGTAAATAATCTTAAGTGACAACAATCACCGTAAATAATCTTAAGTGACAGTTAAAGACCTTAGCACTTTTCTGCGTAAGAATACTGATATTTTGTGATAATCTTTTTGAGTTCGTTGAACGTGGAATTTTTAAAAAACATTCTGAAATTTATTGTTACCGTGTAGCATATTTTTTTTTATATTTGAACTTCTCTGGTGAACTGAAATAGAATTATGCCAAAGGAGCTTGAGTAGCTCTTTGAGTTGGTGCGATGACGGAAGTTTTAACGTATGCGTTTTATCGAAGTTGAAGTTCAGATAATCGTTGCAAGATTAGTTTACAGATTTAAATATAGCTTTTAATAGTTAATCGGTGTAGGAATATGCATTTATTCAACAGTAGGAATTAACTTTGGGAGCACGTACGTATAATAGGAGCCGAGATGTGCGTACTCCAACATTCAGGTGTCAGATCTCACGGTGCATGTCAAATCGGAATACAGTCGAACGTCTCATAGCTCATCCAATGGTGTTCACTAACGGGACAATATTTGGGGCACCTTTGATTTTTCCCTTAATCTCATGCCTAAACTTCTTTTTATTAGCAGCCAAAAAATGCTCCTCGCGGAACTTCCGCCTGTCAACAAATATTTATTAGTCGGTCATAAGACTCCAAAGCTTTTGTAAAATTTAAAAAAAATTGGTCGTTTTTGCTTATTGCATCTCTTACAGCAATAATAATTTATTTGGTAACTTTCCAAAAATGTCACGAAAGTTCTTCCAGATCCAAAAATATTTAAAAGATTCTATGATTGAAAAAAAAAATTTGTTCTCAATGTCCCCCACCTGAAAAATGTACTTTCTATTCTTATTAGATGAACCTAGTTAACGCTTTACTTGATCAAAAAATTATATGAAATTTTTTGTCTGGTTAGTGCTGTCTTTTTTTTCAATAAAAAGAATAATTGTTAAATGCGAATTCTTGATGAAAGAAGGTAACACGATAGATTTTTGAAAAATATTCACATTATTTTATTACTCTTAGCGTAATCTTGAATTATACGCAAGGAAATTTTTTTTTCTGTAGTCTGTTTTTCAAGTACAGGTTTTAACCTCTATAGCAAAGCTAAAAGGTGCTGAAAAGTTATTTAGCGTGAAAAGAAAATGTTAAAGAAATCATATTACTTTTTAGAAAAAACGATTTTTTTGTGATAAAAAATTTCTTTCGAAATTTCTTATTGGCACTATCAAAAAGAGCAACCGTTAAGACATAATGTTAAGCTGTTTCGAATTATTTTCCACGTTAAGTAACCGAATGAAAAGAGCTCGAAATCAGTTGTAAAAGGAGGCTCTTGTCGGCTTTAATGACTTTAGTGGCTTAAAGATGTAGGAGCGCAACTTCCTGAAAAGTGAGAATTCAGAGAGGGATTTGAACACTTCTCGATGGAATTAAAATCTGGAAAAAATCAAGCATACAAAAGGTGCGGAAAAGCTTAATTTTGAATATTAATTATTGTAAAATGTTATTAACAAATAGGTGAAAAAAAAAAATTGTCCAACAAATTATCCGTCAGCCTAACTTTTTTTCGAATCAAAACGATTCGTTAAATTTCCTGAATACGTATGAATTTTATCAGAATTTTGTCTAATGTTTGAAAATTGCGGTTTTTTCTCTTGTATCAGCTGTATCCACGAATCTATTTGATCAATCGTTTCGAAACTTTTTGGGAGTAATGTAATGGGTGGTTCTGTGAGAAACACATATGAAAAATTCGCGACTTGACATGCATTTTTTAAACAAACAAAATCCAAAAAAAAAATTAAATTTCGATGATTAGAATAAATTTTGAAAAAATTCGTACGTATTCAGAAAAATTGATAGATCATTTTCATTCGAAAAAAAAGTTAGGTTGACGGATAATTTTTTGAACAATTTTTTTTTTCACCTATTTGTTAATAAAATTCTGAAATTATTAATATCCCAAATTAATCACTCCCGCACCTTTTGTATGCTTTATTTTTTTCAGATTTTTCTTCCATCGGGAAGTGTTCGAATTTCTCTCTGAATTCTCACTTTCGAGCGCGTTGAGCACTCCATCGCGCTCCTACATCCTTAAGGGTGTTAAATATGATGATGAGATGGTTATTAAAATTTATGTACAAAGTAAAACTACTTGACGTACAATTCGTGCAGTATTTGGATTTTTCCCGCTTTTGTGAGGCTCGGAAAAAAAATTCAAAGTAATTGTGCCAAAACTCACATGTTATTCAAATGGAAAAATGTTCGTGCTTACATGCACGTTTTTCCGTTGAGATAGAGCTTTCAAATTTTAACCAGATTTAAAAAAATTTATTTCGAACAAAATGAAGGAGCGTCTCGGTCAAAATCGCCCAACATCGATATTAACGACCACCCTAATGGGGCTGATATCCACCCCTTCATTCACCGATGTAAATTACGCGAACGTAAGTCATGACAGCTTCTAGTATAACGCTAAACGCGATTAAAATTCTCGTTATCAACACAAGTGAGAAATATCGAGTTTCATACGTTCGTATAAATTTCCTGTTATTCACTGTGAAATGCAATTAACGTACGTCCGACACTGAACGTAGACGTCATCCTATTTTACCCCGTTTTACCTCGTTCTGTTGGGTCGGTAGTTAACATAAAGAGAAAAAAAGGAAATAGTTCCACGCACGAATGGATGGTTTAATCGTCGACGCGAAGTGAAAAGGGCCGGAATAGAAGGAGAATAAACGAAAAAAAAAGATGCAGTGAAACAGAATCGATTTTCCTGGAACTATAAATAAGGGCAGCCTCCCAACGTTGAACTATAAATGACTATGGTTTCGTTCTATTCTGTCTCCAACGGTAGACAAGGCATTGGAATCAGCGTTGAAAAAAAAAGTATAAAATGTAGGGATAGAGCATACAAAACTACTATAATGGGACAAGTCGAAGTGGGAGGTTGGGCGGTTCTCCTCGATTAATCCGCCGATTTGTCCATTGAGAATCCGAGATTTATCATCGCACTAATGCGCGGTTACGTCCAGTAGAACGTCCTTTTCTAGCAGAGCCCTCAGGGCGCGCTAACCGCGTTCATGCGATTTATGGACATTTCAAAAATTCAATTAGTCGTCGAGAACGACGTGAAAGAATCGGAAAGGACAAGAGTTCTCCGAGATATCTCGATGATCGTAACCTGGACTGACTGTGTGCCTGCGATCTCTCGTTTCGTACCTCTTTTCCCCCCTTTTTTTTTGTAATCCCATTCTCCTATTTCCTTCTGTCTGAGCTTTTCACTGGATTCTACTTTCTACTTCGCCTCTAGTAAAGCCCTTGAGCAGAACCTGGTGAATGACGTACTTGGTTTACTAAAATGAATAATTGATAACGCTGCTTTTTTATGCACATTTCAAATGATACAAAGATTTATGGAGAATTTCATTTCCACTTCCCCCACAAATAAATAAAATGTAGGAATGGTGATCATAGAAATCTTAATGCAAGAAATATTATGACTTGGTGAATGGTGATGTCGAGAAATAATTTTAATAGCAGCAGTGCGATTTTTAATTGCCAAAGACAGATTTCTTTGCAAATTAAATTTCAAATTTCTACGCTGTAAGTGGAGAAAAGTTGTTTTCTACTGAAAATCTAATTAAGAATGTTGATTTTTCTATTCATTTATTGTAGCTAAAGGTAGTAGCTCTCATTTTAAATTACAGTGTTGACATTTATTTATTCATTTCAGGCAAAAATTACCGTAACCCAATCTAAGAAGTTCTCTCCATGATGTAACTTTAACTTTGGCTTAAATATTATCAGGATATGAATTGATGACATCGGCTTTTTAACCTCCAAATGCCTGGTACTGATTCCCTCCGAAGATGGATTTGTTAAAAAAATAATTCAACACACAAATGGGATGTCAAAAATGTGCGCGAAATAATGAATTTTGGATATGTGTTTGGCATAAAACCATCTACTACACTCAAAATCTGTTATATTCTGGGCATTTTTCAAAATGAAAAAAAATCCAAATCAAAATAAAGAAAAAAATCTGAAAAATTTCGTATGCATTCAAATGAATCAACATATAATTTTTATTAGAAAACATGTTAGGTTGACTGATTGTTTGTTGAACAATTCTTCTTTTCACCAATTTGTTAGTAACATTTTGAGATTATTATTATGCAAAATCAATCTTGTCAGCACATGTTATATGCATTTTGTTTTCCGATTTTCATCCCATCGGGAAGTAATAATCGAAATTGTCTCTGAAACTCACTTTTGGCGGGACTGTACGTATCATACATCCTTAAACCTATGTTTTCGATAATTTGGACCATTCTGATTATCCTGACATGAAAATACAGGATTTTTTTTACGAACACACCTGCTTGCCCTATGAGGAAGCAAATAATGATGTTCGAAGGGTTTTTATTTATTCATTTGCAAACGATGCGAGAAACGCCAATTTCAAAATTCGTCCGGACTCCAAATAACGACCCTAATGTATACATATCCTCCAAGTCCTCCATAGAGTCCGTTTGAGTAGGTCACGCTCACGACAAAATGACCACCATTGGATCGTTAAGCAGAACGGATGAGACTTGTAAAGGCTACGAGAGGTAAAAGCGCGATGAGAGTTAAACCGTAAGGGATGAGGACGAGCCACAGGATTCACATGGCGAAGCTTCTGCTGGTAAAGGAATAGAAGCGAAGCAAGGGCGTGGTGGTCGGTCCATCGTGTCCAGCAAGAATTCCTCACGCTGCGTGCCTCCTCCTTTCACTGCTCTTGCGAGCCTATCGTCCCTTTAATAATACACCTCGTTCCTAGTCCATACCAGCCGTTAATCACTCTATGAAATATAATTTAATACCCTGACGTCGTCCCCATACACATATTCCCGTCACGGTGGTCGTATGTACAACCATCGTGGCTAGCAGTAAGGACCACTAAAAATGACATACGGCCAGGAAACACGCGGTGGTCGATCTCACTTACACGTACATAAACGCAATCGATTTGTCGACAAAGTATTATGAAGTGAGCTATTTCCACACGATCCTTTCTCGAGAATTCTCGTCCTTCCGAATTAAAAGAGTACTTCCCGAAAATCCCGAGCCTGTCGGAAAAGGATCGATCACTATACTACCCACATTCTCATGATATACTTATTTATAACTCCTGAGAGTTGCTCACAAATAATAATTTTTTGCAACGGAAAAATATTTATTTGAACCGATAGCGAAAGCTATCAATATACCTTATTTTTTTGCTGTACCTGATTCAATTTGCTATGTTAGATTTACTGACTATTTGATGTGGTAGCTCAGTGAATTTGTCCTGGTAGAAAATAATTTGTTGGGTTATCGTTCAATCATTGATCGTTTTTACAGCAAATACTTATCTGTTGAGACTGCAATTTGGTTGCTAGATGAGCAAAGACATGGCTAGACAGCAAAAACTGTCTACCAAATCATTATTTGCCATTTAACAAATATTATTCTCCGTGATATACATTGAGTGTGAGTTGGAAAAAATCATAATTCAATAAAAAATAACTCAAAATCACCTATCTGTAATTTGACCGCATTTACAAAGCATCCTACCATTACAGTAAATATATCAAAATAAACTATCAGGATAATCATCTATCAGGACCACATCATCTCACTTAAATTCCACCCCCGCTCACATCTACTCAATCATCACGTGCAAACAGAATTTTTGATAGGACATAACAGCACATCTAGCCACCGAACGTGACAACTAATCGTATAAACATGATTATAGCTCCGAGCGTTTGCTCCTTTCATTCCAATGGGTTATTACTCGCGATAAATATCGTAGGGCTTATCCTCAATATATATTTGGATGACTCGCAGTTTTCGTAGGGATTATCGCTAAAGAGCCAGTTACAGTTGAAGTCCGGAGAGGACACCAAAGTCAGGTATAATATTCGCATCATTTATTGCGTATGTGGTGATGGCACGTGTATACATATTGACCTACATCCGCTAATACTCATTGGCACACAGGTCGTGTATTATGACACCCACCATAAATAGAGCCATTACCGATTCCATGGGATGAACGAAACCACTCGATCGGTTTCGGACGTTACCATAAATGTCCCTTCCTTTTCCATATTTCGGCCCTTCTCTCACTCTCTCTTGTGCTCGATCCCTTGTGCGCTTTTCAACACTCTCTTCATGCTAACGCGTTCCTCTTTTCATGATGGTCCCTTCAGTTACATATATATATATGGATTGTCGAAATATCTACACGAACCACTCTTTGGATGAGGGAGGACAGGACATCGAATAGAGAGTATATATATATCTGAGTGGTACAGTCATTGTCCATTTCCAGTGATTGGCGATCTCCGAATCGTACAGAATGAAGGACATGTATGTCAGTGGCGACGATTATCCTTTGCTTTTATGGCCAATCGCTGCGCCGTTGATCCCAACGTCGCACGAGGCTCGAGGGGCTCATGGGATGCGGTAATAAAGATATAAGAGAGGATTTTATGGGGCGATCGAGTGAGTACTTAAGGTCAGGAAGCTGACCCGTAACTCCTTGGCAATGTCGCTTAGTCCTTTAGGCGGACGTGATCCGGACAAGGATGAGAATCAGGCGAATGGCAAGGATTTGAAATCATTTTTGCAATAGGTATGAATGATTTGAATAATGAAGGAGATGTTGTCACCTAAAAAAGTAATTAAAAAAATTCAGTAAATTATGTACGTCTTTTTAAAAATTTGAGAAAAAAAAACTTCATTAAATACATAAAAAGCATTATAGTTCGCAATTTTGTAAAGCCATGCAGTGCAAGAAAATGCTTTGAGGTGAAAAGTAAAACTTTACGTAACTTTCAGATCAAACCGGTGAAGAAATTTGAGTGTTCGATGCCTTATTTTATCTGGCGAAGATAAGTGCATTCTGGATTGAATACAGGAATTTTTATTTCAAGTCTTGCTGACGAGGCTATGATTTAAAATGTGTAAATGAATCTTGCTTAAGCAAAAAATCACTAAACAATTGTTGAAAGCAAATTTATTTTTTACTGCAGCTAGAATCGCCATAGTTAATCCAGAGTGCGTTTCTGGATAGATAAAATAAGACATCGAAGACTAATATTGATTCACCCGTTTAGTCTGAAAGTAACGACGATTGAAAAATTTTACTTTTGATGTCACATATTTTTTGTGCACTGTACGTATTTACAAAGTTGCAGGATTATAATGCTTGTTATGTATTTAATGAACATGCAACATTTTTTCAAAAGAAGAATATCATTTTTAAAAGTTTGTCATCACTTTTTTTTAGGTGATTTGGTCCCCTTAAAATAAGAAATGGAAATGTTCAGACAATTGAAGTAATAGTTGATAACTTTGAGTAATTATGCTTCTACAATTAATTATAATATTCGGTCACAAGCTATAATTATTCAGTTGTGGAAGTATTTCATTTTAATGGTGCCAATTTATGAACAAAACCGCATTTGTATTTTTGCTTATATTCAAACACGAAATGATTTTATTTAGCTTGAATTGTGTGTGCTGAAAACTTTTAATGGCCCAAATGAATTCTTTGCAGGAACTTGCTAATTTCTGTGCAATTGCTCTAATTCTCTCGGAACTTTAACGGCCGGATGAAAAGTTTCTCCACAAATAGAATAATATACATGACATTTGGTACAAAGTGTACTTCAAGGCGCAGAACATTTTGTATTATTTTAATCCATTTTCTTTTGGGTGTCAGGACAACCAGCTTGAAAGTTACGCGTAGACCTAAAATGTCAATGGATGTTTGTTATTAAGCTCTGCCAAAATCAATGAAAGCGTTCGTATGTTCATTTGATTGAACTTCTGATTTTTTTATATCTTTATTTGCGCTATTTCTCAAATGAGCCGCAAATAAATCCATTTTTTGGAAACGCATTAGTTCGAGTGAAAAATCATTGGCCAATATACAAATTCAGAGAACAGAAGACTTGTCAGTTAAAATGGCGATCAATCAAGTGTAATGATAAAAAGAGTGTATAAAGACATTATAGTATGGTTACTTTAATTTTTCCCTTTGAACACAGTACTTTGAAGGCGTAAACGCGTGAAAAATCGAAAATCGTTACAAAAAAGGGATAAATGGAAAGCTTTTGGAGGAACGCATTAGTTCGAGTGAAAAATCTCGTGGCCTAGTACCAACATAAAGCACAAAAGACTTGCAACTGAGAAATGGACATTAAAGTAGTACAATTATAAAAAGGGCGTGTGAGGAAATTGTGATATTGTTATTTTCATGCAGCATGTTGGTAAAGGTTGTAATAAAGATATATCTCTTGGCCTAGTACCAACATAAAGCACAAAAGACTTGCAACTGAGAAATGGATATTAAAGAAGTACAATTATAAAAAGGGCGTGTGAGGAAATTGTGATATTGTTATTTTCATGCAGCATGTTGGTAAGGGTTGTAATAAAGATATACATTTTTCTTTGGTTTTCTGAACGTTGTGCCAGTATTCCGAGTAATTTCTCGTAAATGTAAGTTTGAAGACCACGCGCTGCCACGGAGATGCTTTGGTGGCTCTCATCCCTCTTCAACATCTTGTATTACATCGCTGTAGCGGCTTGTTCTTTTATCTTATCGTTCACAACCTCGTTCGCCTGGTAATGGCGACTCTGAAAAATTACACTGGCGTATTATTTCTTCGATATTACCAGCAGACTGCTTTTGACTACAGATATAGTCAGGCTGAGTTGAACCCAATGTCACATTTTAGCTTACTAGAAAAAAAACGGAGACGACAGCGAAATATGCCGGGATATTGAATTTTTGCATACATATAAATATTTCTTGAAATTTTTTTTTTAAATCTGAAAAAATTGTGAAAAATCTTTAAAGAAAAATAACTTATTTTTTGAGCCATATGCGAAGATCGAGATTTCATAACTGTCAAAGACTATTTTGAAAAACAATTTTTGTAACACGTGCATGAAGAGGGGCGCTTTTCATGGCAGTTTTGCGGGGCGAAAGTGGCTAGTTTCATGGCAGTGTTAAAACAAAAGATTAGCGCGGCGCTGTTCGCATTTTTTTCACTTTCATCCCCAGAGAAGGGGATGAAAGTTGGTAACCTCACTCTTCGCTTCTCGTCCCTCAAAACTACCATTCAAAGCATCACTTTCCATGCACTTGTTACAAAAAGTGTAGTGTGCAACGTGGGCTGAATTTAGCGATTGCGGCTCGTGTGATTGCAGCCCTCGCTTCGTTCGGCAGCAAACCTCACACTCGTCCCAATCGCAAACTTTCGGCCCGTGTTGCACAATATACTATTGAAAAATAGAATAAAGATAAGAATGCATTTTTGGGATAAGAATGAACAAAAAAGTTCCTTATAATATAAATCGAAAAAGAGATATTATCAAAATGGCGAGATAATGAGTATATTGAGATAATATCAAGGGCATTCCATGACATCTGGATCAGGATTTGACGATGATGTCTCAAATAAACTCTGTAATTTTTTATACGATAGTATGTGTGGAAAAACGCGGTCTACATTTTTTAAAACATTTTTTAACACATTTCACCCAAGGTATAATTTTTTTTTGATTGTTCGAAAACCTCATTTTTTTACTTGAAAATATGCGAAAAATTCTTATATATTATATATTATAACGACATTTTTTTAGTTCTTTTTTTATTTAGTTTTATTTATATCCGCTTCAACATCATTTTTTAGTTCTATTTGGAGTTGGAGCTTTTATATGATTCAGGGGCAAAAATAGAGAAAGAAAAAAAAATCTGAATAACTAACAAATTATTGGGATTCGTTTTTTACAGAAAAATTAGCAATAAATATTTTTATAACGTGTTTTTTATTTATCATCAGTCTCAAAGTTTTCTTTGAGAAGAGAATTATGTTTGTGACGAGAAAAATATTCGCGCTTCGCTCTGAGAATTCAATCACAGCAAATGGAAGTCCGAATCAATTTTCTGAAGTAGCTGCTGATAGACATTTGCTGTAACGAAAATTGTGTCGTTATGCTTGAAAGCATACTAATAATTAAAAAGCGTTACGAGCGTCCCAAGCACTGCACAACTTCTATAGTTTAATGGGTTTCTTAAAGGAGAAATAATTGCCATTAGTGATATATAATATTCTCATTGCAGCAAAAATATATTAATATTTTTAACATAATTTTTTATCTATTTCCGAAAGGATCTAATAACATGTTGCATTGAATAATAAATCAGTAAACAAATATCAATATTGCCTCTAATTAAAATTTCAAAGGACCGCAAACCGACTTCCACCAATTCCAAAAGAATGCTTAAACGACAAGATTAGAGTCATCAGAACACTAGAATACACCAAATTCATCGACATATACAATAAACTCTGATTTAAAATTTCTGCACCATAGCATGTATAAACTTATGACTGATATGTAAAACATGTATTTATTCCCATGATTAATTTCGATAGTCGCTAATGACTTCTGATGTTGAAGCGACTATAAATTAAACTAAAAAAAAAAAATATCAATATATTTGCCACTCGAAATATACATTTTAAAAAATTGTAAGTTTTTTCGAATCACTTTACTACTGTATCGTAAACATATTAGTTTCGCTGTTTGTAATTCGAGATGATCCTTCACATCTTAAGTATATTTATCCCTGAGAATAGTGACGGCAGCGGGAGAGACAGGTATAAAGCTAGAGGAGACTATGGCAGAACAGAGTAAAGGGCATGCGAAGCAGCGAGCGGCTCAACTTGCTGCGGAGGCACGAGCGAGAGTTGCACCCCATAAATTATATCGGCAGGAGGGCGTGCCACGTCTCTGGGTCGAGCACGTGACTACTGCGAGAAACGATGAGTCCCTCGCTCTTCATCTCCCATTCTCTTGGCCGTCTGGAATTTCGAATTACCGCAGACCAGAGAGAAGACGGAGATGCTCTGGACCACTGCGGCTTGACACCCCCACGACAACTTGGGGCCAACTTCCAACTTAATATTCCAACTTATGAAAAAAAAGAGGCGAAAAAGGTGGATACGATATCTTACAGTTAGCAGAGCTATTACATCTATATCGTAAAGAGACACACAAGAAAAACCTGACGTTTTTAGGCATTATATTTCGATGAATTTTGAGGCATCTTCTCAATTCACAATTTTCAAAAATCGATTCTTTGATCATCATTGATCAAATCAGGAGTCTAACCATGTTTCGTGTGCACTGAGAGAAAAGATTTCATTGACGACAAAGAAATGAATGGGTTGATTTCGTTTTGATTGATTTCAACGAAATATTTCTTTGATTGTAATGAAATAGTGTGTAACTGTAGTTTGACGATAAACTTACCAGGTAACGAGAAATCCGGATGCGAACTTGGTGGACCCAAAATAACGTAGTTTTCCCTCTAGGACCGATATTTCGCGGGAAAAACGCGAAATACTATTTTGCATCATTCTTCGGATTTTGCCTATGGTCTATAGTATGTATTTTTGGCCGCTGAACAAGAATATAACATTATGTTAGTGATAGGATCAGCAGAATTGATCAAAAACGGCAAAAAACCGCGTGCGAGAATTTTTATTTTTATCGTTCTTTGATAAACTCAATAATTCTGCGATATCTTTCTGAAAAATCATTATTTTGAGATGTGCCGGCCGTTTTCGATGCACTGTGCTTCGCTGATTATATTCGTAATCAGCTCAACAAGTAACGAGAAATACGCATAAAATTTGGTGATCCCGAAATAACGTTTTCTTCGCTCTAGGACGAATATTTTCCGGAAAAAGGCGAAAAACTATTCCGCATTATTCCTTGGACTCGGAATTTTTCTATTCACTCATTTTTTGTTGCCGAAAACGGTGAAAAATCAGGTTTTTTTAGTTTTGCGGAAAATGTCTGCTATTTTTTTATATTCGCATATATAAAAAATCGTGACCTATGCGTTATAACGATTGACATACTGAATCTTAGACCGCTTAATTTTTTTCGTACTGACGATCCATCTCCGAGATTCTTTCAACAGCGCTGACCTACGATTTTTGTAAGACATTTTTGAACTACTATTTTCGTGTATAAATAATGACTAAGAGAAAGAATATTTTTTCTAGATGTATTTTGAAATTGTATTATTGAGATTAATATATATTTTTAAAAATCATGAAAATATCGTTTTTTATCGTCTAAAGTAAAGACGTCTCAATAAAAAATGGTAATCAGGTCAACGGATAAGTAAATGAGAGAAAAGTGTGAATGTTAATTGTGCAAATTAATGTAAAGTAATATTGCAAATATTAGTATAATGTTTTTCGTTTGTGGAGAGTCTCCACTTGAAAATTGTATTTTTGTCTAATGAGTACTTATCGAAGTTTCGGACACAGTGAGAATTTTAATTTAGTGCCTGAAAAATTAATATTTACATTGCGTCTAATGATTCTGTAAATCTTAAGTTTCTAAAAAAATTTTTTAATTTAGGTCAGCCTCTCGAACGCCCGAAATATCCCTCTATCTCTTTATTGATTCTCGAATTTTTCTAGCTTCGTTTGATTTTGAATGATAACTAATGAAGTTTGATTTTGAATGATAACTAATGACAAGCTGTTTTTTCAAATTTAATATATGACACGAAACGGTGATGCAGAATCAGTAAAATTAATTCCTTGTGTTTGCGTTTTAAGCTAGAAGTCTATTAATTCATATTTTTGTTCATTTATTCCTTGTCAAAATTTCCTTGAATAATCTGAAAGTGTTCTCAAAATTTTCTTGAATTTTCCTCGAACTTTTTATTGGACCGCATAAGCAAGCTCGATGGTGTTTAAAGCTGAGCATACGAAATACTTTTAGAAAATATAGTCCCCTGTGGTGGAGTAGGATTTATTTCTACTAGGAATTCAACAACTAATCAGGAGTGCTGTCCATTCCATAGACTATGGATAATAGAGTGGAGTCATGCCGTCTGTCAAATGTGGACGATATACTTGCTCGACAACACCACCAAAGTCTCTTGATGGTGAACACCAGGTGGCCGAGCTGACAACGTGCACTCATTTACATTCTATACTCGACAGCGTCCAGCTGATGTTCTGTATGGTAATTTTTTAATGCATCGATAACGCCCACTGATGATGGTGAGTGGAATCTGGAAAACGTCTGAACGTGCGAAAGTCGTAGAGCATGAAAAACAGAATGGACATGAGTTTCTGAAGTAAACAACAAAAAAGGGCGTACAAAAAAATGGTGATCAAATAAAAGATCAAAAAAAGTATTTTTCCTAAAGTTTTGACGCAGATCAACATGATAATTCGTAATAAACAACAACAAAAAGGGCGGATAAAAAATAGTAAAGAATAGTGACCAAATAAAATATTTAAAAAAGTATTTTTCCTAAAGTTTTTACGGAGATCAACATGATAATTTGTAATAAACAACAACAAAAAAGGCGGGTGAACAATGGTGACGAAATACGATGAAAAAAAAGTTCACTGAATTTGAATGCAAATGAACATACTAATCTAAAGTAACCAAAAAAAAGGGCTGATAGAAAAATGATAACCAGATAGAAGATAAAACGACGTTTTTTTTCTCGAAAGTTCAATGCAAACGAATATGAGGGTCTAAAGTGACCAATAAAAAAAGGCAAATATATAACTGGTGGTCAAAAGCAGAGATAGAAGATGGAAGAAAGTACAACCTTTAAAAGTTCAATGCAAATGAACATGAAGATCTCGAGTACCCAATAAAAGAGGGCAGATGCAAAACTGTTGGCAAAATAGAAGGTGGAAAAAGTACGACTCCTGAAAGTTCAAGGCAAATGTCGGTCATTAGAATCTGAAATAAATATCCAAAGAGGGTGAACAAGAAACTGATGACCTAGCAGAGGGAAAAAATAAAAAAGTACTCTTCTTAAAGTAATATGAGGCATATTTCTGTATAACGCGAATAAACTTCAGGGAGTAAAAAAAGATTTTACATTACAGTTAAAATATGACTTGTCACAAAAATTCATATCTTGAACATTGAATTTTATTAGAATGTGTCGAGATCACATAGTTAACTAGATCCTTATAGTATATTTTTCATTCGATCCTATGCAATGCACATTGAATGAGAAGCAGAGTAAACTATAAGAACAGAGGGATGATGAATGCATTGAAGGGGAGCATAAAGCCTGTTAAAACTCATATAGCATGTCAGACGAACAGAGGGGAGTGATAGAGCGTGATAAATGACTCTCGAGAGTACCAAAAGATTCTTCCTCTCGTCGTTCGTGAAATTAGATTCGTATAGAGCTTCACTACACTTTTATTACATATATCAAATTATCGGGCATTGAGCTTTGAGGTGCATGGATCTGCACACTGTAAAACCTGGCTTGCTGTCCAATCTCCATCATGGGAGAATACATTTCTTCAATTATTATAAATTTTTTATTGAACAAAGATAAATGATACAACTTTGCACATTCAGTTCTTATTTATCATTTTCTGAAACGCCAGCTTATGAGGTAATATTTTTCAAAAGCATCAGCGTTACATCACTTCGCAATGCCAGCGTGCAAAAACACAAAAATTTAGTGCCTAACGGCAGAGGATATTTTGAAAATGTGTTTTAATGATATTTATCTTTTAAAGGGTAAGAGTAACTAAATAGGACTGAAAAGTAAAGCTCAAGTGGAAAGGAAGTATTTTTGGTATCTACAATTTTACATTTCCCAAAATAGTAAGTTGGTAGAATTGACTAAAATTCTAAATGAATTAATAAACTATGAAAAAAAAGCTGGACAAAAAAATCTCCTGCTGAAATAGTTATTAATTTCGCGTTATTTCCTAGCCGAGAGGAAAGCTTTGTTGCCAACAAAACTTTCTGAAAATAAAACAAAAATGAAAGAAGTCGTTTGGTTTCCTCTTCTTTTTAAATGTAACCCAACTTCAAGTTAGTTTCTTTTAGATTGATTTACTATACATTAAAGATTAAATATAATCAATGGAGTGTGTGTAAAAAAACTTTCTTTTACTTGCCACATCAAAAATTATAGTCTGGATCATAATATGGGTTCTTGTTAAACGAAAGCTTCGTGAGATTTTTTTAGAGGCGGTTCAACGACCTTTTGTATTTATCTTTTCATAAACACGTAGAAAATCAGGTCTTCTGCTTGGACCGATATTATTATTTATGTACTTGATAGACGGTGCTATGTTTCATAATAGTTCGAAGGATTAACTTCAATTTCGTATGTTACAAAACACTTTAGGCCACAAAGTTCCCGAGATATTTAATTCTGTGTAAACAGATGTTTTTTTTGCTTTTCCAAAAAATGGTTGCATAAGTCGAATTGCCTTCTTCTTCGGTACGAATACAGTGGAAATTTGTATAAAATTGACCAAGGACACGTGAAAACTATCCTTCATACTCCACGTACATACATATGATATATATGATGTAGCCTGATAAAAATCATAATGTAGCCTGATTTTTTAATATTATTTTTATCATCATTGTATGACAATAAAATGGCTTAGTAAAATAATTAATAGAATTTTTTCACTACTACAAACGATCGAAAATTTCGCTTCATGCCATAATGTCGAGCCGCGAATGATGACAACACCGTTTAAAGTTTTCTAAGAGGTAGCCTGAAGAATTTACTCTCCTACTTGATTTATAACAAATTGCTGCAAAGATATAATCCGGGGTCGATAAATCCATACGGTGTAGCCTGTTATCAGACTCAATGTTATGGCATCAACTGGGATTTTTAGACATATGTAGTAGAAAAAAAAAAAAATTTGTCATCTTAATAGGTATGTAATTGTTAAATAGTAACAAAAAGCATAATAATCACAAATAAAGTCTAGTTGCATAATGAACAGTTTTGCTACGTCCTTGAAAAATGTTATACAATTTTTTACAGTGTTCCTAACAAGAACGATCATAATTTATCTCAGGTAACAATTTTTTGAACAATGAAAAAAATATCTGTTTACGCAGAAGTTAATATCTACGGAACTATGCGACCTAAAATATTTTACGATGTACAGAAATAAAGTTAATCGTTCCAGCTATTAAATGCTATGATATATAGCACCGTCCATCGTGTACAAAAATAATAATATCACCCCGAACAGTAGACTTGATTTTCTAAATGTTATTCAAATGAGAAATGCAAAAGGCCGTTGCGCCACCGTGAAAAAAGTCCCACGAATCTTTCTTGTCACACTGAGAAAAAACATTGTTAGAACCAACAAAACGTACGCTTGCGGGCGGCGAAATAAATCTTTGTTTAATCGAAACAAATATTCAATTGATCGAAGCGGCTGGTGATACTATTAATAGATGGTTCGATCAACACTGCAAAATATTTAGTCCAATCGACAAAATATGCTTTTCGCCGCCCGCAAACGCACGTTTTGTTGATTTTAACGATTTTTTTTTCTCAGTGCACGAGGTTCAATATTAGTACCCAAACTATAGTTTTTTTTATGTGGCAAGTGAAAATTTTTTTTTTCATTAGGCACACCATAACAATTAAGTTCGATAGAAAAAATAAATTACAACATAATGGAACAATTATTGACGTAAATATGTATAATTATTTTGTCCCCGAGTTTCAGAATTTCATTTCTTTCAAGTAAATGATGGAATTACATAATCAATTAATCACATTTCGACCGGAAGATTGTATCATATGGAGTATTTATTTCATTTTTAGATATATAATTGAATCACTGTAGCGTCACTCTGTCTCTTCCCTCGCAATATTATTGACCGCGTGGCATTCATTTGTCATTAATCTCTGTCTTTCTCATTCTACAAGCGACTAGCTCCCTCGATGGCGGTAAAGATACTTCGCAATCATTAGATAATGATAGGATGTCCTATTCGTTTCCATTCGGTTACAATCCCGTCTCTCCCTTGATGCCTGCGCGCTCAAACGAATGGGCGAGCGGAGAGCCGAGTCATCATGTCGTAACGGCATCGGCACACTTAGCGTTCCCGCGATATCCCGCGTGCAGCATACACAGCTCCAGCTAAACAGCTTCCGTACGAATAAACGTAGTGAATCCATACCATCAGCAGAGGACGCTGATAGCTTCAGCACACTGGCCTCAATCGACAGAAGCACGTTGGCTCCGGTGGCTGATATTTCCATTGTCGATGATATTGTATCGATTCCAATTGGATTACCTTCGACAAAACGCAATCGGTAATGAGATATCTTTCGATGGGCTAATAGAGACAGAACTAAAATCTAACTGGAATTACATTTGGACCCGAAAAATCGACTCGTTCGTTTTTATTGAAATCTCAGCTTTACATGTACTGGCATCAACGCGCTCGCTTCGCTCGTATTCTTTTCATTTGTAATTTCTTGTTACTGAACATAAGCAAGTTTATATAATTCGTGATTCGACGTGACTTTATTTCCGCTTCAGTGCTTCGATATAATCGACTTTTGATGTGCCATGTCTTTTTTACGAAAATAAAAATGTATTCCATCCCACAACAGCGAAAAATTCGGCCATTTGAAAATGCGCGCGCTACGTTACGATGCGTAATCATAACAGTCCGAAGTTGGCTTAACATTGAAACTGTCGACGACCAATCAGAATGTTTGAAAACCGGTTTCAGTTTCCGATGTGTTGATTTTCGATGCACCATGTATTTTTTTAGAAGGGAAACTTCGCTCTTTTCAGTATCTGATACGATGATTGTTAAAGCTTGTACGAAAATTTTGCGGGCTTCGTGTATAATGGAAAATAGTATTTGGCGGAAATATTTATGCGGCAAGTGTCTAAGAGAAGAACTTAGCCCTTTCCAATTTCTGATACGATGGTTGTTATAGCTCCTACGGAAATTTTACGGGCTTCATGTACCTATAATGGAAAATAGTATTTGTCGGAATTAGTTATGCGGCAAGTGTCTAAAGTTATTGTACTTGCGACATGTGAAACCTACCATTCGTGGGGTATGGTAAAATATAAGGAGTGGGAGGGGGATTTTATTAAGGATAAAAATGTTAACGCGGAATTGCAGTATTGGTGACAAGCCATTACTAATAAGATTTCATTCGATGGGCTAATATGAACACAACTAAATTCTAACTGAAATTACATTTAGACGCGGAAAATCGACTTGTTCGGTTTTATGGAAATGTCAGTTCATGTGTAACCTTAGCCCTTTCAAGTTCTGATACTATGATTGTTAAAGCTCGTACGGAAATTTTACGGGCTTTATGTATTAATGGAAAATAGTATTTGCCGGAATTAGTTATGCGGCAAGTGTCTAAAGTTATTGTACTAGCGACATGTGAAACCTACCATTCGTGGGGTATGGTAAAATATAAGGACTTTATTAAGCATAAAAATGTTAACGCGGAATCGCAGTATTGGTGACAAGCCATTAGTAATAAGATTTCATTCGATGGGCTAATATGAACACAACTAAAACCTAACTGAAATTACATTTAGACGCCGAAAATCGACTCGTTCGGTTTTATGGAAATGTCAGCTTGATGTGTAACCTCAGCCCTTTCAATTTCTGATACTATGATTATTAAAGCTCATACGAAAATTCCCGGGCATCATGTATTAATGGAAAATAGTATTTGCCGGAAAACCTGTGCGGTGGTCTCGTGGTTAGAGTACCAACCTTTAGACCAGAACATCGGTAGGTCGCGGGTTTGATTTCCGGGGCCGTCGAAAACGGTAATTAGTAATAAATGTATGATGATGATAGATTTGTTCCGTTCCAGTTCCGAGGTAGACCCGTGAGGGTTTTTACCTAGTTTTCATAGAAATCTCAGCTTCATGTGCAACTTCAGACCTCTCTGACTTCTGATACTGTAATAAGATCTTGAAGGAAAATTTCTGGGGCTTCTTGTATGATATCAAATGGTATTTGCTTAAATTATTCGTGAGTTATATTGCGACAAGTGGAAACTACATTCATGCGGTGTGATATAATATACGTATTTGAGGTGTTATTTTTAAGGATCAAAAAAATTTCGGCGTGGTATTGGAATATTAGTGAAGCAATGAAGAAATAAAATGTGATAGCGCGCATTAATTACCGGAAATATTATGAGGTAGGTGAGTATTGGAACACATTTGGAAAGACATATACACAATTTGGCATATATCCAATCCCCTGCTACCAACATTAATATATTCTGCAATTATTCATGACTTTCATTAATAATTGCGGTCGTGTTACAACAGATGCTTTGAATCGTGCTAGAGAAATTATTTCACCGAATAAAAATACAATCCAGTTCAAATGTTATCTATGTCATAAATTTAGTCACTGAGCCGTCGATTGCTGGTCTCAGTCGGAACGAAATTCTTAGTATGAGGCACATGCAAAAAAATATCGAACGATCACCCAGCGCTTATCAAGTAACTGATTAATTTCAGTAAGTGTCAGACAACTTTTCAGCGTACTTGAAGACTACATCTTATTTGCATATATTCAAAGTGTTACTTGTTGGTGGCCTACTTATTTTCAAACATATTTTAAGTTACGCTCAGCTCCTTTATAATTTGAGAAATTGTACCATTTTCAAATCAATTAAAAAATGAAAAGACTCATAGAATGTTTCTGAAAAAAAAAAAAATAATAATGTTGAACCTATCGATACAAAATAAAAGAACAGAAGCATCGTTTACGTTAACTGATTTTGGATGATGGAGAAAGGAAATAGGGAGACCGAGGATTACCGGATTCAGAAACCTCCACCGATCGAGGAAACCGATACCGTCTTGATCAGAAGATCTAAAAGTTTGCTGCTGTTGCTGCTTCTGTTGATCCACTCCTTTATCTTCTCCCTCGAATTAATCAGCGTGTACCGGGTGTAGTCTCTCACCCGACACTCAAGTGTAGCGTTGTCATCGTCTTCCTCTTAGTCCACTCCGTCCAGCAGTTTCAGCCGGCGGGAATTCGACACCCCGGGCGCCCGGAGATATCGCGGATATTGTGTTACTGTATTTCATTACCGGACGACGAACCGGACGCGAGCACCGCCAGCAGAAGCTCACTCTTCTTCGGTACATAGATACTACCGTGTTTTGTATTATCTTGTCGTGCTGTTCGGCGCCTCTTCTCTCTTCCTGCTTCTTTTGTCACAGTATGTCGTTTCACCTGAGAAATCACGAGAGAGGCTTTTGTGCTATTTACTCGCATTACTTCGGATTGAATGACAGAACTTATGGCACACGAAGAGACAAGATAATCTCAAGATTGGTAAGTGAAAACTACAGTTCTTTTAGTCAGAGTTAAAGAGTCGTTGGAGTAGATTTTGTTTCTGATTCAATCGATGGATAGAAAATTCTGGAATTCTAAATTTATAATTTAGAGTTAGGGTCCTGTGAATTTTCAAGCACATATTTCGGATCAGAGAGCTTCTAAATACACATTTTTATTCATTGATCCTATAATTTGTTTAATTGTAAACGTAAACTAAGTGTGAGCGAAGTGTTTTAACCTTCGAACCATAAATTGCTTAAAACACATAACGATCGCTACTTTCATCGTTACTCGTTATTTGCTACATAAGATTTTTACAATTTTTTTATATGAAATTCATTGCGTAAAATGCGATTGAAAATATTTATGTAAAGTTGAAATATTAACCATGTTAACTGAACGTCCAATAATAAACATATTATAAGATAAATAGTAAAAAATTTGTAACAAAAAGTAATGAATGCTGGACATCTCCGGTTTAGATATTGAAGACGTGAAATCGAAACAAACAAAAAATATATATTTTTAGCAACCAAAGTTGATCATAAAACCAGTTTTCCTTTGGAATAAACAGTAGCAAAAACACTGGATCACTATTCTATAAAGTTGGTACCAAGCGGAAATGTTCATGTGAAACCATTTTATCCATGCTGTGATTGGTCATGGCCAGATACTATCGGAAACGAGGCTAAGTTCAGGTCATACAAGTTCGACCAATTTTTTTCAAGGTTTATAAGATGAAAACATCAGGCACTGCTGTGCCGCGTAATCCCACTCCGCTCTTAAAAATCACATGGCACATCGAATGTTAAAATATATCGAAATACTGTCAAACTAATAAATAAGCCTTCTGATTGGCCAGTGATGGTGATGTCACAGAGCTAACTTCATTCCTATGCAACGATTGTCACTAGTACCGTAGTTACGTATCGCGCGCAGTGCATGTATTTGTTATTCAGATAGACAAACCTAACCTAAAAGCGGAGTTGAAACGAGCATAAACGACTCAAATTCAATAACAACGAAAGTCGGATGAAAGGAACTCACACGAGCTAGCTTGGGTTTCATATACCTACGACATCCACATTGGCAAATTATCAACTTTTCACTATCCATTCATTTTATTTTCTTTCTTTTAGTTTACGAAAACAATAAAAATCAAAGCTAATTCGAAAAAGTCGTAATATTGTCTGGATTTCGACTACGAGGACGTTGGTGAAATCTTCCCTAATTCTCCCCTTATTGCGGAGTTTACATCTGTAGAAGGGTTGCCATGCATGCGTCAGACGTACGTGTGCAGCAGATACATAACTCTAATTTTCAAACAAGATTCATGAAGTTTCGTAGAAACGAGCATGTGAAAAGTGACTTCGAGTATGTCAAAAGTTTTCACTGCCATGAAAGCTTGGTATCCCCATCTCGAAATTAAATTACGTGAGAAATGTGTAATTCGCAACCGTCGTGGCCTCTATAATTTAAAATGTAATTATAATTAAATTTGATTCTCTCTTCAATGGGCTTGAAGTGAAAACGCATGGTCGGTGGAAATTAAATAGACATTTTCGGGAACCAGTTATAATAATATAAGGATATTATAATAGCATAGCGGAAAATATTGTGCGACAAAATTTTCACGACAATACATCCTTACTAAAAATATCTTGTGCTTAAATATTTTGAAAATTTGTAGAATCCGCGCCAAAATATCCCATGTACGATAATACATCCTTTCCAAAAATATCCTGTGCTAAAATATCCTGACAAATCTTAAATATTGCGACAAAATGTCCAATGACGATTCATATTTTGCTAAGATATTTCCGTCTTCCCTTCTTTCTCCTTTTACTCTTTATTCTCTCTTCCTCGCTTTTTACTTCTCTGCCTTTCGACAAAATTTCTGAAAATTAGTCAATATTTAAATATTTTGTTTGCCTGTTTATTATAATAAATTGCTTTAATTGTTTATACGAACAGATTTTGTAGAACGGAGAAAAATAAACAATATTCGAACAATGTTATCAATATTTAACTTTTCGACGATTGATGGGAATAACACTCATTGGAAAATGATGAATAAATGATTTTATTGCGAGTGCGAGTGTGAGTGTGAATGCGAGTGTAAATGTTTCTTTGTAAGCGCGAATATTTTATGCCGGTACAATGAATATATCCCACAAACGGAGTCGTCGAGTAAAGCCCCGGTATTGAGTTCAGGGTGTGGAGCTTCCCGATCACAAAGATGGAAGCGGCATGACTGTAAAAAAAATAATTGACCACTAAAAATATTAGATTTGGCGGATATTTTGGTGTGGATTGATTTTGCTTTTTAGTGGATCTTTTGGACAGTATATTTTTGTGATTGTTGCGGATATTTTTGCCGGGGATGTTTATGTTTTTATCGGTTGGGCGTCAAAATAGCAAATGACCAAAATGACGAACGGTGAAAATAATGAATTTCAAAATAATAAATATCTAAACCTAGAATAGCTGACATTATGACATTTGCTATTTCAGCCATTCGCTATTTTGATCTTTAGTTTAGTCAAACTAATCAATGATCAAAATAGCGAATGGCTGAAATAGCGAATGTCATATTGGTAGCCATTCTAGATTCAGACGTTAATTATTTCGAACCATATTAGCCATTCGTTATTTTGGTCATTTGCTATTTTCATCTCCACCTCTTTCATCGAGATATTTAGTCGCGGGATGTTATCTTTCGGGTGTTTTGTCGTAGAATAAAAATATTCAGTCTTTGTTCCGAAACTTCTCTGTGCTTTAATTTTCTAAACTGATGGCAATCGAGCTTGAGATCCACAAAGGTTCATTGGAGACCGGAAAACTACGAGATCGAATTGTAAAACTTTTGGATGGGAATGAATGCATCTGCTGCATTGGTAGATGAGAATGCGTCTGCATGCGCGTGTGTATGCTTTTTTCAGATCCAATTGCTAGTATTTTCTCGTCCCGTTTTAAACGTATTGATTTATTATATTCGTATTATTATTATTATTATGGTTATTTATAAAAGTTATTCGTGCAGGTGGCGTCTGTGATTGTACAAGTCGAAAGCATACCCCCCGTCTGCTATATATATAACCTATCTATTATGTAAGTGAACTATGCAACGCTCACTCATTCAATGTGCTGTCGATCCTTACTTCCGCTGTGTCCTTGCTTTTCGCGATATCAACTTCAGGTCGTCAACGTTATTGTCACTGTCCGCATAGACTAGAATCAATATTTTGCGAGAAAAACACGAAAAACTATTTCGCATCATTTCTTCGACTCGACTTTTAGTCTATTCTATGTATTTTCGACCACTGAAAATGAATATAACATTATTTCAGCGATAGAACTAAAAACAGATCTGAAAATCGCAAGAAACCGCCTTTGTTATTGACTCGTTACTCAATCGTACTGAGTCCTCTCGCATGCTCTAACCCCAAAAACACCAACACCAATAAATTACAAGTATTATGCTCCAGCCTGCTTGGACAATCCACAAGTGGGGTGAGCTGTCTACCACTCGGGCAATCCACAAGTATTATTTTCCCCAGCCTGCTTGGACAATTTACAAGCGAGAGGCTGTCTACAACTCGGACAATCTACGACTATCATTCCGTACGTCCGTCTCACTCGACCGTGCGCAAGCGCCTGCCCGTCTCACTCGACCGTGCGCAAGCGACTGCCCGTCTTACTCGACCGTGCGCAAGCGACTGCCCGTCTCACTCGACTGTGCGCGAGCGACTGTTTGTCTCACTCGACTGTTCGCGAGCGACTGCTTGTCTCACTCGACTGTGCGCGAGCGACTGCCCGTATCACTCTCGCGCTGTGACATGACTTGCTTCTTTCCCCTCTTCGCCGTCTTCCTCACTCGCTCAGTATTCAAACTGAGTCGAATGTCCACGACGGAGGCACCCACCTAGTACGGTGGATCTGCGACAGCCTCCATCAATCTATTTTCTAATTGTTTTCCAATTAACTCACGATTTCTGCGATATTTTTCCGAGAAATCATAATTTTGACATGTCCATGGATTTTCCCGAAGCATTTTTCTCTGTTGATTACGAACAGGTCCATAGTTAAATTTTTTTCTCTTATCCTATATTTATAGTCGCATTAAAAGAATGATTTTTAGCGACTGTGCGATGGAAATCGTATTAAATTACACATTTTTGCTTTAGTACTTAAACAGAAGTGGTTATATAAGTTCATATATGTTAATCATTTCACTAAATCGTAATGATTTCTTGGTGTTTGTCTTATCTGCGAAACACTCTTTCAGCTAATTTGGTAGTCATAGAGATGCTCGGGTGGCTCGGTGTCGTCCATCGTTTAATGGTAAACCCAACAGCAGCCAAGTAATCCTCATGAGAAGTTGGTGATCACGAAAATACGTCCGATTCGCTCTAAGATCAATACTTCGCGAGAAAAACACGAAAAACTATTCCGCATCATTTCTTCGACAGGACTCTTAGTCTATTCTATGTATTTTCGACCACTGAAACTGAATATAACATTATTTTAGCAATCGGACCAAAAGCAGATCGGAAAACCGCAAGAAATCGCCTCGATAAATCTATTTTTTAATTGTTTTTTAATTAACTCACGACTTCTGCGATATCAATCCGGGAAATAATAATTTTGACATGTGCCTGTATCCTCCCGAAGCATTTTTCTCCGCTGATTACGAATATGACCATAGATTAATGATAAACCCAATAGGAGCCGAGTAATTCTCATGGGAATTTGGTGATCACGAATATACGTCCGTTTCGCTCTAGGATCAATATTTCGCGAGAAAAACACGAAAAACTATTTTGTATCATTTCTTGATCCCATTCTTAGTCTATTCTATTTTATTCTATTTTCGACCACTGAAAATAAATATAACATTCTTTCAGCTATAGGATGAAAAGCAATCCGCCTCCATAAATCTATTTTTCAATCGTTTTCCAATTGAGTAACAACGTGAGTAACTTTCATGCGGAAAGTTTTCATTGCAAACAAAACTGCAATTAGAAAAGTTATTCCTTCTTTCTTTAATGAAAAATCCGTTTGAAATTATTCGAATTTTGGCGCGTTATTATGTTTGCCATGTAGGTCACTTGAAACCTGGTAAATGTAACCCTAGTAACAATTTTTGCATTGTAACCTATATACACAAATGATTAATACATCGTCTCTCCGATTAACAATTATATCCATATATATATATATATATATATATATATATATATATCTGCATACTTAATGAATCCCATTATCTTGTCAACCTACTATCTCAATTTTTTTCCCGCAGGAAAAAATTCGCATCGTAATATTTGTATATATCCTAAACAGAACGAAATAAATCCCATACTATATTTTGTACAGACGACTAGCATCGCCACATAACGGTTGACTACGGATCGAACGGTCAGCCATCTGTCAGCTGCCACTATAGTCTCTGACGCACAGAGTAACAATAACGTGTGGGCGAAGGCTTAAAACCTTTGAACTGCTATTAACAAAAATTTATAAAGCGTTAGTCCATCAGAGCCTGCAGAGCGACCGAGGAGTTAAGGTCTTAAGCTCCCTCACTACACCTCAAGAGGGCGCTAGCTTGAGTGTCCTAAGGTCCCTCTTTCTCAATGTCTTGGTGTTCAAGGATTATCCGAACACTATTACTCACTGTCTCGTTTTCCACTTGCGATCCTCTTCCTTAGAGACGGCCTCGTCTTCTCCGAGTCCTCTGCCAACGAGTTAAATCCTGTTAACCCGCGGATGAGGAAGCAACCGAGCGACGCTTGGGATAGAGGGCGCTGCTAGCGCTCTTTACAGCTGACGCTGCTGGCTCATATCAATACACGTAACTTCGTCATCAGTACCACATCCCTTCGACTACCCAAGTACACAGCACCTATAATACCTTTAGTCGAAGTAAGAACTTGCGGGATATCTGTGTCTAGGTACAGTGAATACTTCCGGGAGTAACAGGGTTGATAATAATAAGCCTCGGTTGTGGTACACAAAGCGAGCAGATATATATATTCTTGTATATTCCCTTAGCCACTACGTACGGCAGTGTAGACATCAAAACGTAGTATGTAGTATAATAGTTCTCTGTATAGTTTGAGGGCTTTGAACGAAGTTCGGGAGACAATGGATAATAGCGAATAGTGTGTAACGCGTTTAGATAAGTATTATAGGAACGAGAGACAAGCGAGTGGGGCCGTTCCCTCGCGGGACGCTTTTGGATAGGTATCTAAGTAATGTACATGTATACGTCGCACTGTTATGCGATCGTTCTGTGCAATTAAGGGTTGTAAATTACTGAAGCTCACGAGCTCTACGAGCAAGGCTCTAAGTTCCTTTCGCTAGAAACCGAGTGAGGCTATACTCGGCTCGCTGTTGTCTCGTACTAGAAACGATCATCAAAAGGTATACTAAAAGTTGAGATGGCAACAGAGAGAGAGAGAGAGAGAGAGAGAGAGAGATATCGAGATAAATAGAAATGGGTGCACTGGGCGACGAAGAGGGATGGAGAGAAGTCTTGAGATTCCGCGGAGATAAAGAGTGACTAATTCTGGACACAACGATAACTTTGTACGCGGAATGCTACTTTAAACCCGATGACTTTGGTTAATAGGTAAGGCGGGGAAAGATAGCATTGTTTTATGTGTTTGGGTGATTCGATGTCGGATAATTTGGGTACTGAGATAATATGAGATTTTTTAAAACCCTGTCATTACATACGGAGTATGTAACAAAAGCAAGTATTGCAAAGAAAAAAAAATTCCATGTGTTTTATGTGTTTTAACATAAAACTTGTGTTATGTGTAAAGTTCGTACGCGGAATGCTACTTTAAACCCGATGACTTTGGTTAATAGGTAAGTCGGGAGAAAATAGCATTGTATTATGTGTTTGGGTAATTTGATGTCGGATAGTTTGGGTACTGAGATAATATAAGATTTTCTTTACTTCGTTATCACATACGGATTATGGAAGTAAAGAAGGTATTGCAAAGCAAAAAAAAATCGACTCTGAGCTTTGATGGGAATACATGTTTTGAGTGTCCTAAATTCCAAAAATCACATTCACTTATTTCTGTCTGTCTGGTTGGAGTCTGCGTATCCGAAAGTGCAATAACTTTTGAAAAAATATATGAAACGCAATGAGATTTGGTGTGTACCTTTGGCATTGAAATCCTGGTTTTGGTATTGGAACCGAATCCAAAATCGTCACTTCATCTAATATTTCAGCTAACATATGGAAGAAAAATTATTTATTTTGGCTTCACATTCTAATAAAGAAGTTATCCTGCTTCGGTCTGACACATACAGATTGAATTACTTGTAACTGAGCTATGAACAACAAGTGATTTAGTACGAAAAAAACTTTATTGTTTTTTTTCAGTCACTCCCATAAGATTTCTGAAACCATCGCCATGGAAAATATCTATTTCGTGGAATATAGATGCTGTACGAATTTAGCGAATGTATTCACGCGCGCCACCTCGCGAGGGCGTATTGTAGCTTGAATTCGGATTTGACACGCGATCGTGATAAATTACAGCGAGAAACATAGTAAATTCACGACAAAAACTTCACGCCAGTTGAAAATGAAATAAGAAAGTCACATGCTGCGAATACGCCAGTCACAACTTTTTTTTTAAATCATCACGACGGGTGAAAATGATTATATTATACAGCCAACGTTAATGAAAATGAACGTAAGTAACTTTTTTCGGATATTCGAAAATCAATAAACTATTGTTCCAATTATTCTGTAAATCATATCAAACGAATAATCATAACTGCTCTACTTTATGCAAACCTTTAGCTCTATTATTAAACTCGTTCATACGGTACTTAAGCTCGAATATCACGAGTCGATACTCACACTTAACATTTTCTCACCGCTTTAAATTATTTTTCATATCCCGACAAGAGATGCAATATTGAGGAAAGCACGAATAATATATAATTGTTTTTTTTTTCAACCTATGCTGATCGTTATTGAATTATCAGGTGTCGCGGTAGCGAATCGACGCTAAGCAAAAAAAAATTATAATTGGTAATTCAATATTGGTCGGATAATTTAATTTTCGTAAATGAAATACAAACAACGTTTTCAATGCATTTCTTGGCAATTAATTTCTTGTCATTTGGCAATGCGACCGTAATGCGACTTTCGACCGGGAGAATAGACATTGTTGCCCCTTGAGTGCACTTTAATGTATCTTCTACATATATAGATGCATATATCCACACGGCGATGAACACAGAAATAGAGGAACAAGCTCGGAAGAGAATAGAACTGAAACGGGCTGTCTTTTCGTCGCTCCCGTCCCGTTATAGCACTCCTGTGCGGCGAGACCTGTAAATTGGAGGGAACCCGTGTGCTTCGCACTCCAAGCTCGCTGATCTCCGAAACGGCGGCGACGACGACCATGACGACGACGCCAGATCCCCGGGTGAAGTCTCTCCGTCGCTCTCTATGCAGCTAGTCGCAGCGTACATACTTACTCACTAGATATGTGAAATAGCGTAGTAAGTACTCGAGAGCCCGCGCAAATTTATACACACAGATCCGCGCGGGAATAATAAAAGACGCGGGAAGCTGCGTATTTGTCACTCTCTTGCGCTGGCAGTTTTCTTTCTTCTTTCACTATTAGCTATTACTTCCAATTCTACTTTACGCAAAACAATTGTCCTCGTGTTTTAGTGGTCTAAATACAGTCTAAATTCTCATATTTTAAGACATGCCGTAGAGAGAAGTGAAGTAGATATTTGTAAGATCAATAACTTATATTCTGGAAACATACAAGAATACAAAATTACCTCTATGAGGAAGTATGTTAATCAATTTTGGCGGCCTTATAGAGGATGTTTTGTAAAAAGCGAACAATAATGAGAAAGCAATGTGCAAAGTTCCACTTTGCATCCTTGTCGTAATCAGATGAATAATTGTGTTATGAATTCTTTTTTTCTATTTGTTATTTCGTTATATAGAGCGTGTCCAAAAGTAAATGTGATAACGTATATTTTTCAAATAATTCAAAGATCCATAAAATCAAAAATTCTACACCGTTCGTCATTAAATTATACAGATATAATGACTGAATATAGTTTTACTTACATACGAAATTTGAATTCAGTGTCTCAAGTCTTGAAAAAGATACAATACAGCGACAATGAGAATTTTTTGGGAAATTCAAAATTCTATAAAATCTGAACTGTTTCACTGATTTTGTCGGAATTTAATACCAAACAACATTGAACATGTCTCGGGTTATGAAGAACCCGCGATTCAGCTAAATCGTTGAACTTCTACGAAAGTTATAACGACAACGCCCTGTCTTCGAAAAATGAAGAATTACGTAAGATTGAAATGGATGCGTATATTTAGTGCAAAGTCGCAACATTTAAAGGTGGATAACTGATTCACTTGCCTGTCAAATTTAAGCACGATCTCTCGGACGGTTACTGAGTACGAGGCGATCGAATTTTAGAAGCCCTGTACACACACGCGCGCGCACACACACATGCATACGAACATTTTTTTAAACGACTTTTCTCGACATTTTGGACCATCCTGAGTATACTGACGTGAAAATATATTTTTCTAATTTCACGAAAACAAAGCTTCGTCTTGAAAGTTTTCTAACGGCTGCAGTTTTTTTTTTGTTACGAACAATTTATTTGCATGGTAATAAAAAAACATATTCTACTACATAGCAAATTAACACGATGTATAACCAAACGAATACTAAAATTTGATTATTTTTTCACACCTCCAGACATTAAATTTTTTATTCTTTTTCGATATGGAGGTTGATTTTCTTACATAACGCCGTAATAAAACTTTTTTTTGTTGTTATTTTAGATGCGATTTGTGGGTGCATAATACGCATAAATTAACAATAAGGAAGACAGACGAATGGACACAGCGAATAACACCTTAATTAATGCATGAAAGATGTTGCGAAAATTACTAGAGAATTACGAGTATGAAAATATAAATAAAATAAAACTGAAATAAATAATAAATAATAATATAATAAATATAATAAATAAAATAAATAAAATTAGCTTCACTCAAACTGAAAAATATGCGAACATAATTTGTTTTTCAGTAAAATCATGTCATAAAAATCCTGAAGAACAAGGAGTTTGAAAACCTTTCTATTCGAAGGGTAGTTTGCATAGGCTATGGCTAAGGTTTCCTTCGCTGCTGCTCCGTGTCCTATAGCTACATACTATAGCACGGCGCTGATGCTCAGCAGCTCCGGTCCGTCGCTGCTGCTGTTCTAAAATCCATTTCTATTCATCTCGAAAAATAAAGGCGCAGTCGATCGAGAGTTCCGATAGCTATGAATATCTTATCTGCATAATATCTCGTTTGCAGGTTCGCTCGGCCAGGAAGCGGCGGCTGGTGGTGCTAGAAGCTCGCGAGGCTTTCCTTGTGTGAGTTGCTCGACGCATTCTCAAACAAGTCGTAGCACACATGCTCTCGTGCCTCAGTATCCCGTTCGTCTCCGTAAAGCCACGATTTTCGTTGTATGGAAGATTTGGTATGTGTGTATATATATATATATTACTCATATGAATCCTCTGTGATGTGGTAACGTTTGGGGGTGTAGTGTTTGATATGCAAGCGTGGCTGCATCTCAGATGTACAGCCTCCTTCATATTCTTCTCTTACTCCTCTTATTTTCATCCTTCGTCATCTTATTTTGCTTGCGTGAAGTCCGTGACGTTCCGGACGCCTCCAAAGCGCGAAATTGTCGGCTGGTATCGTTTGTGAGAACACATTCTTCATGGCACTTCAGTGGGGCCTCGATCCTCAAGACTTGTGCACTGGACGCATTCACGTGGGAAATTTGCGAGTATTTTTAACATACACGTTGGGCACGAGATCTGAGGAGAGAGGTGCTTTTAGGTATATATGTCATTGACAGGAATTGCTTTCAATCTGTAACTGATAAAAGACTCTATGAGAAAGTGTGTTAATTGATATTGGCTTTCTCTTGGAGGAGGCTGTTTAAGAAAAACCAAATAATGAGGAAGCAATTTGCAAAGTCCAACCTTGCAGCTTTATTTTTTATGAAAGTGAAATTTCTGAAAAATTTCAGCCCCATAACAAATTATGACAAAACTGTGTACCGATTAATGCTAAATAGTAGATACTGATTTCATCTTTAAAGTTTGACTTTGCTATCTTTACTTTGTTAAGGCAATAACGGCATTTTACCAAAACTTGAAATTCTGAAAAAGTAAAACCATATATTATGATGAAACTCTGTACTAACCATTACTAGATAGTACCGATCTTATGTATGAAATTTGAGTTCATTGTCTCATGTTTTGTCAAAGTTGGGGCGAAAATCTTATTTTAAAAAAATTTCAGAACTCAATAAAATCCGAACTGTTTTTCCAATTTCGGTAATTTTCAATACCAAACAACATTGAAAGTACTTGCACTTATGGAAAATTATTAAGGGAAATATCATCGATTTTACAAAAAGCTGGAGCGCGTACGTTCTTTTTGGAAAATTTCAAAACGCCGTAGAATAAAATTTTTTATAAGTTTTTACTGTTCGTCAATTTTACCATATTTTCCAGGTTGGCAAAAATTATCGCCGGTAAAATCAGTGTTGCAATAAATTCGAACCACTGATCCAAGCTACATATTTTTGAATAAAATTTTTTATTGATTTAAAAAATCAGATACAAACAGATTAATAACAACCGTAAGTCCATTTTTTTACACGCACCAATATGTTTTTTGCAGCATATTCGATATTCGGACGTTAAATAAATAAGCGTAGTACAAATATATCATTTATTAATTTAGGAATAATGAACGCGTAAAAGCTTTTAAGCGATTGTCACAATAAAAATAAATGTTGGTTTGTTTATCATACCTTCGTGATAATTTAATAAAAAATATTGTAACATTTTTGCTACAGCATCCATCGCAAATAATTCATGCCCATATTAAAATATGCAGTAACTGCACAACGTCATAAATCGAAAGGTAAAGATCCTCTTAATCTTCTTACGTTCTTGCCTCGTCCTTTTTCCCTGTCTTCGTATTCGTATTGCGTTTAGGCAAAACTCACGACGTTCCGGACATCACTAAAGCACGAGATCGTGTGCTACCGTTTGTAGATCTTGTTCCTTATGTCCCCTCTGCGGCGAGTGGCCTCATCCTCCACCCACGTATGAAAGAGACCAGGGCCAGTTGGATCAGTTTTCTCCTTTGATTTTTTTCTTCCAATTATTTGGATTTAATATCTGCATAGATCAATTTAAAGAGAAAGCGATTTTTAAAATGAATTATTAACTGCATAACTTAAGCCCTGTTCAAAGGTCAGGTACGGAATGAAATAAGTCAATGACAAAATTCATAAAAGATATGTGTTAGAAAAATATAAGAGAAATTTTGCGAATTAAATTTGATGTATCAACAATTTTTTTAAACGCTCAACAAACGATGTATGGAGCATCTATTATATGACAAAAAATTATAGACGATCAGAAAATTAAACCGCTTTTTATTCTGTTCTACGCTGAAAAACATCACAAGTAATAAATGTGATCGTCAGACGTCCAACTATCGCGTTACGAAATGAAGTTTTTAATACAGTTCTTACTGTCAAATACTTTTTCACCCAACTCGTCCCGTTCACAGGAAAATCCCTTGTCTCACGGTCCACTCAATGCTGTACAGAAATCCTCTGGGCGTAATTAAGGGAATGGGTTTTAACTCTCTCTTAATTTTAGAAAATAAAATGTAAGTCTCCAATTGTCGGCAAATAACTCGGTCAATGAATGAAAAAAAATTTTGAGTTACGCACACTGAATAGCCTTCTTTCAGAAGTATTTTATTACTGTCAGAAAATTTCAACTTCTATTGCAGAAATCGTTTTTTGTTCTTCGAGTTCTTAATTTTTTTTTGCTCGCGATCGAATCTTCACTAAAAACTGTATATTGCCAATAAATAATAACTTTCTGAAGAAAAAAGTGCTTCATACTAATGCACCCAAAAAACGGGTTTATTCGCTTATAAGAACTGAAAACGTGATCTATTTGTAATAAAATGTCGTACCGATTAAATGAAACTTTCTACAAATCAATACGTTTTATTCGAATAACATAAGTTCTATTTGACCGAAATAAAATCCTATTATGCTCACATTTAAAACAGAAACTTATTGAATTCCCGACCTTGAAAAATTATATTGCAATTAAATACAATTAGTTTCATCCGAATAAATCGAATTAATAAAAAATATATCGAAATTACATTTCATTTATTTTGAGTAGGGATTTTTTTGGAATGGGTTTTTGGATTTGATGTCCTCGTATCATATATATAAATAACGAATATTAACCACAAATTTCGCAATGCCTAAGTTATTGCAATTCGATCATGATGACGTAGTAGATTTTCTATGATTTAAAAAATGTATTCGAATAAAATCAGTGGTACCTACACTGAAAAAAAAATATCGTCATTTTTTCCGATACATTTAAGATTAAGAGCAGCTAACACGACCCATATAAATCTAAATTAATTTTTTATTGTAGACCATTCAGAATTCCACATATTCCATCGTTCCGAAATGTATGTACGATGAAATTGTCCCATCATGGAAACGTTTGAATGACAAATTAAAATTTTTAATGATCTCATCCGATTTTTATTCCATCGTATCGAAATAGGGTAAAGATTGTACCGAAACCGGATTTTTTTAAAAAAATTTCAAGAAAAAATTATGGCTGATTTTCGGTGGAATCGCTCATATGTATTTGAGCTTCGTATACCATTATATTAATTTCGAAAAAAAAATGTGTACACTGTGGGTTTGCCGATCTTTGAACAGCTTGAACCAAACTCGCCCTTGACCCAAATAGCCCCGGTCTTCCCTAAGCATGATGCGCAAAGCTCGTATGTGTTATGTTACACAGCGAAGGCTAGGCCGACGACAAATCTCGTGTTCGCTGCAGGGGCGCCACGCACCAGTGTAACCAGCGCTCGACGAGGGCCTTTGAGACTGGATGATCGTACCGAAACCAAAGGAGAGATGCTTACAGAGAGAGAAAGAGAAAGAGTAAGCGAGACACTTTCGTACACAATAATTTACATGCGAGAAAGAAAAAGAAATAGTAAGCGAGATGCAAGGGCGAGAAAGATTGAAAGAAGGATGAGAGGAACAGAGAAAAAAACACTATGTCTCATACACGCAGCACTGCACGACACGCCGGTACGATATATGTCTATACACGCTACGTATCCTCCGTAAAAAGAGACAGACACGAGTTTATTGTTAGAGCGACGAGCACAGCAGCCACGCGGACAGAAGCGAGAGGAAAGAGAGAGAGAGAGAGAGAGAGAGAGAGAGAGAGTGTTAACACGCGGTATATGCCTCAGCCGTCGAGATTTGAGGTTTCAGTGCGTCTTGTACGCTTACACCGGTATCACGCGTGTTCGGTTCTTCCGCACCGATGGAAAGCCGTGAAGTCGAACGGTCAGTGAATCTGTCAGCGGTTACTCGTTCATGGGCATCAATTGACTGGGTCGTGAAGTTTTGTTATTCTTCTATTCCGAGCGGAAACAATGAGAGTGATTGAGTGATTTTTTTTTGTAATGTTATTACAATTAATCGTGCATATTTGTTTAGTGAGTGGTTTTCCATTGACAGGATAATCGATCAATTGGAGTTATATTTGCGGACTTGAAAAAATGTGAGAAAATTTATTTTTAGGTGTTTGTTCGTAGTACAATTTTATCGGAGATTGATTTTATGAGGGATGGGAAATTGGAGGGGTGTGAGTGAGTTAATTATAATGACATGCGGCAATAGTAATGTTGGGTTGATTTTTTTTGGTAACTTTTCTCATCCTTTGATGATTAATTTGAGTTATAAGAAAAATTGTTTTTTTTTTCTGACTGACGTTTGTAGATAATTTGAAAGGAAGATGGATGATTATTAGTTAGATTTTTTTCCGAGATTGCCAAACATAATACATGAGACAGACATAACAAAATTGAAGATAATTGTCGGGATGATATAACTGGAATGGCTTTATCGATTCTAATGAAATGTATCGCAATGGTCAGGTGATTTATGCTACACTTCCGAGCAACGTTTCAGTTAAATGCGTTGAACCGTTTCCAATTTATAAGCATTAAAGCACTCGAGAATTTCTTTTTCTTATTTCATAACTTTCAAACTGTTTTTTTCGACGCTGCGCAAATGCAATGCCAATCAATTTCGGTTGCAAGTGAAACTGTCCAGAGACTTTTAGATTGTTAGATTAAAATTTAGCAGAAGTTACCTTGTTTACGTAGGTGAACAATAAAAGAGAAATCTGTTTTTAATAAAAAAAGAAATCTGACGATGATAGAATGTAGAGTAAATATGGAGTATACAATGAATTTCAATTATATTTAAAATTATAGAAGAGTGAAACCAGACCGCACCTAGTTTTTAACTGGCTGGCTTACCCGATCGATTAATTGATCAATACCACAAACTTACACACACCCAAATGGTTCCTAACTTTCACAAAATCAAAGTTTTCTCTGTAAAAAAGGAAAAAGTTAAACGTTGCAAATTGCTTCTTTGCCATTTTTGGTTATTCTTACCTAACTACCTCTACGATGAAGGATGTTATCCAATTTTGGCCTCCTCATAGAGAAAGCTTTGCAAAAGAAACCAAAAATAATCAGGAAGCAATTTGCAAGGTTCATTTTGCAGCTTTATATTTTATCAAATTTAAATTTTTTAAAAATAGTAATCACATAACAAATTATAACGAAATGGTGTACCTATTATTGCTAAATAGTACTGATTTCTTGTCCAAACTATGACATCGCTAATTTCATATTTTGTTAAGGTTAATGCAATAACGTAATTTTTTCAAAACTTGAAATCGTGACAAATTTGAACCGTATTGCATATTATGACGAAATTATGTACTAATCATCGTTCGATAGTACCGATTTCATGTCTGAAATCGGAGTTCGTTGACTCAAGTTATGCTAAAGTTAGGGCAAAAACGTGATTTTTGCAAGCACGCACATAGGAACAGTTTTTCTAACCCACTTTTCTCAATGGTTTAGACAATTTCGAGTGTTCTGACATAAAAACCTCGAATTTTCATTTTTTCCAATGAAAACAATGCTTCCTCGATGAGAAAGCAAAAAGCTATCGCATCGATATAAAGTTGACCGTTTCTCGGAACTTTCATTCATTGCCCAGAATCGAGGTTTCGTTCCAGATCACAATTTCATTCAGCCTCAAATCTCGTTCAATTACACTCTATATACGCTACTTATTGGAGTATAAGAGGTCGGAAGTATTGGGTATGGCTCGATGTTCCCTTTTCCCGTGGCGAATTTCTACCGGCATCAATAGCAGCTTCCGTAATGTAGGTAGGCACGCTTGAGCGCGATAGCCAAATTCCGTATTAACGTGGAAGAGCAGGGCTTTATCCTATCGAGCGCAGATGGGGATGAGTGCCAAGTGGAAGGGGCGCCCGGTGGTGCCGACGCTTCTGGCCAATGGGAGGAGAGTGTTCGCTAAACGAGAAATTAGGATTTCGAGGACAGGCGAGCGTTTCGCTTCAAACACGAAAAACCAATTGCGCGAAAATACTCAAGTTCTGGGATACGTTATGCGAGTGCAAGGCACGATGACTTTGTGTGCGCTCCTGCTAAGCACGGAGCTCTAGCGGCGTGCAAACGTACTACCACACGCAGCGCCATCTACACCAGAGGATAAGAACCTCAGCTGCTGGTTTGATGAGACCGCGACAGTGAAAAAGAGAAATCAAAGAAAAAAAAACCTTTTATGCTGTTACACACCTGGATCGGCAATCCTTTGGATGTGTATTCATGTATGTATATGTAGAGCACATGGATATATGTGACTATGTGTTCGTTTGGCATGCAAAGCTGCGGTGCAACAGTCATCCTTTGATCAAATACGGTTTTGGCCATCCGCATACGAGGGCGATCAAGCTGTACAATACCTGGAAGCTATTTGTCGGGAATACGAGAGCGCGCATGATTCAGAGGCTCAAGCTCACTGGCTCTGGTTAAAACTGCGAATTCGCACGGGCGAATTACTCCGGGCGCCCAACGTTACTGTCACACGTAGAGTGAGGCGGCAAACGGTGATCGATACATTGCTTTCGAATATTTTCTGGTGTTCTGTCGTGCCAAGAAATATGACATATAAATGGAAGACCTCCTTTAATGGATTCGATATAAATTAAAAGCCAATGTTAACAACGTATACGACAGAAAATTAATCACTTAATCATAGAATTTTTTGAACGAGTGATTATATATAGCGTAGTATTCGAACAAGTTCAATGGAGTTCCATCTACGTTACCGATGAATTATGCTCCAATAAGCTCCAAAAAATTTTAAATATTTTTATTGTAGATGGTCTTTTGTCTAAAAATTTGTGAGAAACAATTTGGGAGAAAATAATTTTTAATAATAATTGATTTTCCTGGAAAAAAAAATCATAATAATAAAACAAAGCATAACTTTGGAACAACTGATCGAGCCATCTTAAAAAAAAACGTGGTACTGTACACACTTCAAAGTACTTTCTGAATTTTTTTTAGATAAATCGAAAGTGACATACCGACCGAAAAAATGATTTTCGTATATTTTTTATAAAAATGGTCATTTTTTGAACTCGAAAAAATTTTATAATTTTTTTTTCACAAAATCTATGCAAAACTGCAACTATTTTGTCTGAAACATTTTTCTGTTTAATCGTATTCTTTCAAGATATAAGGTATTTACAGAATTTTTGAATGTTCAAAAATGTACACTTCTCTTTTTCAAACAATGGAATGATTTGACAAAATTAAAAATTTTTTGAGAGTGGACAACTTTTCGACCGTTCGAAATCGAATGCCTCATATATGGAAATAACGATTAGGACGAATTATTATATTTGACAAAATATTCTTGGTCATGGTGTTGGCCTGCTCGGATTGGCACCGGGCTTGAGAGTGGCTCTCTTGATTCCCTCGAGGCCAAAGACGAAATATTTCCTGTGTCACCGCTCGCTTATTCTCTTGTCACTACATATATATAGAAAAGAGATAACAGTCCATGAAATATTAGAAGGACCCATTAAAATTTATGGATTAGGACGAAACAGAAATGTAATCACTGCTATAACGACTGAACCATTACAACACATTTCGAGTTGTCGATGACCTCTTCATTCCCATTATTCTCGTAATTTTTAATGAGTACACAGACTTAACGAGTAGAGTAAACGCATCATGGGATTTGCATGTCGGTCGTGAATTTTTTCTCACAAAGCCTAATGAACCATGAAACCATATTCGTAGGTGGCGTACATAATGAATATGTAAGCCCTGCTCTGTGTGCACTACCAACGTGTAATAACTGCTCTTCCGCTCCGACTGCATAATTACCCACCTAACAAACCTTCGTCAGGATGAAAAAACCTGGAACGAAAAAAAACAGTTACCGCTAACGATAAAATTGAAAAAGTCCACACGTACGAGGACAAAATAGAAAGTATGCAAGTGTTGTTCACATCAATCCAAAAAAGACCATCAGGCGCAGTGGTTAAGCGATGAGCTTTAAAAAATAATTCTGACAGAGTAGAGTCAAAATAACACTCTTTGCTGATGGTCAGGTTGTCAACGGATGCAAAACCCAGAGTCACCGTTTTCTCCCTTCCGTCTCGTCAATCTTGTCACCGTTGATAACTTTTTAAGAGGATTGTTACTGAATAGTGAAAACGCATTTACTGCGTTATATATACTTATATACCTGACATATGCGCAGAGCCATGTCCTGTATTCATGATGGACTGTATTTTTATGCGTTACTCTGATTCAGACAAATATATATGGGACAATCCACACCAATTTTACATGGGTCTGACCCTCGACCTCTTGGATCTCGTCGCTGATTTTTTATGTCGTTGTTCCAGCTCTAAAACGGAAGCGGAATTTTTGAAGGATTTTTTTTGCACTTTTTAAATAAAATTGTTGGGTTCAACAAAAAAAAAAAAATTTTTGCCACGTTTCCAAATTGTCAAGTCTAAGTAGACGTGCTCTTGTTTCCATTATGTTTTTTCTAAACTTTTATAAAAAAAAAATTGCCTCGTTCAATGATACCATTTAGCTGTTCACCATTTGATGTGTGGGGACGTCACATAAAAAAATTCGTTTATCGACGCTATTCATGCTTTTCGTTGCTCATTAACTTCAGAATAATAGAGAAGCTTGAGCATTAGCTCAAAATTCTTGGACTAGTGCTTCGAATTTGTACTAATTCTTTTTGCTTTCTCATAGAGCAAGCTTTGTTATAGTGAATTTTTTTTCTAGATTTTCATGTCAGTATTTTAAGAATGGTCCAAAACGTTAAGAAAAGTGGCTTAGAAAAAATGTCTGTATGTGCGTGTGTCACACGCTCCAAGAATTTAAACCCTTAGAACTCGGTGACGTTTCGAGATATCGAGCTGACATTTTTACTATTAATAAAAGGGTCAATCCTCTTCGTTCATACGAACTTTTGTTAAAATCCCTATGATCGTTAAATTCTTACGTGGTTTTGAATATTTTCAAAAATGCCTGTTAATGCGATCATTCTTCCAATTTCCCAGATATTGATCTCAAAATTAAAATGAATTTGTGTTTTTATGTACCGGCTATCTCTGTTGAATATGGTTAAGATCGGTTGAGCGGTTTTGATTTTTTTAATTTTTCGTTTTTTTTCCGATGCAAATTTTAGTATAAAATATCGACCTGGGAGTTAAATGAGACCCAGATTCATGATCAACAGAAAATAATACGTCAGATATAGAACAAAAATGATGAACAATACTATATTTTGATAGCGATTTTGTACAGTCTATATTGCGAAGAGTAGCGATTTAGGTCGTATAAACTAGCCATATCCTTGTTTCCTAACGAAATTTCCGAAAACTCCGGGTTTCCATCCTGTTCTACAGGAAAAAACAGAGTAGATAGGGTATTCGAGGGAGATTCCGGATCGTTTCGCATTATTGTATTTTCACAAAGCGGGACTCCGGACTAATTTCTTTATTTATTCGAATCATGGATGCAAAGTATAATCAAAGCTTTCTCTATGAAGAAGCCAAAATTGATTAGCATACTTCTTCATAAAGGTAGCTTTGTAAAAAGCGAAAAATAATGAGTAAGAAATTTGCAAGTTTCTACTTTGCATCCTCTCTTTATAAAAATTAATTTAAAAAAGTAGAATCTTGCAAATTGCTTCCTCATTATTTTTTGCTTTCTACAAAGCTACCTCTATGAGGAAGTATGTCGATCAATTTTGGCTTCCTTATAGGGGAAGCTTTGTAGACAGCAAAAAATAATGAGGAAGCAATTTGCAAAGTTTTACTTTGCAGGTTTGTTTATACTCGGAAGACAGTTTTATAAAAATTCAAAGTGACGTAAAATTTTTACTGCTCGACCGATTTTGGTAAAATTGTTACTCAAAAATTGTGTAATGATAGTCCATGTCCATATGTAAACTAAATTGAAACCCGATACCTAGTAATTTGCATGAGCAAGCGCTCGAATGAGATTTTTCAAATAATTCAAAATGGCATAAAATTTGAACTACTCGACTGATTGGTGTCGAATTTGTACCAAATATATTTTTAAATGGTCGTCTAAGTGTGAAGAAAATTGAATCTGAAAATTTTCGATAAATTATTTTTTTTTCGTAAAAGCTTTTGTTTTCGTTGTGTTCAACACAGTCGAAATTTTCTGACACGTCAACGGTTAATTAGACCAAAATCTTTATTGGAAATCAATAATCGTGAAATCATATCGGCAATTGCAGCTGGATATCTCAAAATTTGCATGAGTTATAGTAGTTGCAGACATTGTTGAAAAAATTAAAATTCTAATATAATCAGAACGGTTCGACAGATTCTCGCAAAATTTGGTACACATAATGTTTCACGGGTAGTCCATTTATGTACAATAATTTTAGCTCGGTGCCTCTTTAATTGCTACAGTTATAGCGTGAAATCGATTTTTTTCAACATTTTAAAAATGGTGTAGAAAAAAAAATTTCCAACCGATTTGCATCAAATACAATTCCAAACGGTATTCTATGATAGCCCATTTGCATACAAAATTTAAAGAGCATTTATCGAAAATTGCGACAGTCATCGTGTAAACAATGAAATGTGCACATACACACACACACACATACATACAGACATTTCGCACAAACCACTTTTTTCGACGTTGTGGACCATTCTGAGTGTACTGACATGAAAAACAAAGCTTCCTATGTGAGGAAGCAAAATAAAACAAACGTGCGTTCACTTGGCCCTAGGGTTGAATATTTTCTAATGTGCCAAAGTATTTTTGGAATTTTTTTCCAAATTTTTCCGTTCGACAAGAAAAGTGTATTTAAAGAAAAACCTGATTTTTTCGAGTTGAAACAACATAAAAAATCGTCGATCAGTTTCGAAAAGTCAAGGGTCAGGTCCAGATTGACTTAGTGTGGATTGCCTCATGTATATATGTTATTCCAACATGCACGAATGCATAGTATACCGTAGGTCCACGCGCTTGTTAGTTACGGGTGCTGGTGCATGGACCGAGAGGTTTGTTATGTAAACGAGACTTTTGCATAAACCCAACTGTTTGCCGTGATACTCGAAATCCCAATGTACCGAGCCTATATGCTACTACGCAGTATTATAAAGTGCAATTCGAAGGGTGCACATACTATGACATTAGCAGTACACACGATTTAACATACGGAAATTATATGTATTTAATTGTATTCCGAATGAATTAATACGAGTGACTGTTATTTAAATTGTTTGACGATGGGTCGTTGCAACCTTTTTCCCTTCGGCTTCAGTAACGGAGCCATGGTAATGATATAATTACAACGATTATATTGAAAAATCGAATATCAATGTTGAAAATGTCATAAAGTTCATATCAACAAATACCTGCCACTGATGGAAATGCTTGGAAAATATGATTTCTGCAAAGAAAATTAATCAATTTGCAGTAACAAAATATAAATATTTTTAACCCTTTTAAGCCCGAACTTCTAAAAAGGTAAAAGAATTTTCCAAATCTCAGTTTTATCGAAAAAATTTTGTACGGATTTTAAGAATAACAGAAGAAGAAAATTTGCGACAAAACGTGTAGTGAATATTCATATCGTTAAAAATTGATGTAAATGAACAGAATGGTTTGTGTATTCTCAGGATTTTATGTTACCTGTGAGAAGTATAATAAAAAATTAACGTCACTTCTAAAGCTTGTAAAGTCTTGACTTTCTTGTGTTAATTTAATGGTGGCAAAGAAATGGTAGCGTACACGATTGTTCGTTGTTGTAAAAAAAAAAAAACAATATAATATTAAAGTAGCGTAACAAACTCTTCATATGGCAATGACAGAAAAAATCGTTGCGAAGTAGTAACATTTTATCAAATTGACAGAATTATTAATAAAATAAAAATAGGGAAAGTCAACACCTCAATTTTACATCCCATGTTAAATTGGCGGAAAGTTTTTCTGGTATCGGCGGCCAGAAAAATTCGGTCTAAATTCCAGGAATTTAAATTTAGCCTTTATTGTGCAGATACTAGCGGAAACAGTTTGCATAAAAAAAATGTACCTCCTGGAGAGATAATTTATAATACACTCGTTGGCAAGGGTAACATAATAGGGGTAAAAACATTTTTGGTGAATTAATCGTACATAGCTGCAAGGTTTTACGGGACGTGATGAGTTTTTTTCCCGCATTCTTTCTTTCTATCTTTTCCTGTGCATCGTGGACCGTGTGTGCGCCACTGGTATGCGACTCGATGTTTTAGCACCGTTTCACTAATGCCTTCCCTTGAGCGTTGCACCCAGAGCAGAAAGAGCGTTCCAAAATCCGATGACAGAAGCGGAGCTTCTCTTTCATCTCTCGAAAACCCTAATTAACTTTGGAAATTAAACATATGCGGGCCCGAATAAATTCAATGGAAGGCTCGGTTGCTGAAAGGCCTTTTGCTCTCGGAAAATCGTTCGAGCTTGAATGGCGTGATGTTGACTGCGAACACTTTGTGAGCATGTATTTTTGATTCCGCGTTGTGAAATTGAAAATGTCATTAGCACACCAGTTTTCGGTCGGATAGCCTATAAAGTGCGGGAACGTTTCACGAAATACATGAAGGGATTTAACCTTAACCAAATACTGAACAGATCAGCTGATGTAAAATTTTTAAAAATGGTCGAAGGTCTCATGCTTTATGGAAATAATAAATCGAAAAAAAACCACATGTCAATAGGTTAAATTCGCCAGTGTAAATTTATTCCCAGTCAGAGATTTATTGCTCATAACTTCTCTTTTGTTCTGTCATAAAAAACAAAACAAATACATCATTATTGGAATATTCAATTTTTCAAATTTAATAGCACATTCTTTTTATTGATTTGAAATGTAAAAAGTATTTGGGGCAATCCACCCCGAGTTGACTTTGATTTGACCTCGACCTCTCCGATTTGGATTGTATTTTTTTGTAGGCTTAGTTGGACCCTCAAACGCACCAGATTTTTTTTCTATGGTAATTTTTGTCTAAATATATTTTTAAAGTGTCATATCGGATACCAAAATTTAAAAATCTGAAAAAATTATTTAAAATACTTTGTTTAATATCAACATTTTTTAGCTTATAGGATAAGTGGGCAAGATTCTTCTTCTCATAGTTGTGAACCTTTTTTTAATTCAAAAATTGTTTAAGAATGGAAGAAAAAATTGATCTACTTTAGGCGATTGATCAAATATTCATTTATGTAAAACCGGATTTTTAAAATAATTTCAAATTTTTCTGAACTATGCAATTTTTTTTAAGATATTTTTTTAAGTGATATATCAAATGCCGTTATTTTAAAATCTGCAAGAATTCTAAAAAATACTGTGTGGATTATGAAATTTTCTATATAGCTGAACTAAGAAAGATTTTTATTTTCACAGTTCTCAAGATTTTTTGATGGCACAATTTTTTTTTTTCAATAATGAAAGCTTGAAAACTAAAAGAAGAAAAATCGTGCCCAATTTAACAATAATCTAGAAAATATTAATATTCACCAGAGTATTTACCAGAATTTTTGCAGGTCTTTTAATATAGCACTCGATATGTCACTTCAAAAATATATTAAAGAAACAAGATGCGATAAAAAAATCCGATCTGCATTTGAGGGTCTAACTAAGCCTACAAAAAATTACGAGCCAAATCGCAGAGGTCGAGGTTAAAGCCTAGTTAAAACAGGGTGGATTGTCCTATTCGTAATATTTTTTTTATGTGGAAAGTACTTTTTATCCAACGTAACGAAAATTTTAACTTAACAGCTAGAGGGACAATGGTGGTCATAATTTTTTAAGTACCGGAAAATTCTCTTCATATTATTTAAGGGTGGAATCTGGACCACCATTATTGACGGTCCCAGTTTCATTGCACCGCAAATTCTCTGAGCATAAAAATACATTTGAATGCACACGCGGTGCAAACGCAAGTCATTGGACTCATGTTTAGCACGGAAGTTCGTAAAGTGTTGCTTTAGAGTTCGAGGGGATTGTCAGTATGCCAAGAGCCCCACGATTGGGCAGCGCCAGTTGGAAGGATTGCGAATCGCGTGCACACATAGTAACTGCCGTTGCTATAGTGAGAGTCTATAGTTGCGGCGCACGTGCGCCTTCACATGCATACGCCTCGTTGCACCTGTGCAGTTCTCCGGGCATTATACTGCGTTCAGATATACCCTACGCATACCCTATTTATAGAGTGTGGGATTAAAATTAAACACAGTTCCGTAATTTGTGGAGATCAAAGAAAAGTATTATTGAGCAATCTCAAATTTACTTTCTCCCTAATATAAAGCATTCTCTGTCAATTCAGTCACTTTTTTTCGACCCTCTCATTATATAAAAATACCACCGAAAAACACTCTATTTAAAAAGAATTCTTAACTGAATTTAATTTGCCATTTTATTTTTACATTATATTTTTAACGTCCCATTTTTCCTATTCAACATATAAAAAGTGCCGATTCAATAGTGACCAACGGAACGTGAGCCTCACGTTTAAGGAAAAGCGTCCATAAGAAATTGCCAATATACGTACGACCAATCAGTAGTAACATATATGTGACCCGGAAAAAATTCGGAATGTTCGAAAAAGGCAAGAAAAACATTTAGCGAGTGGAATTCACTGCGTTGAAGTTTTTATCAAGGGATTAATTGATATTATTAATAGCCAATAGAGATAAACTGTCAATAATTGTTGAGTATTTCTTGATCTATTTAGAATGTCTTTCAATGCCTTACGAAGTTTTCACTAAGAACTCTGAATAAGTACTTGAAACAAAACATCAAGATAATGAAGTGATATTATTGAACGAATTTTACAACGGTTTCTCAAATTATACCTTATCGACAAAATGAAAACTGTGATTTCAGACTTGACGATTGTAACTCTTACAGGCAAGTGTGAAATACTTGATAGGATGCCACAAAGTGAATAGTCGTTCATCGCGTCAAGAACGAAACTTATAAAAGTCTCGACGGGTATAAGTGGAGTGCTATGTCGCGTATATACAAGAAGGCGACCGACAAGATTCGCGTACCTAGGCACTAATTAACGCCAAGATGTAATTACCTCCTTACTTAGCTGTATTTCAATTCAAATTAGCTACCAGCTCTCGTTCTCTACCCTCGTCTACAGACTTGCGATTCGTACGCGAGTTGATGACATTTCACGACGAGAGTCTTTTCTTTGAGCAACTCCGAGACGTCGTTCTCGTTACAAGTCTTAGCTCACGGCGTGAGCGTTTAGCACAAGCGAGATTGTGTGCTCATGATGAGTATACGCGCGATCCTTGCACTGGATGACATGATGGTTGCCGCTTGGTGCACTCTCCATTGATGGACTTAATTAATTGCACAGAGTGGATTTTCTTTTCCGCTTTGGCACATGTAGAAGCCTCACTTTTAGCAAACTGAGTTAATGAGAACAGAAAATTCAAGGAAGAGTACTTAACTATGCTTTGTGGAATTAAACATTGTTTCGTCCTGATTCTGAGTCTATATGCGTCATGCGAACAGCTGGCGACACTAGCGCGCGTAACGGCCGACGCGGTAGTTACTTGGTAATGATATATTCCTCCCGTGTGAAAGTCGAAGCGTTATCGAACATTGTGGGATAGCTAAAGAAACTGATACATTATCGAGTAACGAAAAATTCGGCAGCAAGGGGGCGACTCTGGTGCGTAATGGCTGGTGCGCTACTCAGTAGGTCATTATATATTTTCTCCGCTTCATTTTCGTGTGCGCAGAATTCAAAGCATTCCGAATATTAACATTGTGAAATAGCTGAAGGAACTCATGCATTGCCGTATAACTAAAGACACGCCGCAAGGGGCGACACTAGCGCATAACGGCTGCGGCGCTATATTCTAGGTAATGACACATTTGCTACGTTTAATTTCCATGCGCTTCCACTTCTGCGGAAGTGGAAGCGTTTCGAATATTCACATTGCAAAATGAATTACTAAGTTAAGGTATTTTACAGCATCACCGAAAAATGCGGAATTCCGCTGTGAGGGGGCGACACTAGCTTGTATTGACCGCCGCACTCACTAGTTATATATATATACATAAGCGCGCGGAATTCAAAGCGCATTGAATATTGCATTGTGAAATATCTTAAGAAACTAATGCATTACTGAATAACTAAGAATTCCGCCACGAGGTGGCGGCACTTAATCGTAACGGCTATCGCGTGACTAACTCGGTAATGATATATTTCCTCCATTTCATTTCCGTGCTCGCAGAAGTCAAAGCGTTCCAAATATTTACATTGGAAAATGGCTGGATAAACGAATGAATGACTGAATAGTTTAAAGTTCCGCTGCCAGAGGGCGACAACAGCGTGTATTAACCGCCTCGCTACTCACTAGTTGATTATATATTTCCTCCGTGCAGAATTCAAAGCGTATCGAATATTTACATTGTGAAATAACTGAACGACTAATGCATTACTGAATAACTGAGAATTCCGCCGCGAAGGGGCGACACTACCGCATCACGGCTGTTGCACTACTCCCTAGGTAATAATTTATTTCCTGCGTTTAATTTCCGTACGTGCAGTGGTCAAAGTGTCCGCTTCACTTCACATTGCATTATGTACGTCTCCCTACTTTGAAAAAAAAACCGCTATATCCAAATACGTGTCCAAATACGAATGAATTATCCGATAACCAAAATAATAAAGAATAAATCCAATTGAGTTTCCCAACTCCAAACCCAATAAATAAGAATAAACATCTGTTGATGAACCAGTGCTTTAATTCAAATTACGGCCAAATCATTGTTAATTTTTAGTATCAGATTTATTGTTTAATTCATCCCGAAGTCGTTGTGTACCGGCAATAACGGTAACCCACACGAAACTCCTGTGTCTCCGGAGCCACGCACGTGTGCACCATAACACCGTTCCAATGGCATTAATTAATCGATGGAAGCTTGGCTCGCAATAAATATCATTCGGTTAGCCGCAGATAAACAGAGTTAAAAATATAAATTACGAGTTATGCATAGTTCCTCTGCTGAATTATAGGTGTACTCGCGGTGGACACATTGCCACGATGTTTACCATACGGATATATACATCGGACATAAAGCCATTCGGCCGAGTTATGTTTATTCGAAATAGTATTTCCGTTAGTCGGTTTGCGACCACTCCCAGGCTTGAGTGACAGCGGGTTAAATTTAACCTTGACGAACCAGCGGCTCGTGCATGTCCGGGCCCCTGGGGAGGGTTCACTAGGCTAAAGCGTTTGCCATCCATGCTGAGAGTGAGCGAGTTAATTTATCGGCTCTGAAACACGGCAATTAACGTGATTTTTCAATCTTCGCTCTAGCGTGGCAGGCTACACGCACCAACGAAGCCAGTTTCTCGTTTCGAATATCACTCGAGCCCCCATGCGACCTCTTTTTTTTTATTTTATTTTTTTCACTGTTATGTTTATTTTTTTTTTTTTGTTAATTGCGTGAACTTTTTTTTCCAACATCTCTCGGGCTCACAGTTTTACACGTAAAATCATTTATTATGCGCGCGGCACGCCGACCGCCAGACCGGCAGTTCATTTGTCAACTCGCACTCTGCTCGCCGGCGTGTCGAGTGATGCGATTTTTCAATCCGCGAAAAAAACTTTGCGGATCGTTCTTTCACGCAGTTCCATGTACAGATATATATTTATATGTATAGATATATTGAATGTATAAAAGCGGCGAGAGCGGTGAGGTAACCACCGCCCGTCATCGCCCTCTCCTCTATTGTTATTTCCCACCAGTTTAGCGGTGCTTGATCGATGGTCATGGATATTTTTGTCACTTTATTTACAGAGACGCATCGCCCCGACTATTCCTGGGGCACAATGACTCGGGTGAGGACATCGACGCTAGGAATGCTCGTAAACACCGAGAGAAGAATAACGGAATAAGCCGCAAGACTCAAGATCCATTCGAAATGTTCGTCAACGATGAAAGCGACAACGATGATGTGGAAACTCTTGTCCATTTGTGCGGAATTGTTTTTCGATAATACTGATACTTTCACGAAAACCAACGGAATGTCTTGGAGCTCTTTTATAACCGCGTTGTTATTGTAAAAAAAATTCCCGTGAGCATTTGCTCGGTTCAAGGTATTTGTTATTTCTTGCGAGTGCTTAAATATAGAACGTGATCGGTGAAGAATTCAATCGGAGCGGATACGGTGAGTGGAGTGGTTTTAAAAAAGTGGGAATCACCGAAAGGAATGATAAGTGTAGTGGTTTTGAAGCGCGAAGTAATCGTATTACACGCTTGCGATAATATCGCCTGTATGTAAATTCTAAAGCCCGATTATCATTTAATGATTAAGGTGGGTGCGGTAATACGCGTTCACGTGCGGGAAACGAAGGGGCGAAGATAAGGTTTCCGTAGGTGGCGGAGGCCAAGCGCCGAATGACGTATACGTTTGCGTGTCAGAGAGCAAGTGGTCTCGCGTCGTTTATTGAAATCCTCCAAGGGAGGGCTTTCTAATCCCCGGAGCTCGGTTAAACCGTTAGCTCGCGGGCACGATTCACGAGGTACGCGGAACGAAAGCTATGCGGCACGAGGCACGACGATGAAGGGGCCAAGAATCGGTGGCCTACCGAGCTTCAGCCGTCGACATCACAGAGAAGAGGCGCTGGATTACTGCCAAGAATCAGCGTGCCAGCTTCGGGATGGACGACGACGAGCGTCGATCTACCTACTGCCTGCCCTCATACTCTGTTGCTGCACTTTTATTCCGCAGCCGGTTTTATCTGGTAAGCGCAATTGTCATTTATTCGATTAGTGTTATTGGGTTGACCTTTTTTTTTACAACAGTTTTTATAGACAAGGGAGAACCATGAAAGGAAAGGGTAATACGAGTAAGGTGAGCGGCCCAGTTTCCATCATTGCCCCGGTTTCGGTCATCGACGGTTTATTTACATTGATAATAAATGTCCCGCGCAAAAAAAAGTATTGAAAGAGTATTTAAAAAGTATTTTTTAAAAGTATTAAGAGTCTCGCGTATTGGACTTTTTAATACGCAGTTTAATACTTTTTTTCGAGACTTGAGTATTAAAAAAAGTATTAAATGGGATTAAGTATCAAAAAAGTATTAAATCGTATTTTTGGAAAAAAATTTAATATTCAGTTGATACTTTCGGTCAGAGATACAAGTATTAACAGAAGTATAAACTGAGTATTAAAACGTCCAATACGCGAGACTCTTAATACTCTTTTTCAAATACTTTTTTAATACTCTTTTAATACTTTTTTTTTGCGCGGGCTATTTGCGAAAAAAAATCAGTGCCATTTTGAAGACCGTTTTTTACACTACGTTATTTTCGGAATGCGATTTTTCAAATTAAATTTTTCATTAAGAAATGTCAAATTCAGTGACGCTGCGCGTGCTTGCCGAAGGGTCTCAGAAAATGTCGAATTTGTCCATTTGTAAGAATTCGGAGGTATAAATATCATATGGAAAGCTTTGTAATAAATCACGTAATGATTACATACGATGATTCTAGCCAGAATTCGTTTTACGAAAAATTTTTTTCATGAAAATTGCCGGGTCTGTTACTGGTTAGGCAAATTAGGTTAGGCTGCAGTTCCGGTCAGTTGTTGCACAAATTACATCTGCAGTCTCGTTTACCTCCAATAAACTTTTTACAATAATAAAATATCGATTAAGCGTAGAAAAAAAAACTTCACATTTTAATTAATAAATGGTAATAAATCATAATTTACTATCTGTCAATTCCAGATGCGAATTATATTGGAAACAAATTTTCAGTACAACTGAAAAATAGGGGAAATTTTATTTCAATTGAGCAGATTGTTTATGTTTAATTGGACATCCTGGATAAAAAAGATAAATGAAAATACACCAGGTAATGATTAAACATACTGTTTTGTTTTAGAGCACTTATAACGAGAAGATTTTGTACCGAAGCAATATATCATCTTTTCAAGTTAATTAACTTTGTTTTTTTCTTTATTTGGCTGATTGAAATTCGGGTAACGATTAGGATGTTAAATTGAAAGTTATTCCGTTGATTACACGTTCATTCCTGCCCGTTTCACCTGCGACATCGTAAAATATCAGAACGTGACCGAAACTAGGTCTGCAAGATGACTGAACTCCAACCGGCGAGACCGAAATTAGTACTCGCGAGGTGACCAAAACTGCGACATGAAGGTTGGACAGCGACCGGAACCCTGGCAGCCGAGCGCCGTTGGTATAACGATAATTCAAATATTATACCCCAATAATTGATCGTAAACAATTATTTGACGATATTTAGGAGGGGTTTATTGCATAAAAAGGAAACTTAGTTTTTAAAATTTTTCTAAAATCCATTCAGAAGCAGCGGAAAACATGGGCCCGTGGGATCTAAAGATGACCGAAATTGGGCCATTTACCTTATTCGCTTTCTGAAGACTACAATAAGGACTTCATGCCTCCGGACGATTTTCGGATTATTGGGCAGGAAAAATTTAGAAAATTATGAGTAAAAATTTGGACTCAAAATTACGTAGAGGTCTAGTTGGCTCACTTTTCACGATCTATTTTTTTTCCAGTCTTTTCACCCTGAACCAATAGCGATCGTCACTTATTCGATTACTATTATCAAGTTTTTGTTTTAGAAATATTTTTATAAACTCGGGAGAACTATAAAGGAGAACAATACGAGTTGTAGGTTACGGACGAAGAGTACGCAGTATGCATGAAGTGAAAAATTATGAACGTGACATGGGAATCGAGAATTTCATGCCTCCGAACGATTCTCGAATTTTTGGGAAGCAATAATTGAATAAAAAATAGGATTCAAAATTACGGACATGAAATCGGGTCACTTTTTTATGTGTTTTGAACCCTGAATGAATAGCGATTGTTATTTATTCGATTAGCATTAGCGATTTTTTTCATATGGTTTTAAGGTACCTCAATTCAGAGCCAAATAAAAAATGGACAAAAGTCACTTTTTTTCTAAAATCATGGTAATAATGTTTGAAACGGGTATTTTTAGGGGTCTAATATACGACTCGAGAACGATGGTGAAGACCAAGATTCGACATCATCTTCGATTCTTATTCTGAAGATTGCAAATGCTATAAATAAAGAATTACGAGACATAAGAATTTTATGCCTTTGCTATGAAAAATGTAAGTAAATTACAAACCGACATGGAACTTAAGAATCGAGTATATGAATGCTATATTTATATACATTCAGTCTAAATATAAGAATAGCATAGAATTCTACGATCCTGGTCATGAAAAATTTCAGTATGTGAATATTGCAATTTTCATTTTTAAATACCAATATTTTCAAACGAAACCATTCTGACGAATGCATCTGAAAATTAATACACGGTATATGTATATCCAAGCCTTATATACCCGTATATAAGGCTCGAAATTTTTTTTTGTACAGTGTTCACAAGATTTTTGTACTTTCGAGGACGAAAATTAAAAATCATTATCCATCAAAAATTGGATACGACATTACGCTGGAAGACCGGGACAAGTCGTGTGACGTTTCACTTTAAAATTTGTTTATTCAGGTATTTGAACCTCGAATACATAGCGATTGCGATTCATTCTATAGTTTTATCGAGTCGATCTTTGTGCTTTTCCATCGAGAAACGCTGTGTAAACAACAATTTTCCTTCGAGATTCTTATGTTAACACACTCAAAGTGGAAAAGGGAAATAATTCATCAAAATACATGATAAACCGAAGAAAACCTGATTACCTATCTTAGACAAATGATTGAAAACAAATATAAACAGTACTCAATCTTTTTTACTTTCGCAATTGAATAATTGTTAAATTCTAAAGTTCCACAACTTTGCAAATTTTCCGATCATTTACCATCCACAGAGATTGAACTTTTAATATTCACGAGAAACCCAAAACTGGCCAACTAATTTATAGCGTTGGCTTTGTCGTGTAGAACAAAACACAAGAGCAGGAAGTAATGGACAAGATTCTACTTAGCAGGTATAACATACAATGAATCCTGCAATAAAATAAAGCTTTGCCATCTGCTCATGGTTGTTTTAGCCAGTATGAGTGTTGGAGCTACTTTCACTCAGCGCCGAAAATTCAACTCCCATACAACTTGTTCATTATTTCTGCTATAGCATCCATTGCTTTTAATGTACAAACAAATTTGGAAGTTGGATACGTCTGTTTCTCGTTTGCTATTCTCTCGGGCATTCGTAGCTTGAATATGATAACCATATCTTTATCCATATACATATATATATATATATATGAATGTACACACATATACGTAAAATACAAAACCTCTACGTGGCTTGATAACAAATTGAGAGGCTTATTAACGAATAATCATGCGCATACAATGTATAACGTTACACTAGGCTAATCGCGGTTTGGTGTATACAGTACGTGGCGCCAGGATTAAATTCATATCCAACGAGGGAAGCAGAGCAATGCACCCCGGACTCCGCTCACGTTCCTTTCATTCTGCGTATCTCCCAACATGTATATTTCCTTCTTCCTCTCATATAGCTACTGGCCTTTCTCTCTACTCTTCTATTTCAGTCAAACATGCAGCAAAGCCAGGGTATATACGTTATATATCTCGTCGTGCACTCGGTATGAACATGCAAACGGTGGGCGGTCAGGCTACCACTCGGCGAGCCTGTCATACAAGGATTGAGTGTGTGAGAACACGAAACGGAATTCCCTCGGACGTAATTGCCGGGTTAGCGGCCGGCTGCTCGACGTTCCTTCTTACCCGAATTGGCGCTTAACGTACAAGCAAAGCCGCAATAGCGTAAGCGGAAAGAGAGAATGCAGAAATTTGCTATGTCGTGATAAGTGGAGCAAATAAGATAGACATTAATTTTCGGGGATTCCATTCGACTTCGCTTCCTCGAGGAACTTCCAGTTAAATTTCTGCGAGTTCTCTTGAATCGGTGCAGCGGAAAAAGAAGATTTCATTGATTCCAAAGAAACGGGTGGGTTGAATTGCACTCATTGGTTTGGATAAAATATTTCTTTGCTTTTAAAGTTAACATTGCATTGATTTGAAGAAACGGTTTACTGATCCGAAGGTATGGTTTTCTTGATTGAAAAAAATAACCGTTTCCTCGACGGTCCTTTTTACGTAATTGGCATTTAACGTACAAGTCCGCAATAGCGTAAGCGGAAAGAGGGAATACAGAAATTTGTTATATCGTGATAAGTGGAGCAACTAAGATAGACATTAATTTTCGAGGATTCCATTCGACTTCGCTACCTCGAGAAACCTCCAGTTAAATTTCTACGAGTTCTGTTGCATTGGTGTAGTGGAAAAAAAAAGATTTCATTGATTCCAACGAATGGAGTGGGTTGAATTTTAAAAAACGGTTCCTCAATTCTAACAAACGGGACCCAAAGAAATGGCTTCCTTGATTGAAAAAAAGGTTTACTTGATTAAAACAACAAGGCTTAGTTGATGCAAAGAAACGATTCCTTAATTCAAAGAAATGATTTCTCAATTCAAAGTTCCTCAAATTGAGAAAATAGTTCCTTAATTGGACGAATTAGTTTCCTTCAATTATCTTGATTCAATGTCACTACAATCCACAGAGTTTAAGGTAATTTAAAGAAAATATATATTAACTCAAATATATTTTTAATTGACGTCAAGAAAATTTTTTATAGGCTGGGATATTAAAGCAACTTCTTTGAATCAAGAAAACTTTACTTCACGGTGTGGCGACCTTCTCTTCCAGGTAAAGTAGCAAACCACGAGAGAGTGAGCCGGAGCCCAAAGTGCTTATTAAAATCGATATACGTTAACGTGGGGTGAGTGCGGTACTTGCGGTTCGATGTTCAGTGGTGATTTCGTGGAATTTCCGTGTGTCGGCGAAACCAGGGCCTCTTTTACTCAATATATCGGCTGGAATATCACGTTTTCTCGTACCTGGTTGGGTTACAAACTTTCAACTTTCCAGCGCGCTGCTTTTTTTGCGTTTTTTTTTGCCCAGCTGGACAAGAGCGAGCGCGGAAAAAGCTGAAGAAGATAGTTTAACACGAGAGGACGGAACCTGACACAACTTTACAGCGAACGATTTTTGCTCGTAAAGCTACGGCATAGGAGCTCCTAGTTTACTCGGTAGCTGGGATAAGTACTTTCCAAACTACGATTAATGTACACCTCGGTTAACTCCTCGCTCCTCTCGTACCTATTAGTTAATGCAACAGCATTTTCGAGGCAGCTTTAGGCTCGCGCGAAAGTTGACCGAGGTTTGATAGATCCTGAAGTTTAATGGGGTGAATGGCTGGGGGGGGCGGGAAAAAGTGGCGCTGGGATCAGTCGAAATGAAGAGCACATTCGTGGCGTTCTGCTCGGATCTCGTTACGATTATAATATCCAAACAAAAGTTTGTTTGACGTCGTTTGCAGTTATATGGATTTATATATTTTATTTGTCGGGTTAATGGAACAAGTTTTGAGGGCCATCGAAATATGAAACTGAATGCAAAAGGGCTTTGACAATTTATACTGTGAAGTACGTTACTCGAAAGCTTCCAGAAAAGCTGCGGAAACTCTTTGGAGCTTGGCGACAAATACATAATTACCAGCTCTGCATAAAATTACATTCAACTTGTGAGTTCAGTTTCGGAATATTTTTAATGATATTGACGTTAGTTGTCAGTTACTTTTTTTTAAAGTTACACTAGATTTTTTTTACATGCACTGAAATAGAATATTTAAATATGATATTTACCGAGCGAATATGGTACTAATTAAATCAGAATTCAGTTATGTTACTATTGTATTATAAATATTGAATTGGAAGAGAGAATTTTTTACGGAATTCAAATTCGGGATTATTGTTTTTAACTTTGGTTAGGAAAAGAGAACATTAGCTCATAATGTGGCATTATTTTTTATGTTATGTGCAGTTGAATAAATTATTTATATAAATGAAATATTGTCTGCTTATACGCCTTAAACTTGAAATAATATAAGAGTTCAGTAGGCTTAAGTGCATAGTCTCAAAGAAATTTGATGAAGATTACTTTGATACTTGAAAAAGATTTCACAGAATTGCTCGTGAGATGTGAAGTACTGCTTGGACAGAAAACGAAGAGTTGTCTTCACCGAGGCTCTGGCGTTCTCGAGACTTTCCCACTTCCATCCCCGGCAGTTACTCACGTTTAGGACAATTTACCTTAATTAATTAACCAGCGTTGTGACGGGGCGTTAATTTATGCTCATGAAATGATTCACTGCACTCCTCAGGACACCGTTAACTGCCGCCGCAGCGAGGAGGCGGTTTCCCGCCATAACCGTGGCTCCTTTCACGGTAACCCCTTTCTTGGTCATCCCTTACTGCGCACCGTCATCCTTGGGAAGAGAATTAGGTCACGAGTTTCTACGGTATCGTATATTAACCTCGAATGGAGATCTTAAGAAAGTACCTCACGAAATCATTCTTTAAAGTAACATATAGAAATTGGCTCCAAGCCTTTAAAATATGTTATCTAAGCATCTGTGAATTTTCGGAAAATTTGACCGTCTTTATCTAAGTCTCCGCGAGAATCTCCGTTGAAGTTCCTGTCGGAGTGTGGGAGACTGTGATATTTTCTGTGAGTTTCCGTAAAACTCTGAGAATTTCTGTGAGAGCTTATGTGAGAGTCCTTGTGACAGCCTCTGTGAGACTTTTTGTGAGAGCTGTGTGAATTTCTGTCATAGTCTCTGTAATAGTCTTTCTGCGAGAGTCTCTGCGAGAGTCTCTGCGAGAGTCTCTGCGAGAGTCTCTGCGAGAGTCTCTGCGAGAGTCTCTGCGAGAGTCTCTGCGAGAGTCTCTGCGAGAGTCTCTGCGAGAGTCTCTGCGAGAGTCTCTGCGAGAGTCTCTGCGAGAGTCTCTGCGAGAGTCTCTGCGAGAGTCTCTGCGAGAGTCTCTGCGAGAGTCTCTGCGAGAGTCTCTGCGAGAGTCTCTGCGAGAGTCTCTGCGAGAGTCTCTGCGAGAGTCTCTGCGAGAGTCTCTGCGAGAGTCTCTGCGAGAGTCTCTGCGAGAGTCTCTGCGAGAGTCTCTGCGAGAGTCTCTGCGAGAGTCTCTGCGAGAGTCTCTGCGAGAGTCTCTGCGAGAGTCTCTGCGAGAGTCTCTGCGAGAGTCTCTGCGAGAGTCTCTGCGAGAGTCTCTGCGAGAGTCTCTGCGAGAGTCTCTGCGAGAGTCTCTGCGAGAGTCTCTGCGAGAGTCTCTGCGAGAGTCTCTGCGAGAGTCTCTGCGAGAGTCTCTGCGAGAGTCTCTGCGAAAGTCTCTGTCTACGAAAGTCTGTGAGAAATTTCCAGAGAGTTCCGTGAAAGTCTTATGACAGCACGTGTGAGTTTGTGCAACGGTTTCTGAGTATTTTATAGTTATGTAGATTACTTATTAAATAAAGTTAGAAAAGTGGTAATTTTAGCAACTTCGGTCAAACATGATGATTAATCAAGTTATATATGTCTAATCCACTGTGTAAATTCCTTACCTCTCTTTTCATCGGCATAATTTTTATCGAAGAAAAGTTTAATATTTTACAACGGATCTTCAGCCCCTTTTTATTACAAAATAGATATAAGTTAAAACTAAAAAATGTCTTCGAGTAATACACGAGTAAACTTCTTGCATGAAGCTCCCGATAATTCATGATCGGAATTTCCTGGACCTCGAGCCCGCGGCTTTTCCGTAGATCGAGTTGGCGAACGAAGAAAAAGGTTGGGGTGAAAGCTGGCGGCGGCCAGATCCATAGTCAAGAGCGGTGAATAATATAATGAGGCTAGGGGAACGGCAAGGAGAGGCAGCAGAGTTTTCGCTCTAAACTTCAACTTTAATAACAAAAGTAGAGAGAGGGAGCGGATATAACTGGGTGCTGATATACATACATATACACACAGCACATGTACGCGGACATGTAATAAGTTCAGAGAAGCCTGACTCTTCTATATACATATACATCGTCGTGTTAGTGCATAGACAGTGAGCAAGACTAGCAATGAGTTTCTTCTATGTGGTAGATGTCTTCCCATCCGGTGTAGCCGCAACTGCCGGTCGGCGAGATGCGCGAGCAAACTCGGTGAGCCGGCTTTCTAGATATTAAAATTACCTGGCCGAACCTCAACTGCTATCTACTCAACTGTTGAGCGACTCTTCAGTAACCGGAGTGTAGGTATCACCGACAGTCTTTCGTATTAAATTCTCTCGATTGCAATCTTCCGAATGATCCCTTCTTTCGGCTTTTCCTCATTCGCTGATGCTTCTTTTATCTCTTCTTCTTCTCCTTCTCCTTTATCTTCTTTTTCTTTTTTCGTCACGTTGTCTGTCAATTTTATTGAACTTTTTCGAACGCCGTGGAAGAGAATTGATATATATATATTGGAAGTTTTTTGGCAGATACAATGTATTTACTTTGATTTATTATACGGATATGTTGTAAAATTAAAAAAAAAAAAAACACATTATAAACTCAACCATTATGAAGTTTTTAGTATACTGTATATTTATTTGATGAACATTTTTTTGTATATTACATTTAATATACGCGCATCTGCAAAAAAACTTGAAATACTTTATATTAATTTCCACACGAAAATTTCTGACAGTGTAGACATTGTTCTAGTGTTGATTCCAATACCACGTTTCTAACAGTGTATGCGTATCCGGGAATTAATTATATTTTTGACTCTTCATGTACTTCGTTGTCAAATTTTCTACCCCAAATGATATTTCGCATTGTATAGTAAATTTTGAAAGTTGGAGATTAATTATATTTTACAAAGATAAGTATTAAAAGAAGAAATCCTGTTCATTACCGGCTGATAGATGACGTAACAGACATAATTTCCCCATTTTTCTTAAACGAAGAAGGCCGAAAGTCCCTAATAGTCCGACTTAATCCAACTCTCGTTTCCCTCTCGCCTTTCCTCTTGTCTGCGTACACACTCAGGGTCTTGAATTATAGAGAACTTTAGAAGCCAAGACTGCGGAGGATAATTTCTTAATCCCGGTTCGCGGTTATATATAAGACCAGCGGTAAAACGTTGGCGTGCGTGAGGAAACTCAAACACGTTTAGTTTCTCGATAAATCGGCACAGTGGGAATATTACGTGTACCGCGATGAGAGAACCCGAGATATCCCGTGTATAATATACTTACCGCGGCAAGCTACACGAAAATCTATGAGACACGTGCACGGAGCTCTCGGGTTGTAGCGGAGGTGGATACGGCAAAGGCAGAGAGGGAATTAGGCGCTCGGAGAGGGAGAGTCTTTAAAGAAAACCACGGGGAGTATGTCGCCGGCTGCTAGCGAAGATAGCACCGCTACTCCGACCGATATTAAACGCTTAGGCAAACACGGAAAATCGTTAGAAGCGCTAGCGTAGCGTGGCGAGCATGTTTGCACAACGAAGAAACTGCATCTTGACGCTCGGTCGACAGAGATTTCTCCCTGTTACTTGAGGCTCCCTCGGCACTCTTGACTTTTCATCGGATTTCTCCTTTTCGTGCGCATCGAAACTGGCAGTCGTTAAGGATGTACAGCGACATACTTTGTCGTACACTTATGTACGTTTCTGCACGCAGCGAGTCTGCCAACATGTACACTATATATTGGAAAAGTGTGTATACAGATATACATAAGGATACATAGACTAGTTATCCAGGCCGGGAGCAACAGCGAAGTAGTTCATGTCGCGCTACGGAAGCGGACTTCTCTCGGTGCTTTCTCGCCGGTAAAAGTTTTCCCGGTGCAGAGTCGTGGTTATGGTTTCTGTGACTCTGCTGCGACCGCAGTACCGCAGACTCGTCGTGAAACTATGGGCTGGAAAGCAGGCAGTCAAACAGGGATGGCGCGAAGAAAACGAGGGGAAGGGTGATGTGGCTGTTACAGTGGCCGTTGAAAATTTTCGAAACTTCGAGAACGAGAGTAGAAGCAGCGGGAAAGCTCGTCGTCTCACGGCTCCGGCGTGACCGGCTGGCGTAATACCAACCATTTGGCGCTTAGTTTTATTTTTATTTATTTTTCAACCATGCAATGTAGGATGTTCATGAGTCTGGTAAAATTGTGCTGTTACGAGCATATGTATGCCGGTGAATCCATTGTTGTGGAAAATTGAATTATTGTTATTTCATGTAATAAAGATGCATACTTATTGCCTGGGAAATTTTACTTGGAGAGACAGGGCAATAAAAATCGTTATGAATCTGTCAGAATTGTTCATTTAATTCACTCGTAGAAGTTTGCCTAGACACGGAACAATGAGAATTTACAGTGGCTGTGAGTCAAATTTCTTTCACTTCCTGAATGCCTAAAAGTGATAACATGTGTGTTAGCGTGTTTGTGAGAATGTTTGCGGGAGTGTTTGTAAGAGTATTTGTGGAAGTGTTTGTGAGCGTGTTTGTAAGAGTATTTGTGAGCGTGTTCGTGGGAGTGTTTGTAGGAGTGTTTCTTAGAGTGTAGGGTAAACCCACCAATGAATAAACGTGACCATTGAATGAATGCTGTCCACAAGAGCAAGTGCATGAAAAAAGTCCATTCACTAGGTTATGTTGTTTTCTCAACCGTTCATCACCCTATATAGAAATATTTGCGAGAGTTTGTGATGTGCTTAGGTAAGTCTTCGATTAAATATAATATACGATCCTTTTTCTAGGTTGTCACGATATTCTGTCAGTTCTTTATTCGCCTGATTTTCGAGAGAATCACACGAATTTGTCAGACTTCAAACACCTATCAATAATAACACATGCTCAGCATCCCTTCATTTAGCTTTTTATCCGCAATTCATGGCCAAACCGTAGAACCTCTCGACACGTCGCTCATGTAGGACGTAATAAATGCACCGATAAATTTACCATCACCTTCTATGAATACTACTGGCAAAGACCGAGCTTATCGTCAATATATGACTTACCGTTAATATTTGCTATGTCTATTACGCAAATAAGTATCTCGATGCGGGAGGATATACATCGAGCTACTAAATCGTTATATACCATGAAACCTTGTTGGACAGCTCGGTTTTCCTATTCGCGGTATGTACGTACACGGTACGTACTGACCATACTACCGACAACAGTAGCTGCGCCGAACGGAACAGTATCGCACTATACATTTCGCATTAGATGTACCAGGAAGCAAAACCTGTCCAAATGTCGATATGCGCTCATCATCCCAAGCCGGGCTTCTGATTTTGCCAGGATCACACCCATGATTAAATTCGGCTACGAGATATAGGTTGATAGTTCAACATCTATCTCATTAATTAATGCTTAAGTGAGGGCTTGCTGCCATATTATGTGTTCACTCGACCCGACGAGATGAGTAGGTAAACAGTTCACTTGTGTTTGCTGGACCGCGCACAATTAGCTGGATTTTCTAAATATTGACACTTCAAACGAAATTGGAGCTTAATCATGGAACAAACGCGTGGAACCGGTGAATACCCGAAGCTTTATATTTTCGTTCTCGGTAGTGGAATATATTTTTCTTTGATTTATCTAACTTGTAGTAGGCGTCGGAACTGAGAAAAATTCAATTAGACTTTCTTCACGACCATACAGAAAAATTGCACTCAGAGAAAGGTATAGTACCGTCGAAGGAAATCTGTTTGAGTGAACTAAATCCTGCAGTCAAATGAAGCGGACGAAATGTATGTTTGGGATGACCATAGGATTTAGTTGAATCCCAAACAAAGATTTAGTTAAATAAAATCTAATTTTTATTCACTCGAAAACACGCAGATTTTAATGAACTCTTTTTCGGGTAGTTTCAAACCTGAGCTTGAATTTATTGAATGTTTAGCTGATTGTACTCATCAATCAGATGCAGCAACTGGGTTGTAGCAAACCAATATTTTGTTACACGGATGAGGATATTTAGTTGATGACAGCTCTCATGATATTTAACATGCACTCACAACAAATTGATTGAATCTTGCAGTAAACTTCTTTTGACTATAACATTGAAATGAATCAATGTACCTACACGTTATTTCAACAATATGTTTAGTTGTATGGACTGTTTGTCATTTTAGATCCTGACGTAATTATAAGAAATAACGGGTGAATCAAACGAATGTCCCTATCATACAAGAAAATGTTCGGTTACTTCGACCAATTGGTCTGTATCCATTAAGTAAGTAACGAGACGGCTTGAACTAAATAACTTTCTTTCTATTAACTCATTGAATTGTTAAATAAAACTGAATCTTTTTTGAATGAACCAATAAAATTAGTTAAAGAATCAAAAAACCATGCAGCTCGGTAAAACCATTATTCAGTTGAATTAACTTTGATGTAATTCAGCTAACAATTCATATGGTTGAACCGGAATGGTAATTTGAACTTGATTATGATTTTGTTTCAAGCTAACAGATTTTGTCAGATGAACCAAGTCGAACTTAACGGAAATAAATTTAGTTCTGTAGAAACAAAGGTACCTTGATTATATATATATAGTTGACGGTACTATTCCTTTCTCTGAGTGTGGGTAAACTGTCAATAGTATATCAAACCTGCACTACTACTGTTAAGTCATCAAATGTTTTGGTTATGGAAAAATTATCCCGTCAGGAAACTAGCCATTCGGAAAATTGTCGAATAGTTGTCGCGATTTGATTTTTAGTTAGAGCAATTGTTACATACACTGAAAAAAAAATTAGTTGATTCAACTGAATGCGTTTTGTTGATTGGAGATTGTTTCAGGGCAACAAGCGTTCGGTTGAATTGAATAAATATGACTTGAATTAACAGAATGAAAAATCTTGGCGCTCTGGTCTGGGTTAATTATCATGCTTAGTTGAAACATCAGATATGGATTTAGTTTACTTGAATAATGGTTGGTTAATTCGGATAAGAGCTCATTTTGGTTGAATCAAACGGACGGTATAGTTATCGTGTATTTGATTTGACAAAATATTTTGTTAATCCGAATCTTAAAATACATTTGGATATGCTTGTGATTTGATTTAAGCATGTCATATTCCCAATAAAATATCTGATGCAATTGAACTAAATAATTTCGCACATAAATGTGTGTATTGGTTTATGAAAGAAATTCTATGTTAAAGTAACCTTAAACGTTGTTGGTAACACGCCATGTGTTTTGTATGAACCTTATTTTGGAACAAACATAAATCGAATTATGTTAACCAATTATTTTGTTAAATATGAAGTGGGTAGAATGATAAACTTTATACCATTTGCCATCATTCATCGGAATGATTCGATTTCGAATTAGTAAGGACAACCAAACGCACTTTCTCGAATGTGCTCAGTTCTGCGAGTCATTCTTCGATCATTATTATACCATTCAGATATTCTAAATCAGTAAGTACTGGGTAGCATAGTCGGTTAGAATAGCGTTGCACAAGGTTTTTTCATTTTATGCCTCTTTTTCCTGCGTCAACTGCAGTAAAACCAGTGCGAGAAATCATTTCGAGCTCCAAGGTCGACACCTCCACTTTATTGTGATCCTAGATATCTTAGTTTAAGTTCGAGTGCTGCAAGTTGGCAGTTAAATTTAGAAAAATTTCTATTCTAGACCGGTTTTCAATATTTATTTATTTTTAATCAATAAATATGTTTGCTATACTCGCTCATTACAATAAATACTTTTGAAGAAAAAAGTTGCTAGTGTTGTTAGGAAGTTAGATAGGCAGGTCATATTTCGTATTATACTGATATTATATTCGTTATTATATTCGCATTACTACTACTGGCAATGTCTCGATAAATAATCCTCGAGATAAAAATTTGTTATTTTTATTCTTAATTCCACAATACATGTATCGTAGTGCTTGGTAATGATCATTGCACTAGCGTAGTTCAAACAAATGTTGGTTTCTTTCAAAATTGGACGACTTTTGTTTCAAGTTCGATTCAGTTGAGTCAGCAAATTAATTTTTAACTTTGAACAAAGTTTTACATTTTCCAAAGAAATATTTATTTCGTAAATATTATCTTTACTTCTATGAAAAAACAAGGTGATTGAAGTAACAAAATGTTACTCTATTCAAATAAATTTATATGTAAAATTGACAAAATATTTTATTATTATGAACCAAATTTAATTGAAACAACTCAATATCGTATTGTAAGTACTGTATTTCACTTTGCACAAACAATAAAATATTTTGTTCGGGGTACATAATATTCATTTCAACGTATAGATCCGTATGATTTTGTAGAGGCAAACAAAATTTTATCGATCCAACTGAATTTTTTTTGGTGTACTTTCGACGGTTTTTTTTCACCGAGTTATGTAAAACTCAAGTCACCTTTTACATTTCAGACAATTTCTTATTAAATTTGGTGTTGAATTATTTCTATTAACATTCTCAAAATTACACGACTACTGAGCTCCATCTCATAAAGATATTCAGCTTTTACTACCGCCGATTTTATTTCCAAATTTTAAGCGTAGTCTCCATCAATATTCTTAGGAACTCGCTAAATCTTCTGCACATTACCATTTTTTATGAACGTCATTTATTCAACATTAATTTAAATCTACAATAATTGAAACCTGTAACTATCCAAAAAATATATCCCTAATTCATAATTATGAGGGTGGTCGTTTATTTCGATGTTGAGGGATTTAGTCCGAGACGGCCCTTCATTTTGTTCGAAATGAATTTTTTTAAATCTGGTTGAAATTTTAGAGCTCTATCTTATCGAGAAAACGTGCCTGTAAGCACAAAAATTTTCCCATTTAAATAACATGGGAGTTTTGGCACAATTACTTTGAATTTTTTTCCCGAGCCTCACAAAAGCGGGAAAAATCCAAATACTGCACGAATTGTACTTCAAGTCGTTGTACTTTGTACACAAATTTTAATTACCATTCATCATTCCATCCAAAACACTTAAGCTACTAAAATCATTAAAGCCAGCAAAAGCCTTTTTTTACAACTGACTTCGAGCACTTTTCATTCAGTTACTTAATGTGCAAAATAATTCGAAACAGCTCAACATTATGTCTTAAAAGTTGCTCTTTTTGATAGTGCTAATCAAAACTTTCGGAAATAATCTTTTGATCACAAAAAAATGTTTTTTCAAAAAGTAATATGATGTCTTAAACATTTTTTTTCACGCTAAGTTACTTTTCAGGACCTTTCAGCTTTGCTATAGAGAATAAAACCATTTAGATTGCGTTTCAATGTCTGAACTTTAAAAACAGACTAAAGAAATTTTTTCCCTTGCGAATTTATCTCGAAAAAAATGAAGGACGAAGGACCTCTCGGACAAGATCGCTCAACATCAAAATTACACTGAGAGAAAAATATAGTAGAATAGTCAGTTTTACTATCCCAACATAATTCCTAGAAGGAACGATTATATAGATTATATTGGATACTATATTTTTGATAAGATGAGCTACAATTGTGTTTGCAGCTATTATTTTTTGTCTTTGCCATAGCTATAAAATAAAACCGTTCCTCCTAGATACTATTCTGTATGGTAAAAGTATGATATTGTTGCTTCATCTTATATTTTTCTCTTACTGTAACGACCACCCTAATGGTTATAATGTAAATCGTAAAAAGTTTGTGGTAACAAATTACCAACTCACATATGTATTCTCTTCGTTTGCCATTGCTATGGATAAGGTGAGCAAAAGAGAATATGGAATACGCATGTGGTCGATAAAATATTACGTGCGTCAAGAGGGTTGAAACGTTAATGCATCCAATTAATCCATAAGCAGGTGGGGACATGTTCAATTAAAGGGCAAAGGTTAGCAAGTGGAAAGCCTGAGTAAAGCGAAAATCCAAGCGGACGAGCTGGTAGATAATATACATCCTATGCAACCTCGACTGGCGCTACTCCGCTTATGTATTAACTATGTACTGTCTAGCGAGGCAGCAAGTTGCCTGGTCCTCCGGCGTTGCAACGCTGCTGCGCTCCACGCGCTTGTTGATTTAGGGCTTTCGTGTTATTTCGGGCATTGTGAACAAACGAATGTTTTCCTGTTCATGTAGGTCGAATTCCCAATGTAATTCCTCCTCTCTCTCTCGCTCCTCTCCTCTCTTCGTATACTATTGCACATCTCCATAGCCAATGCAGTGTTGAAGTGCTACGCGTCTCCAACATTTTTTTTTTTTTTTTCCCGTCCACAGTTTCGTGCCATGGATTTTTCGAACGTTCTCGTTAACGGATTGACTGCGATTTCATCGATGTGTACACGGGTGTTTGAAAGACGACTGCCGGAAAATTTATCGTCTGCTACTGTCGAGTCTCCTGGGAGGCCAAACTTTTTCCTGGCCGAATTCTTCGTCTCATTCAACACTGCCAAGTTTTTAGCTGCAGGCTGACTTTCGAGAAAGGGAGACTTTTGCATTGAATTTTCTTGTTCGTTCGCTTCCCTCTCGATTCTTTACACAAGGGTCCATTAGGGCCGAGGCTGCTGCTCTCAGCTCTCGTCGCGTTTATCCGGAGTACCACTTGAGAGGTCGAGTGACTCTACCAATTATGCAATACAATTGCAGATTACAGGAAAGAATTAAGTGTAGCAATTTGTCAAGCGGGGCTCATATGCAACTTGATGCAAATTTTGTTGGTGTGAATCATGAGCCAATATATGTCCTCACTTTCAATCTATGCTTGAAAATGTAATTTGTATGAATTTTTCATAATTTACATAGACAAAAATATTAGTCGTCGCGTTTTCAATTTGCTTCATTCAAAATCAATGAATTAACCCCTTGAGACAGATCTTTTTTTTCAGATTACAGGGAAGAATTGAATGTAACAATTTGTTAAGCAGTGATCATATGGTACTTATTGCAAATTATGTTGGTGTGACTCATGAGCCAATATGTGATCACTTGGAACCAGGGATGGGCAATATTCGAATGAAAATTATTCAACATTCTCTTCGATTTGAATGATTGTGAATCAGTCTTAACTGAGATCAATAATATAATTTGTTATGATGAATGAATTCAATTTTCTTTTTGTTATTCAAGAAAAGTATAATAACCATACGATATTCTGACAATTACTCAGTTATTCAGACCGAAATATATTGTGAATACAGTTTTATTCGAATAGTGCTCATCCCTGCTTGGAACCTATGGTTGAAAATGCATTTTGTATGAATTTTTTATAAGTTACATAGACAAAAATATTTTGGTCGTTACTTTTTCAATTTGCTCTAATTAAAATTTGTGAATCAACCCTTCGAGACAGACATTTATTTTCAACTGCGATTTACTAGCAACTTTGTTTCCGGATGATTTGTATATAATCTTCAATTAGAATTAGATGGAGCATAATATTTTTTGATATACAATGAAACTTCTAAATTTTGAGTGCAGTTTAATAATCAGCGACCGCGAGAAAAGAAAATGTGTTACCGCATTTCGTAATTGAGGTTTTTCAAAAATTATGTAGTGCTATTTTAAGATTGGGGATTATTTCTGCAAATTTGTAATCTCTGATCTCAAAAATCTCCGGACCCAAAGTCTCATGGAAGTATTTGTTCTTTTTTTAGTCTGCTATTTTGTATATCTCGATTTCTATCCTAAAATAAAAATTAAATCCCCGAACTTCAGAGTACACGGTTGAAACAAATATGGAAAACTGGGTCGTGGAAAACGAGCCATTTGTGTGCCCCTGAGTGGCACGATTTACGACCAATGGTAATATCGACCGGCATGTTTGATTTACTTACCTCCAATTTTAGTAGTACAGGCTGTAACACGATTGATATTCAATTCAATATTCAAGCGTTTCACTTAGGTTTGATATCCGAATAGTCCTTGTATCTATTTAATTACACCACTGCAATATTCTTGTTTTTCGTGACTAAGTGAAGTTAGCAAACGTAATGAATTAGTTAAAGCAAATTTAAACAAAATTACAAAATAGCAAATCGCTCGAACGTTTCGCTCCATTTTTCTATGTGTCCTCAAATTATTCATAATAGGCGCAATAGTATATTTTTAGTTACTGCTGAATCTATACAATGTTTATAAAAATTACAGCAAAAATAACAAAATATTTTGCGCATTTATATTATTCGATTTCGATCAAAATATTGATATCGCCCTGAAATGAAAAATTGAAAAGGCCCCAATTTGTACTGTATATTAAAGTTCTCGCAGTTGATATACACCATGAAGTACCACGTACCGGTAAAACTTCGTCTATCAATTCGTGATTACTTTTTTTCCATTTCCTCCTTTATTCGTTATAAAACCTTTCCAGCTCTCGATGAACCGAATCCAATGTTTTTTTTGTGCGTCACATGTCTCTATTCCGTTCGATATTCCTTTTTTCGTATTGTCAATAAATATGTTGAAAATACGAATAAAGAATATCGAACGATCGGTCAGTTGAATTATTTAGCTTTGGTCAGTTTCAGTCAATGGCGATCGTTTTTTTTTTAACGATCTACAATTGTTTGGAATAAAATACTTCCGTAAGTTCCATGAAAGCGCGATACGTAGAGATGTGCACCAATTTCATCCTGGATCCAGAGTATTAGTTACGTCCTTTTACAAAAGGCAGATTGACACAATTATATATTCGTAATTATATTTCTACGTAGCGTAAAACCGTTTAACCACTTGTTAAATTCGTTACATTCAGCTATAAGAGACTTTATATGTGCACTAATAGGAATAGCCATTGGCAACAGCAACTGCTACATGTTAAATTCTTTTATTTCTTCTAACTGCGATAAATTGATGCTTTTCAGTTCTACAGCCATTTTTATTCTTGTGTTATTCCTCTTCGAAAATCTTTCTTTACCATCCGCGATGCCGATTGAAATTCAGTGATATACTATCACTGAAGTTGGATAGAATTTTAATAGCAAAGTCGTACACGAAATTTAAAAAAGTTCATTAACAAAACTTATAGTATGCATATTGAAATGCTTCGTCTGTAAAGTTTCTACTCCGAATCTCATGCAGTGTAAATTACTATTATCATAGTTTTTGTTAAGTTATATTCTTAAGTTCTGTTATTCGAATGAATAAAAAATTCACCCTGCTGTTCTACTCTCAGTAAAATGGAACCAGACTTAATTGGAACTTTAGGTTGAGCAGTTTTTAGAAAATGTTGCATTAATATTTTGCAATATCAATAAGTGAGTTCTGCAGGCGACAGATTATGTTGTGTATTATTTTAGATATTCCATATTTATTTTTTCACGTATAAATGAATTTTTAACTTAAATAAAGTGACATGTATTCAATATTCAGGAAAATTGAAGTTTTCACACCGCAAAAATAAAGTAGCTAACGGTAAAGAAGTAAAAACTGTATTTTTGAAGTTGCAACTACAATACAGTGAAAATTGTATTTCGACAGATAGATCCGGAATAAAATAGACCCTTTGCTCGTATATTAACAGCACTATAATAAATTCACATGAACCTAGAATAATTAGCAGTCACTTTACAGTAACCAGCAGGAGATTTTTTTTGTGTCAATGAGAATGTTCCTTGGCTCCAATAACGTGCCCGGAATCTCAACAATGTGACGAGAACGTTGCTTGCGTCCTTTTCGCGAATAGTCGAGAAATTTTAAGAGGGAGAGAATGCGAGAGGGACGTTTTTTTATCCCTTTTGGGAAATTTTTCAAGAGTTTCCCGCCTCTTTCATTGGCACATTCATCCAATCTTCCAACTCTCTTCATTCTCCAGCGCAGCTTTTATCCGGAGCTGCGTTTGTGTCGAGTTAGCTAGGACGCACACGTTCATTCATTTTGTTTTCTTCTCTCCTTCCATCTACTCGCTTTTTCCTCTCTTCTTTCTCAACGACTTAGAAAACGTTATCGTAACTTTTCGGCAAATACGCCGAGGGCCACGACAGAGAGAACGTGGTGCTTGTCCAAATCTGACGTACAAGCGCAGTCCTGACTATGTTGCCCACAAACGCGCCTTTCCTACGATGTACATTCTTCCCCTACGTATGGGCCATTCCATGACATCTCGATCAAGATCTGGCGATATCATCTCAGATCAGCTCCGTAATTTTTTATACAAATATACTTGTCGAAAAACACGTGCCGATTAAAAAAAAAAAAATTTTAACACTTTTTTATCTGTGATATGTTTTTTGGAAATTTTTTTACAACCAGCATTTTTTAGAATTTCTAAACATTCTGAAATATCTTATAAAATAGAAGAAAATGCTTGTGTCGAAAACAGTATATTTACATAGATACAAAGGAAAGAATATGTAAAATCTAATAATATTACATATATGTACAGAGTTACACAGAAATTAATATATTACATGTACTTTTTCCGACACATATTATATGAGAATTTATTGTTCATTTTTCTGTGAAAAAAATGCATCTCAATAATTTGTTAGCCATTCTGATTTTTTTCAGTTTTGTCTCTGAATCATATGAAAGCACCATCTTCAAATACAGCTAAAAAATTACCATATAAGGACTTGCTCCATCTTTTAAAGTGAAAAAACATTGAGGTTTTTAAACAATTTCGAAAAATTATATCTCAGGTGAAAAGTGTAAAAAAAATCTTTAAAAAATGTGGAACGTGGTTTTCGACACGTATTTTGGTGTAATAAATTACGGAGTTGAGCTGAGAGATCATCGCCAAATCCTGATTCAGATGTCATGGGATGATATTATGTTAATATAGTCATCATCCTGCCATTTTGATAATATCACTTTTTTTCATTCATATAACAAGGAACTTATCTATTTATTTTTATCCCAAGAATGCATCCAATCTTTTATCCCATTTTTCAAATTGTTTTTCAAATTCGTCTCTGGCAGTTACGAAATCTCCACATTTGCACATAGCCGAAAAAATGTATTATATTTCATAAGATTTGTCAGAATATTTTCAGATTTCAAAAAATGGTCGCTTGTCAAAAATGACCAAAAATTATATCTCCGATAAAATGTGTTTAAGAAATCTAAAAAAAAATTGATACGAGTTTTTCGACAAATACTTTTGTGTAAAGAATTACGTTACCGATCTAAGATATCATCGTCAGATCTTGATCGAAATATCATGGAATGCCCCGTACATATACATATATACATATAGATATATCTATACATATAAGTAAGTACGTGTAGCTCCGGTGGTGTACGTACGTGTAACTTGAAGGCGTTACGACCCTGCCGAATATTCTCGGTTCAGCTGGTGGAGGAAAAGACCTAGAAGAGAATGAGATAGAGTTGTAAGGAAGCGAAGAAAAAGAAGTAAAAATATTGGAAGGGGGTAAAAATGTGAAAGAGAACTGTGTGTTGGCAAAGAAGGCGAGAGTGCTAAAGAATTTCTTTCGGCTGAAATCATCCACCTACTTCCACTGCTACCCGCCTTTCGCACTCCCTGGCTTTCTTTTTCTCCCGCTGGTCTGCTCCTTCTCTGCTTCTCTCGCTTCTTCACTCATATATTTCTCACTCTCATTCCTCCGTCGCTTTCTTCGTTGCTCTTCACTCTTCCTCCTTCATTTTATTCTCCTCATCTGCTTGCTTGCTTCTCTCACTCCACTCTGCACCTGACCTCCGCCAATTCCTCCGGTGCACACCCTAACCAACAAGAGTTTAAGCATCTCTTTCCCACTCTCTTTCTCTCTTTCTCTGTCTAGTTCCTTGAAACTTGGTTCTCCAAGAGCAAAGGTAGTTTGGTTTACTTGACTTAGTTTTATTAGCACCAACCAAGTGTGTTGCTACCTTCCTCACTGTTTTATTTTCCTTTTTCTAGGGTTTTCCTTCACTGGCTGCCGGAAAATGCAACGAATTTTGAAATCGCTTTTTTCCATCTCCAAATTTTAACACATTCATTTAAGTGTGATGTGTAATTGATTATATAGTTCTTATTTACAGAATTAATTAATGTTTCTCGTTATATAAAATTCTATTTCATACATTTGTTACATTTCACAAAATGCTTTTGATTTAATTTGAATAAATTCTTTTATCCATGTTTAGATTAAAATATTTTGAAGTTGCCCTGCTGAAAATGATTGTGATAGCTTTGCATCGCGAAAACGCAACAAATTAAAAAAATGGTTTCCTTCATCTCGAAATTCCGACCCATTCAGTAAAGTGGGATGTCTAATTGACAAAATAATTTAAAAATCAGATATTGTTTATTTTTGTTACGGAATCACGGAATAAATTACTGTTTCTTATTATATCAATAACTTTTAAATACATGTACATTTCATAGAATGCTTTTGTTTCAATTTAAATAAAAATTTTTATCCATGTTTTTGTTAGAATATGTTAGAGTTTCCCCAGAATTCGTCAAATATTTGAAAAATTACATATTGTTTATTAACGGACTTGATTATCGTTTCTTGTTATACTAATTTCTTCTTAATATATTTGGCACATTTAGAATATGCTTGAGTTTCAATTTGAATAAATTCTTCTATCCATGTTTATATTAAGATACTTTGGAGTTTCCCCCATGAGGGTGATGGTTATAGCTTTGCAAGTAGCGCGTGCGTAAATTTGATGTCAGCAGTTTTTTTTTACAGCCGTGATGTTTCCTGTTCTTCTGTAACTGACTGTGGAGCCCTTCGGGGGCCTCGAGGTACAGCGTCAATTCCAACCTCCACTCATTCCTCTTTCTCCTCCATCACGCCCCATGTTGTGCGTCTCTTGACGTCGCCAGAATCTCTCGTCGCGTCTTTGTAACTTAACGATGACGACGGAATGACGGAGACGCTCGTGAGCTTGCTATTTTGCCTCAGGCGCATTATCCCTCTGAGCACCTTTCCGGCCCTACATACTTAAGTACCCTCTTCTTCAGCAACGGAGATGATGTCATTCTCAACGTGAAATCATGTTGTACTGTATAGCCCGTTCGCGAATGTTACGCCTTTCCGGAAAATGTTTAGTATACTTAGAATAATTGTGTGAATCCTGGGAATTGTAAAGTGGCAGCTATTCAATAGATTTTGCTATTGACTACGTACATGGCAAAATAGAACGAGGCATTCCATCCCGATTCGATCTGGGTCTAACCCTCAACCTTCTCGATTTGGCTCGTGATTTTTTGTAGGATCGGTTCGACCTCAAATGCGCCAGATTTTTCGTTCTATATAATTTTTTTTCAAAAAATCACTTTAAAGTGATATATCGATTGAATTAATTTAAAAATCTAAAAAATGTTTGAAAAATACTTCGTTGAATTTAAAATTTTTTTAGCTTACAGCCAAAGTGGACAACATTTGTCTTCTTATAGTTTTAGAGGTTTTTGACTGAAGAAAAGATTAAAAATGCAAAAAAAAATAACATCTGCTACAGGTGACTGGTTAAACGTTTATTCGTGTACCTTTAATTTTTGAACCTTGACTGAAATGTTGTCAAGCATTTCTGTATATATATAGAAATATTTGACAAGTTATCCATAGCAGATTGATTTTGATCTATTTTTTAATAATTTTTTTTTTCATGAAAAAAGCTTAAAAAATATATGTGAAGAAAAATCTTCCACACTTTAGGCTGTATAAGCTCGAAAATGTTGATTCCAAAAGAGTCTTATTCACAATTTGTTCAGATTTTAAAATTATGATATCCTGGTGCTAGAATGTGGCTTGTATGGTGCTGAAATGGAGTCTTAGTTCGGAAAAATCTGAAAAAATAAAGAAAAAATCCGGTTTTACATGAATAAACGTTTGACAAGTCGCCTGTAGAAGATTGACTGTATTAAAAAAAAAAATTCGTATTTTAATTTATAGCAATCGATATGTCAAAAAATATTCAATAAAAAAATTTGCACAGACAAAATAAAATAAAATCATTTGGTACATTTTTTAAGGGCTTAACAATGCTACAAAAAATTACGAGTCATATTGGGGAGGTCAAGGGTCAGACCCAGGTCGAATCGGGATGGAATGCCCCATATATTTTACTGTGAAGGTAACAATCTTTGTATTTTGGAATTAGCCTTCGTAACCTTTTTCTGTTTTGCTTCCTCATAAGGTATTTTTCTTCCCTGATATTGATGTTAACATACTTGAACGATCCAAAATGTCGAGAAAAATGGTTTAATATAAAAATCCGTATGTGTATGTGCTTGTTATGATATTTGTGTAAATCGTTCTTCATGAGAACAATTTTGTAAATCGTTTTCCATTTAAAGTTGTGTGGTATAGAATTTGGCTCAAATTGGAACAGCTATTTGGATTTTCTTTGAAACATTCATTAACAAGCAAGTCCAAATTCTGTAGATAACCAAAATAGTATTGAGCGTTGCTAGGTAATAATTCAGTGATAAACGAAGTATGGATCTAATAGATACATAATCCAGTAAAGATTAGTGAAAGATTTCGAATAGTACAGAAACTTAAATTTCCATTTATTATTCTAGGAGGGCAAAACTTCCCTGCAGTTCCGGTTCTATAATTTAGTAAAAAAAGTACGCCAATCAGAATCTTGCACATTGCTTCCTCAATATTTTGAACTTTTCACTTCCCGTGAAAATATTTTCACACCATTCAGTAAAAAGACAGTTAACAACACTGTAATTATCGGACGAAAATCTGTTATTTTTTCCTTCGCCACTAATTATCACCTCTTTCACAAACAAGCCAATGTAGCACAATAAAATATTTCCCAAAAAATAGTGCGAATTAGAGCCGACACACAAAATAAACCGCAAAAGTACACAAGAGTTCAACGCGGTACTGTAAGCACTGCAAATAAAAAAACTTCCTGGATTTCTGAATGACCGAGTATTTGCGTATCCGGATCACGTGTCGTTAGTTACGAACGTGCTTTTGAAGTTGTGTGTTGAACTCGTCAAAACTCTGCTTTACGGGAGGACAGCTCGTTGGTGTGTGACGGTTTTGTGCTGTTGGCGTCGGGCACGAAATTAGCATGGGTGGTGGAAATGGGTGCATCGGCGTCGCCGGACCGAACATAAAATGTTCCCTAGGCAAACTGACTCAACTGTACTGCAAGCGCAACGAACGATGAGCGCTACCTGTTTACCCAGTCTTGAATAAATAAATAAACGAACGTTTCCATGAATGTAGGTGTTTGTGCATTGGTATGCTTCACTGACTATATATTATCTACTCTTTTATATATAACGTAAAATAAGGGGGGGGGGGGGGGGTAAATGGTTGAACGCGTTAAGCACACGTGGTAGCCACGTGCTTTAAATGTACGCACTCTGTGACGGTTCTCAGAACAAAACATCATCAAGCTTAACTCACTCTGCTGAAAGTTTTCTCTTTTCTTTGTCTTTCCCATTTACGAAAAGTACTTATGTATACGAGGCTTTCTTCCTTCAGGAACGCGAGTACTTCCGGTCCCTTCCCCGTCCACTTCGCATTCCACGATTACAGAGAGTTGGTGTTCTTGGAACGTGGCTTGAATTAAAGAACCATAAATACACTTTCTAAGTAGTGAATGAATTTTGCTGAGGAGTGGACATTAAGGATGTATGATACGTACACCCCCGCCAAAAGTGAGTTTCGGAGACTATTTCGATCACTTCCCGATGGGATAAAAATCGAAAAAGAATAATGCATATAAAACGTGCTGAAAAAAATTATTTCGCATAATAATAATCCCAAAACGTTATTAATGAATCGGTGAAAAAAGATAATTGTTCAATAAGCAATCAGTCAAACTAACTTTTTTTCTAATAAAAATGATTTGTTAATTTATTTGAATGCATACGAATTTTTTTTAGATTTTTTTCTTTATTTTGATTTAGGTTTTTTTTATTTTCAAAAATGTGTGCGAAATAACGAATTTTGGATATGTGTTCGGCATGGAACGATTATTACACTCAAGATTTTTTTGCAAAACGCATATCCAAAATTTGATAAATTTTGCGCATTTTTCAAAATAAAAAAAATAAAAATCGAAATAAAATGAGGAAGTAAACAAAATCTGGAAAAATTCGGGTGCATTCAAATAATTTAACATATCATTTTCGTTAGAAAAAAAGTTAGGTTGACTGATTGTTTATTGAACAATTGTTTTTTTCACCAACTTGTTAATAACATTTTGGGATTATTATTATGCGAAATCAATCTTTTCAGCACATTTTATATGCATTATTTTTTTCCGATTTTTATCCCATCGGGAAGTGATCGGAATTGTCTCTAAAACTCATTTTTGGCGGGACTGTACGTATCATACATCTTTAATCAAAAGTTTCTGAAATTATGTTGTTGGGCCGAATAACCACGGTCGATGCCCTATTGGCAATAGTAAACAGAAATAAAAAATGATGTAAAACTGCAACACGTTCGTCTTGTCAATAAATACTATTACTACTACTGATGTTGTTTTTATCGTTGATTGGGTATATACACCGTAAAAAAATTCAATGTACCGAGAAATAGCAAATTCAATATTTGCGTACATTAATGAAAAATGACTGTACGGTGTGTAAGCAAATATTTGTTTATTGGGTGCGTGTAATTGAAACCGAATTATGGATTGATTTTTTCAACATTGTGTATAAGTATGTGGTAAATTGACATGACTTCATTGGAATTTTACCGCTTGTGGTCGAAATTAAACAAACTTTCAGGGCGTTAATTGCGGTCCGTTCAACGTTAAACGCGGTAACATCACAGTCAGTGATGTTGCAACGTTGTTTCTTGTTGACTTCATTGGTAACTGTGCTCTTTTAATTGCTCTAACGATGGTAAATTGGGAAGTAAAAACATGTTTGGGATGCCTTTTCTCACATATGTCTAACGTCAATTCGTCTAATAGCGATTCGTCTACATCAAATCGCTTACTAGCGATTCGTCTAAATCAAATCGTCTAATAGCCATTAATCTAAATCAATTCTTTGAGACTAAGTATTATTCATGAAATTATTTTTCGTATTTTTTTTTTTTTAGTTCTAGTTGCAATACTGAACTATTGCAGATATAGTACAAAATTGTACTGAATATTTCCTGCTGCGGGGCCAAGACACCGGATATTTTTTGCTGTACTCGCTGTGACTAATTACTTAATATATATTTACCACTACATATACAGCACTCAATACTTATTCGACGTTACATTAGAAAATCCCTCGAAATATTTTCCGTTATAGTTACAAATCTTTATGATTATTTTTCCCATCCAAATTTCGACCAATAGAATTGCACCATTCGACGTCACGTGGTACAACCTACACGGAATTATATTGATAATTTTTTGATAATTTTGTCTGTTGCTATATATACAAAACAAAAGATCATTCAACCGTGTTAACCATCTGTCAAACGGACAGATTGAATTCAATTGTGACAGTCGAAGGATTTTATCAAACATAAACCGTAAGTTTCGTCTCATGGTGCAATTCCATTAGTCGCAATTTGGATGGGAAAAATAATCTTCTGAATCCCAGTCGAGCTTCGAAATTAATCTGATATTTCCCTTAAGGTTCCCTGCACACAAATGAGCTCGTCAAGTTGTCCAGAAAAATCACTCGTGGTATGCGCTCCTGATTTTTCAAACTGGAAAACTTGACTCGTTCATTTGTTTGCAACGAACCTATCGGAAAATATCCGATAATTTCGAAGCTCTTGTGGTATTACAAATTAACATTTATGCTTAGATTTTTTCAGTGTATTCCATAACTTTTGATACTCGTAAATTATTCACTGCTGAAGCTTTTGATCCAGGGATTTTTTTCATAGATATATAGTATTTTCTGGAAGATATTAAATTTTTTATTTTTTTTCAGACTGCGGAGATATAACTGCGAATTAAATTTGATCAAGGTCTTCCAATTAACGAACTGATGAGCTTTTGTTTCATTTACTAATCATTCAGACAATACTGTTAACTTCTGTCGAGAGTACTCACTATAGCAAGTAGTCAGAACATTGTATTCCTGAGTCATTTAAGTAAGTAATAAAATTACATAATTACATTCGTCCAGTGCTCGAGGCACATAAAGCTGAGTTTCATTATTTTTAGAGTGGATACATACATCTGCAAATTAGGAGTATTTTCCGCTATAGTTTAAAAAGAGTAATTTTGACAAGATGTTTTTAGACGCATCATTTCAGACGAATTTTCCGCTAATAAGAATTTCATAGAAAATCTGTTTTTATTTGGCGATTTCTCGCTTGAACGATATTCAACAATGATTCCCTACCGGCAACATTGTTCCTTAGCTTAATCAACATTATTACACCAATTTAATATCAAATGGTTGATATTTAAAGATTTTTCAGCTGAAACAACATTGACCAATAATTTAAACGAATTGATACAGACAATTTGTTTTCTCCGAACTTCCCGCAAATCGCAATTACAGCGAGTCAGAATCAATAACAAAAACAATATTCTAATTTTTTTTAAATGCACTACTTTGGTGTATCTCATTCACACCGAATTCCTGAAATGAGAATGACACTTCTAGTGTACAAACCGCCTAAAAAGACAAACCCCCAACCCGAATAAAATTTGCATGTAAGACACTGCGATACCATGAATGAAATATAAATAAAAATGATTTGTCGCCCATTATACATCCTTGATATATTGATAACTCAATAGATCACCGAACATCACACGATAGGCGTGTTCCAGGACGAAATGAAAGCTGAGTCATCACTACCACAAATCACGTTGACGCAGACGAGAGTATCCTTTGCCCGACGACATATAATACTGTACACACGTTGACTCGTATAGTGTAACCGCACTTTATGAGGAGGGTGAGCTCGCGGTTAAAATATACGATTCTACCTCACTTGGCTCTTTCACTTCATCTCCCTCTCTGCCCCTCGACGCCCCCTCCCCCTTCCCTCCTGCCCCTGTTGCCCTTTTCCTCTCCTCCTTCTCACCACGACTGTAAACTTCGTTCTCATTGTTTTGAAGAGGAAGCGGCCGTCGTTGCGGGTAGGTTTGCCCCTGTGCGCCACTGAAACTGGGTTCACTGTCGGGTTTAGCTGGTTGGTAGACCGCGAATCGTCGCGAATCCACTGAAACGTAAGATTAACGGCCTTTTCATTTTATAATCCTGCGAGGTTGGTAGAAAGGGGAAGAACGATGGCATGGGGGCAGGGGCGAAGAGGGGGGGGGGGGGGGGAAGAGAGGTGATAGTAGAGTCACTCGGACTCTGAATGTGGGAAGGATTCGTAGGTTGGGATTCGTGTGTTGCGACAGAGTACAAATTCACCTGGTCGATGTTTGGCCTGCAGTATCACTGCACACACGTGAAAGAAAATAGGGGGAGTGCAAGAGGGGAAAGGGGGTGCGAGAAAGAGCGGTCTGGGGAGCAGAAAGGATAGAGGGATGAACGGTCCAACGTCGGGCCTGTACGTAGTGGATGTCCTGGTAGCCAGGAGCAACCAGAACCAACGCCCACAGCATTGGGAATTTACGAGGGAAGAAGTGGCTCAGCTGAGTTGAAATGAAACTACTCGGGGTACGCCTCGTTACTTGTTAACCGAACTGGAATTTATTTCTCACCGTTGCATGTACCTCCCCATTGTACGATACGCAGATATATATGCGAAGCTATGCGTACATGTTTTTGTTTTTGTACGGGCTTAAACGAATGTGTGTAGAGAAAAAATAAAAAAAATTTGTCTATGTGGTTTATATTTATGTACCTCAATGTCCATGTGGATTTCTGGCACGTATGGGGTTTTCCATGCACTCCTCAAAATTTGCGGTGTTGAACACCGCTGGTGTGGACTTATTTTTGGTGTTACTTATTTTCGGGTTAATAGTAACACTTATTACGCTGTCAAAATTAACACCGGCGATTTTGGTAATTCATTTGTGTGCTAATTTTAATTTTTAAGAGAGATTTTCAGATTTTTTGGTTTGACAATGTGAGAGGAGTCATCTTAAGAATTCGAAAATGGAATAAAGTTGAATATAGAATTCGCAGCGTGAGCGACGCCGTCGTGTGATTGGTGTTCAGAACAAATTAACGTGGCAAAATTTCGAATTGAATGTGAATGATGACAGTGAGCAATAATTATTACACAGTTCTCGATGTGACGATGGAAAAAGTGAAATAGTTGATAAGATTACCTTCTGATGTGGGTTGAAGAAAGGAATTTTTCGTTGTATCCGAACCTGACGAAAACAAAAATTATTTGCCCGTGTCCGATAGAATAGAAAAGATTTTTATTTATAACAATGCCGCCTTATGCGGTTACCGAGAGCGGCAAACGGCGTATTTTCATGATAAATATCAAGCATTTAATGTAGTAATTAAAAAAAGAATTGTTTTATTAATTGTCGATATAGAAGCATTGAAACATGAACGTCCATATGTTCTTAATCAAGCATACGACAGAATTGATACGTAAATGGTACTGAAATATGCTCTATTTTGACTAAAAAACAATCGTTGAAATACTTGTTATTGAAAAATTTATTGCATGTTTTCAAAATAAAATATCCATATAACACCAGGGTGGTGTTTAAAATTTAAAACCGGTACAGTGTTAAGTGTTAACACTGTGATGGTGTTAAAAATTAACCTGTGCTGGTGTTCGTGATAACATTGCGAATAGGGTTAAATCGGTGACGATATTTTAGTAGTAATAATCGTAATTATTGACAATACATTTACATAGTTATAATAATAATTAAAATTTTCTGTACATTACAAATTATTCGCTATTGAAAAATGGCCATCGACCGAAGTCCTTTAGCCACTGTTTATCTTATTTATTTAAACTTTTCTTTGTTTCCGGTTTTGGATATATTAGTGTTTATTGATTGATGATTCGTTTTAGTTGCTAGAAGGTTGTATGCGTGGGGTGTTTTATGGCTTATGTTTGAATTTATGGCTTATGTTTGAGGTGGGTTGAATACAAAGAGGCTTGAGGCTATCTAATTGGGTCGCAGCAAATCTTTTGTAAAGTTTCCGGATTCTTTTTGATATAGGAGTAATTTTCGTGGATTCATACAGAAGTGTATTGCGTGGGTTATGCAGTGGATCAGCTAGATGGCGGATGCGAGTTAGCCGACGGATGGCAGACGATATTTTTTTTACACTACTTTCTTAAAAGCGCTTTTTATCACCGAAATGGGTGTGGGCTTGTATAAAAATCGGCCTGGTGTAGTTTTTGACAGCAGTTTTTCATCAGTGTAGGAACTCGGCAGAAACATTGCTTCCAGAAAGAAAAATATTGCAATATAACAAATAATTAATGGGGTTCTGGTGAATAAGACCCTTTTACTCTGAGCTCGATGCCACCAAATGATCGAATTACGGGTTCTGAAATTTGAATTAACACAGTTTCAATGGATCATTCTTTTTTTAGACGTTCCAGTGTGACTGTAAAATATTTTTCCATATTGAAAAAATATTGCTTGCGAAATAACTTTTTTTATCGTGTATACAAGAAATCTGGAAAAATTTTAAAGTGGTGGAATCCTATTAAGAACGCATCTAACATTCTAATTTCATAAATAAAAATGTATTCACAAGCAGAAATTGAAAAGTAGACTTTACAAGAGTTCTATTTTTGCAATATTTTTTTTAGAAAAATTTCCAGCAATTGAAAATTTCTTTCTTAGCGGTAGAGTATTTGAACATTGAAAGGGGAATATAACAATTAAAGTTCAGTTTCACTTGGAATTGCCCGTATATGTGTTTTTCTCACACATACTATTTTAGTTCACGCTGTGTGTATATAAGCTTTACAGACGCTATGCAGGTTGAATGCTGTATAGATGAATTTTCCCGTATGTAAATAGCAGACGCAATATGCGTACGTGGCTGTGAGCTCTTTTTCAATGCAACCCCGACAAAATAGTACCTTTACAGAGTTCTGCATTCAGCGACTGTGGCATTTTTTCGTACTTGTAAATAACGTAAAATAGTAAAATACTCCATAAATACAGCTGTCAGCTCACATTACTGTTTTGAGTTATATCACAGAAAGTTAGAATGAAACGAGTTAACTTCGTTTTTGTACTCTATTAATTGTAAACATACAGAGAAAAATTGTTAGTTGAGAGAGAAATATTTGGAACGCATTGAAATTTTTCACAAACACAGAAAACACCGCAACAAACGAACTCGTCTAAATTCTGAGCTATTGAGTTGAAAAATCTCACAATTAATTACATATTTCGAAAGTTAATTTATTTTTCATTACTGCTATTATAAATTTCGTAGAATGGTAATGATTACAGAAATTGGACAGAAAGTTCTCATACAAATCGAAAACGTATCATAGATGGTCATCGATAATTTCATCATAATGAAAACGACCGAAATTCCATAACTATCTATTTAAAAAATACTAAACTTATTAAATTCGCCAACTTGTCAAAGTTTTATAAAAATTAATTGAAAGTTTTAGTACACGTACAGCAACAAAAAATCCTGAATCGTAATAAATTTAACCCCGACCTTCAGAAATCTTCAAAAATAAGCCGAGAGAAAAGATTTCATTGGCACCGAAGAAATGAGTCGGTCGATTTTTTTTTCATTGATTTCGACCAAATCTTTCTTTGATATCGATGAAATGAGACACTTAAATTTGAAGAGAACATTTCATTGCCTGTGAAGAAACATTTACTTAATGAGGATAGTGTAAAGAAACAGTTTCAATGTTTTACCGGAAATATTTAATTGATTCAAAGAAAAAGTCTCCTTGATTAATTCCAAAGGCATACTGCAATACAAAGGCAAATGGCAGCAAGTGCTGGAACTTTTATCGTCCAATGTTAAACACCCATAGGGCTGTCACTATTGAACTAACCTCACTTTTTTATTTTCCGGTTCTCTCCAACAAACGGCTTCGAGTTTGAAGGAGACTCTACTTCACCAAATTTTTTCCGTACTTACGCACATTATTTTCCAATTTTAGTTTTATCTGCCGAGTAGCTTAGGAAAGAATAGGTCTCAAAATTTTGAACTGTGGTAGGGGAAGTGCCGCTGCTTTTTCAGTGGAATCAATTAAAAAAACAGAACGATTTCTTTAATTTAATGTCAATACTTATCATTGAGTTCGAGATCATTCAATGAAAAGATAATATTAAACCTCAAGTATTTATATTCATCGGCAAAGATTGCCACGATCAATGAAATCTTTTTTTTCGGTGTAAGGGTGTAAATCGTGTCCATTGTTAACCCATCTTTTTATACATTAGCGGTCCGGCTGACGTATTTATAAAGTTGTTCATTTTAGTAAACTCGAGTGATAAGTAGGCTGCGGTTGGTCAATTGACTCAACCAACAAATAGGTTGAATCTAAGCAATAATAATTTGTACCATAACCAATTATTTTTATATGCTATGCACTATCATCCCAACTACTTAACACTGATTATTTGTCCTACAATGTTTTATTAATCCTATAAAATAAACAACATTATAAAAAATATTTGGTAAATTCATGTATTGTATAGTAATTTATTATGAGCCCTTGTAAGTAATTCAATTTGATTAACGAAGGGAAATGAAAATTTGATGTACGTGTTGCAGAATTAAAGTTAACAGATATTGAAAATGGGACGCGCATAGCGTATTTAATATAGTGTGCATTAATTTATACGTCTTGTGTAACGAATTTCGCAGAAGAATTTATACATTAACGAATTTATAGCATAATTGTAGATGATTTTCACGTTATACTCGTGGAGTAAATTTTCTGTACCCGTTTCTGCAAACGAGCTTCTCTTAAAGCGATTTCGTTCTATGTTGTGATGTAACCAACGAAAATTTTTATCGTAACCAATTATTTTTTATGCTATGTACTATCAACCGAACTACTTAACATTGATCATTTGTCCTACAATGTTTTATTGATCCTATAAACTAAACTACACTATAAAAAATATTTGAAAAATTCATATACCGTATACTAATTTATTCTAAGCCCTTCTAGGTAATTAAATTTAATTAATGAAGTGGAATGAAAATTCAATGTACGTGGTGCAAAATTCACGTTAATGGACTTTAAAAACAGGACTCGCATAGCGCATTTAACATAGTGTGCAACAATCAATACGTCTTCTGAAACAAATTAAGCAGACGAATTTATACACGAATTAATACGACTTTCGTAACGAATTTTTAGCTTAATTGTAGATAATTTTTACGTCATACTTGTGTAGTAAATTTTCTGTACCTATCTTCGTAAACGAGCTTCCTACATTGTGTAGGGGTTTTGCCAAAAAATTTTCAACAGCGTTAGAGACGAGGAAAAACAGAAGATTTCGGTCCAACGTTTTTTTTCCACGGACAGTTGGAAAAGAAGCTTGACCGTCTTTATTGTTATGCAAGCTGATGCTCTTCGACGGCATAAACTATCAGTTGAAGCGATTACGTTCTGGTGTATGAAAGAAGACCTCGCGTCTCGAGTTTTCACGTCTTGGGCTCACGTCGTCGTTAAGTCTGATGATGATCGATGTCTCTACTGGGACCATGAGTTCGGGTGTGCCACTGGTGCAACCGGCATCCACGTCGCAGTGTATTAGTTCGTATAATTTTATTTTAGCTTGGCGAAAATACGAGATGTCACTTTCTGGAACATTGACGTCGATTCAAAAGACTAGCAGAGAAAAGTCACGATTGAAAGTTTACTGTAATATGCCGCTTGGAAATATCATATCGAGAGTTTTTTATTGAAGCATATCGTACTCTTTATTTTCAGCGCCGTACGAACTTCCTGAAGAGTTCAGGGAACAAATGCAGAATCGGCAACTCGAAGACCTCGATTTACCGGTCTTCGAGCAAACGGCACCCAACGTCACCGCCTTTGTGGGACAGACTGTCTATCTGCCTTGTCGAGTACGCAATTTGGGCGATAAAGTGGTGAGTAACTTTTTTTATAAGACAACTTTGCCGATAACGCACTGAGAAAAAATCCGGTAATTTTTAAAATAATATAGTTGGACTGACGATGATATACCTATAAACTATAATTCCCAGGAGGAACGTATATATTTTATGGTTATAGCATATATAATTATAGTAGCAATTATTAAAATGATAATAGTTTCGAAAACTATTCGAATAGTTTCAAATATGCCGTTTTGTTGCATATACGACTTCGACGTTTGTTTCCAATAACCTTCCAATTATCGTTAATTAAACTATATTATCATCGCTTTAACCATAAAACATTGCAAGCCTTCCTATATTCGTTTTATCATATGAAATCGTTAGATAAACGATATACTTTTCTCTCAGTGCGAGATTCTAAATAATATTTTATAACATTATTGACAGTGTATTATTTATATAACGTCAAATGAGTGCTAAACTTTGCTATGATAAAGTCTCAATGTTTATTCGACCTTTTTTTTCAAGAAATTTGTACTTGACAACCGTATTTCCGAAATAATGACAAGGCGGTAATGATAATAAATAATAGTTTTTACTCGGCGTAAACTTCCAGCTAGTCAATGTCCAACGAAAAGAAATTTAACATTCAATTGTAAGTCGGTAGTCATCGATATAAGCGCATGCTCAGCAGCTACGTCTGAAGTGTCGGAGGCTGCCGCTAGTAGCGCCACCCGTCATAATGTACATACGCGTGACAGCGCTCCCGACTGACGTTTGAATACTAGTTTGCAATTGATGTTTGAATACTAGTTTGCGATTGATGTTTGAATACTAGTTTGCAATTGATGTTTGAATACTAGTTTGCAATTGGTCACTGCAAAAACGAACGCTATCTCGCGATTCTTTCGGCCATCATCACAGCCTGCACAAAATGGCGGCTGTGATCCGATCGGAATCGCTGCGACGATACTGCCCACATTATTTATAATCGTAAACACTTAGAACTGGCTACTCGTTAGGTAGTAAATGCTAAAATAGTTACAAGTGAACCAAAATCATATTTTAGTTTACGAAATAATGAAAATACAATTCTGTAAAAAGTGTAAGCAAAAAAAAACTTATCTTCTGCTTAATTCAAATCGATGAGAAGAAAAAAAAATTAAATGCCACTTCAACAGCTTGTAGAAGCTTTTTTAAACGTGGTCAGTAATTTACGTCAGAAACGATGTAATATGTAACATAGCGGCAACGAAATTGATTTTTGTGTTTACTGGAATAGATCTTTTGAATTATTGAAACTGAAACAAAAAAAATATTACTCCGCCCAAATAATGATATTAATAATATTAGGTATTCATCGCCAAGTTAATCCATCTCAATCTTAAATTTTACGTCCATCGTGCACAAACAGTTTCGTATCGTTTTATCCATGACATAAAGGTTTATATTTATAAAACACTCTCAATATAATCCTCATCATGCTTTCCACGTTTATGCGGACCCCTTTGTGTGAAGCGTACACCTATTACCGACGTATTACCGACGTCGGTGTTACCGTTGCTACGGCATTAAAAGCCGGAGATCGAGGGGCTCTCTTTGGAAAGTGTATAGGGTAGAAAGGTCCGGGGGCGCATCACGAGGCATTCGATCATTCGTGACACTCGCCAGTCCATGCGTGAAAAGTTCGCATTCCTCTTCTCCAAGCACGTGCGCCACTGTCGCTTTCCCGAAGGCGAGCATCATTTTTCTATTCGAAAACTAACAGTATATACTTGTGTCACTGTTTATACTGGTGTCTATGCTGACAAAAATACTATGCAGCTTAAAATACTTCTGTCACTTGGTGTTCATTTCGTATAAGTTCGAGAAAAAAGAGCAAATTGCAAGTATTTATCGATGGCATAAAAATCTAAAAAATCCATGCATAGTAAAGGTAGTAAAAAGAATCAGTTTACGGAGTAATAATTTCGAATTGTTATAAGCAAACTACCGAAAAATGATTTACTTCACAAATTTTCCGGCAAACTGATTTTTTTTTTGTTAAATTACGAAAGCGATTCGATTATTTTTCTGAAGACTTGAAATTTTTTTTCGATTTTCAAATTTGCTTTGAATTGTGTTTTTTACAGTTAGTGCATATATTTAAAAAAATTGAAGTAAATCATCAAATCTGACAAAAATTATATGTATCCAGAAAAATGAAGTAATAATTTCCACAAGAAATAAAAGTTAGGTTTCCGGAAAAATTTCTTATTATTAATTTTTTGATTAATTTATCAATAACATTTTAGAATTATCATTATGCGAAATGATCCTTTTCAGTACCTTTAATATATAAGAATTTTCAAAGATTTTTATACCATCAAAACGTATTTGAAATTTTATATAATCTTTCTTGAATGTATTAAAAATAAACACCAAGCGAGAAAATTACCAACCACTACTTGATAATCAACGAGAGAACATTCATTTTTTCATCTTAGTTTTTGCATGCTATGGGATTCAATAATTATTCTGGAAAAATACAAATTCTAATGACATTCGTTGTTGAAATAGTTTTCCTGTGATAATGGTGCCATTTATTGGAATGCATAATTATTTATAGCGGTGTGGAGTGAATAATAAGTTCAGAACCTGAGACACATAAAAAGTATTTGCGAATATCACTGAATATATATGCTTAGATTTTTTTCAGTGTATTCCACAACTTTTTACACTTGTAAATTGTTTACTGCTGAAGCTCTTGATCCAGGAAATTTTTTTGTAGACGTATAGTATTTTCTGGAGGATATTAAATTCATTATTTTTATTAGACTGCGGAGATATAACTGCGAATTAAATTTGATTAAGGTCTTCTAATTAACGAACTGATGAGCTTTTGTTTTATTCACTAATCATTCGGATAATACTGTAAACTTCTGTCGAGAGTACTCACTATAGCAAGTAGTCAGAATATTGTATTCCTGAGTAATTTAAGTTAGTAATAAAATTACATAATTACATTCGTCCAGTGCTCGAGGCACATAAAGCTGAGTTTCATTATTTCTAGAGTGCGTACATACATCTGCTAATTAGGACAAGTAAGCCCTTCCGAACAACTAAATGACGAACTTTTTTTTTCTTTTGCCAATAATCAAGAGTCGTGTTAGTGGCTCGACGCCGAGTCAAAGTTAAGTTATTTTTAAGTTTTTAATTGAGTAATAAAATTAAATAATTATATTCATCCAGTCCTTGGGGCACACAAAGCGTTTTTGGATATTTTTTAATAACACTCAACATTTATACTCAGATGAAGTATTTTATTTCACCACTTTTGTACCTATACCTAGTATGTTGCTAAAGTTCACTTTATTTTTCAGGGGATATACTATTTCCTGACGGTAATGAAATTTGTTAATATTGAAATATCGAGCTTTTTCTTGCCTCAATGTATATGAAAAAGCTATCCAATCGGATCTAGATTCACATAGTCCACAAATACGTCCAATTGTTGTTGTTCTGTATTCGAAGTGGGTCATTTTGAAGTTTTGAAGCTTCGCATTGTTTTGTTTCCTCATAGAGAACAATTCGTTTTCATAAAAAAAAAAAAAAAAAAAAAAAAAAAAAAAAAAAAAAAAAAAAATGTCGACATTTTAATGTCAGAACCTGTAAAATGGTCTGAATGGTCGAGAAAAGTGGTATAAAAAGTTGTCCGGATGTATGTCTGTGTGTTGAGGGTAGGCCCTTCACATTCATTCTATTATTCCTCGTGAACCACTCAACCAAATTACCATCTGTTTTAGTTCTATGAAGAGCACTGGTTTATGTTTAGTTATCGTTCATTTTATAAAAACTGCTCAATGCCGTTAATTTTTCTAACATTTTTGATAAACCGAAAAAAAAAATGTAATTGCTCTAACTAAACCGCGCTCTCTATTCAGCTGAACTCAATTGAAAAAATAAAGATTTATCACAATAAAAGCTGAAATTTAACATTGTCCCCGTTAAGTTCCAGCTTTTCTGAAATTTCTGTTATTCTTAATTTTTGTTATTATAAGCGACTTCCGCATACAGTTCATCGTTATTCATATATACGTATTCGAGAAAATCAGTTCGGCTCAAATATAGCGAGATTTTCGCGAAAAATCTTTTTAAAAAAATCATTTCCCTTCAAAACAGTCAGAAATATCGAATCCTATTGAAACAAAAATCTTAGAAATTCGTTATTGATATACACGACTTGAGAAAGTTCATTTGGCTAAAAAGTAGCAGTGTCTTCGCTGAAAAATGAAAAAACAATATTATTGACATTTTTCGGAAAATTTGACCTAATTCGAGCTAAAACGTGCCGTATAAATCGAACAAGATATAAACATTCATTTTGTTGCTATACGCCATGAAATGCCAAACATTTCCATTATCCAGAAATATATGCACGATAAATTCGTCTCAAGGTAAAAATGTTTGAAAAAAAAAATAAAAAAATTGCAATATCTCATGAGATTTGTATTCTGTCGTATTGAAAGTTGGTGAAATTTTTTGACAAGAAAATTTTTGCCGGTTGAATTTTTTTTAAATCGCTCATATAAACGTACATGCACACATTTTTTTTATCATTTTAGAGCATTTGAGTATTCTGGCAAAAAATTAAAAAAAGTTTTCACGAAAGAAAAGCTTCCCTTATAGAGAAGCAAAAACAAAGTTCTATTTTAAAAAACTTGACCTTCTCTCTGCTTCAGTACCAATTAACATAATTCTCTCAGTCCCGAACATGCATTATTACGACAAATAGCATTATTCGACATTGTATATGAAACAGCTATTCCGTCTGACCTGCTTGTCTAAAGTTCACCAGAAATTGACTCGTAACTCGCTGACTCTGAGCACGTCACACAGGTCGTGGGTGGACGCTTTGCGAGGGGTGCACACCCGATCGGCCACGACCCTCTAACTTGATGGATCGCCTCCAAAGGACCCGGTGTGTACACCCTGACGTTCGAGCCCGATCATCTCTCTGTCCTTTGATTCTATGCTCTCCGGTCTATCGCGTTTGCCGCCCCCCCCTCCCCTTCCGTTCCCCCCATTTCGCTTACCGGAACGCCAGCGACCCCTGGCGGTGGAATAGAGAGTCAGCCTCCATAGTTGAACTTGCATTCTCATTTCCCTCACTCGCACTGTTCCGGTTCGTATGCTCACTCGCTCGCCTGTTTCCACACGGCATAAATTGAACGATCGCGAATCACCGTGCATTATTCATGAGGACCCCGTGGCATAGTGGCACTCTTCTGTCGCCCTCTCCTCCTCTTCCACGCTCACGCTAGTAAAGGTTGCGGACCCCCTCCGGCTAAATATGATTAATTTTCCGTCCGGTCCTCTCGCCCCTGGTGCGGAGCAGGTACTGCGTCAATTTCTCACTCTGTGTACGAGTGGTTAAAAAGGGCTTATAAAGTGGTAAGGAGAGGAATAGGGACCAGGTTATATATATGGGAATGAGTGGGATTGTGAAAACTGCGTTCACTCGAGGAGACCGGATTACACTCTCATCGTACCCTTTGAACGAGGATCGTCTGGAGATTCATAAAGCTCTCTGACATTCAAGTGCACGGGACTTCAATGAATAAGAGATTCGCGAATATAATTCCATCATAGAAGTAGTCGTTAAGGCAGACGATGGGACCGGGAAACCGTCTGGTGTCACGTTTGTCACGAGCTGCAAGTTATCTTAAGCGTGTAAATGACTGACTCAAGTTTTTTCATGCTGGTGTGATGGTAATACAATGAGTAGTATTACCCAGTAGCACTTCCATTTCTTGTAGCGTGGCCATTCCCGTTTAGTTTTTATTTGTTAACTGGGAAAGGCACATTGCACTTGGTACCGGACAATAATTATTTTAATACGGTATTTTATATCTGAGACTGTGGCCCCGATTACAATTAACGGATAACAATGATTTGGACGTAGTTTCAAATTTTGGAAGAATGAAGATTTGTCCGATTACGGTTAGGTGGAAATATTAAAATTTGTATGAATTGTTTTGAAGGTTTTACCTATTGATCATGATTGAAATAGTCTATTTCATCGAATAAATCATGCAGTTACCGATTGGATACAGTTTTTAGATACTTTTTTTTCATCCGTTGGCGAGATCGACCGTTAAGCATTGATAACGCATTAGTTATAATTACAGCCTGAGTGCATCCCGCTTGATGAAAAACATAATAAAATATCGTTGAAGCAAATTATATCTGTTAGTTCGTTTAAATACGATTTTTAATTATTTTGAATTGCTATATTTCACAGCACTTGGAGTCAATTAAGTTAATGATAACATTACGCTCGATATAGTATTTCACTGTTCACGAGCGAAAATTCATGGGCCGGTACTTTTATCGAAGTTCTGTTGCATGGAAAATATGTAAATTGAGAGAAAAAATATTTACATCTTATGGCAATGGAATCAAATTTCTTTGTTCAATTAAATTCGTTGCTTTTCTCATTCAGATTGATTTTCATGTCTTGTAACACAAACAAGCGAAATTTTGAAACATTTTCTGCCATTTCTTGAAAATTCGTTTCCTATATAAAATAAAATGATAAATAATTATTCCCATTTCATATTGTATAATTTGCTAAAATCTATTTTGAATCACTATTACTCGTCAACCAAATCTGGTTATTAATCTTTTGCTATACTCACGAATTATTTGACTTTTGTTAAATTATTTTTACATTTGTTGAATGTATAGTGAACAAAATGAACGCAGGCTCGACTTCCGGTTACCCTTAAGCTGTAGATCGTTACATCCTCCTTCAGTTATACGTGGCTCTACATCACTTTAAATATTCCTATGGGATCCCTTTCAGTAAGAAAAGCCCTTACCCGCAGGAAAATTTTTCGCAGTTAAATCGTTGCTGAGGAGGAAAGTATAGCCCATTAAACGCACCACTTTTATGGAATCTTGAAGAAATCTCAACTACAAAGGCTTCACGAGAAAATCAAACTGCAACGTGCAACGACATGGACATACCAAGTTTAGTCGTTGGTGAAATCTTGAAAATTTCAATTTCGAAATAATTTCGTCGATGCGCCCGATGGGACATCTGCGAAAGCCCAAGACGCAGAAGGAGTGAGCGAATTTTCAGCCAGATATGGTATCACGATATCGCGTCACGTACAACCGATGAAAAACCAAGCACGTCCACTGTTCGTGCGGATGCGAATGTTTTTCGACGCAGAAGCACCAATAAAAAGAAGGAAATTGGATTGAGAGATGAAAGTAAGAGATCGAGAGGGAAATTGCAGAGATGAGCGGAGGTTACTTCTTTTATAGTTGAAGTGAGCGCCTCTCCAAAGGTTTTCCAGGAAGGTACAGCGCGAGTCGAAGCGCTTGAATGCGAACTGTGTTTCTGTGGTCATTCAGGGGTATCATGAGGAAAGGATGCTCTCTTCCCATAGAGATGTAATATTCGATACGTGGATGCTTCATAAAAGATGGAGGGAATAATCGAAAAGGAAGTAGAGTCGGGGAGCTACGAAAAAAAAGGCTGTCTACTGTCACTCCTGTATTCCATGAAGTATGGAATTACGTGCGCGGCTCAGACTTCGTCTAGTAGATATCCTTTCTCTTGTATGTGTGTGAGCCAGAGTACGATTCGAAAAGAACCAGCATTTTCACCATTGAATGAGGATTCAATAGCGAGTTATGAAAAAAAAAATTTTAATATTTAATATCTCTAAAAAAATCCGTGACCTTGTCAATTTTGTAAAATAATATGTGTATTTTCATTCACTGAGTTGACAAAATAGTTTGTTGAATTGAATTTGACAATACGTTTCGATATGTTTGTGATTTGATCAAATCATGCAATATTTTTGATGAAATATCTGATGGAATTGAACTAAAACATTTGGCACATGAATGGGTACATTGTTTTGGATGAAAGAAATTCTATATTGAAGGAACTTAAAACGTTGATGATGAAACCCCATGTATCCACACAATATTTAGTTCATTCAACATCCTCTGTATTTTGGAACAGACTAATATCGAATTATATGAACTGATAATTTTGTTGAATATGAAGTAGGTCGGATGATAAGCTTTGTCATTTCAAGCAAATTTGTACATTTTCCGAAGAATTGTTTATTTAAAACGCAGGATCTTCGTTCTTCTGAAAAACGAGGTGATTGAAGCAACAAAATGTTACTCTATTCGAATAAATATATATATCAAATTGACAAAATATCCAATAATTATAAATCGCATTCGACTTAAGCAGCGCAAGTACTGTATTTTATTTTGCAAAAGCAACAAAGTACTTTGTCTGTGGTACATGATATTTATTCGAACGTATAGACCCATGCGATTTGTTGAAGCAAACAAAACTGTGTTGATTCACAGTAATTATTATTTTCTTTCGGGCTGTATTTCGAAAATATTTTACGCTTGATTGAACAAATAATTTGAGCAGCATGCGATTCGTAGAAGTTGTGCCAACGTCCTGTGAAAATATGGTGGAGGATTCGCAAAATCGTTGACTGATGAATGCCCCTTTTTTACAGAGGTACTTGTTTGTACAGAGGTTTCGGTAGAGGATTTCAAAGGATAATCTGGTTTTTGTTATCGACTATTTGGTGTTCCGTGGCTTTTTCCGATTCTCATAAGGCTTCATCAATTTATCAGATGGATTTTCAGTAGTGTTGATCGTTTAAAAAAAAGGGTACGTGATATTCATGCCGTTCGATACTTGGAATCAATAAAAGGAAGTGGACATTCAGAAGTCGTCACTGGTAACTTGATTCGGTACTTTAAGTCGACAACTTGACTCTCTATTTCAGTAGGAGAATGGTATGAATTGACATCGATACAATTGTCGCGCCAATGCATTGAAACCGCCCAAGGGTTAAAGTGAGATCCGATACTCTATCCGTATACGTCCATCTATCCATCTACATACTCGGGACTGAAAGCAGCACGCCACATTAACATCATTCAGGGGCGTTGAGCGGCGGAAATTTCGTAATTACCTTAATAATGGGTCATCGTCGCGTAATAATTAATTTGAAAATGTTTCTCGGGTCTATAACATTGTGTTCGGAATTGTGAGGGTTGTATGTGCTACTGCGAGCGACTGGCTCGGCCAATTCAGCCGAAGGCATTGCGTTGCTAGCGTTGATGTATTCATGGTCGTATTACCTCTGGGCTTGTGCTCTATATCCGCTCTAATTGCATCAAAGTAGAGAATGTGGTTGTGATAAATACATAAACATTCGCGGCGTATAGTATTCAATTTGTAGAGCTAATAGTATACATTTATTAAATGTGATTACATTTTTCATGAGACTTCTCAATGAAATAAGTCCTTAAAAAAAGTTAGGTCTGAGGACAATTAGGATCTGAGGGAAGTTTGATGAAGAAACTAATTAGAATCAGAGCTTAGGATGAAGGGACTAAGCGGCTTTGAGTGAAAAGTGTGTTATTAAAAAGGGTTGCTATTCCGTTCGGGTTCTGGCGTGGTTCTAATCAGGATCACAGCAGTTGCTCCTAGGATAAGTGCCTGAAGGACTTAGGTAATCAGGGTCTGTGGATAAACTTCGACAGAAAACCTGGAAATGTGGAACAATTAGGATCTAAAGATAAAGTCACTCATAAAGTGACTTAAAACCATCAAGGCCTAAAAAGCTGCTCACAAAGGGTATCAAAATGATCCGAGCTTATTAAAAGGCTCTTAGACAAACTCAGAATAATCAGAGCCTCGAAAGCAGACCCTGAGATGATAGAATAATCAGCGCCATATAAGTTAAAAGTGAACCGCGAAAATGTTATAATTTTATACGAGAGTTTTAGAAAAATCAATGTCACGAAAGATTCTACTGAAATTGTGTCACATCCAATCATGAATATCGATTTGATTAAACTATGGGACTGGTGAAGCTAATAGAAATGGTGAGACAATGATAAATTTTGATGCAATGACAGGATGATCTCATAATTTACAAGTTCCTCTCCTTCAGATCCTCCCGGTACACGAGACTGCAGACCGACGACTGTTTTTCTCCCGGGCAACAATTTATGACCATGACGTATTCCATATTCTAATATCCGCGAAGCTTTTCACCGTTGGCCAGAAGAGTTTACATTGGAGAGACGTAGCGAGTCAGAGTCGCGGGTCGAATGGATCTTAATTTACGACGGCGTCTACAGGGGCTGCTTAAGCCCCGCCGGCCGCTTTCATCGTCATCGTCCACATTCTTGAGCGAAGAACTTTTCCGCGTGTCGACGTCGTCGCGCTCCTCCTCGGAACCTTATAAATTAACATAAATTAAAAGCTGGCAAAGAAAGAGACCAGAAAAGAGTTGGCCGGTGTCGTTCAAGATCCTCGTGTTGGTGCCCGTGTTTCTCCTGTATGGGAACTCGATCGGTAACAAGCGAAACTTGCCCTAACAGCTTTTCCTGAACCCACCCATGAAACTTTCGTCCGCACGTCACATGCTCCGTGCTTCCCTCGTAGTGTAAGCCCAGTTTGCAGGGACACGCGCGACTGGAACACGTTGCCCGTAATAATAAGAGTACCTGTATAGCGCACCCGCGATTTCGTACAGAGATTCTGGCAAGTGGAATCGTGTATGGAGGTTCTACCGAGGAGAAACCGCGAATAATCTTTACGGGTCTCCGTGTAACGAGCGGTTGTCGGTTGTTCGCGTGACCGGGCCACTAAATTTTGCCTTTGCACGTACCGTAACCCTGGGCTCTTCAGCATGGCGACTGGTTGCTGCTGCTTTTGGCCAACATGAGCATATTCCTTTTTACGGCGGTGCTATGCAGGCGTGTAACACTTGAACCTTTCCAGCGGCTCTCATGATGCCTGAAAGAACAAGACAGAGCGAGAATGATCCGCAATAAGGGGAACCGAATGAGAGGAATGGTGAAGGTATAAAAGAAGGGTGAAAACGAAGCAAAAAACTAAATGAGGGTGTGCGACAAAGTCAAGAAACTTATCGAGTAAACTTCTCTTGATAAGATTTCGCGGCTTTGAGTTTCTTTATACGATTGAACATGAGGAAAGCTGGCACTCACTTGGCTTGCGGTAACTTAGGAGAACGCGCGACATGCTAGCACGAATCGGACAAGACTTTTCTAGGTAGTTAGGGTAGGTAGGATGTGAAACGTGTATACAAAGCAAGCAATAGCGGAGTGGTATGTCTGTATATAGGTTGGCTTTTATCCTCACGACTGTCCAGCATTTCCCGAATCTTCCGGTCCATAAAAAATTCAATTCAGCGGAGCTAACAGCTTCGAGGGTAAGATCGAGATCGTCCCAGGAGATTCTATCCTATCTCCTGCTCTTTGCCAAGCCGATTCTTACTAGTAGCAGTTGGGCAGAGAGTGTGTTTCTTTGGTGTCCATTCGACTTAGTGAGTGGCGAGAAACTATTCGAGATTTGTTGGTACTTTGCCATGTTGCCTCGTAGAATTACGCAGTATTCATCGGATCTGAACTTTGAATCCTTTTTCTATTCTACACGAAGAACGAGCAGAATTTTCCGAGCTTTTTTTTCATTCGACCGCTTCAAAAGTTATCATGGTCCGGTGAATGTACATCGATAGCGAAAAGTGCTAAAATACAGATGGGATTTTGGTATGAAGAGGAATTGGTCGTAAAGCAGCTTTTGGCGGGAAAGTCATTTCCTCCCCTACTTAATCTATCCACCCTATCGCCATTTCCTTCGATCTTACTTCTGCACACCTAACTGCTATTCTAAACTTGTTTCTAGCGATAGGGAGAAATTCTTTAAATTGAATTCACAGAAAAAAATGTTCCGGAGAAAAAGTCTTTAACTCGGGGTCTGAGTCTACCGATGCCGAAGATTCCGTTGTCATCGATCTTACGAGGACAACGATACGAAAGATTCCAAATATTTGATTTTCCTATATAGCAAAGTCGATAACAACGGAATTTTCGGCATCGGTAGACTCAGATCACGAGTTACAATTTGCCAAACTTTCATCTGAATAAAAATATCGCAGACTGCCATCGTCGAAGCATAATAACATTGCTAAGTCACCCTAATAAGTATTCAGCCAAAGTCCAAAAGATTGTCTGAAGGCATTTCGACCTCAAAAGTGTTGCGACAAGCATCTTACTTTTTGGAATCATCACGATAAAAACACAACTCGCGAATGCAAGCGTATGAAAAGTGACCACCATGTAAAAAATAGGAAATCACAAACTTGGCAACACGTTCGGTTTTTTGTTGTTGTTGTTTTTAGGGCAGTATACTTCGCTGGGTGTCCGACATTAGCCATTAAACTTTCCCAAAACTGTGAGCAGGATAGCACTAACATCTTCACTGCTTCGTCTGACCAGCACGGCAACGATCTGGAGAAACATTTTGCCTTCGGCCTTTCGTGCTGGCTCGTGGACGTTATATGTTTCTTCGCCTTGGCTTTCAGTGCTTTGAATGGACGTGATGGCAACGTTATCGCGTTAACCACACGCGCCAACTTCTCACTAGACTCAGTACCATCCGGAATACGATAAATGGTGGTCTGCGACTGTACTATACACAGAAGCGTCAGAGAGAGCCAAGAGCTAGAGATTACACACGAAGTTGTTTGCATTGAATACCGGCACGCTGACCGCTCGTCAAGCCGATCGCAGCTTTGTAGCACTACGTTGAATCGATCGGGGCTCCACTCGAATCCCGTGCATCGCCCGTATCGGCTTCAATCTTATCGGACTTCTATCCACAGCGCTATTTGTATAAACGGTCAATTCTTGGGTATCGGAAGAGAAAGATTTGGGCAGATAGATTTCGCACTGTGCCGCAAATATCTGACACTAGTGAAACATATGTCATATATGGATGTGTATTTTCTGTCGATTCGGCCACTTTTTTTACCGTCTCCCATCTGCTCTATAATTAGGAATATCAAAGGACCAGTATCTGGCACTTTATGTGAGTAGTAGTAGTAAAAGAGTTTTATTGACAATACGTTTATAGATTTTTCTTTTCTTGTACCTTTTTTATTATTTTTCATTTTTTAAGTAATATATCCATGGTTTTTGATCGTACACGCATTAGCAATAGGCCATCGATCGGAGTCCTTCAGCCTTGCTTGAGATATTTTAGCTGTATTATCAGAATATCTCTCTATGTGAATTTTTTCATATTTTTTAAAACAATATTTGAGAAAATTCCAATTTTTTTCCAAATGCAATGATCTCGGAAACATGAAGTGACTGAAAAAAAATGTCTCCACATAAAAGTTGTCGTTTTCTATTAGCTTCCGAGCGGTATATCTCAAATAAGTTTCACGTCAGTGAGAATCATTCTTTACCGAAAGACGGAGCAATTATTTTCTTATGAAAAAACTGATATTTTTGTGGATTGTCAAAATTACGGAGTGTTACTTCATATCTGTCAAGGTCACAAAAAAATCATCAGGGTAGCACGTATCAAGGTTTGGGTTTAAAAAAATAATTTTCCCATTTTTTAAAACTTTCATACGAATGATTTTCTTTTGGTATGAACATCTTTGAGAAACGAGAATATTTGTTTTTTCATGGTACACAAGGAAAAACTTAATCCATAATTATATTGTAATTTGGGGCATTATTTTATGGCTCAATCAACAAAAATATTTTTTCTCGCGGAATGAACTTCGGATCAGTAGGCTGAGCGGACCAGGGAAAGGACAGTTGAGCAGACGAAAAGACCCGGTGAATGGACGCTGTTTATGTACGTGCGCTTATGGACACAGTCTATTCACTGGCCCCCGTCCATCCATTGGCTCGTTCACTCTATCGGAAAAATTGTTGCAGATTCTGTGACTGCTTTATTTTTAGAATTCTCTTTTATCGGACTCTCAAGAGTTCATGAGTTACATCAGTTTATAATACTTTTGAAAAATGATTATCGAACAAGTGATAGGAAAGGTGCTCTTTTCAAGAGAGGCGCTGTTTGTACAAGTCTCCAGATTACATCGGATTAACCTATACTTACACCGGAAGCTCTCTTTCGATGGACAAAATAGAACTTATATCGGTTAGAATTATAAAGTGATATTCCGCCTTGACCGAGAAAATTATCTTTCCGAAAAAAAAAAAGATTTAACTGTCACCGTGCACTATTCAACTGATCAGTCTATGTAAATGATTTTATGATTCTTTCTCAGTTGTGACGCTACTTAATTAAATATGTAAATAGACGTTGTTTTTATAAGCCACTCCAGTTCTGAAACAATGAGAATGTAAGAACGAGATTCCATGCTTTACTTGTATAAAGTGCTACGGTTAAGTAAAGTACGTACCTTTACCACTCTGCAGCGCACGACACTTTCATTCTTCTGTACTTTCAATGAGCTACAGGAAAGCCCGTCTGCTCTAAAAGTGGCAAGAGGACAGGCGAAGGAAAAAGACTTTCAGCTTTATAGCTCACGAGTTGCACCTCTCCAGCTGCTACGACCGATAATATTTCTCCACAGTTATTTTAAAGAAAGGAAACGAGCGTACGTTAAATGGTGACTACAGATATACTTATACTCAGGCTGTAGTTATCTGTGTTGCTATATATTTGCGTTACCGAAACTCACGTGAAAATTCACTTATGGCATTTTATAAGGTGGAAAAGTATAGCGCTTATATTTTTCTACTTTGTAAACGAGAAAACGTTATCGCGTTTGATGAATTTACAAAATCGTGGCGTTTCTGTGAAACGGAGCGGAAATTTTAAAAAATTTCAAAACATGTCAAGTTATCTGCAAACATATAATCCTGACAGATTTTGGCAGAACCTGTAGAAAAAGGCATGTGGCAGAGGAATAAAACAGACACGGTGTAGTGCGTCAGAGCGAATGGCATGACCATGGTCCGAGAACGAGTCGTACGTTTCCGAGGTAGATACCATTTTAATTACAACCTCACGTCCATAAGTCAATCCGTACACGTAACGCCCCAGGGACAAAAGTTTTGCGGTTCGATCCCACGCTGCTGATAGTACACTCCTGCTATATACTTCTGTAGGTGGTCCCCTCACCCACCTCTCTTACCACGCCCGCGTTCTCGTTTCCGGTTCCCGAATTCTGTACCTACCGGCATTTTTACGGAGCGCAAAAAATATAGTTTGCCATATACAGTGAGACTACAGGAAGAAGAAAAGAGAATACGAGAAATCGAGGCGTAAATTTCCTCTTTCCAAGTTCCTGAAACTATGGACGGCTACTGTGAATTTTTCTATCAGCCCACATTTTCTATCGACGATAAATGTTAACTCGTGTCCTTACTAGTGGTTCTAGTAGTGTTATATCAGGAAAAGCTCGTTGGGCTCACCTTGCAAAGCGGCGGAGTTACGTTGGTTATGGTTATGCAACCCCCTGTAGAGTTACGAGCAATTCGATACGCGTAAAAGCACCCAAGAACGGAGCTATGAATATTGGCAGCCTAGCAGTCATTAGCCACTCTAGGTTCGATGGCCTATGAAGCGCAGAAGACACGAATAGGTCGAAAATGCCAGCGGCTAATAATTCTTCGTTCATAGAAAGGCCAATCACTATACCACTTAGCGTACAGAGTGAACGCAAGCTCGACCTTGCTCATCGTGGTCGTCGTCGCCGTCGTCGCCATTTCGCGGGTCGTATTATCGCCGCATTGCATTGTTACGGGGAACGATATTTTCGCTTGGGATGGGCAAGCGAAACGAGTTTTCGTCTCGCTTTCTCTCGTTTGCAGAGTTTTACCGGAATCTGAGCACGATATACCAGAAGAAAATAGAAAAAAATAAGGACGAATAACCCGGTAGACGGCCAGCGACCATCGCGTCCCATTGTGTAGGTCACAGTTGACCAGCACGAGAAACGCTCTGCAGCAAGAAAAAAAAAGTGCACTTATATTTATACGTGTATAAGTTACCATGTACACGTATCTATGGAATACAAATGCATCAACTCTTTGTCTCCATCCACATGCACTAGTATTTTTACCAATAGCTGATCATCCCAAGCCGAAGTCACAGGATATTCCGCACACTCGCGTTTTCCGACTCTCGATTCTGCCGGCCAGTTACAAACGATGACGCCGGTATTATTTTATTATTTATGGTTTAGAATTTTGCTCCGTGCATTCGAGCGAAATCTTCTTTTAGGCGCTGCAGGGGAATATCCATTCTATCCGACATCCCGCGCCGTATAATAACACACGAATGTGCGGGATACGCTGGATGCGGGAATTACGGCAGTGTGAAAGGGGAGGGTAGATGTGCCCGTGCGGCTGTGAAAACCAAACGTCGGAGGATGGGGCAGGTGAGCGCGTGACGTTTTTCCGATTTCACGGGATTAAGTTACCGGCGTGGCGCTGAATTAAAACGCTAATAACGAGCGGCGATATTTATTGGACGGCTTTGCGGGTGGTTGTGGCCCCTTTCACCTGACATTATAGAGGTTAGTGCACGCATGGCGTCGAGCGGATAGTACCTCTTCGCGTCGTTACTTCGCCGCGTCGTGTACAGAAGTCGCAGTGAGCGCTGCGGTGGCTGAAGCGGCGAACGTCGCTACTAATACTAGCGGAATAGCCGCATCACCGATGGCGGCAGCAGTAGCAGTGTCTGGTACGGTAGCAGTAGCAGTGTCTGGTACGGTAGCAAAGACATTGAAGGAGGCGTATAGTGTACATCGGCGTCGGGGGCGACGCCGACGGTAGCTTCCGACCGCCGTCTGCTTCATTGTTTCCCAAACAGGGTCCTTACGACTTTTATGAGGGAGATTTCTGGCTTAGCCGGCCGGATAACTTCGCAACTATAGCCCGCGCTCATCCCACCGCATCGAGGAAGCGGAGAAAGAGGGCGCTTTACTTTAACCAGCCGACTGTACTGCCACTGCGAGCCTTCCCTTCTCCATTACCTCGTGGCACAATCAACCACTCTCACCCCTTCCAAACGGCTTTGCGAGATTTTCATCTGAACAAAGGTTCCTCGTTTCTCTTTCGTAGGTAGATATACTATTATGGTGTATCTACGTGTATACTTTTGTGTACTACGACGGGAAAGTAGTTGGATAGTTGGTTGGAGGAAGCACGAAAAATATCAAGCTGATCGGACTTTTTTTTCCATACCTTTTGCTCCTTTCTCGATCGGCTACAGGGAATTTTTCATGGTGCTTCGGAATATAAGTCTGTTACCAATGGTATAACTATATTCGTTACTTAAGCTTAATTTATTCATTGACGAATCCGAGAGGTATTTTAAACGTCGGAGTCGCATCGGCTGTATCGGCTTTTCAAATATTGCACACTGCACCGGAACGCTCCGCACTCCGATGCTGCTTGTGTGGCTCGGAAATGCCCGCAGGGTTGTTTCATTTATTGCGTATCAACTGCCGACTACGGATTGTCTGGTGCTCCGGCATTCGGTCTCGCGAAAGCGCGACTAGCTGCGTATATGGGCATCGCACCCCTAGTATTCATATCTCTTTTATTCGATCGAACATATTTGACTGACAGGGTGTGAAATTTAGAGCGCTCTAACTTGATTCTTTTTTATCCAGAATCTATTGAAATTTTCCTTTAAGCTAAATAAATATGACAAATAGAACAAAGGTATAATAGTTTTGTTTTATTCATTCATAAATCTTTAGAACCTGTCCCATTATTTTTATCCTCAAATCCGGTTGCAATTAGGCCTTGACAGTACGTCCGGCGCTGACCGGGACCTGACCAGGATCGAGTTAAGTCTCACAAAGCGCTACAAATTGTTCGTCAGCATCGTCTAATTCCGTTCTTTGTTATATTTTCCTAGCCTCGTCCAGTCGTGGAAACAAGGCGTGCCAATAAATGTTTCATGCTGAAAAAAAAGCCTTAATAATTCAGCCACCTCTGGGGGTTATGATCTTTTCCCTTCATTCCCTATTCTTTTTCTGTGTTCCGCATCCAGGTTTACGAATATACGTATACGTATGAACTCCATACCACTGTCCCTATAGTTGGCTTCCTCTTTACGCGACTCGGCGAGAAGTGGTTTGGGGAAATAGCAAGTGCATGTGCACTGAACGGTGCATAAGTAATAACACAGTAAATATTGTAGCAACCCCATGGGCTTGCTGCTGTTGCTGCTACACGCTGAGGAAAGAGCCACTCGCCGGGGGCTAAAATTAGAACCTTGATAAAAGTGGACTTACCGAACCTGACGGTAGATGAGAGCAGGGTGAGGAGGCTTCATTTCTCCCTGCGCAAGCATAGAGAGGAGGGTCGTGAAGTAGTAAAGGCTTGCTTCTGATGGTGGTGATGGTAGCAGTGTTTCTGTTTGTGGTTGTAAGGGTAAAAGCTGGTGAAGGTGACATCGTCTTCTGGTTAGCTTGACTCCGGACAGTTAAAGTATTCGCTCGTTTGCGGATGTGCAGGGATGACAAGCGATGGCCAGGAAAATAAGGAGGTGATAAGTAAAGCCAGAGTTAGACAAAGACGTAATACTTTCACCTCATAATCTTCGTAACAAGCGCCTTGTTCAGCTTGCTTTTATTCTTCGGTCGTATACCTATGGTAAATATGCGTCAACGACGAAGACGCAACGTTTCCTGTCATTCCCTTGGCCTCTTTCCTGTTCCCTGGTTCTAGACGAAGGTCTCTCTTCAATAAATCAAGCGCGCAAGTTTTCTCTGGCAAGCCCGCCACGCGGAAGGTTCTGCCGCGTGTAAACAGGGCGGAGTTAATAAATCTAATTATTCGAAGCAGCTCGGGCGTCGCACGGAGCTTGAGAAAAAATAAATCTCAAGATGAAGAAGCGAAGGGGCCGAAGAGTCAGGGGTTTAGTTGAGAGATAAGAGCGCAGACACGCGAGAAAAATAATTTCGGCCTGCTCTGCAAATGATTATCGATGCCAATCTTGGGGAGAGTAGAGAGCGGAGACGAGCGTAGTATCTTGCTTGGATCTTTCGCACAAACCTCCGCATACTGCAGAATCTAAGGCTGTCCCTGTTGCTAGGTTTATTCGTTAATCTCCATAAAAATCACGCTCCCGACAAGTTTTCTTCCTTGTCAGAAATCCGAGGCATGGTGATAAATATTGATATAACCTCAGCGTTCTTCGCAGCGGCAATCGAAATACTACAAAACGATTTGACAATCCATAAACACACCGTGGTACCGATATCCAGTCTTTTGAGTGGTAGAGTACCAGACACTTATCGCAGCATGTACAAAATCACGGTATTTCCGTACTCAGAATTGAAAAGGTGCGCATCGACGAGTCTACGCCGCGACCGTGTCCAAATTACGTAACGATTCTTCGACACAAGCAAGTGTCGTTTGGGACGTTTTGTCTCACCAAAAAAAACTTTTTTCGCTTGCTAGATTTCCAGGTCAAGGTGATGGATATTTTTACAAATATAAAGATTAGAAATTACAGATACACAAGATAATGAATGTCGAAACCAACACATAATCCTTTGTTATTTCGTTTGATCTTAACACTATTTTTTTAACCTCGGGGTTTTCCGCAGTGGCAACCGAGAAATCGCAATACGATTTTGCAATCTACAAGCACTCTATGCTATCGATGTCCAGTTATCTTTAGCGTTAAAGTACCGGATACTTACCGGAGGAGGTGAAACTATATAGTATTTCCATACCCAGAATATGAAGGTGGTCCATACATTGATGAGTATACGCCAAGACAATGTCTGGATTACGAAATGATTTGACTCGGGCGAGTCTGCAAATCCGGACCGTCTAGTAATCCATGAAATAACGACTGCTGGCTAAGTCCTTTGCAGGGTGGATCAAGAAAGCCACTTTTCCTCCCTTCCACTCCCCTCCCAAATTTTAGTGTCTTCCTCCCTTTACCCTGCCAGCTCGTTGGCAAATTCCTTTTCTGTTTTGCTCCCTCGATTTCCGCGTTTTGCTTCTCCCATTCTCTCCCTCCATCTCCTCTCACTCCACTCCCTCCTTATTTTCTGCATTCACCAACCGCCTCTGTTTCTCATCCCGAGCCAACGCTTCGCGAACAACCTCACCTTCGATCTTTCGTCTTCCATCCCCCAACCTCGCAACCTTAGTCTTCTTCTTTCCCTCGAGAACTTCCTGTTCCACCGAGGAACTTCTTGATTAGGGATTTGATAGTGTTTTTTACGAGATTTCCTCCGGCACTGAATTCAAGGTGGGTGCTCGTCGTAGTGAAGCAAGGCGAGGTAATCGCGACGAACTATCTTTAAATTTAGTTCTTCATCCCTGAGCAGCAGGCAGCATGCTGGTACGTCGATCTCGAGAGCATTCCCCTCACCCTTTAAAATCCTCTCTCTTCTATCCTTTTCTTTCGGTTCTACCGTGTACTTTCTGATCTCTAAACTGAGTCTCTTCTACTCGGGGGCGCGCGGTGAATTCTCAGATTAAAATCCAGAAAGTCGCGAGAACCCCAGCAGCAGCTTCTTCGGCGAACCGTTTAGTATAGCACATCATTCGTTATCGCGTCAGACAACTGCTGAAAAGCTGATGGACTCGGCAGTTAGGCTCTACACAAAAAGAGAAAGAGCTTTAAATCCACCGTTATCGAGTCGTTCGTTGTAGATACGATCAGCCACCCAGTTCTTCAATCCACAGCCACAAGTCACTTCAACAACGGCTAAAAGCCTAGAAGTTAAGAGCCTCAATCGTATCCTCATCATCGAATCGTTTACAAGTAAATAATAAACATAAGAAGGATACATTTTATGAAAGACAGTTGGTGATAATCAAATGTAAAGATCTTTCATTGATGTTAAGTTATAACTCCAGGAAAGTTGCATTGGTAAATAAAAATCTACTTAGGCAATGTGCTGGTGTCTATTTTTCAAGACTGTGAATGCAAATTGCACAGTGGTCCATCATTCAGTCTAAATGGTTCAGTCACGTTGCTCTATATGAATGTCTGTTGATGAAATTGGTTTCGTGTACTCTGTTTCTTTATGTTGTAAACGATTCCAAGTATATTGAAATATAAAGTATTGTATCGAAGAAACTGGCGTTTTTTGCTCCTAGAGTGTTACTGTCCTGCACACTCGAATGACTTAAGCACGTAGTGTTGTTTTTATTGCTTACTTCTAGGAAATTCCAATAGTCAGAGTTTCAGGGTGGAAATATATATTGTTATACCATAGCAAGACAAGAACTTACTTTCTACTTTTGAAAACAAGGATATCTTGCCTAGTCGCAACGTATCAGCATATCTCTCATTATGTTCTTAATGCAGTGCTGACGTTGCCTATCAGCGCTTGAAAAAAGAAAGACGATCTATAACTGCACCTATTTCCTTTTTCCTTTTCGACACAAGAGAGTCTCGAAAATTACGCGTAAAGTTCGACAGTCTGGAGAGGTTCATTTTCTTGTAAGCCAGCGCAGCAGCACCATCTGTTCAAACTTCTTTACCATCACCATTCCCGTTGTAACACGAATTACGAGGGTTGAGAAATAGTCAGTAGTAGATTAAGTAGCTATAAAATGGGTAATAAACAACGTTGAGGGGCCAGCGGTAAAGGCAATAATAGCCGGAGAGATCCGAAATCATCCGATCGTGAAAATGGGAAGTGGGTAGCCATACCTTTCTAGCCTACCTCACCTTGCTTTATAAAGCCTAGGGTCAAGTGAACAAAAAATCGAAGGAACCACTAGGTAAGAAAAGTTACTAGATACAGACGCCAAGATGATCGGTAGTACTGTTAAAGCCCGCTAACCTTCGGCCCTGCGAACGAGTCACACTTTCATTATATCGTTCCTTATTCTTTTCAGCCCTCCCATTTCTCTCCCTCATTTCTCCGGCGAGCAGCCAGCCAACCAGCGTTCCTTCTCCGTCCTTCTTTATCCTTCAACATCGAAACTTATTTCTCGGCAGGCCGTGGCATGCTGATTAGCAGACTCGATGGCTGGTTTGCTGGCTGGGTTGGTCGCTCGCTGATTTTCCGGCTTGCAAGCTCGTCTACTCACAAGCTACCTAGCTGACTTGCAGTCTGCTGGTTAGTTCTTTCCCTCCTTTCCACTTCTTTCCCTCTTAGCGAATACCCGTGCGCGCTCTCCTGTTGGTTTTATGACATTATTTTCCTCTCGCCCTCCAAACTTCTCGATTACTTTTATTAGAATGCAACTCTGGGAATTAACGTGGCGTGAGAGGAAAGAGGCGAAGGGGAGAGATGGACTTGTTTGCTAGCTACGACTTCGGCATTATAGCTTGGTGGAGAGCTCTTTCAACCCCTTCTCCCCTCTAGCACTGCGCGCTCCCTTTCCTTCTCTTTCTCTCTTGAATTGCCATCGCCACGATGCTCCACCAAGACCATTTCTACTACGACTACCACAATCATCTCAGTGCAGCATTCGAGGATCCCAACTGTCACCAAAACGTCTTTCCCGACCTTCTCTCTACCACCTAAACTCTAGTCTCCGTTCAATCTTTCTGCATCTGGCTCCAGCCTTCTCCATCTTCTTTTCTCCCCGTCTGCCTCTCTTTTTACGACGGTACATATCTGTTTCTCGCATTCCTCACTCTGATGTAGCTACCGACGGGCCAGTTCCCACTTTTAAATCCGAGAGTGTCTTCTCGACTTTGTTTCTATCTTTCTTTCTGTTCCTCGTCTTCACTTCGACTCTAGTCAACTCTCAGTGTATCATTACGACTTTCCCGCTTTTTCTCGTCCTTCCTGTCCCTGGTGGTCCAATTCGGCCTCGGGCCTCGCGCTTTCCACTTTCCTTCCTACTGAGAAACCGGAGCACAGGAACAGACTCTGTGTGACCGATATTGTTGAAGAGCTGCACGTCCGACACTGTCCTGTCCATTTGATATGCATCGGGGAACACAAATCACGATTCAGAGTGAAATAAATTCACAGACCTAATATACAGATACGTTAATATGTTTTTATTTCCTTTTGAAGTGAAAGGGAAACGGATTGTGGACGGATCTTCCGAAGGGGTCGTATATTGTTAGGCGATGGAATCGAGTATTTTTTTTTTTTTGGGAAATCAGATTCATATAAGTCAACAGAATTTTGACCCTAAATAACATCTAAAAAATACAAAGTAATTTTTTTTGTCAAAATATACAATTATAACAAAGTTATAGCGTTTTTTGCGAAACAACGTTTCAAAGATGGTGAGAAAGATATCTCAAAACCAACTCGATCGGTAACACTAATTTTTTCTATGCTTGTTTTTCTTATGCTTCGATTTGATCGAAGGATTTCTTTATACACTTTATATTTTATAGAAATGTTACGTTTAAATCCGTCACTCCTTTTTAGTAATGATGTTTCATCGGTGAGTAGTACTAGTCAATGTGAAAGAACTGATAAAGGTACGTCATTTTTCGTTCGTGAAATAACGATACTACTTATTGTTTTGTCCAAAGCAGAACTTTCTTTCCAAGTCTCTTTCAGACGTGAAATCGTAATTCCAAGTCCTATTTTGAAACTTGGTTCGGATCCATTACATTAACCTTTAATACAATCACGTGTAGAGCTGTGGAGTCCAGATGCATATTTTCCGTTGTCTTCCGTTTCTACTTCAATTTTCTGCCGTTACGGATGATTCAGTCGCCTCGTCCTGTTGGTAAAATTGGGAGTAACGTTCGCGTGGATGACTTAGCACATACAAGACACTAAACTCGGCGGAAACTTTGGATCGGTAGTGGCGTGGATCGCCCGGTAAAAGTCGACTCGATGTCGCTGCCAGGATCATAGCATATAGTCGAGAAGGTAGAGAAAGAGGTTGAGGAGGACAGCCGAGAAAAGCCGGAACTGTTAGTAATGCGTTCGCCCTTCGGTGCCAAATCGCTTGGCTCCAAATCTTAGCGTCCGCCACAGCAAACTCGAGATCGTCTCCACACACAGACGAAGCTATTTCACTGTAGTGCGCCATACGATACGGTAGATTGGTGTCGGGTACACTTGTGTGTATAGTATGCAGAGATGAGGAGGTGGAGATGGTGGCACGTCGACCCAACCGTACAACGACTCCATGAACTTCACCGTCGGGTTGCTGGTGAATTTTTCGCGTGAGACGGGCGACGATCCGACCGCTTCGTATCCCCGGAATCGCCAGATTCTCATTCAAACTGAATCTAGCATTCGCCACGGTCTCGCGCCCTCGCCAACCGACCAATCGTTCCATCCACCCACCAAGCAATCGCGTCTCGTGTCCCTCACCGCTGCGGACCTCTCGAATTAGGATGAGTGCTACTGCTGCCGGTGCTTCCCATGCTGCTGCAACCCCGAGTTTGGCTCTACGTTCAAATCGAAGATCCAGAGTTACGAATGATCGAGCGAAACTCCGACAACTTTGTCCCGAAAGCCCAGGGTAGAACACGTATACCAGTCATAGTGCGGGTACACGCTTCGTCGATTTGCAGAAATTCTCGCCGTTTCAGAACGGCGAATTCAGTCCCGTACTAGGTTATGTAGTTGAACGCCTCCGTTATACTATTCGGATCTCTGAGATTCCACGGTTCGTCGCCTGGTCGATTGTCCACCTCAGGGAGTTCGTATTCCTAGTATCGTCTCGACTCCATTGTTCGACAACGCGTTGAGGGATTTTCTTAACCGAAAATCGATTCACTTCGACCCTAGTTAACAGTAAATGATTGTATGGATCCAATGCGGAAAATCAGAATTTCTACACCACTTGCTTTTGCGAGCTTAGAGAAGGCACACGCTCAATCGCAGTTCGGATGATTTACACAAATATTTTGACATAAATGATTATTCCAATGGAATACGAGAACTGTGTAAAGGGATGGAGCTAAATCAGCCAGAATTTACGAATATCACTTGTCTGCACTTTTTTCCCCAATAGTCTGATGAATTTCAATTAGATATATCCTCTGAAAAATAACAGAAAGGATTTTTTCTCTAGGTTATGCAGTTAAATGTCTCTATTATATTATTCGGATCTCTGAGATTCCACGGTTCGTCGCTTGGTTGATTGTCCACCTCAGGGAGTTCGTATTCCTAGTATCGTCTCCCCATTGTGCAAAAACGCATTACTGAATTTTCGTAACCAATAATCTGTTTACCTCGATGATGGTTGACAGGAGAAAACTGCATGTCTAATGAATTACAATTAAATATATCCTCTGAGAAATGGAACGAAGGATTTTTCTGTCAACGTGCATCCGGTTAGGTTAATCGTCAGGCTTTTCCATGATGTTGAATTCTTTCGTGCATCATTTGACAGCTCGTTCGGTGAAACATTACGATAAACAATTTGAAAACTCCACATAATATATTGGAAAATCTTTCGTAATATAGAAAATGTCTGAACCTCATCTCAAAAGTAAGACAACAAATAATTTCGTGTGAAAGAACACGACATTTTTCGGAACAATGCTTCTCTCAATACGAAATAGTTATTGTCATTGTATCAAACTGTTAATCTATAATGTATACATAATGCATAGTGAATATTCGTTAGGAAATCGATAGTACCTATAAACAGTATAAATACGTCAAATAATATTGTAGGACTGCTAACCGGATATTGACAAAAGCTGATAAATCGATCGTCGTTGTTATATCAATAGTGACATCAAGCATTGTGTTGGGAATGGCCTATCGATAATTCGATGCTGCTCGAATTTCGTCATTAGCAGCGAAATGTTATACAGGCTTCAAAGCTAGACATCGGCATATCTAATCCCAAAATGGAATATCTCTTGGTTCAAAGGACTGGCGCATTTCGAATCTGATACATATTAGATACATTGATAGAGTGGTATTTAACTGTTGGATACCATTCTATGTTTGTTTATGTTAGTCCATGCTTGTGTCGTATACCAGCCTGAGAAACAGCCACTATGGAGTTTCGGTGATATCTATACCTCAGTATAGCTCGCTGACTAATCCCCAATGACCACCATCGGTGGTTAGTATTAGGGGATTGTATAACACATAATCATACTGGAGAAAGCGAGATGGAAAATTCGAAACGATTATTGATTGCCTGAATCGATGTATTGGAATCATCCAATTAACATGACCCTTTGATCGGTTTTCCAATTTTAAATAATATTCAAAAGCACCGCTTAAATACTTTTCCAAATAGATTTTCACTCGAAAAAGCATTGGAATCACGATGAGAATAATTTACCAGTTCCAAACCATCTGAATTGTAATTTTTATTTCTGCTCGTTACAAAAAAATTCATGACTGTATCATTCCTCCCAGAATGGATTTATTTATTTATTTGATTTTTCAACTCGAAGCGTTCGAATAATTCATTTTGAAAAATTCATTATTTATTGAGAATCAGCATCTGACAACATTTTGAGTATGAAATGAGTGACGAATGAGTGACGTTGCGTCGTATTTTTTATTAATCAATATAGGCGTCGGGAAGTGAAAAGAATGAAATCAAAATTTAAAAACACGGACCACCATCGCAGATTTTGACTTTCATTTTCGAGAATTTGTTTCCACATTCAAAATAACACTTAACAAAAAGATTACGTTTGGAATTCGAGATACTCCTTATAAAAAAAAATTTTAATTTGATATTTGAATTTGGAATAATAAATGTTGACTTCATATTCTTATTTGAGATGAAAAGTTGAGCGATGAAGAAAATTTTCATCGTGATCACCTGAAAAATAATGTTACTGGATTTGGCAGTAACAATCCCCTTAAAACAATTCCACGACATTATGTATCGTGGATAGAAGCTGAATTAAAAGTCATCGAACTTTATCGTAGGAACGACGGCCCAGGATTGTCCATTTGACCAGACAAGCCGGTATTAAACCTTAAGCCTGATCCGATCCCCGGTGCCGCTGGTCTCAAGCGACATGCTAACGGATAAATAAAAAGACACTGATACCTTCCGGAAATCTCCATCTCGACCGTTGCGGGATCTGGATCACTTCCAGCTTTGGTAAACAGGATCGGATACATTTTGCAAGCGCGTCCCTCAGCTGCACAGCGTTATGCACTTCGTAGAGAAGAGTCGTCGCATTGGATCACATGTCCTATCCTTCTATCCCTTAGGTAGGTGTATACGTTTTCCCTTACCAGCGTGGCAAACGCTCCAACATCCCACTCCGATGCTCGGAGTCTTCTCCCTCGACGAAATAGGCGAAAGTTATCTCGTTACACTTTCAAGACCCGATGTTTATGGTACGTACACACAGCGGTTGAGTCTGATGCTACGCTTCTGGTGTCGATATTGTTGGTGGTAGTGGTGGAGTCACCATTTCGCATAGTATCTACGTTTCACCATGTATGTTCCGACGTCAGTGATGCGAGGGTAGTTTCACACTGTAGAATACCTTTCGCCCCCTTTCCCTTCTATCGCAGGAGCGCGAAAACGTTCACCCTAGAATCCATTTGGCGTTATTCAGCTTTCAGCGATTTTCAGCGTAACCGCAGCTCCGGCGGCGCGTCCACACTTCGGATTCGGCTTGGTGAGGGGATCCGCATTCCCAACACCAGTTGAAGCCGTCAACGGATATTCTCACTTGAACTCGGCGGCGTGTAAAGCTTTTACAAGCGAACAAAAAAAGTGAAATAAGTTGAAAGGATGTCAGTGAGTGAAGCAAACGCGAAATATCTGGATTCTGGACTGAATAACTTACTCGTTCTACACTTCAAGTGCCGAGTACACTTCAAGTTCTACGAACACATACATTTGTGTAGTAAATAAATGTGTCGCCCTCCGAATCGTGACTCACATGCTTAGCGAGCATTATGTTATTATCCCGATTTCTGTTCCCCATTAAAATTCAGACGAGGTTTCAAAGAGTCCTTGGTACGATATTTTTCGATAGCGGTAACTCGAGCGCACAGGACAGCCACACGGGATGCACATCACTGAAGATAAATATATTTTTAAAGCGTCGGCTTGATGTGTTGGGGTTTTAGGGGAGCGCTCGTGTGATCTGAGGTGTTAAAGTTCAGGGAGAATGAAAAAGACGCTAAGTCGACGGGTCGGGAAGAGGAGGAGTCTTCGAGAATGCCTCAAATCCCTCGGTCATCGGCATGACAATGCTGTAGTTGGGAGAATTCCCCTTGCGATAGGAATCTACGAGGCAGAATAAAATTGGTGTGCGCACAAGAGACGAGCACGAGTCGATATCCGTTCTGCCTTTTCTCCTTCGCCACACGTTCGTTTTTCTCCCGTTCCAACACATGTGGACACACGTTACGAAGTGTCTGAACGTGCACACACGCTTGGCCTTGTTGGACTCGGTTTTCGTACCCGCGCACACGTGCCGGAGTTCCAAACGAGACCGAACAGCATTGCACTCGTCATCAATTTTCTTTCGAGTCGACTATCCATTGCTGCCCGTGGTGCTGCGTCTGGCTGCCACTGTAAATTCAAAAACCCGCTCGAAGACGCGGAGGAGGCGGTGTCAACCTTCGGTCGCGCTGGCTGAGCGAAGTAGAAATTTGTGGAACGGCCACTCGTAAATATAACCTACCAATGTGGTAAATACCACATATAGTAAAATGGATTTGAACTTTTATTTCTCTTTCTTTTCTTCCGCTGCAGCTCACTTATTGTCGCCGCAATTGCACCGGGAAAATCGGCTACACTGTTTATTGTGGCGAGCGAAAATGTCCCACTTTCTGAGAATTTTGACAAGAGATGCTCTACTAGATTTAACTACTATTTTGTACCGTAAATTCGAGCAACGAGGTTTTGCCTAGTAAGTATAAATGACACACTCCAATGATAAATATTCAAAGTCAAGAAATTTGTAGAATTCCTTTAGTGTTTTTAAAATGCTGTTCATATAAACGAACAATTTTTAATTTGTCAAGTTTGATATGGATTTTCTCGCAAGCTAAGAAAAGTAGATACTTGTGGGATGACCACCCATAAATATAACCTACTAATGTGGTAAATAACACATATGGTACAATGGATTTGAACTTTTTTTTTTCTCCCGCTGCAGATTCCTTATTGTCGCCTCGACTTCACCGGGTAAATCGGCTACACTGTTTGTTGGAAGTAGAAATGTCCCAGTTTCCGAACATTGAGATAAGAAACCCCTAATTTCTCCCGACAACCATTTTGTACCATAAATTCTAACGACGGAGTTTTGATAAGAACAAAACCTTTCTAAGGTTAACACGATTTTGTGATAAGTAGCTGAGGTCGGAAACATTAATTTTAAAAAAAACAATACGTTGCACTTTCCATTTATCTAGTAATTTATTGTATGAATATTACCAATGCAGATATTCATTTCGGGAAATTATGATTAGTTCGTTATTAGTCGATCCTTGATCAAATAACAATTGAAAAAAAATATAAAATGCTTTCCATATAAAAGACCACTGTTTAACTCACCAAATTCGCTGATGATTGTCTTTCAATCAGAGTCATCAAGTCTGGTTTCACTGATCTTTGTTGCAAATGATAAAATGACGGTAAATTACTAGCTGTTTCATGTTGAACTACCTGAGAAGATTTCTTAGTGACCTGAAAAGTGAATATTTGACATTATGTACAAGCTAAAAATATTCAGTCACTGAAATACCTGTACTAACAATGTTTCCTCCGGAACTGACGGTAAATTTCCTCGTCAACATTTCAACCCATCCTCGAAAAAGCGCCCTCTATTGGATTAAGCAAGACAAGCGATATGTAGGAACCATCCAGAGTTCGTTATAGGAGCTGATCAAATTTGCTCTGGTTCGCTTCCCTCGTTCTTGTAATCTCAAATTGAGTTTGCCTTTTCTGCTCGACTTCTCGATCCCGTCATGAGCCATTCGTAAAACTAAGAATACAAGGATATACCATATGTATGCTGTATAGAGTAAGAAAAACCGAATGGTGAAAGCGATGGGCGAGAGAGCGAGTGATAAAATAAATGTTATCACATCCGAGGTTGATCCGTCAGGCTTCAGGGTTATGGTCTGCCTCTGGAGTCTTATGTAATTCAGTCGTTGATGTCTGTTGGCTTTGCTGTTGGGCCTGAAGAAACAAAACATTGCGAGAAACTCTATCTGTACTCTATTTGACTGGTCTAAAGCCCAGAAAAGCTCAAGACGTTCGCCAGTTCGTTGTCCTATTTTTTGCACGTGGCCCATCATCACGCCTTCGTGTAGGTGGCGTGCAATACATGATGTATGCATGTAGTGCCTCCTTTTTACGGTATAGCATTTGGACGAAACAGTAGTAACATTCTGGTGTGTGAAATGACGGCAATAAAACTCATCGACTGTCGGTGGAAGGAAACAGCCACAAGAAAATTCGACTATCGGAACTACGACCCGGGATAAGGTACTGCTATGGTATTGTAGGCGGTGCTGAGGTTACAAAGCGTCAGCCCAAGTTAACTTCTCACCGAGGTTGTATTCTTATATCCACGCCTCCCTTTCCTCTTTGTACAACCTTCTTCTTCGTGGTTCAGCTACGTTTCGGTCTTTCTCAATTCTCTTTATCGCTTCGATCATTCTCCCTGTCGGATCTCAGTAGCAGAACTCTCTGTTTGGTTCCCCTTTTACTGTGTCTTCCAAGCGTTCTTTCTCTTTCTCATCCACTCTACTACTTTCGGGCTTTTTTGTACAATGTCGTGGGTTCTGTGATCTTTCTTGCACAGTTTGAAGAAACGAAAAACGGCCTATTCCATTGCATTGAAATAGAGTATAGTGGCGACTGTCGTCGGACTCTATCGCCCATATAGGGTAGTCTTCGTATGGGCTTGTTATCGAGCACTGGCTCGAAATTGGGCTAGTCTCTTGAGCCTTAGCCAGTTTTGGGTAAGTGCTGGATGATAACACCACTCCAAGTCTATAATATATACGAACTTCGATTGTATGGGCGTTATCTGCAGTCAAAATAATCTATAGGTTTATGGGGTAAGTTGGATTAATCGTTTCTCGTGAGAAGAATCTGTATTCTCTGAAAAAAAAGTCGAATGCGAAAGTTTAAATACATGAAGATACTTGGTAGAGATATGAGTAGAAGATAGTGTTGAACTCTAGATTTATTTCTATATTTACACATCAAATTAAAAATATATAAAAAATTGTTTGTAGATAAGATAGATAGGCGGGTTGAGTATCATCATTGTTTGACACAGAATTCATATGAAAGTTTTCGGTTTGTTTCAAATACCGTTACTTGACCAACTTTCTTCTGAAATTCTGAAAAGTCTGATTCTTTCGAAATCGTTTGAATAAATACAAAATGTCAAGAATTACAAAAATAAGACACAATTTTATTCAATAATAATGGGACTCCTGTTACAATATATGGTATTCAGGCTCGAGCCCTTTTTGTAGGTAATTAGAATACAGTTGAGGACGATTAATTGTATGTGTTATTGATTACATTTTTTTTGTAGTCATGAATCAAGTCCCACGTGTAAACATTTTATCATTCGCGGTATATCAATAAACGCGGTTGGAAATTACGTCATTTGTGGACGACGCGAGCCGTAAATACATCAAACGATATTAACAGAGCTGCGATATTAACCGCTGCTCACTTAGCCTCCATATAAAAATTTCGTTCAGTGTCACGACTGTCATAATAAGTGAACGGTGATTCATCATAAAATGTGTTACTCTTATCCCGCCGAAGTCAATCTCGATTATTTCATTAATTAGTTTATTCATTTACAATTGACATCTGGCATAGAAAAAGTGTAGAAGAAAATTATTGCACAACAATATATATTTGTATACAATATTTAACTGATTGAAACGACAATGTTTATTCAAGATTTAAGACGTCTTTGCCTTAGTGGAAACATTCCTGGATTCAAGTTGAATCCAGAAACCACCTTTAGGTATCATGTTGAGGGTGTCTGGACTTAATTCGAGAGGCACAAGCGTCTTCGAACTCGGCTTCAAATTGCACTTTGATAGAAGATGAAAAATCATCACTTTCGTTTCAAGGAGAGCGAATCTATTTCCAATGCACATTCTCGGTCCTTGTCCAAAAGGTATGAAAGTTGCTGGGTCAATTTCGTTTTTTCTGTCGCCTATAAATCTGTCCGGATCAAATTTATCAGGATCCGGAAAATATTTTTCATCTCTCTGTACTGAGTATGCGAGAAACCAGACGTTTTGGCCAGGTTCGATGGTCACTGATTTAGCACCGGGCAACGCGGGCGGCAACTCGTACTTCTTGACGCAGAGTCTATCTATAAATGGAGTGGGGGGAAAGAGCCTCAAGGTCTCGTTGATAACAGCGTCGAGATAATGGCATTCATTGAGAGCCTCGTAGCTCGTTTCACCTTTGGTCTCTCTCAAAACTTTGTCGACCTCCTCTTGAAGCCTCTTCTGGATGTCCGGATTAGTCGCTATTTCGTAAGCAAGGAAACACATGAGTACAGAAGTGGTTTCGAATCCACCGAAGAAAAATATTAAAGCTTGAGCCGTCATTTCCTGGATGGTTAATTCACAACTCTTGCCGGATGATTGTCCACGTGTCTCCATCATAAGTTGAATCATGTCGGGTCTGACGATACCCTCACGATCTCTCGTTAAAATGGTCTCCTTCACAACATTTTCAAAAAAAGATCCAATAGCTGGATCGACAAGTTTGAAATTACAAAATTTTGAGAACGTCGGAAAGTTTCTCATTACGAAAAACTTAATCAATTGTAATCCGTTTACTTTGTTCGTCTTTTGACCCAGTATGTAAAAGTCATTTTTTGGATGTTCCATGGAATCGACACTGATACCAAATGCGCAAGTGGCTATCACGTCGGTTGTGTATCTAGTGAATGCTTCCTTTGTGTCCAAAACGTACGGTTTTCCCTCGGAGAGTTCTGTCAAATGATCGGTAAAGTTTTTAGCACAATTTGACATCAGTAAGAACATTGATTTCATTTTGCTGCTCGTGAATGCTGGGGTCAATAGATTTCGTATTTCCCTCCACCTTTCACCACGGAGACCGATCAAATTGTTGCCGAACAAAGGTTCTTGTTCCGGATCTACGAAGGCACGGTGATCAACGAAGTGATCGAAATGCTTGATGGTGATGTTCTTCATCAACTCCGGTGATCTTATGACTATTACCGGTTCTGAGAAATCGTAAAATCCAACGTATTGAGCATCATCGTTCAGTCTGTAGATTTGATCCATCAACTCGGCCATCGATTTGCGTCTTAACAAGATAGGAAATGCATTGCCAAGTATCGGCAAAGGTTTTTTGTGCAATATCCCAAATCTCTGGAGTTTATTTAGCTTTCGCAAGAATAAGAAGTGGATCCCAAGCAAACTAATCACCGTGATCAGTGCCCAGGTTAACCAATCCATAGTTATGTATTAGTGTATTCTTCAACGTTGTGTAAACACTCTACACGCGATTGGTATCAATATTTTACGTCGTAATGCACGTTGCCTTGTAGCTTGCGATGGCAATCGTCGACGACTGCGTCGAAGATGACGTAGTCGAACGTACAATCGCTGAATTGCATCTGCGGCGGGGATAAATGATAGGAATGTTCCCCGGTCAAATGGTCTTACCAGTGAATGGCAATTTATCTGGTCGATAGTCGTGTTTCCTATATTATCATGATGAGGTGTGGGAGCGTTTGGTAATATTTTAAATAAATTCTAGAAATATTTTAGGAAAATAGAAAGGAATTTATTGAAGAGTTTCATGATCATATGGATTCATTACACGCGGAAATTTACCAACCATGTAGATACTTAATAAGAATAAGGGATTCAGACAAATGCGGTGGTAATAACGGTCATAATGGTCTTAATCGTTTCAACTCGTAATTCGAATTTAGCTTACTCATTCATAAATTCTTATATACAGACAGCAATGATATTATAATGAAACGAAAGTGACCTAGAAATTGATAATAACTGGTTACAAAAAATCACCAACTCTCAATTAAAAATCCTATATAATCTTAACCCTTCTACCAATCTTAACTACATTACGTGTCTAACATTTTCGAAAGTCATTACGTTCACGTCGAAAACTTCGCCATCTGGGATTTTTCGTAAATTAATACGGTAACGTTTATTTTTACTACTTTAACTTTACGTCATAATGAAAAGTAACAAAATTATAGTTTAAAATGCAAGAAATTTATCGTCAATTTTAAAACGGAATAAACAAGAACTGAAAAACGGTGCCGTCAAGGTCATACAACCGTCTCCTATCCAACTGTCGGAGAATTTTCTTGACTCGCTCGTTGACTGTGGAATCGATGACAGAGATTGGCCAGCCGTGCAATTTTAACGGGCTGGGAATCGCGCTGGCCTCTTTACTGCACAGTATTCCACTTGCCTTTCTCCCAAGCCTTCTCTTTCTTCCTTCCCATCCTTACCAGTTCACTCTTGCATATATGTATGTCGTTATGGTAATTTTTTTGGCCGCGACTACCGTTCCATGCCATTCGCCCTTGAATGGTAGATATTTTCCGTTTTTCTCGACCCCGAACACTTCAGCCCATCCTCTCTGCACCTTCCTGACCGGTTTCCACTGTCTGTTTTCTATATCTTTCTCCCAGTGCTTTACCTGGATTTTTATGTGTACTATAAGCCTCAAACAAACGGCTTCTTTTTACTGTTTCCGGAATACGCTTGACTTCTTATTGGCCATTTACGCTTTGCCTATTTATTACCAAGCTTTTCCTCGAGGTGTCCATAAGTTAGATCCTTTCCTAAACCAATTTAATTCAGTTTAGTTCCGTCTCTCAAAAAACCGAATGTGATATTCATAACAAGTAACATTTTTTCAAGAGTATTTGTTGTAAATGATTATTAACATCGCACTTCAATTTTGTCAGTTTTGTCCGTAAAAATACAGCACGTGACACTTATAACAAATTGTATTTTTTTCGAACAGAACTCACCAGAAAACTGCATCTTTGCAGTGATTATTATCCTATGCAGGAAAAATTGGAAATCTCCTTGAGTTATCGATAATTATCGATGGGCAATGAACTCGTTAATAGAAACACGTATTTCTGTAAATAGAGCTTCTCAGATAACTTCATCTTTGCAGGGATTATAACCCTATGCGGAAAACATTGGATATCTTCGTGAGTTTTTTATCGTTATCGATGGGCGATGAAGTAGTTAATAGAATCATTGTGGTTGAGATGAAGAGAAGGATAGCAATGTTAAAGAAAGAAAGTTAAGATCCGATGGGATGGATTTTTTTTTGTACCCTTGGTCACAGCTTTTCATTGGTGACTTGAGGGCGCTTTCTGTTAAGTCCTGGTCAAACTGCAGCTGAGAAGAGATGGGAGCTCTTAAGGGACGTGCCGTTCTGGGGGAGATGAAAACTCGATCAGTGCCGTTGGGTCGGTTCGAGTTGGTGAGATCAAAACGGAAAACGCGAAATAGAACGAATCAAGCTGTAGTCTCTTGGGTGAACAATATAATGAGACGAAATATATAGATTCGCATAGTGTGTGGGCGTTTCGATGGGTAGCAGTGCAGACCGTACGTTTGGCTGGTATCGAGAAGGAATGAACGTAGATAGAAACAGGTTTCAAAGACGTACTCATATAACGTACTATAACGGACTTAAGATCGTATAGACAATTGCGAGGTGTCCAGAATGTCTACCTACGATCGAGGATTTCTATCGACTTCTCGCGCAAACCGTGTCCTTGGCCCAGCCGATATCGCCATCGAATGAAAAGATAGAAACAAGATGAAAAAAAAAAACGAGGGAATCGTGGTTTGATTTCAAATAATCCTGTGGAGATTTCGAAAGCGTGGGTTGAATGAAATGAGAAGAGACGTTTAATAAAAAGAAGATAAAAGTAGGAAACGAGGGTATGGGACTTTCGAGAAGCATAGGGAAAAAAGACAAAGACTGTGTGAAAGTGAAACGCATTTTCCAGTGCTTTAGCTTTGAGTTCTGTATCGTGAAATATGTATAAAGAAGCATCAATGCTTTTCATTCCTAGCAAACACGTCCCTTCTTGGTCGTGAGGACAGTTAAATCTGCAGTAAATAGGGCACATTTACACTCCAGTTTTTAACCCCTACCCTACCATCATTTATTCCTACATTTTCCGCTGTTTTTTTTTCATCGTACTTCATTCAGTTTTTTTTAGCTCCTGTCAAGGCTCGAGACTCCTTCACGGTGTGGCACTCTGCATTACGAGTCAAGAGCGGAGTGTGCTTTAGAAATTTAACTGGAGTGTGTCTCGCCGGTGCAGTATTCTGACGCTCAACGGTTAGGGTGCAGCGCCCCACGTTGCAAGCGACTGGATTCACGATACAGTGCTTCCGCCTGCATATCTCTCGTTACGGAATAGATTTACGGGTCGAGGGTCATGTAAACTTACATAATAAATAGAAGAGAACGGTTTGAAAGTGCAGAGGTGCTTGGAAAACGGGGATAAATAGAGCTACGTATTTTGTACGTATTCATCAAGATGATACGAAAAGTACTTCGCTAAGGTTCGTTAACTCCAGTTATCAATGTCTGAATCGAGTTTCATTCAATCTTAACTTGTCAAACATTTGTGAATGTATACAGCAGCAATGGCGCCAGACCAAAGTCTCGGAATGGAAAAGTTCAAACTAAAAATAAGGGTGACATACAGTAAAACAATTTCTTTTGTTCATATGGATTTGGTTATTCGCGACTCGAGAAGTAAAAAATAAGCGGTTGTGAAAAAAAATTTATAAATACCGAACTTCAAATACCAATCTCAACAATATATAGATTACGCTGTCGCCATTCTGTGGCGATGAAGAAGCAAAGGTCAGAAGGTACTTTATATGTCCTATAATCTTAGATATCCTATCTTCAGTTGGAGCAATGGTAGAGAAACCATCGTACTCTTCCATTTCTGTGCTCAATAACAGAAAATAATGTCAGCGTATAATGGTGCGCAGGAGTAGCTATCGTAAAACGCTCCTTGCAACTTTGTACCGATTTCAGCACGTTTCCTATTCGGCACTATATATATCTCAGGGTCTACATGTCTCCATCACATCCATCTTCAGTGTTGTCCTATTCACATTTTCTCTCTTAAGGTGAATTACTGACCGTGGCCAAATTAGTGTTCGTTCTTCATATTATTTACGATAAAAATTTTTTTGATGTTTAATACACATCGAACTTTTTGTTTATATTCTTTAATTTTTGCATTATGCGATACGAGAAGCCCCGAAAACTAATTTTTGATAATCGTTGATTTTAAAAAAGTTATGTGCAGTCTCGACAGAAATGAGTCATCGTCAGCCATTTTCTGTCTTTGTCGGCAAGAACTTATCGTCTGGAAAATATAGTTTTTAAAGTTTTTACTATGTATTTGAAGAGCAAAGTTTATTCATAGGGTATTATTGAGAATCAAAGAAAACGTTAGCATTGGCGAAAAGACCAAATAATGATTCTTACTTCGAAAAATATATAGGTCTGAAAACGGTTTACCGCAACGCTGGGTTATTGTGATTTGTGTCCGCAACTCGATCGGACTGATACATCGATGAGTAACCTTGTTATCTTATTCTTGTATGAATTACATAAAACAATTATTAAAATACATAATTTCTGTGAAAAACCCGTTCGGACATATAGAATTATGCATAACCTATAAAATATCTGACAAGACCTTGTTACTTAGTCACTAATCGGGTCTAGATGTAGGACGGCATGGGTCAGTGTTTGGGTTTTCGACAGGACATGAAATAGGCCGTACGAGAAAATCGTAGGACACTAAACGGGTCTTTTGCATGTGACCGTATATTTAAATAATAGTATTTCAAAATGATAAAAAAGTAGATAAGTGACATTTGGTGAATTTAATAAAAACTCTAAGCTTCACTGCAATATCTTTCATTTTAATCAATTGGCTATTTTTATTCACCTTCTTGCCTCATCAACATCACGCTGAGCTTTGAAAGTCACTAATTGGGTCATTCACCTTTTCTGAATGAATTTTTAATTCATGTGCACCATTACGATCACTTAAGCTGGTTCTTTTGTAGTATACTAGGTAAATATACATATATACATTCATATATCTTGGCCTACAGCAATTAAGAACACTGTGTAATGACGGGAAGAGTCGAGAGTTCACGTGTACTCAGTTGGCGAAGTATGAGTAGTATCGCTTAACCAAGTCAATAGACAAAGTAGAATGAGTAGAAGATGGGATGGCAAAGTGATGCAAGACAGAAAGTGAAGGACAGAGCAAAATCTACTACTGAGTTGCCTATAATAAACCGAAGATGCGCAGGTCGGGTGCATAAGATCCCAAAGTGAAACTTGGAAATGACAAGGAATTGCTCGGAGAAAGGAAATGGCAGCGGAGTGCCTCAAAAGTGGCCTCATCAGTATGCAAAATGTACGAGTCCTCGTCTGCATCATCATCGCCGTCGTAGTCGTCGTCGTCGTCGACTCCATCGTCTTCATCGTCCTCCTGAGGTGTACGCGTGAGCTGCTGATGTTGCGACTGTCCTCTTGTGTCCTCCATTTCCCTCCGGTTCCATTTCCTCTACAAGGCCATAGGTTTCATGTCCTTTTCCTCTTCCTTCGCTTTTTATCCATTCACCCTTTGCTATCGACACGACCATAAACTGTAACAACATAAACTTTTCGGCCCGGTTGCCCTTCATTGCGCGCGTGTTGCATCATAAATGCGAAACCTTATTCCAACAATGTATACGACAGGCGCCTACTGATATACACACTGCAGTGTATTATATCTCTCGCGCGGTGAAGTCGCTTCTTGTTTAGTATAATTAACTTGGTTGCCTGCCTTCTCCTTGTATACTTAAACAGAAATGACGCTGTTGCTGATAGCACCTGGTGTTTCTAGTAGCGGCAGAATATTCCTTGTCATTTCGGTCAATGACGTTTCTTGCCGTCAACTTCAACACTGCAACCGGGTCAGTAAAAAGTGAGTATCGGTTTTTCCCACTCCTTTACCGTTTCTATTTGTCGATCCGATTTTTTCCAGCGACTTCCAATCGCAGGGAGACAAATACTTCCACAGGGAAAAGAAGACAGACAAACATCGTTGCGATAGACCCACAACCCATTCGTCGAGGAATCAAAGAAACTCTGAATAATTTTTGCCTATACAGACCCAAGTCGCTTCGTGGCGATGCAATGAAACTCGAAGCGTCTTCACTGGAGACAATTCGAAGAACGCCTTCTTACGGTGATTCAGTAATCTTACCAGTATTCAGCTTCGACGATACTGATCGCCGGATAAAAAAGGGGACAGACCAAACAGCATTCGTCTATCGCGAAGAACGACCAGAATGAAAAAATTCTATGGTTTTCACCCAAGAATGGAAGTTGCGTTTCCCACGTCCGAAATCCGGCACATCGACAACTGAGCAAGTGCGCTCCTCTGCAAGATATTTATAATAGTATTAAATCCGTTGGTTTATTCTTCTTCGACTTTGGTGGAGTATGTATATATTGAATAGATGTTGTGATGCTTCGACGATGCGAGCTTTTAATATTTTTATTTTGATGGAAGTTTGGCAAATCGTAACTCGGGTCTGAGTCGAATGATGCCGAAGATTCCGTTGTTATCGATCTTCTGTATAGGAAAATCAAACATTTGGAATCTATTTATTTATGTCCCTTCAAATTGGTTTATCAATTCGTAAATTGATGAAGCAATCTGAACGGACGATATTTTAACAATTATTTTTAATCGTGAAAAAATATTGCCACAGCCCGGGATCAAGCTTCATCAATTTATGAATTGATAAAGCAAATTGAAGGGACAAAAATAAATACATTCCAAATGTTTGATTTTCCTATACAGGAAGATCGACAACAGCGGAATCTTCGGCATCGTTCGACTCAGACCCGAGTTACGATTTGCCAAACTTCCATCAAAATGAAAATATTAAAGGCTGGCATCGTCAAAGCATCATAACATGTATTCAATTAAATCCGTTGGACCTGACAACAAGTTTTTCGCCGTATTAGAGTTACAGACTAAGCCGTATTCATAGAACATTAATACGAAGTAACAAGAGTTGCAACACTTGTGGCATCACGATAATTAGGCCCACGTTTAATTCAACCATTAGCATTGCATTCAACAAGGCCCGGAAAAATAACCATCATGGTTTTCAGCAAGCTCGTTATTCTAGCATCTCGGCTACTAACTGCATTCCGCTTCACGATATATTTTTGTAGCATTTAATCTGTTGAATCTGACCAAAAGTTTCCCGCCATAATAATGATTGTAGGCTGAATCATATTTGCAGTATATTAATAAAACGACAACGTAAAAAGAATAACGACATTCGTGGCGTCACGATAATTGGGTACAGGTAAAGTTCAACCATCAGGATTACAATACACATCGCACAGTAAAAAAAACTCTCATGGTTTTCAGCCGAAAATTGAACTTGTGTCTCCGCGTGCCATACCTAACACCTCCACCTCAGAGCCACTGCGCTTCGCTTCAAGGTATATTTTTATAGTATTAAATCTGTTGGATCTGACAACAAGTTTCCCGCCATATTAGCGGTTACGGACTAAGCCATATTCACAGAATATTAATACCATGTAACAAGAGTTACGACATTCGTGGCGTGACGATATAGCACAAGCGTACGTGCTAAATCCACGCTGCCATCGTAGTCACGGTGTAGTCGGTCCGATGGTGCGGGTGACCATCAGACAACGCGTGTAACGCAATAAACGCGGAATCGATGAAAGCCTGGTGACCCGACAGGGTTTTCCAGCACGGTACGTCACCCCGCACGCTCCCAGTTCGAACGGCTTGCTCATCCTTGCTTGCCGGATTAGTTTAGCTCACTACTGAGTTTAGGTACACCGGGTCGCTCGTCAGTCTGTGTGCGCTGAGCGGAGTGCGCTCTCGCATCCACGATTAATTATCCGAATTGTCGCGGATGTGTACTGTGTCCTTTGGCACGCAGCAACGGTAGCGAGACAGCGCGAGCTTGGACGACCAAAAATCCAACCAATCCCTTCTCGCCCTTGCTCCATACATACCCTGACCATCTCCCTCCCCCTTCCGCTTTGGATAGTAGCGACGAACACCCACCGCCAATTTCTGTTTCACCGGATCTCACCGAGGAATATACATATAGTGGCATAGTCGTCGCCTCGAGGACTAGGGAACGTGGGATCGATGGGTGCGAAAGGGGTGAGGGGAGCCTGTGCCATTGTCCCGGTCAACTATCCGTGACGCCAACATCGCGCTTGCACTCACTGCCTTTCCAACTCCATATCGGCCACCCAGAGTGAAGTTGACCTCTACAATCCCGTATCTGCGAGGAATTTTGTTGCGACTGGTGCAGTAAGCTGATCAGTTTTGTCGTAAAGCTTCCCTGCATCTCTGCGTCAACGCTATTCTCAGTTCTAGACGTCTACTGTACCGTCTTCAATTCAAATATTCGAAATCGCGTTCAAACGTTTTTCCGAGTGCCGCGAGATAAAAGATTCGTGACTGGGTGTCGAGATAGTGGAAAGGACCGAGGAAGAAGAATAAAGAGACAGAAAAAAAACACGAGAAAGAGTCGAGAGCAGGAAAAGCACGAAGCCATTTCAATAAAATCGATCGGCCTGAGTTTCCTACTTTTCCTCTTTCATGTCTCTTGATTCTTTTGTATCTTTCGCTCTTTCTCTTTATCTTCAGCTTGGAGTTTTTTCATAGTTGTCGTTTCCTCCGTGCCTTTTCAGTCTTCTTCATTTGTCCTTATTTTTGTTCCTTCGAATCTTCGCCCTTTTAAGATCTCGTTGAGCGATATACATTCGTCTCTTGGACAACCAGCGGCGATCTCATCTTACGTCCAGGTCGATGAGAGGAACAAGGAACTGCTGATACCTCTTTACTTCGTCTTCTTCTGACTACTTATATTCGAAATGCAGTATATCTATGTACTCTACAACACTACTGTTGTAGTACCTGACTTTCATTGACAAACTTCCTACTGTTCCCTGGCGCTCGGCTGCGAAAGGCTCTCGTTGCGAGGCTTTGTTCAACGTGAAAGGCGTAAAGCGTTGTCGTCGTCTGTGCCGTCGACACTCACCCCCAGCCCATGATGAAGGCATCCTTGAAAGCCAGGAGAAGGTAAAAGACAAGAATGCCAGCAATTTCACCAAATAATTGACGCTGAAAGCGGTGCTTACATAAACGAGTGAAGGCATGTCAAAATTATAGGCCTGAAAAGACCATTTTCTGTCCACAGATGCTATCCTTTCACCTGATTTGGAATAACAATGCATGAAAATCTACCTTATATTGGAAAAGACGCTATTACGACTGCACTTACCAACAACAATTTCTAACCATGTCCTTGTTGTTACTCAGCTACCACAAAACTTGGCAATTGTTCTCGCATGGACCTTGGCTATTTCGCTCACAACATTATTCTTGCAGATTCTTGCATACCAACAACAATTTATGACCATGTCCTTGTTGTTACACAGCTACCACAGAACTCGGCAGTTTTTCTCCCATGGACGTTAGCTATTTCGCTCGCAACATTATTTTTGCATAGGTACGAAAAGAATTTAACAAAAAAGTGCATCTTCGACAAATGCGCAGTATTTTTCTTCTACTAAAGTAGATGGACGTCAAAAGCACATAATGTTCTACTAACAGTGCACGAGGTTTCTCTCGACTTCACTTTCTCTCTCGTCATGTGGCAAGTGAACACATCCATACAGCGCTTTGATGCATTCATGCGTGTTACCGGTACAGGCACCATCTGCATGCCTGCTCTCCTTTTTCCGGAGGCTGAAGCAAATGCTTTCAGAGATTACGTTCACCCGAACGACGATAGTATACCATATACGTGGCGGCGGCTTGGCACGGAATTCCTCCGCGAGTCTGCACACCACTCTCGTTCTCCTTCCACTTCAGGTTCGAAAAGGGTGACGTGCAATGCTCTTCCCTTGTGAGATAATGCTGTCAAGTATGTACGTACATACTTGGAGTAGAGAGCGCGTTAGGTGCTAGAGATTGTCCGTGACTACCTCTGAGTGAAAGTACCTTGGGGAAAACGTAATTTCAAATTTGCGTTCCGTTACGTTAAGGCAAAGGGTGGATCTTACAAACTCGAGCCGTTCTAAAGGCATTCACTGCAATTCTGTTGCATGCCTTTGTTACTTCGGCGTTTTATTATTGGTTTTCTTTCTATACTCACTTTTCCCATTTCAAACCGGTTATTTTTTTCAATGTTTGAAATGAATCTCTTCTATTCGAATCGGATTCCGATGCATATATTCGAAGAGGGAATGTGAAAACTCTATTTCTTTTCAATGTTTTTACTCATCTGAAAGTATGCAGGTTTCGTGACTGTACTTATGGAGTATTCCAGGATTAGCGGGATTGGTTTTAGCCACGCGGAAAAAAGCTAGGTCCCAAAATAAATAAATGAAAGATCCTTAAAATGGAGTTTCGCGAAATATTATTCTCGAAGTACGTTTCTAGAATTAACAATCTTGGTGGACCTTATTATCATCTCCCAAATTTTTGCAATTTCTTGATATCCACCACAATTCAGCACGCATAGTCATCTGCAGTCCTTGACCTACACTCTTTCTTTGTCCTTCTTTCTCAGTCATTTCTATATTATCAAGCTTTTCTGTCCTTCAAATGTACCTTTTTTTGCTTCCATGTCTCACAAGCGGAGCTTCTAAGGAAGTTGAATACAGCAATGGTAGAATGGTCTAATGACGGTTTGAGGCGGAGGGTTTTTCAGGTCCCAGAGATTTTATCCTGTCCTTAGTAGAAAATTCTTCTTCCCCTGAGCAAAAAGCGGAGGGGAGTGGAAGTTCGTGGGTTGCATATTTGAAAGTGTCCAGGTTTCGTCATTATACTTATGGAGTATTACAGGGTTAGCGCGATTCATTTCAGCAATGTAAAATTTCGGGGTCCATGTTCATAAAACAATGTGGGACTTAAAGTTAAAGAAAAAGGTCACTAAAATGACGTTTGAGGGAGCACTTACAAAAACCTATGATTAGTTGACTGCACTTCAAAACATTTTCCCAGCGTACTTTTCCATATTTTACCATCTATCTTGAACTTAATTAATATCCACCACATTACTGCAACGTCTCGATATTCGCGAGAAAATAAAAATGACGTTTTAGAAAGCGTTTAATAAAACCTATATTCAGTTGGCTGCATTTCAAAATATTATTCTCAGCGTATGTTTCCATAATCAAGCCTCTCGGTGGACTTAATTATTACCTGCGACATTTCTGCAACTCCTCGATATTCGGGAGAATATAAAAATGACGTTTCAAAAAGCGTTCAATGAAACCTGTATTTAGTTGGCTACATTTCACAATATTATTCTCAGCGAACGTTTCCATAATCAACCCTCTTGGTGAACTTAATTATCATCTGACACATTTCTGCAACTGCTTGATATCCGCAAGAGTTCAGAACGCATAGTCATCTGCAGTCCTTGATCCAACACCTTTTCCTTGTCCTCCTTTTTTAGTCATTTCCGTCCTCTCGAGCTTTCTTGTCCTCCATATGCACCTCCTTATGCTTCCATGTTTCACACGCTGAGGAGGCTGGCTGCAGAAAAGGAAGAGTGGTCTTATGACGGTATAAGGCGGAGGGTTTTCTCAGGTCCCGGAGACTTTATCCTTTCCTCAGTAGAAAATTCTTCTACCGCTGAGCAGAGAGCGGAAGAAAGTGGAGGGTCGCAGGTCTTATAGGCGAAAAGCCAGGTTGTGGTAGCGAGAGAGCTGCTCATAACAGACACAGAAAAATGTTGAAACGTCTGCAAGTAGTTGCGTTTTAGCCCCTCGGTCCCCGAACTTGTAGTTATCTTCTACCATCTCATCTCGGTCGTGCGGACGTAAGAGATGAAAGCGGTTATGCAGCATTGCGCTATTGCCATCTTTTGTCCCTCATCCCTTCGGTCTTGCCGCCTTGACTTTGCACCGGTGGTTCATTTCTTTCTCTCGGTTTTTCTTTCTTGCTTTCTTCACAACCACGGTCAACTTGGAGGTCTTATCCAAAAACTGGGGAAAGAGATAGAAGACGAGAATGAAATCGACGGCGTCACAAGCCAGCGACACTTTCACAACACTTTTCCCGGCCTCGAAGCGGTTCTTTCTCTCGAGGCTTACAGTCGACTCATATACCTACCTACTTTTATTCGTTATACATTCTCGTAGACACAGGGAAAATGGCAAAAAAAAAAAGACAGAAGCTCAGAATAGAGAGTAAGAAAGCAGCATCTAGAAAATACAGTGGCGAGCGTTGAATCCCACGGAATAGAAACTCTCACTGCTCTGCTTCTCGTTCTACTCCGTCAGAGAGCGTAACCCCTTTTTGCCCGTTTCCTCATTCGCATTCTCTTTCCGTTTCCCTGGCCTTCTCACACGTATACACCGCCTTTTTCCATCACCGAGTTCGAGCTTCGTGGCTTTCCAAGCTTTACCCCTTTTTTCGCGACCTCAAAGCCACCACCGGTTCTATTTCGGACTATCCAACGCGGCACTGGCGTGCGACCAAATGCTATACCGTGATGTGCTCCTGCCTGTGGCGGTCTGCCGTGTAAAAGCAAAGACCATACTACATCGCGCATAGCACCACAGTTGTGAGCCACCAGCACCACATAACACCACATAACACCATATCTCGCCTTTCTCTTCACTACTGCTTTTCTCGTGTGTACGCGATATTTCGATACTGCCACACATGGCATATGAGTGTGTCGAGCTTTGAACGAATTCTATCATCACTATGTTCTCCCTTCGCCGTTTTCCTTTCCACTAACGTTTTGTTATTTCATGTAACATCCTTCTCCTTACGATGCCTGGCTGGTATACCTGTACTACCTTCATTGCTTCTCATTAATGTCTTTGATAATATTACTTCCTGCTCTTCAAAGTAATAACTTATTAGACTTTGTGTAGTAACAACATGTGGAGCACGCTTTTTTAGGAATTGAACCCTATTATCATTGTATCCTCTCTTCGTCGTCTTCCTTCCTACTAACATATTGTCAGTTAATGTAACGTCCTTCCGCGGACACTGATAAAAATCTACGGTGTAAAACTCGGCTGGTATCGCCCATAGCACCACAGTTGTGAGCCACCAGCACCACATGACACAACATAACACCACATCTCGCCTTTCTCTTCACTACTGCTTTTCTCGTGTGTACGCGATATTTCGATACTGCCACCCATGGCATATGAGCGTGTCGAGCTTTAAACCAACTCTATCATCACTATGTCCTCTCTTCGTCGTTTTTCTTTCCGCCAAAGTTTTTTTATTTCATGTAACATCCTTTTCCTTACGATGCCTGGATGGTATAGCTAGCTGCACTACCTTTATTGCTTTCCTTCTTGTCTTTGATAATATCACTCCATGCTCTTCAAAGTTTTAACTTATTAGACTTTGTGTAGTAAGAACATGTGAAACACGCTTCTTCAGAAATTGAACCCTATTATCATTATGTCCTCTCTCCGTCGTCTTCCTTCCTACTAACGTATTGTCATTTCATGTAACGACCTTCCGCGAACACTGATAAAAATCCACGGTGTAAAACTGGGCTGGTATCGACTTTTTGATGATGTTATTCATTGAAGGGTTGAAGTTGACACTTTTTGCGGTGAAATGCACACGAACGATTTCGTTAAATTTATTGTGATGTTGACGTCATCTGTCAACACTGATATTAGCATACTCTCGTCATTCTACAACTTACAGTGTTATGTTAACAGGCATTCGAGTCAAACGAACACTGCTTGGTGTCAATAACTTTCACGTCGAAGGATATTAGTTGACCGTAAATCCGAAACATTGCCGGTTAGCGTTGACGTTCCTGTTTTTATTTCATTGTTCGTGTACGGACTCAGTAGATTATTCATACGCAGTTTGAAACGAAATCCATAGTGTGTGAGTAGATATTCCTCAACATACCCATGTACATATTACCTGTTATCGATGTGCTTATGGAGAAACTAAAATGTTAAGTTTAAGTGTATTGGGAAATAAATGATTTTACAAAATCATGAAATACATGATTTTACAAAATCATGAAATACATGATTTTACAAAATCATCAATGAAAGCAAATTCTAACAACATTTTTGTTGTAAATGTGCAAATACTCAGCGCTCGAGTAGAGATACAAATCTTATACATACGTTACATTGCATTACATTTCTTTGAAGAAAAGTGCTATCGATCGAGACAAACTGATTATATATGATAAATGTCATGGTTTTTTTTAAATCTTGATAAGGGGGTCAGCTGAAGATCGACGATCTTCACTGAATGATTTTTTTCTTTTCTGACTAATTTATTAGTCAGTTAGAGACAGTATAAGAAATTCTTCCATCAGGGTCATAACTAATTCTATCATCAGCAATTTGGAAATTAGATTTAAGTGTTTTTAACTTTGTACATGGTCCAAAACAAATTGTTTGATCGTGTTAATCAAATTTTGTTTGAATATCTCATTTGACTACTCTTGACCGAAGCCCAATACCTCCAATAAGATATGCTAACCAAGTCGTATATTCTAGACAATATACTCCGAATTGTTTGACAATAATAAATTGAATCGATAGATAATTTGAATTAGAAACCCCTCAAAAAAACTTAATCATTGAGAAGGAAACTTAAGAACTATTTCAGCAGATTATATTACATATTATCGATTATCAGATTGCGCAAATATTTATTAATGGGCATAAGTCACTGTTTATCCATTTTATCCAATTATCGAAATATCCAAAAGTACAACATACTTTGAATTGATTGTCTGACAATCCGAGTGAAATAACAGGTCAGTTTCTACCGAAGATTATTGAATGACGACTGTTACGTTCTTTTGGCCATCGTTATTCAGCGTTTGAACAATAAATCAGTACACGACATGACATAGCTTTGGTTTTACCGACAATAACAACAATATTTCTGGAATTGAGAAGTGGGAGATGTGAAACATGAGAGCTCGTTACGGTTTGGGTCACACTTTAGCCAACGTCGACTGTGAAAGTACCGATTGTGACTGTTCATGGCCACTAGAGCGTGTCACTACTTTTTTTGTTTTCGCACTGTATCCTTTAGCGAAGTGTGAATGTTTCACTGTCCCCGGACGCAGGAATACAACTGTTCGGCCGATAAACGGATATCTGAAATCCGACATCGCTCGTATGGCCAAAACCCCAAAAAATATGAGGTTCGTACGAGATAAGCCTTGCTCCTGTTTACTAACCACGTATACGCTCCGCATTTTCTCGGGTGTCTTTGAAACGAAACCATTAATGGTGAATATAACCATGCAACCCTATTTCCATATCAGAAAAAACAAAACACTGACTGCAGAACACAAACGGAAAGAATAGGGGAAATTCATTGGGCGTGACCCTCTACATTCCGCCTTTACCCCAAAAACACGTATTTTCAGTTCCCCATAATCTTCAAAATGAAACTTGTCACGCGCCTCGTTCGCATTTGCAGTTCCCCTACGGATCCAATCACTCGAACGAGAAACTACACCCAGAACGAAATGGAAACTCCTAAAGATCATTCGCAGACGATTTATGGAACTGATTCACTTTTTTCTACTTCTGGTGGTATAGGAAATAGGAAAACAAAAAAATAACGGAAGATTTTTATGCTCTTTTGAATGTGAGAAAAATAATGCGACGTTCTTTTGTTCCCCCTTTTTTTGTTATCGAGTTATATCTTATTGCTTCATTATGATACTATTTATCACATTACATGAATGTAGAAAATATCTAGTATTGAATTCGATAAGTGGTCGACCATTGGGAGGTTTATTTCAAAGCGATCTGAAAATGCATCGATATGAATAAATCGGTACATATAGTTCTGTAAAATAATAATAATATTTTACTAATATCCGGTTTTGAACGAAATCATCAGTATTAACAATTTTAGTTTAAAAATGACGGAAAACCGCAAACGGGAGTTATATGGGTATATGAGCACAAGCTAAAATTCAAGCTTATGTAACTATGAACTCTGAATATTGATTACCAAACGTCGACAGGCAATATTAGTATTCCAGTAAGCTTGAGATGTAATTAGTAATGTAGGTACTAAAATAGCTGGTAGGTCTTTATCCAAACATCAACTCGTGAAAGACTCTCAGAAAGGATTAATTACTGCACCGATGAGTCTACATTATTCACACGTCCAATACCGCATCATTTTGGTAAGCTAAAATCACAAGCTTCAAGAATTATAATATTCTGTTGCACTTCGGGTAATCGAACAACTGAAAGTCCTATGCTTAAACATTGATAAATAATAAATAATGTTAACAAATTAATAACTATCAATACGTATATCATATTCATATACATATGAGGCACTTCAAATGACTCCAGCCACCCAAAAAAAAATTCTGGAAAATTTCCAAAAATCAGGTTCAGTGGTTATAATAGTGACACCAAATTTCAATTTTTTTGAAATTTTTTCTGGCGAAATATGCCATATTTTTTATTTTTCATTTAACCTATGATATCTCGGGAACGATTAATTGTATCGACCTCTCAAAAAAAAGGCAATGTGCGTTTTTTTATGGCCCACAACAAAATAATTAATTCAGAATCACTTGTGTAATTTCAGATTATATTTTACTATAAAATTAATGGAAATATTTTTTTTTTGCGAAAAGGACTTCGGAAAGTGGCATTGAAAAAATTGTTGCCAATTGTGTATGGAAATCCTTAATTTTTAGTATTTTTTTTTTGGGACCGTAAAAAGTTCATAAGTTATCGCAGAAATTTTTTTTTTAATTAAAATTTGGTGTATCTATTATAACCTGAACCTGATTTTTAAACAATTTTTCGATTTTTTTTTTGGTGGCTAAAGTCATGTGGAATGCATCATATATGTATGTCTTTCTTGAAACGTCAATAAATAATAAGGAAAAACTGATGAGGAATTAGTGACCGCACAAATGATAGTTTTTGAATGATACATCCAATTAATAATTCAAGGTAGTATGAGCGAAGTGTCTTGTCAATAGAAAGTCCATATTTATTTGTTATGGGGAAAAAGCGAAGTATCACACATTTCCCTATATTGATAATTACAATGTATATCTATCTGAAATATTCGGTAACATACGGTAAACTGACCAGTGAATAGACAGTCAAGCAGACGAAAAAACCCACTGAATGAACGCATTTTATGCATGTGCTTTGAATGGACAGTATCCATTCACTGGGCCCCGTCCATCCACCGGCTCGTTCACCCAATTTTTTTTTAGGAACGCACGTGTGCGTATCAGTTTTCTCGATTTCGGAGTTTTCATTAACGACAGTATCTGGTTCTTGAAAAATTGTTATTACGGTCTCGAAGTTTCATCAAGACAAATTTTGTATATAACATGTACTAAGTTTCCCAGTTTTGCACATTAACTATTATCGTAAGTGGTCGATAACACCTTTTTGAAATTTTACAGATAACATCTTCTGATTTTATTCCATAGCATATAAAAAAATCGCTATACCCTCTGATCGGGACGTTTGTGCTCATACTACTTTAATCAAGAGACGCGGTAGCGTCGCGACGCCATTGACATTGTATCGCCCCGTAATTTTTTCAAGCTTCTCGTGAAATAAATCTGTGTCTCTCGTTATCTTCTTTTGCTCTATCGATTAATCCCGTCGCGTAGCAAGAGCCCGGAAGTTTCATTGCCCCGAGCCGAATGTTCAGGGTCGTGAAGTTCGGGGCCTGCAATTCATCATATCAGATGGACGCGATCGCGATTCCCCGAGGCGAGTAAGAAAAGTGAAGGAACCAAAAGAAATAAAAGAAAAAAAATCAAAGAAAAGAAAAATTAATGGGAGTTAGCTAAAGACCTCATTGATCGATCTGCGGTTATTATTTTTGTGTTAACCCAGGTTTCATGGATGCGCAGCAGGGATCTCCACATCCTAACGTCCAGTGAGTTCGCTTTCAGCTCGGATCAGCGATTTGGACCGGAACACATGCCTGGAAGCGACGCCTGGACTCTGCGTCTCGATTCCGCGAGGAAATCCGACTCCGGGAGGTACGAGTGCCAGGTCAATACTGAGCCCAAGATCATGTATGCTGTTCAGCTCTCCGTGCGAGGTGATTGTCATGGTCTGCTATTTCGTGTCCTTTCGAAGCCTCCCTATCCTTTGCACATATCCACACGAAGGTAGCAGTACAATAAATACGTACATCTAGGGAAAAAGAGCGGATAGGTTGACGTCCCGAAGCAATACGACCTTAAGTCACCAACATATACGCGAATATATACAAGCGTTGATCGAGTAAACCTATCGATATGTAGATGGTTGTTCTTTTACCTTCGTCGCCGATCCGCTTACAGCAATTCTCATATGGGAAAGCAAATAAACGTGCTACATAGGGTGTCCTGAAATGTTCGACAACTGTATCTTTGAGACAAATCACGGTAAAATTTTTCGGCCTATTTTGTGAAAGAAGCATGACTTACAAGTGGTTCAAATTTGATGAGAAAAATCGTGTTATACAAGATGAAATATTTTTTTTAGAACATTCTTGGGTAACAGCGATCATTTTACAAAGTGGTTGGTGTCGAATAAAAATATATGTATCCAAATTCTAAATTTTACTGAAAGCCGGTTTTGTTTAGTGAAAAAACAAATATAGGGATTCCTTCTTATTTTTTTTTCGTAAAAAATTTGTCTTCCCTACAAAGTTCAAGATAAAAATGCAAGTAGTCATCACTTCGTTTATTTTATAGGTGAACTTTTCACTTGGTGATGCGATTGAGATGTGTGTCAAGTTTATAAACTTATTCGGTTTTTGAATTTCGGATGAATCGTATGGTTAATAACCCGCAAATGCTATTATAGTAACTATTCTCCGGAGTGTACTTTTGAGATGGATAGCGTATACCGCAAACAGAGTTATAGATAACTGCGAAATTTTTTTAATACATTTTCCAATATGTGTATATTAACCACCTGAATCAACATTTTTTTCCTGTTCATACATTTGCTTGAAAAAAAACTAGCGGAAATACGTTAAATTTTCATACTTTCTGGTGCGATGCATTTGAAAATTTATGACTCGAATGCTACGATTTACTTTAGCCAAAATTATTTGAATTTCGCAGATGCAATTTTTAATCCAGAATTAAAATCTGCTATAACTTTGATTTTTTAATTCCGCAACTGAAGTTCGGTTTTACTTTCTCATCACATACTAAGTATTTCAACAGAGAAAGTACTGGAATAAAAAATATCGACTCCTAGCTTTTGATGATCCATGTTTTGAGTGTTCCAGATTCCAAGAATACGCATTCACTCATTTCTGTCTGTCTGTCTGCTTTGTGCCTGGCGTTTGTATATCCGAAAGTGCAATAACTTTTGAAAAAATCTATGGACTGCAATAGAATTTAGTGTACGTCTTCTGCATTTGGATCCTAGTTTTGGTATTGACATCCAACCAACTCCTTCTGAATCTTTATCTAAACAAAAAGTTGCTACGTATTCGCAACTCTCGACTTTCTCATCACATTTGTTACTGGCGTGAAGTTTTTATTGTGAATTTTCTGGGGTATAGTGACTAACTACATGAATAGAAATTAAAGAACTTCGCTCATTAATTGTAATCTACATTTCGCGCTATAATTTGTTAAGAATGCATTTTTAAATTCGAATTTCAAGCTACGCGCCCTCGCGACGACGTGCGCGCTATGTTCGCGCCTTCTCTCCGCATTTCTCTTTTGTTTTGGTGGCGTTGTTGTCAGCACTGCAATAGTTTAACAAGTGGGTTTATATTTCAGTTATTCATAATTCAGATATTAAAACTTTCGCATATTATGGTGTATATGAGGCCTCCGCATTCGTTGGATTTTGGATCCATAAAAATGATATGCACGTCATGAAAGCTATGATACGATGAGTTTATCAGTGTTTATAGTCTAACACCGTCAGTGCATAACCTCAAATCTGTTCTGTTTATGTGATTTTTTTTTATATCGAATATTTAGTGCGAATATTTATGGTGTGTTTCTTATCGAAAGCCACTAAAAGCTAGTAAACCGGTAACACAATCAATTTTTCACACAATATCAATTTTTTCATAACCAATAATTTTAGAAATGTCATGCGAATAAACAAAAAATCAAAAAAGTCTTTGCTTATACTGAATCAATTGTTGTTCACTGCTAATTTGCTGTTCATTTTATCTGTATGTATGAGAGTGAACCAGAATTACTTTAATATCAGCCTGTGGACCAAAAATGTGTAAAATATTTTATTTATTATTTTTCACATTTCAGGTAAAGTGTCGGAAATAGTAAAGATTTTGGATTGGATTTCAATACCAAAACTAGGATTCGGATGCAGAAAGTCCACACCAAGTTTCTTTGCGGTCCACAGCTGTTTTCAAAAGTTATTGTGTTTCCGGACAGCACATACAGACGCCAGACAGACAGACAGACGGACAGACAGAAATGAGTTAATGTGTTTTTTGGAATCTAGAACACTCAAAACATGTATTTCCATCAAAATCTAAGAGTCGAATTTTTTTTGGATTGCAATACTTTCTCTCTTACATACCTTGTATGTGATGAGAAAGTAAAAATTGAAATGAATGATATCGAAATTGTTTAGCGTTAATCTAATACATACAGCTGAAATGACTTACAAATGTACTTACAAATTGTAATAGAAAGTGACTTACTATATTGAAAAATATTGTTGTTTTTTCAGTCACTCACATAAGATTTCTGAAACCATCTGTCGTGAAAAATGTATATCTTGTGTAGGATGGGTTGCGTACCAATTTAGTAGACTTGTAATTTGATCCATGTTTCCCTCAAGACATTTGTTCAAGAATAATAACAGAATCTTCGCTGCACTGAATCACACATTCTTATTCACTGTTAGTTCTGATTGTATGCATCAAATCGAAGCATAATAACTTTTATATAATCTTGCAGCCTAAGAAAAGAACTGCTTTCAATCAACTTGTGTAGTTTTCAATAAGAACCTCAAGTATTTGCACCAAACATTAGATTAAAAAATTGTATAAACGAAAAGGAGTCGACACTTATGAAGTGGACTCATACACACATCGTATCATCACTTTTCATAACTCGCATAGCTTTGTAGATGAATTTAAAAACCTGCTCCATACATACCATAAGATTCGTCACTTTTGATCTGCTAATAACTGAAATTCTAATTTGACTTATTAAACTATGGCAGTATCGCCGATAACACCACCTGAACAAAAGACAGATGTGACGAGAAGAGTGTGAATGTATTTGCGCGCTCCAGCTCGCGAGTGCGGCTCGTAGCTTGAATTCGAATCTTACGACGCAATCATTACAAGTTACAGCGAGAAACGTAAATTGCAAGTAACGATCGAGATCCCTAAAATTTCCATTTGTACAGTTCGCCACTATACTTCAGTAAATCCCCAATAAAAAATTCACGCGAGTAACAAGTGTGGGTGGGGGTCAAAATAGCAAATGACCAAAATAAGGAATGGTTAAAATAACGAATTTCGAAATTAGGAACGTTTAAATTTAGAATAGTCATCATTCTGAAATTCGCTATTTTAGTCATTCGCTATTTTGACCTCCATCTTATTATAATGCAATCAAAATTGCCGATAATAAAAATGGCGAATCACTGAAAAAGCAAATTCTATAATTATGGCCATTCTAAATTTAGATGTTCCTTATTTTTAAATCCGCTATTTTAGGCATTCCCTATTTTGGTCATTCGCTATTTCGACCCCCACCATAAGTGTGAATGAGTAAGACGAGTGCTGCTAATACGTCAGTTGGAATTTTTTTCACGTTAAGTTCAATTTTGTTCGTATTAGTTTCCAGGACTCGTAGCCACCCTGTATATTCACGTACCGATACATCCTACATACGTATATCCGTCGATACAAGCTTTTGGTGTCGTTTTCTCTGGACACCTGATCGACCTTCGTCACTCTCCGATTTCTAATCTCGAGCCTCAGTGACGCTCGTTCTTTGCGAAACGAACCACCCGATCCTTTATCCCTGCAATCCTACTTACCAATCCAAGGAGAATCTCTCTCCGTAGTCAGAATGATCCACCGAATGCTAGCCTTAGAAACGACACGGTCCATACCCATCGCACGATATCAACTCAAAGTCGCTACTGTAGTCCTGTGTTATTTGCGAAAAAACCCAGAAACCCTCCGTTTATTCCCACCAGCTCTCTATCTCTTTGGTCGAACCTCCGATGCCATCAGTTTATACCATTCTACCACTCTTTGGGTGTTTTCAGATCCCGACAAGCCGGAGGGCTACGACCAGCCGCATTCTCAGCAGACAAGGATAAGTAAGTTACTACTCTTACCTCGTTTTTCGAAAACCACTTTGTTCCTTTATTTACTTGTATTCGGTGATTCGAATACCTATTTTCCTTAAAAAAAAGATGAGAAAACAATGAATTGATTATATTATTTTTATAAGAGAATCTTAAATTAAAACCCGATAAAATGGAAATTATATGAGGCACCATAATTTTGCAAATTTGTAAAAACATACAGTGCACCGAAATGTCATGAGGTAAACACTATAATTTTCGACTTGTAGCTTTCAGACCAAATCGGTGAAAATATTGTAGTATTCGTTGTCTTATTGCATAGGCGCAGAGTCATTGTGCAGTCATTCAGTGGGGATCGAATTCACAGTTACCAATTCAGAAAGTTCTTAATGGGGAAAGCTTCATATATACAATTAAAATCATAGCCTTATCATTGAGGCTGGAAATGACATTTCATACGTTCAAGCCAGAATGTACTCTACGACAGATAAAGTAAGATATTGGATATTTAAGTTTATTCACCGGTTTCGTCTGAATGCTACAAATTCAAAATGTCATTTTTCTTATTCAACACTATTTTAATGCACTGTATCTCGATATAACATTGCATAATTGTAATGCTTGATTCGTACTTAATGAGGGTTACGTGTATGATCTTTATATAATTACAATGTAATTACAATCTATTGTAATTGATAGTTCGTATCTTCTAAGATACGAACTATCTGCCGCGTCAGAAATATTAATGACGAAAATAACTTATTTAGAACTTCCTCTCTGTTTTTCCATGAGAGAAATGAATCGTAGAGAAAAATGTCAATTTTTTGCAGTTTAGAGGGCTATAAAAACGTCATAAAAAATCGAGCAAGAAAGACTCATTTTTTTGAGAGGATAATAAAATACTTGCACGTAGAGTGATTTCATTGTTTGCATATAGAGACGAAAATGTTGTATGATTAAAAGACTTCTATCGAAATTATATCGACAAAGAATGATCTGAAATACGAACAGACATTGATAAACTAGAAAAAAAATTATTGTCTCATAAAAGGTCTTCTTTTTTGCTAATAAATCAATATCAATAAATGATAGTGTGAAATCGCCGAATGTAACAATAAACTAAATAAATATTCTTTGCCAACACGCTTAAACTCATACTCAATATAATCAACTACATTAAAATGACTGTTTAAAATATATCATGTCTAAGCTTATCACTTAAGGGTTACAGTCTTGATATCCGTTGAAAGTTTATAAACTTCCACAAAACAGTGCAATAAATGATTTCGTGAAAACGATCAGATCCATCAAGAATGAAAAAAAAGGATCCATTATCCCAATGTACTTCATTAAAGTGGTTTAAATTAATAGCATCAGTAATAACAACTAATGAAGTATAAGTAATGTGACCAAGCTGTGTTTTTGCTGTTGACTTGCAACACGATCGATCATCTCACGTAAGAAGCAGTGATCCTTCGTTAATATAGTTCATCCCTTGCCCCTGTCCTTCACGTCATCTGCGACGTCTCAGTGACTCCCCCTTCGTTTATCTGACTTCATGTAGAGTCTCTTCAACTGCTTTCCCCGTTTGCCCCTCATAACGTTAAGTCAAGTAAGGGGTCAAAATCTCGATTCACCTTTTCCCGACCAAGGGTTCAGCCGACGAGGGGGAATTGACTTATATATATACCAAATTCGTTTTTGCGATCTCACTTTGGTAAAACTTTTCGCCCCGGACGAGGAAGAAATTACTTTATTATTCTTGGCGCGTGAAACTAAGCGCTCCACAGTTTCTCCCTTTCAGCTCGTTCTTTTTCTTCCTCCCTCTTTTTTTGTTGCCTCCTGCTGCCGGTCGAGTCTCCTTCTTTCTTCAACTTTATCAAGAGCGCAATAATAAATATGCCTGACCCTCCGCATGATAGCAGCTGACTCTTGCAGCTGCATCGATGAATAACCGATTCTCAAACACCAGGAATCTGCAGTCTCGTTGCAATTGTTGTCATGAGATTTTTTTCAAGAGTGTACGAAGAAGCGATTCTTTCGCGCACCGAAAAGAGAGACATTTTAATTCTTTAAAAGAAGTTTGAATACTCGTTTCTTCGCTGGAATGAAGAGCGCGAGGCATTTATAAGTCCGTCTACTACTTTTTGCCTAGAGCTTTACTGGTGGCGACGCTTGCTCATGGAGGCCGCCCTCTCGGCTCTTGTGCTTTCGATTAAGCTCTGCTGGTACTTAAATGTGACCGAGGTCGCGACCCAAGAGAACGGAGCGAGTTCGAAAGCCCGAGAAGTGTGTGCGAGATGGATATAGAGGAGACACAGAAGGGATGAGTCGGAGGGGGTAAGAAGGGGGTGGGAATCCAGACCTCGAGACCCCGGACCGAAGTATTAATGCATATAGTGATAATAGTATAAACGTAATATTACGCTCGACGAATGCAGTGCCCGTGGGATTAATTTAAGTCCAATAGGATTATCCTTAATCTCGGTAGTCCTGCACTTTTCCTCTGTGCTCTAAGGACTTGAGGGATGCGATGCGCGTACATTGCACCGTCGTACCAAGCTCTGTGTTCACGCGCTGGGCGCTCGATGGAAAAGCAGGCGAATGAAATTGCACCTAATAGTGAATTTTTATTCCTCGCTGTTGAATTGTCAGTATGGCCAATAAGTAGAAAAAGTGCAGAAAATTACTATTAACTGAAATTTTTTTGCTATGATATGTGCTCTATTTGCTTAGTATATACTCGGACTGCTCATACTAATTCTGGATTTGAACCAAGTGATCGGATGCGGAAGAGACCTTAATTTTCAGTCATAATTTGATTTTCATTAAGTTCGTACCATTATAAATATTTTTGGCCTCAGATGTAACAAGAAATAACATCTTACATTTTTTTCCAACATTGAGATAGTCTCCATATCTAAGAAAATCTTTAATTTAATATTACAGAGCAGGTCTATGCTTCTAGGGCATTCCATCATGATTCGACCTGAGTCTGACTGTCGACCTCCCTCATTTGGTTCGTTACTTTTCGTAGGAATGGTTAAACCCTGCACAAGATTTTTATTTAAAAAATTTTGACTATGTAAATTGTTTTTAAATATTTTTTTGTAAGTGACATATCGAATGCCACAATTGAAAATTCTGAACAAATTCCGAAAAACGCTTTGTCGAATATGAACATTTTCTACCTTATAGCCAATCTGGGCAAGATTTTCCTCCCCATGGTTTTTGAGATGTAAAAAATGAAAACATTGTTAACGAATTGGAAAAAATGAATCTACTACAGGCGACTGGTCAAACGTATATTCATGTACAACTCGATCATTTAGAATTCTTTTAGATTTCTGAGAATATATCAGATTTTTCCGAACTGAGACCCTCTTCCATGATTTAAAAATCTGAATTCCGGAATTGTTGCATTCATATACAAAAATGTTTGACGAGTCGTCCATGGTAGATCGAATTTTCAAGTATGATTTTATAATTTCTTTGATCAAAAAAAGGCTACTACTTAAAATAATTTTTTTAAAAATTCTGGTGCATTTGAAGGTCTAACCGATCCCACAAAAAATTACCAGCCAAATCGACGAGGTCGAGGGTCAGATCGGGATGCAATACCCCTCACATAAAATGCATCTAGATTTTCCTTCGTTTGATCACCTCAAAACTCTTGAGTTTCTTCATAACCCGTCTTCATGAATGGATCATTTGATCACTCTCTTCCAATTTGTTCAAAAACAAGTTACCGATAATTTCAAGAATTTTCTGTTGAGTGTTGCAATGACGACGTATCTCCCAGAATAACATTTACATAACAATATTCCCGCTAAGATTGTATCAATGAGTGTCACTCATCGGGGTTAAAAGGAACAGATCGAGAGATTTCCTGATGCAACGTCCAACACCGAAATTATCAGTAATGGCTTGAACTCCCGATTAGCCTGTACGATAATTAACCGCTCTCGCTAATAACACTCCGACTAGTGGAGACCGACGGGACAATGTATTTCTCTTGGGTCGACTGTGCAGCGATTATGTATCCTACCAATCCCGAATCCGTGACCACCCCGAATCAGAGATGATGCTCTAACTGTCACTCTTATCCTGCGTCACGGTAGTGCCCTCAACCTTCTCTCCCTGGCCTCTGGGAGCCATGTGAATTCAACAAGCACACGCTTTCCGAAATGTAATTACACCGATGCATCCATTGGTGCATACACCGAGAGTGGTATTGCCACAGAAGCTCGTCAGAAACAAAATTGTGTAACGAGATTTCGTGCGGTCGTCACGCACGTAACAACGTGTCAGCCGCGTATGGTAAATACGTTAAGACTGGAGGTGACAAACATACACGATGAAATTGCTTAACATTCCTGCCGCCGAATGCCAAACCTTTGCTTTTTTGATACGTGTACATATGATTTTACGTAAGGGTATAAAATGGATAGTATAGCAGAACAAATTTTTTGATCACGACAAAAAACATTGTGATATACATGTGTATTACTCTATAAATTTCAGGTTACGAGAGCACCGCACCGGTCGCTACAATAATGGGTCCCCGTGAGCAAAGGGTGCCTTCGGGTGCGACAATCACCCTGAGGTGCGTCGTAACATCTCCCTATCAGACTCGTCCCATCAGGGGCGTGCAGTGGCTTAGGGACAACAAACTCCTGACATTCCAGGTAATTGAAGTCCGGCGAGTCAACTCATTCTGTTAACCATACACTATATTCTCCTATATACTTTATTATACCTATTCACGTTTGTAGAGACAAGAATTTACAGCACAGAGTAGTACAGTAGCCTGTTTTTTAAGTTAGGAAGTAGCTTTTTGCATTGTCATTTTTTGTCGAGCAAAGTGGAATTAATAAGCGTAAAATTGGATTACCGAATATTTGTCTATAATTGTTGCTATACAATTAATTGGTAATTGGTTCTCTTAAAAATTCAGCTGAGTTCATTTGAGAAATTTGAACTTACAGAGGAGCTACTGTATCTCGAAAGCTATTTCTCCATTTCTCATCTGTCCTCTGCGCATTGCTCGACTCTATTACATAGCATTGGGGTATATAAAAGCTAGTATGTACTACATTTTCGCCCCCCAAGTTATTATCTTGGACGTGTTTCCGTGGTGATCTAACACACGTGGGAATAAGAGGTATCTCGTTGCGTTCTGATTTCACAGGCAGCGCGTGGTGGCATAAACGTCGAGACTGAAAGGGACGCAGCGCAGACTGTATCTGTAGTGACACTTGCTTCGGTAACTCAACAGGACGTTGGAAAGTACACCTGCCGACCCACTGAAGGACGAAGTGACACGGTTGTTCTACTCGTCGAGGAGGGTGAGATATTATTACGATGAGATATTATGCTGACAGTCACTGTTTTCTTTTCATGACCTTTTTTGACCGTCGTTGTCATTTTTGAATCGTATATTTGACTGCAAGAAATACCCATTCCAAACCTGTTGACGGTGAACTGATCTCTGACCAATAGTTGAGAAATATCTCGACTCACAAACTTTTTATAAGGTGACGAACCTTAAGCATACAAAAGGTGTCGGGTATATTGAACATGAACTTGGTCCCGGTCTCAGACTAAATCACAGCACGAATAAAACGATGAGAATTAGATTTGTAGGGTAAAGTCACCAGTAAATGATCGGTTAGGCAGAACGATTCGCTTATTATAGGTTTCGATAAAATATAGTAGTTCCAGACTGTTGTTAAAAATTTTAACGGATGGTCAGAATGTCGAATTATTGTATGCAAATAAAAAAGTATCGTGTTTTCATTGAAAAGTATATAAAAATAAATACTACATACCAAAAATCTAAAAACACCAGTAAATGACCACGGCGGTCTAACCAACATCGCAATAGATAGCTAAAGAACAGACAAATTCAAAATCTAATGTTTTATTGAATCATCAAAATTTCTCATGAACTCTCAAAAAGTGTTTACACTTCGTCTTGTTCACCACTCATCCTCTCTTCTGTCATGTATCACTCCATTTCGATTAAGACTATTTTCTGTACTTCTTTTTCTCTGTCCGATCGTCATATTCTTTTCATTTTTTTTCGGCTCAGGTCCTCAGACGGCTTCATCACCCAGGATCTTAATCAACAAATCTAGACCTAAAAAGCTGTTAGTCATTCACCGGTACTAGTACATACAATTTTTCCAGAGAAGGAGACATCGTTTCAGTAGATACAGATAAATGCGAAGAAATATTCGCGGATTGTTGTCAATTTGTTCCAAAAGTAATATGTGATCATCAGTGGAGTTGATGTTAGCCTATTTTTTTCGTTTGCAAATATCTTCGCCAATATGTACCAAGAAGCGAAAGTAAGACAAAGCGTCATGGAGAAAAGGCAAAGGGCCTGTCGAAGAATAACATAGACTTAACGGAATGAGAGTCTACCGCTGCTCCGGGGACGATCTGTAAACGACCACAGAAAAAAATTAACGAGCCTGTTCAACCGTGGCTAACGACCATAGTCTTTCTGCCTCTCCCACTGCTCCTGAGCACCAGGGTATCTTAGAGATTGCGTATTCCAAAGTCCTCGAAGGATTTTAAGGGAAAGGACGGTATATCACGTTGGGGCTATTTGTCTAGCTGATCCCCTGGAAAGGGGTTGGTATGAGGTTGCCGAGGTTAGGTTGATTCCCTACTCTGTGTGCGGGTCTTGAAATTCACAGTTGGTGTGCTTCCATTGCGAAAAAATTGCCGGTTATCTAACGACCATTCCTTATATTCTTTTTCGGTAAAGTAAGGCAAGTTGGATATGTTTACTTAATCCGTTGATAAATATATAACTGTATCATATCCCAATGCTTTTGTAAATGGCCTACATATGTTCAAGGGATATTCAGGGTATCAGTTACTGTCGTCTCGTTGTCATTTTTGTCAAAAACAACTCAAATTTAATCTTGTTTCCAACAAGCTTTCTGGAATTGATCCAAGTTTAGAGAAACTTTCGAAGGCCTTGCTTTTTTTTTACTTGGAGCTAAAAGATGCAATTAACGTTGAGTGACAATTTTAACGGATGTCCTAAATTAGACATGATGATAATATATTTTAACACTATCGAGAATGAATCACATATTCTCAGGGGATATTCAATTCATCAGTTACTGTCATCTCGCTTATTCTTTATCAGAAAAACAAGTTAACTTTAAGATGGTTTTCAACAAACTTTCTAAAATTAATTTATATCTTTAGAACCTTAAAATCACCTTGCTTTTTTCTTGGCTAGAGACTAAAATCCGTAATTAGCATTCAGTATAAATTTTCATGGATGTTATGAATTACGTGTAATGATGACAGTAATAATAACGGTTGTATTTGTCTGTAGTACAAAGTGGTTGAATAAATAATTTGAGATTGTTGATGCAGAGAAGCCGTAGAACTGGGAAGTTGAATATGTCAACCACTTTAACTGTGCCATATTCCAATACTAATGAGAATGGACTACATATTTTCAAGGAATTTCAAATCTATCAGTTACTGTCGGTCCAATGTCTTTTTTTTTATTAGGCAAATACCCCAAGATCAAGATTGTTTTTAACGAACTCTTTGGAGATGATCCATATTTCGATATTCTTTTAAACGCCTCGCTTTTTTTTTCACTACAAGCTAAAATCCGCGATTATCATCCAGTAAAAATGTTCCTAGATGTTATGAATCTGATGTGACGATGACAGTAATAATAATGGTTGTAGTTGTATGTACTGCAAGGTGGTAAGACAAATAATCAGAGGTTGTTGATCCAAGGAAGCCGTAGTACTGGGAAGTACGTTTGCATTCTAGATTCACAGGGTGGTCTCTATTATCGTGAATTTTTCTTCGGAAGTTATTGCTCGAGCTGCGTGGCGACGCGGAGCGTCGTCGGGCGACGTAGTAGTTGTCGTCGTACTCGCATTTTTCCAACCCCGACCGCGACGTCGTTCTCGTTCAACCGCTTCTCTTCCTCCGCCAAAAGCTCGTCCTTCTTCTCACGCGCACCCATCCCACCGACCCTCACTCTCCTTTAGCATTGTGTATACGCAAATGTGCTCTATAGGTATGTATATAGCACGCCACGATAAATCAGAACTTCAGTGAGACTCGTTTCGCAGTTTCGCAGATTGTGAATTTACGCGCGGATTTTACAGCAAAAGCAAAAACACCGACAATGGCCTCTTACAATTGTATCACGATAACAGATGACGCATTGGAGGAGATGAAATAGTAAAATCGCAAGTGTCATCTAATATAAGCGATGGGTGGTTTTGATGGGATTGTTTTTTCCGCACCCTTTCATAAGGATTAAGAAGTAGCATCATATGAGTTCCAATGTGAGATTTGAATGTCACATGGTCCATAAAATTATATACCCCTTTGAACCATAGAATTCGATCTCACCATGATCGATGGACTTGGGATTTCCAATCCACATAATCTGCATTAATCAATAAAATATTCAGGCTAATTTGGATTATTCTGAAGGATTTTCTTTTGCTGATCTTCCTCCTAATGATTAAGAAATGGAATAATAAAATCCAATGACTTGCAATTTCATAAAATGAAATTCGCAGTCTTATCTTACATGAACGGTGCGAGGTTTTGGTGGGATTGTTTTTGCCGAGCCTCTAGAATGTCAATTGAGAGGATGGATCATCAAATAAAAGTCCTAATCAACCGATATGATTTGCATATCACAATAACAATAAAAAAAACTGGATTTTAAATAGTGAACTCCATCCATTAGAAAGATAATCGGCAGTGTCATCAAATACAGATGATAGTTGATTTTCATGGGCTTGTTGTTGCCGAATTCTGTCATTAAGACTAAAAGCGGACATCATCATATGTAAAGCAACGGTTCACATCGATGAATCTATTGAACTTTATCAAAATCAGTATTTGTTGTACACCCCTTCAAAAGGCCATCATGGAAGAAAGGTTCATTTCCAATCTTGATAAAAAGTCTGAACACCGACAAAAATGGTGTTACACATTGGGGATAAGAAGTCCTTGATTATTTTTCTCGTAATTCATAATACCTACTTTTCCCGCAGTTCATTATCATAATTATCATAAAAATCGTTTTTCCAGTCACGGGGGGCCGTCGTATAATAATTGGGTTGACACAACGGTGCCATGCTCGAGGAATAGGCCGGAAGGGGAGAAGACGGCGGCGAGAAATCTCCATTAACTCCGGCTCAACGAAACCGTGGGTTTTAACGACATTGAGGAACCGCCAGAGTTGTTCTCGTGCTCTTGGTAGACGTCGTCGACGCTTGGGACTGTGGCCTGGTACCTCATTGCGGGCAAGAGAATCTCCCGAGTGAAGGTCTTCGGCGGTGGTGGTGATGGTAGTGGTGGTGCAAAAACCCACGCCCTGGTGCAGTCCCAGACAGTCCATGGTGAGGCGAGCTTTTTGCTAAACCGTGCGGATTCGGTGCGGGACGGCCCGAGCTAATTCTTATGCGATCGTAAATAACGTCGCGCATATATCAAAACTTACAACGACTCCCAACCCCCGAGAAGCAGAAGCAGCACACTACCGCCACCTTTCCACCAGTTGGCGTCGTAGCGACCCCCTTGATTCCGCCTAGTCGCAGCTCTTCCGCGCTCGTGAGACGCCGCGCACTGTTTCCTTACGTCTCGGTAGGACCTCTTCATTCCCCTCGCTCTTCTTCGACGCTTTTCTCTCACTCCTTCACCTCGACCAAGGGTTTAGCACACTGGCAAAGTCTCAGTTCTGCCAGAAGCAGGCAGAAAGAAACTGGGAAAAGAAGGTGAAGGAAACTGAAGAGGAGAGGGTGAACCCGGTACGACTTCCACCATCCTGCCAGATTAAAGATACAATCCAGCGATTCTATTAATTAAGAAAGTTAATTACGAGAGAATTCAATTTTCCTAATTGCCCATCAGCGAGTTTTTGCGTGTTTCTTTCCGTCCTGGTCTCACCTCCACTTCACTCGATCTCCTTTCCCTTCATTCTCTTCCTTTATACCTCTTTACTGGTACTCTTCTCAGGCCCACGCCACACTTTTTTTTTGAAGATCCTCGCTGAAACTTCGTGCCCCATTCTCTTTTCTCACGATCTCTTTCTCTTTCGCCCAACACACCTAACTATAGCCTCTTTCATCGCTTTCCTCCGTTTTTGTCTTTTTTTACTTTGGTACCGCCTCCAATCTCGACTATCGCCCCAAATCTCAGGCTCTTGTCCCTTTTGCTCTGAGAGTTCGACTTATTTCTCTTGGTTTTAAAGAGGGGGAGAACTATATTACGCCCTCGGACCCGCTGTCCCGAATACTCTGCTCAACTGTCGTGTATGTCGATATACCGAACTCTTTAGCGAATCTGAATTCGTGCGAGAGAAAGGAACGGATGATTGCGTTGAGTTAGTCTCGTTGGCATCGACAGTTAAAACTTTTACCTCGGTTTCCGTTAATTCGGCAACTTCACAGACTGGGAGGAATTCTACGTGACTGGTGTTTGTTCGACTGGTTCAGAGCTGATATTGCGATAGTTATTGCTTATTAGCAGAACAAATCAAATTCGTCCTATCTTTCCTGATGTCCAATATGTATTAACATTGAAAGTCAGCGACAATTGCCTTCATCAAAGTATGAATTGTAATAAAAACTTGTCGCTTGGTGTAAAGGAAATTCTTTCGTTTCAATCTGTTCGCCATTTGAAGTTCCATCAATCGTTGATTGGACAATTGTGATGATTGGTTCGCATCAATGTATGTAATCGTTTGAACGCCTTGGGTGGTGAAATCCTTCCTAGGTTCTCTGTTGCCCTTTCCGTTTCTTTTTTGTTCATCTCATCGCAATTCTTTTCTCAGTTGGTATGGATCTACAGACGCTTTAGTTCAATCGACGGTTACCAGGTTCCATTGTCATTGTTCCCGAGCTTCGAGCTCTCGAACCGAGCGACGACTCGATAGTCTGGGAAAATTCTATCAGAGTCGTGCTCTACAGTTTCCTCTCACCAGCAGCAAGGTCGGCTCTCGATAGTACACCTAACTTTATGCCCCGTGCGAGCGAAGCACTCGAAAGCGTTACACATTAAAGTAATTACTTTACCGTTCAACGGTATTACTTTTCGCGTTCACTGCTTCTGTATATACCTGGTCATGCCGAAGGTTCGACGTACTTCCGTGCTGGTATTGTCAGCCACTTTGATTGTATCCGACGCTGCGCCAAGAGCAGAGCTTTTTAAAAAAAAAAAAAAAAAAACCCTCCCCGTCCTTTTAACAATTGCAAATACTCTCCTGAATTTTTACCAAACGACTTCAGAATCCATTATGAGAGATAATCCGGATCATGGCCGTATCAGCCGTGTCAGGTTTAAAGTCCAGATTTGAACACGATACACTTTAACAAATGTATTTACGCAATGATAAATTGCGCAGCGTGTAATTCTTGCAATATTTTGCCTACATTTTTCTGGTCACTGAAATGGAACCCATGAAACATTATGACGTCGGTGGTGTGTAATCAAATAAAACCGAATCACTTCGTTTTGTATCTCCTTAGGTTTGATAGTTTCACTAGTAGTGGATCATTCAGATGATGATCCTTCATGGTCAGAATTATAGGTTGGAGACTTGTCAATTCAGTGACATGTTTCTTAAGCTTCGCTTAAGCCTGCTATCGTAAAGGCGTTGGTTCATAACGCCCAATACTGCGGATATAACTTTGGATGAAACGTATCTCTGTCCGTAGTTTCGTGCAGATACATATTATTGACTCACCCGACTTTCATGGTCTGCCTTGCTCGCATCCTGTGTTAGGTGTTCGTGCGTTTATCGCCCATTCATGGGATTTCAACGCGAATACTGCTGAAACTAGTTAATGTCTTTTCTGATCAGGCACTCAATAGTTGGATTATTCCAGCATGAGCAGGTAGTTCTCGTTATTCTCCGCCGATACCAACTTGTCGTCTTGAGTCTCTACCTGCATTTTATGTCAATTTGGCAAGTATGACATCCGAAACATTTTATGATACTGGCAACAAAGTGCTCACTTCGCTCGCACCCTTTGCGTTTAATTTGTCTATTTTCATGGCTAAACTTGAACTTAGCGTGTTTATACGATTCATGAACATATGTGACTCTATTTCTGCTTCAGTGTTTCGATACAATCGAGATTCGATATACCATGTCTTTTTTTTACGGAGGAAAATAGTGATGCGCGATTATTATTCGATTATTCGAGAATCGATTGTCTTTCTCGAATTAATCGTAATTATTCATCGATCATTCATCTGGTCAATTCTTTGCTAATCGATTATTTTCGATTATTGATCGATTCCCGAAGCATCGATTACTTTTTCCCCGATCAATCGATTCGGAAATTATATTTCGCAAAAAGTATATCGATTATCGAAATCGATTATTTTTCACCAAATATCGCATCACCAAAGCAACCCAAAGAAAAATGACAGAAATGAAATGAAAATCTGTTTCCAGTTTAAAAAAAAGTGTAATCTATTTGACAACTGCGGAAAAACAACAATTTAAACGATTGTAACAATCTGAAGTTGACTTTATGTTGAAGCCATCGACGACCAATCAGAATGCTAGAAAGGTGTTTTCAGTTTTTGATATTTCGACTTTCGATGTGACATATCTTTTTATGAAGAAGATGCGATGTTATGCTACTCTGCATTATCCACATAAAAATATGTTTGTACCAATTATATTGTACATACTGGGAATTTTAACCCCGTTCTTGTAGTTACATGATCTTGTTATTGTCCTTTTAGCGACGCTTTAAGTAAGGATGACTTACAAATATAAAAATTAACAGTGTAGAGACCTATTGTTTCGTTTGTATTTCAATTTTTAATCATTCACAAATATCTCATACAAATTCGTACCTTTAATCGCTTGTGTACTTGACATGGCGTCTTCAACTAATAATAATTATGGTATAGTAATTAACTGGTTCTTTAAAATCACACCAATTTCAAAGACTCTATCCACTCATATCGAGTTTGAGTTTTAACTCCGATTTGTAGATAATATGACTTACACATATGAAACTTGACAGTCTAGGGAACCATTGTTACAATTGTATTTAAATTTCTAATCAGTCAACAATAATAATCACTGCTGCTAACATTTGACAATTCATGACATGTAGAAGCAGTTATGTTAACTTGTATAATTTTTGCTTAATGTTTACAGGAGAACGTACGGAAGCCATGCAGCGAGACGCTAGCTACATTTCTTCCGGAAACGGAGCGAGTGGTGGAAACAGCAGTGGCAGAGGCACGCACTGCTACCGGATACTGTTTCCGCTTCTACTCTCTGGACTTCTAATTCTCCGGCGTAACGGCCAAACTTTCCTGCATTAACGCAACAACAGTATTTTACACGGTGTATATTTCGTTGGTGTTGTTCACTCGCCGTACGGTGGTCGGGGGAATAAGCTTACTATACGTTTAGCGCGTATACATATAGATTAAAGAGAAATATACGATAATATTAGCGTTAAGTTGTGCGCTCTGGTCCACAAGTTAATTTGTATGTATGGCAACGACGTCTGCTGCGAACGATCGTATGTATGTCGTATAAAGTACAACGGAGTGTCTGCTCGAGGACATGAATTTATATATTAATATGTCACCGAATTACAAATTAAATGAATAGAACTTCATGATCACGATAATCGAATAATTCCATTTACCATATTCACGAACCCTTTGAAAAAAAATCGACTCGCAGATAAAACGGTAAAAGCAGGAACTGTTCATGTAGCTTCGTGTGTTGGTGATATGATTGCAGTTATCCGCGATCGCACAATTACATTTTTTAATGAGTTTTTGATGAAACTTTTATGCCGAAAATAATCTCGCTTGTACAATGTTTTTGTTCACATTTGAGGCGAAGTATCCGGGAAAATTGATTTTTGTGCTTGGCTCAAAATTACTCACGGATAAAAAAACGCGAATTTCAACGGGATTTGATTACAACAGATAAAAAACGGCCGACTGAAGGGCAACAGAAATCACAGATGAGGATATCGATTATAGAGGAATGTGAATATCGCACTTTGACACACGGTGACCTAAAAAATTTTTCACCGCGTGATATTAAAAAAAAACTGTGCTTCACAAAAAAGTTATCGGGGACTTTTAATTCACGGTGTCGCTGCTTTTTCTACGATTTAGGAGTAACGTAACCATGAGCGACTTTGAAAATTCGCATGAATTCGCATTTACAACATCGACTATGTATAAACAGCTTCGAGTTTCGAACGAAGTCGATGTACCACGTAAGCGCAACTTTGATTAATAAGACAGTAAATGAAGTGGAAGGAAGTAGGAGAGTCCAATTTAAAAAAAAACTGTTAAGAGCATTCAATGTAAACGAGGACAAATTAAAACTTCATCACTTGGCGTAATTCGTGATATAAATATTTCTCATTCTGTTCTGTATAATATCTACATTCGTAAAGATGACACGTGCTATAAAGTTTTAATTACACCCATTCCACGTTGCTTACTCCAATTAATTCCAGGAAACACCACAAGTGGAGCTGCGGAATCAATCGTGAGAGAGGTAAAGGCTCGAGTCTTGATGCTCTACCACAAACTTCAATATACACTGTTGTACTATATTTATAAAATGTTGGCGCTTGTATAAAATATGTACATGTGAATGTATGGCCAGTGGCATCGCCAACGGCCGCTACACGTCGACATAAATATTGTAAATATATTCCGAATGCATTTACATAAATGTTGTCGGTCCAGGGTATATATATATATATATATATATGTCCAATATTGCTGACACAGTATACATAAAGAGTTAGCAACAACAGTCCATGATGAAAGTCGAAAAAAAAAAAAAATTCGTGCAATTGATGCTTTAGCTACCAGGAACATATAACGGAACATAAATATACGTTTTTGTGAGCGCATAAAGAAAACACCTGCATTGCCTACTTGCCTGGAAAAAAACGGCGTTGAATTTTTTGCGTTGCTTTCAATTTGTTTGTATTTACAAACTTACTATTGCCAAGCGTTAGTCAGAAACTATTTTTTGTTTCCTCTAAAGCCAAGCGTCCGGTATTAAAAACAAATGGAAATTTATTTTATTGCAAGGTAAGATTCTGAAGGAAAAAAACACGCTTATCGTTTTTTTTAGATGAATTTTGCTGGAAAAAATGCGATCTTTTTTTCGCCCTGCTATGGATTTTATTCTTTTCCGTAGGGCTATTATTTTGGAGCATATTTATAGCAACTTATTCTATGCATTTTCTACATAATGAACCTTAGTTCGGTGAATTAAAAAAAATGTAAATGTTTATTATCGTAAAAAATAATGATTACGAAGTCATGAAAAAAAACCTCTTTCGCCAGTTTATAATGATTGCGAGTAAATAAGCTAGCAATTCTCAACTTACTTTCAATTTCTCGATATTTCGAAGTGCTACTGTTAACAAAATTTATAAATGGCATCTGATCTCTCTGATTCCATTGTTTCCTCGCCGAATTAAAATTTGTATTAACTCATTAAACCGCATATAAATGATTGTTATTACAAGCTAATACAATCCGGGATCAATGATGAATTAAAACAGTCCTTTTAAGGACTTTTGGACGCCCGTTTCTATCGATCATTCATACTGTAATAATACTGAATGAAAGGCCGCTACCAAAACAGCAGTAATTATTTCCATTGTCGTTGAATTATTGAAAATCACCGACAAGAAATTGATCACGGTAAATGAACATAAATAATAGTTGTGAAAATAGCTGCAAGGTAGAACTTTGCAAATTGCGTGCTCGTTGTTTATTTTTTCACGAAACTATCTAAACTAGGGAGTATGTTAATTGATTTTGGCTGCCTCATAGAGGAAACTTTGTAAAAAAACTAAAATAATAAAAAAGCAATCGGCAAAGTTCTACTTCTCAGTGCTTTGAAATGAATGTTGAAACTCTGGAAAATCTGAACCATGTAAAAAATTATGACGAAAGTTTGTACCTATTATTGCTGAATACTACTATTTTCAAGTATAAAATTAGCGCTTGCTATCTTATGCTTTGCTAAAATTGAGACAATAACATACATTTTTCCAAGAATTTAAATTCTAAGAAATTGTAACCACATTGCAGATTATGACTAAACTGTGTGTACATATATGAAATTTGACTTCGTTGTCTCAAGGTTTGCTAAGGTTAGAAGAAAAACATGAAATTTTCGGAAATTTCGAAACAAAAAATTCAATACTAAACAACATTTACAGTGCCCGCACTTTTGAAGAATTATCCAGCAAAATATCGCCAATTTTACAAATCCTAGAGCACACACGTCCTTTTTCGAAAAAAAAATTCGGAAAGTCATAAGATAGAGATGTCTGTATCTTATGACAAAATGCATACATTTTGTCAAAAATTGCAAAAATCAAAGACCGACTGCTGCTTCATTCGTGTGCCAAATTTTAGCTCAATCAGTTCAACAGTAGTTGAGTTACGGGTGATTGAAGTTTCAGAGCCCGACACATGCACATTGCACATACATACGAACATTTTGACTTCCTCATCACATACGAAGTATTCAAAAATAGAAAGTATTCCAATCCAAAAAAAATTAATAAACCGAACCGTTAAATCGTCTTCTCGATCTATCGCAGTGCCGCCAGTAACACCACATACACGAAGAAAGCGTGAACGTACTCGCGCGCGCCACCTCGCGAGGGCGGATTGAATCTTGAACTCAAAATTCGAAAACGACACATAAAGACAATAAGCATAGAAGGATGCAAAAGCGATACATAAAATTCAATTTTCATAACAGTACATGATCGTAAGACTGTGCGTTAAAGTCACATGAACGTTAAGATGCAAGAACATCTTCGCAATGAATTCCCACTGCCTTTTAACGGGTCGACTGGAATAACCACCGGTAGGAGTCTGAATTTACCTTCCTTGCCGCTCGGGCCGTCACCAGTCGACTGGGGACACTCACTTCACATAAATGTTAATAGATGCATTTCACACGTTGTCTCATTCTGAGGGTGTGAGAGGGTGTGTGTCTGTAGAGAGACAGATGTGCGAAGGATGAAGAGAGACAAATTGAACGACAACACATAGCACGACGATGCTGCCGCGCTCGTCGTACGCACGAGACGAGAGCTGCAATCCGTTGGGACAGTAGATATACATAATACTATTCATAAGCACGCATCGAGGAAAAGAGATGGAGGAAAGCTTCAGTTGGGGTTGTGTAGCTGTCCGACAAGAGATGCAACTCTCGTTGCCATGCAGCGCTGTCGCTCACGTTCTATCCACTAGAAAAATCGTTCGAAGCTCTACAACCACACTGGCAGTGCACGCTCACGACTAGAGTTCTTTTTATTTCGCCTTTCGCCATATATATATATATATATATATATATATAAATATAATATATATGGGTGTGTGTAGTGAATGTACGTATAGATCCACATTTTTTATCCTTTACTTCAATCTGCATCGCTGGTTCATCCACTGAATAATTCATTCTCGATGAACAGCCAGTCTGACTCCTGCGTGGACTGAAGGATGCTGGGTTTCAACGAGCCAGCGTACAGAGAATCTGAACTAATTATGAGTGAGACAGTTGGTCGTTAAACCAAACGCAGGGTTGTCATGAATTGGCGTATCAAGCTTCGCTGCTCAATTCTTTTTTGTGTGATTAAAAGTTACGGTTGAATTCGAATCTACTACAAAAAATTTGGATTGTCTATTGTTTGGTTGATGAAAACGCATTGTTTTTTTGGCAATATGAGTAAATGTTTTTTTTTTTTACCAATTGTAGATGATTGAATGTAATTCTACTCTCTGTAAGTAGTTAAATTGAGTGTGGAAAATCGGAATTAATTATAAGTAAGATGTTCGCTTAACCGAAACGCAGATTTGATGTAAATTCTTATATTGATCTTAGTTGCTTAATTTTTTTCCAGACTTGGTCAATCAAAATAATTTGATTTGATAATAAGGAGCAATTTTATTGACAAATATTAATCAATTATTTGAAATTCAACTTCCTGATCCAGTTTGACTTCTGCTGATTCATGATACTGAGTTTCAACGAGTGGAAGACAAAGGACAGAGAATCTGAAATAATTAGAAGTGAGAAATTTGGTCGTTGAACCAAACGCAGGGTTGTCACGAATTGGCTTATCAAGCTTCGCTGGTCAATTGTTTTTTCTTGTAAGTAAAAGTTAAGGTTGAATTGGCATTTGAAAGAAAAAATTTGTAACGACTATTAGCTAGGATTGGTCGATCGATACACATCGGTTTTGGGCGAGAAAAAAAAGTGTCTTGATGAATTGTAGTTGATTGCTTGGAATTGATCCACTTGAGCTAGTTTGTAACTCTTATGGGGACGCAAGAATGCTGTAATTAAAACTTATGGTTGAATTAGGTATAAAAAAAGAGGACGACTATTGACTAGAATAAGCCAACCGAAATGAATTGTTTTTTTGGCACTGTAAGAAAACGTTTTTTTACGCATTTTACATGATTAAATGTAATTTCACTATATGAAAGTAGCGAAATTTAGTTTAAAAAATCTGAACCAATTTAGTTGAGACTTCATCAAACCTTGTTGCTCAATTTTTTTCCAGCAATTGAGAGTTACGATTGAATGGACGATTAAAGAAGATCCCGATGATTGGCTAGACTTGGTCCATTAAGACAATTTGTTTCGCCAATAAGAAGCAATCACTATTGACGAATATTAATCGATTCCTGTTAATTTAACTTTCTAAGCCAGTTCGACTTCTACTGATGAATGATGCTGAGTTCCAACGCGTGAAAGACAAAGACCACAGATTCTGAACGGATTATAAGGGCGACAGTGGGCGTTAGTCGAAAACGTAGCGTAGGGACGGATTTGTATTTTGTGCTTCGTTATTCTATTTTTTCCGTAATTAAAAGTTACGTTTGCACCTAGATTTAAAAAAAACTGGAAACCGCTATTGGCCAGACTTGGTCAACCAAAAAGGAACATTTTTTTACGAAAAAAAAGTCTTTCGACGAATATTGGTTTATTGCTTGTAGCTCAACTACGTGAAACAATTTACGTCGCGAATCACACACACGAATCAAAAACATACACAAACCAACAGCCAGTTTTTCCGGACCACTGTTTCCGCTGTTTTGGACCATTCCGACAATCCTGCCATGAAAAACTCGTAAAAAATGTTGCCATGAAAACAAAACTATCTTCACCCTATGAGAAATCAAAAATTGACAAATTCTCATAAACTAAAGTAGCAACACCCTTTAAATAAAGTGATTAACTGCAGAAACGTTAAATCCAATACCTCAGCAGGATGAACGTTCTAACTAATTGCGGGCGTCCCACCAATCATTGCAAGGGGTGATCCCCACATTTTCAGCGAGCTTGAGAGATGCCCATTATTATCGATAATAGTTTTCAGCACGTTAATGGAACGCTTAAGCGGACTCGTGGAGAGGAAAAGGCTTCCCAAAGCCGGAATAAAATAACACTAAATTTGGGAGTGGCCGTGAATCAACATGCTTTATGATTGTTCGGGTAACTATACGCGCCCGGTCGAAGTGCGAACTCTGGGATGGTCTGGGCCGCGAACCAAGGGATTTAATAGAAGGTGGCGTATATATATGCAGTATACATATATATTCAATGTATACTCTAAACTGATGGAGGGAGGCCCGCTGTTTCCCGGTCCAGGATCGGGTGCCCAACCGACGATCGTCCATACACAGAGCGTGAAAATTGGAAAACTGCATTGTCCGCACCCGAGTTCCCTGCTCTTATGGGACACATTGGTTAGTACGGCACAACTATAAATTTAACCCTGGCTTCTGCCGCCCCTACGTCGCCACTCGCTGCCCCTTGTGCACTCGATTTCTCTCAAATTGAAGGTTAGCTTATCCCGTTTATCCGCAATGTTGAGTATGAAACGATGGCGTTCTTATTCGTTGGCGCCATCACAAGGCCTTGTCATTGTCAAAAGAAAATGATTTTGATGCAGGAAATTTTGATAGTGCGTAAATTCATACGACGGGTTAGAAATTTGGGTTTATAAGCGTCAACGGCGCTGCCATTGTCATATATAGCATCGAATTTTTAAGGCCTTGTGTCTTGTCGCGTTTTCATTGCTGAACCGATTTTTCGATTTAGTTTTAGTTTTGATTTTTATTCGCTTTGTTGTAAAAGTTTTTTGTCGTCGTCATCAACGTGAAGTGGATGAAATTTCCGGCTGGCAGAAAAAGTCGGTGGTATACCAATCAGTAGTTTTCGGTTTATCCATTACTATATCTTTGCTTATATAATGTGAACAACCGAACCGAAGATTTATAAAAAAAATTATTCCTTATGTGAACGTTTCTTGAATAGCAGATGAAGTGTTCCAATGGATTGTAGGCTGTGACGACTGACATGGCGAGTACGACACAACTATAAATTTAACCCTGGCTTTTGCCGCCCCTTCGTCGGGGTTCGCTTCCCCTTGTACACTCAATTCCTTTCAAATTAAAGGTTGATTTATCCGCAACGTTAAGTATGAACCGATCACATTTGCATTCGTCGGCGCCATTACAAAGACTCTTCATTGTCGAAAGAAAATTCTTTTGCAGCGGGAAATGTTGGTGGTGTGCAAATTCAGATGACGGATTCGAAATTTCGCTTGGGTTTCTAATCTCAACTGCACTGACAATGTCAAGAATAGCAACACATTCTTGAGACTCTATTTTTCATCGTGTTCCCGGTGCTGAAACAAATTTTCGACTCTGTTTTAGTTTCAAATTAGATTTCTTTCGGTCTGCTATAAAGGTTACAGCTCCGTAACTTTCTGTAAATGTAAAAGTGAAAGCTCTGTAATTAAACGCGTGTGAATACGCTTTTAGACCCGTAACGTTTGTTGTCGTCATCAACATGGAGTAAATTAAATTTTCGGGCGGGATAAAAAGCTGGAGGAGTACCGATTAACTTGCATGGCAAAGTAACCAATTTTCACCAGAGATTTACGAGCATGTTTTACGTTCATTTCATTGTAATTCCTAGTTCTTGCTTTTTACATTCCTAAAAGTGTGCTCATATAATGTAAGCAGACTAACACAAGATTTATAGAATAATCTAATCCTAAGGTGGACGCTTCTAAAATAGTAGCAGATGAAAAGTTCTAATAAATTGTAGGCTATGACGACTGGGCTGGAATAGTTACAAGTTTTTTTTACTAAATGCTACTATTTGCTAAATGTAATGCTAAATGTAACTATTTGGAAAAAAAATAATTTTTCTGTATCTGAGCAAGATTATGAAAATTTGTATCAATTTGTACTATACATGTAATTGAATTGTTTGCGGTAAAAATTTCCAATATGATGGCTTAATTTCCAGACTATTGAAAACTTGAGTATTACTATTGATCACGAAATTTAATCCCAGATTTGTCTTCCTGTCTGCAATATCTTCTGGCATATTACATCAATCGCGTTGCACGCCGTGTTTTTAACCAAGAAAACGATCACAACTATGAATAATATCACCTAATCAACGATACAAGATTTGACAGAAAAAATTACAAGAAAAATTTGAACTAGTCTGGTATAAAGAGCTCCGATTTCTTTAATCTGCATTTGTAGTAACAAGGTGGATACTTTTTTCCAATATGTTAGCAAATCAGTAACTTCATCAATTCGTGCAGTGCGGAATTTGATTTTTTCTCGTATGTTCCTTTGATCCGTATAAGTTAAATTATATATTTCCGACTTAAAAAGCTTAACAGTTCTTCCAATCGAAAAATCCCGAGCGTTCTTCTGCATCGTTGACAAAAAAAAAATCGCGATCTCTGTACACAAAGCTATTCGAACATTCTACGGTAGCGAATAGGACACGAAAAAAAAGCATGTCGCTTTTTTTCTGAATTAATCCAATATCCCTTTTAGCAGCGAAGCGCCAAAGAGGTATTTTCGTTTGTCACAGTACTATACCGCTCGGCGGAAAGCTAAAATTCGTCAAACGAACGGATAGGAATGAACAAACGAATAAAACAAAAATCGGGTTTCAATGTATGTGCATAGTAGTGTATATAGCTTCGGCTCGAGACCCCTCATCGATAAAGAGTGTTTGCCATCTTGTACGGTGCAATTCAATTTTGGGAAAACAAATGGCCCGCTTTCGTATAAGCTGGAATTGGTCCGGGCTATCGAAAAACAATTAAACCAGTAAAATATCGACAAACACGACTCGGACCGACGGTTGATATTTTATCAGCCAATGAATGAAGCCGGAAAGTGGAAATGAGCGTTCGAGAGTGATAGGATATATGTGGAAACCGAATGCCTCTGTATCCTTGTGCGCCCTTGTGATTGTGGAGCCATTCGTCGTTTCGTGTACGTGAAAGCAGACTGCGGATACACGCGAATGTGAATTCACCAGGGAGTGAGTGAGTGGTTCAAGCAGAGGATTGCGAAAAAAACGTGCGATCAGTTCGTTTTGCCTGGTGGATTCATGCGTAGGCATTTATTTCGATCGTCGGCTTCCCACCGACTGGCTGTGCTAAATGCGTCTTCTTTTTTTACCCCCCTTTTTTTTAAAATAAATTTCCATCACGTTTTTTTTCCTGTTTCATACACGTTTCATCGTCCGTGGCTGAGTGAGTGAATGCGTACAGCATGGTTGAGCACATTTTGACCGCTCGATCGTATAATGTGTAGTGACTACACAGTGACTAACGCGCAGAAAATAGGGGCAAAGAGGAAACATTGGTACCTCTCTATGTGGGTGGACAACACAGCATTACACATCTGTTTTTGTCTCCACGGCAATAAATGGATAAACAATTTTAAGCTCTTTATCATTGTGACATGAAATCTTTTGGTCTCAAAACGTCCGCAGAGACTACATGGAGAAAAAAGATTCTATTGATTCATGGCAAATTTTTATCAATGGAAAGAATTACTTGATTTTTAATATTATTTTACTCTGGATGATCTCAATGACAAGTTGTGACATTTAATCAACGAAATCGTCTCTGTTCTTTCCATTGATTCCACTAAAGAGGCAGCAGCGCTTTTTCGACCAATTTTCAGAATTTTGAGACCTATTTCTTTCTAAGCTACTCGACATATAAAGCTCAAATTTGGGGAGAACGTACTCGAGTACTGCAGGGATGTTCTAAAGTACGGGCTCATTGAAACTCGAAGCCGTTCGTTCGGGAGAACTGGAAAACAAAAAAAAATGAGCGTCGGTGCGAGAGAGACAGCCCTATAGGTCTTTAACATTGGACGGTGAAATTTCCAACACTTGCTGACATCAATTATTTCAATGAATCAAGGAGACCGTTGTTTTGAATCAATGAAAACTTTTCTTTGAAACAATTAAATTGTCTTTTGATTATATGCTCACTAACTAAATGTTTCTTTACATGCAATGATATGTTCTCTTTAAAATTTAAGTGTACTATTTTATTGAAATCAAAGGAATATTTCGTTGAAATCGATGAAAACAAAATCAACCTATCTATTTCTTTAGCGTCAATGAAATTTTTTCTCTCGGTGTGGAAGATTTTCCTACGTGTTAAAGTTTTGATACTACTTTTTGTTAATCTTGACAGTGACTGACAATCATTCTTTAATGCATATGTATGAGAATAACAAAATGTCATTAAGAAAAACAAACTTGGACGAAAAACTAGAAAAACTAGAAATAATACTTTCTCTACATTTGTTGAGCTTGTGTTTGCTTGGAATGCTGGGTTTTTATGTAGTTTTTTGATAATTCCTTAGACCAGAATCAAAAGGGCTCAAATAGTTAAATGTTGGATTGTTTATATTAACGGAGTTAATGAAGAATATAAAATCTTTGGAAAATTGGAGCCATTTTTTTTATCGTCATTTGTGGTTAAGATATCCCAGAATATCGAGTTTTAGAAAAAATGATGTTACTGCATTAACTTTAACAAATCATAAGATAATGAACTCAACATACATGAATTCAGTACTATGTACCAATAATAGGTAAACAGTCTTGTCATAAATTATTATGTGGTATAGATTTTTCAAAATTTTTACTTCTATTTAAAAAATCTGCAAAGTAGAACTTTGCAAATTGCTTTTCTATTATCTTTCGTTTTGGTACAGCCAAAATAAATGAACATACTTCCTCTTAGAAGTAGCTTTGCAAAAAGCTAAAAATACTGAGGAAGTAATTTGCAAAGTTCTACTTTGCAGCTTTTTAATACATGTGTCATTCCTTATTTTATAAATTAAACACATTTTATGATAAATTTTTTTGAAAAATCACAGATGCTTCGGTCGGCGAGATTAATGAGATAAAAAAGTTAGGAGAAGATTGGAGTTGGTCGGGTCTATATTTTTTATGTACTTCGTATATAATTTTCCACTTGGGATGTACTAAACTAAATATGTTTTTTTTTTTTACTTACCCCAAGAAAATAAAGTAGTAGCAGGTACAGCAAGTAATTCATGCGTCTACTCTTAATCCTTTGAATAAGCGACTGCACTTGACAGATGAGAATGCCACGCCAAACCCTTTCATCATAAGAATTGTTGCCTCAAGCGCCCCCTTAGCGGTTTCGTCTCCAATAGCAGGGCAGCATGTCGAGCTTCGTTTCGCGAAAGCCTCAGAGGCACCTTGTAATTACATACCACGTCTCGTCGCATGGAAATTAATTCTTTCTTGAGTCGAGACTCTGAACACACACTTTTGTACCTCCTACGCTTGAGTGAATGGAAACAACGATGCAGCAGCGGTGTATTAGTGTCGCAGTCCTCTTTAGTTTCAGTTGTCGAGGCAGCTAATAGCAACAGCAGCACTGACGGATCTCATTTTGCGTGTTTGTAGACTCTCATGGGAATTCGCCCGGGTCAACGTAAATAAACTCTGTCGACCGGAATAATAAAACATTTTTACCATCTAACCGTAATCTTCTCCAACCCAAACCATTTAATTATACTTCTCCTCATTGTAATTCATTGAAACGCCGATGGAGTCGCTATAAGTAATGTAGAAATTTCGCAGACGCAAACTGTTTCCAGCGATTGTAACTTTTCTCCGAGAAGTTCAATTTTCCAGAAAAAAAATCTTGCATCTTTGTCTAATTGATAAACAACGAGAGTAATATCGGTTTTCAGGAAAGTTACACTTCTGTGAGAAGACAAATTTCCAGCATAGAATACATAATAAATTCGGTGTCTGTGATTGAGTTTAGCTCTTTCTGACTGTTATGAATTTAGATTGTCGTTTGGGAATATATTGTGAATTATTCAAAGCACGAAAATCCTTCTTCTATTGAAACAATGATAGTGCAATTAGTGGGATCTTCAATTTTTCAACTGACAACGTGGAATTTTTGCTACATTACGGATTATTCATTAAGAGCCCTTTTATGATAAAAAAAAAATATGGGAAATAGTGATAAAAAGTTTAATCCGATAACGGACCAATTCTACCTTTTAATATTATAACAGAACAACGCAATACCACGTGAAATTAAAAGTATATTTTTGAATAGCGATGTTTGTATAGTTTCTTTTTTGATCAGAAATGAATCCAATATTTATGACAATTTTATTTGTAGCCACTGAAAAGTTAAAAGGAATACTGGAAAAATCTTTTTCCATCGCTAATTGCTATGTTTCGTTAATTAGCTATTCAATGCAACAGATCTCATAAAATAAGATAATAAGAAACGAACCGTTTTTGAAACAAAAGAAGAAAAATATAGGGATGGATAAGGTATAATTGTTCTCGACGACGACGTTGTCTTCGTTGAGTCCAATAATGAAAAATTTCTCTTTTCATCGCTCTCATCGTAATCGTTACATTTATTTAAACAGTAGTGTCACGTCAAGGGATATTTTTTTGTTCGCTTTACATTACAGTATTCTGAATCGCACATTATTCATCATACCACACGCAAACATGACGATTCATTCGATATTTCGCTCGCTCACAGATATACATACACAATTTTATTCATGTTCTTGCACATGCTTTCTTTTTTCGTTTCCTACGACATGATATACGGTTATCACGGCTTGGCTTTCGGGGTACGAATGTTTGTTTCACCGCTATCATTATTTTTCCCTTTTTCCTCGTTATTTACAATGCGGTGAACCAGATTTTTTTTGTATAAACTAAATAATTTGCATTCTGGTGCAATTATGGTGTTAAAAAAACGATATTGAAGTCCTTCCGGCGATGATATATCTTCTCGAGAATCGTTGCGATCGTTTATTTTCCGAATTTTACATCCCAGTCATTGATTTTTACTGCCATGGTAAGTCGTGTCACGATTATTAAGTACAATATTTCCTCGAAATGAAATAGAACGAATGATACTTTTTACATGGAAAGAAACTATGCACGTACTCAACGATAATTTACAGTTTCACACTATATGAACAATCGGTTAAAGATAAAAGGCAAAATATTGCGAATCATTATCTTAACAAATGAGAAATGTTCAGACCAATAATGCTATAATTGCGTCTTCCCTATGACATTTTGCAACTAGTACACACAAAACTTCTCCTATTCATGCCTGCAGTATGATTAAAGTGTGCGAAGAAGAAACATTTTTGTACTAGTGCGCAAAAAGCGTGCGAAAAAGTTTCCTTTTCGCACGAGGCGCAAAAGGCATGCGTAAAAGTGAGTCACTGTATTGCGCATGCGCCAATTTTACCTTGCATCGCCAGAATAACTAACGCGTTACAGGCCTGAAAAGAAGGACATTTTGGTTACGTGATCGTATATTTGAAATATCAAAATATTTTAAGCTGCATTCATTGCATTCCAATTTGGAATATATTGATTTTTTATGGAATTTGGAAATATCAGATAACTTTTGCTTGTATCGGTAAACATTATTGTAGTAGTAGTCAATGACTGGAACGACCATCTCATTTTTACGTAATTATCTACAATTTCATTTCTCTTCGTTTTTTTTTCACTCCCTCTGACGAGTTCTTGGTTGCCAGTGGTAAGGCGTTAATCTGGTATTCACTCGTGGGATTTGCCACGAAGAGACCCACAGCGGAACGGTTCATGAGACAGAGAGAAAAACAACCCTTATTAGCACGTTGATCGATCGATCAAGCGCTATACTGGAAACATCTCGTTAAGCGAGTTAACTTTGCAGAGCGGGAAGAGACACAAAAAGTCTTCCCCTCATACTTTATTCACGGTCTCCGTTCTGCAGTGCTATAGACAAATGTCTAATTGACCCATTAAACAATTCCCTGTGAAGCGAAACTCAATCTGCTCTTGTTATTTTTTTGGCTGAAAATCAGAAACAAAATAGCTCTCATCTTTGATGCTCTATTTTCTCTGTAAATTTCTTTGACCTGTTTTTCAAATTTAAAGTACCAACATTCCAAGGTCGGCAGAAATGGAAACATGTTATCTTTATTGAACGACAGACTTGTTTTTAGATGTCACAATAAAACTGAGCGCTGGACATAATTTTATAAAATTTAGTTTTATCAATGAAGGGAATAGTAGCTATTTCCCAATTTTTGACATGTGTTGAGTTGTTGAATTAACAGCAACTATGCACATAGAAAAATGTGGTGTCGTTAATCATAGCCCTTTAAATGCCAATGTAATATAGTTGGATCATTCTTTCCAATTTTAGTTTTAAAAATGTGTAAAAACTTGTTTAGCTGCAGAATTCCATTAGAGATGTAGTCTATGTTCTAATTTCATGAAAGAAGGATGCATTTACACGTATAAATGTGAGAAGTTATTTTTACAAAAGTGCCATTTTTCCTCTATATTGATTCAGGAACGGGACCAACATTAAATGTTTTTCCATTGATTGGGAGAGGAGCTTGGCTGTTAAAGGGATGAAGTGGCAGCAATTAATTCAAATTCCAGGCGATTATCATCGTACAGTTAATTATAAGAATATCGTCATGGCTATTTCAAACTTATGGTAACCGTAAAAAATAATTGCACAGACTAAATACCAACATATATCATTTTATTGTTGCCACGAGCTCCACGATTTTTCTGAGTGATAATTAGTTTGCATTTCCTAAAAAAAAGAAAAACAGAACCAATTGCTGAACTCGGAGCTTAAAATATGACAGTTTTCTCGAGTCAATAGTTCATACCGTAGTATTTTTTGGATGATTTTCGCCCATAATATATCGAAAACCGGTTTATTCACAACATATCGCATTTAAAAAATATTTTTTCGTTGATTCGTCAATTATTACTGGGCTTACCTACATTTTATGTTAAAATTTTGAATTTGTAAATGAGACGAGGTGCGGTTTTTATTAATCACGGTACAAGATCAACCTTGCACGGACCTATTACTTTTCAAACCTACATTTAAATTTTTTTTTAAATTTCAAATAATCTTAGTCATAACTTAATCCGAAAAAAATTAGCATGACGACTTAAAGACTTTTGTTTATTAATCAAATGCTGTAATTTTCTTCAGGAAAATTCCCTCAAAACTCAATGTGAATGTGAATTTCTTAGCAATGATTAAAAAATTTGAACATCGATTTGAAAAAAAAATCCTATCATTGGTAAAAGAAAAAACAAGTCAGATAATTATTAAAAAAAGTTTATCAAATGAGTTGCAGTTTTTACCTCTGTCTCGGTCTCGAGGACATAAATATACACCAGTCGCCATCGGCCCCATATAAATTATTGAAAAAAAAAGAGAGTTTTTGAATCTCTATTGAATTTGCTAGTGAAATCATGTTCGCTTCCTTGTATTCTTGAGCCCTATATCATTCACACTTCTATTATGTTCATAATCATGAGGCGAAACAAAACAATGAGCGTCTTTTCGATCCCATAGCAGTCTGTGATTTCTCGAAGGATAATTATTCGCCTCGTAGGATCCAGAAACTATTATGTTTATCTTACCTTTCTCCTTCCTCAATTCTGATAAAGCCTCTTAAAAATGATCGACCTTCGATAAACAAATCGCATACAGATTTTCCTGTCAATCGCATGTATCGCATATTTAACTATAACATTTCTTCAATATACAACGAATAATTACTTCTTTAAATCGTATTTAAATATTTATATATCTTCGTAGTCGTATATAATTGTCTATTTTATGCATTTATTTTTCAATCTATTCTTATAGTTCCGTTTTCTACGTGACGCCACGTCGCACGATTTTTATTCGATATTTAATATTTTTCCCCTACAACGAGCCTTGATATTAATGACCTTTTGATTGTTTTTTGATCCAGCAGCAAATTAAATTTGATTTTTTATTTCCAAATTAAATAACGATTATCCTGGATGAATGAGTTTGAAACGAAAGTTTCGAGAAATCGATATTACAAAACGCTTTAACGAAAGGTCATCTAGAACAAATAACATATTTTTATTATTTTGTAAACGACTTTTCCTTCCCCATATATTTTTCTTATTTTACACCGGCAATTTTCCTATCGTATAAACATTCTTTTTCTGCATTCCAAACTCCACAGATTTACCCAATATACAGCCTAGCCTCGAATGCATTTTAACGGTCGTTCGTAAAAACAAACTTTTGCTTGCATCGTCAAGAAATACGACGTGACATCTTCGTTTAGATATACAATGGACTGTACAATTAATTTAATCGATATACTATTACGATCTACCGTTGGAATATAATTAAATCCGTTCATCCCAATCTCCATAGGCTGCCAAAGATTTACTACTAATCGACGAACAGGTTGATTTTTTTAAGAGTTATTTCCCTTTCAATGAGAAACCTTCAATTTCACTTCAGCATACCACAGAATCATTTTTTTCTTCCCTAGACGTCACAAGCATACCCTTATCTGTTGATATCGTTAGGCAACACACATATCCACTCAATCGCATCATTCATCCAAACTTACGAAAGTGTTACAATGTAATCTTATACGATTAATATGATTTATTGAAAAACAAATGACTTAGGATTCCGTAACGTGTGCAAAAAACGTTCGCAGTAATTTCAGCACACACACAGTTTTTAGTAATATCATTATTATTATTTATTGAATTTAATAATTATTCTACAGATAGTCGTCAATGGCGTTCTCGATAAATCACGATAAAATGTTCTCGATAAATGCTCACCTCGCTATAAATATGTTCACTTTATTTAAGTCGCAGATTTTTCGCAAGAATTCCCGCTGTCTTTGTTTCTTCGTTTGTTTTTTAATTTTTTTATTTTACTTGCTCAAATCCATGTACTGCCGATTGCCGTAAGCGATCAAACGGCGTTTGTGCTCGATGTGCTCGTATTCGTTTTCATTTTAGGTTCATTTGTTCAGGTAAAATGTTTGTTTTTATCGATTATTGAATTTCTCACTCTTGGACATCGCGCAGCGCAGTTAATGCAGTTACACTCCGGGAGATGGCGCACCGTACGCGCGCATGGGTGAGGCATGAGTCCCCCACTCCTGCGCATCCCTTTAGGCCTCGTGAAAACTGTGCAGATTCGCTCACCTCAGCAAATTTGCAAAAAGTAGTGTAAAAGTTGCCAGGAGAATCGTCGGTGTTACACCGCAACTTCCGCCATGTTGCATAGCTGCCGGATGCTCACCTGTAACATACGATTGAACAATATCAATCATTAATTTGGCGATTACATTGGTTATGGTCATATGAGTAGTTGAACAAGAGAAATTGGCGATAATACGAGCGGGAAATCGGTATGGAACGAGAAAGTTCTCGCCTACAAGGACAATAAAGCTTTCAGAGCTTCCTGGTTTCCTGGGGTGAGTAGTTAATGAATGGAGACGAAGGCAAGCGGTGATTGCACGTTGCCCCCGAAAACAATGCAGCCTATTCTGTTGCAGGCTCTCAGACCTGAACGGCGATTATGGATAGAGGACTCTATAATTATTCGATCGGTTGATGAATGTAATTTAGTAGTTAGTCACAAGCAAGCTCACCAACCTCAACGTCCACATAAAAAATTTGATAAAAATTAACGACCAACGAAAAGACTGAATACATTTTTGTCAAAGATGACAATTACATTGTCATAAGGCTTTCTCTGTTCCTTTCATCACTGTCTTCGCCGCTCGGTTTGTAGGACAGTGGTTTATTACATTTGGCTTTTTCACGAAGATTTGTTTTGTGATTAGTTACTTTTTGACTGTTAGTTTATTAGTATTATCAGTCTCATCAGTACCCGCGCAAAAAAGATGGTATGAAAAGAGTATTAGAATAGTATTAAATAGAAAGTATGAGGAGTATGTCGTATTGGACGAAACTATACTGCAATCATACTCATATTTGAGTATGAAGTATGAAATTAGTATACACCAATTTCGAAATTTCGAAAATTCAATACTCAAATAGTTTTTCGTATCATAATTCCATACTTAATACTCGAATATAAGTATAATTTCAGTATGATTTCGTCCAATACGACATACTTCTCATACTTCCATTTAATACTATTCTAATACTCTTTTCATACTTTTTTTTTTGCGCGGGTATCATTAGTATTATTACTATTATTAGTATCATTGGTATTATCAATTTAACGTTGTATCAATTCTAACTCCAATATCCCAGTCTATAATATCCCATTCGTGGACTGAATTTTAACCCGATATTTTGAAAAATGCAAAAGTTAGAGCGTGAAATATGGTGTTTGAAAAATTTCTAAATGTCATAATTTTTTAACGACATTATGGATTCACGCCATTTTTTAACTCAGTATTTATCTGCTCACGCTCTACTGGTCTACCAAATTTCAACGTGATATCTAAAAAATTGTAGAAGTTTCAGCGTATACGGACTATAAAAAAAAAAATTAAAAATCGTGTAAAAACAAAAGTTTTGGATGGATTTCGCACAGATTCGATACAGATTGTTGGTCTATGATAGTTCAAGTTTGTACTGATTTTCAGTCCAATGACTCAACAATTGTGAGGGCTAGAGCGAATACAGACTTTCGAAAAAATTGAAAAGCGTGTAAAAACGAAAGTTCTGCGCGGATATTGTAGACCGTCATCGACCCTTGAATAAATATGAAAAATTCCAGCTTGATCCCTCAAATCATTTTCAAGGTGGCGATTTAATTAATTGTACGCACATACACATATACATATATTCGCACATTTTTCCTAAATGTGATTTCTCGACGATTTAGTGGAACATTCTAAACACATTCACAGGAAAATCTAGATAAAAATTGTTTTCGCGAAAGCAAAGTTTTTTTGGGAGAGCGATATTATATTACGATATGAGTGCGAAAACACTTCTTCTTACAAGTGTGAAATTGCAGAACGCGCTGAATGCAAGTGTTGCAATGACACGAGCTGAGAAAAAGTGTCAACTATCGTACATAATTTTATTTCCCACGGTGTGAAAATATTCATTATTGCTGCGAATAAAGTAAAGTAATTTAAAGTGCATATATGTCATTGTTTCACTTTTGCTGTCACAAACATGTTAAACATTGTTTGAATTATTTTCGTCGTTTACGTGAGAGGGTCTAAAGCGGTCATCGACATAAAATATTGATATACTTTTGGTCGTTAATCTTTAAGCCCCTTTAGCCTTTTAACCCCATTAACAATTCCCATTGTTTCCCAAAAATTGTACATTGTACTTCAAATAATTCCATCAAACATTACTTTGGTTCTGGTGTAAATCAATTTTGGCGCTGATTTTGGAGATACCATGAATACGCGTGACTGTATACGCGCCCATAAGCCCATGAAGTGCAGCTCACAGCAAGTGGCGTGGAATAAACATTTGTTTATGGTTAGAAACGGCGAGCGATATATAGATACACACACACACACACACCCAAACACACATATATATATACAAATTCCACGCGTAAGGACCGAGAGTGAGACCGCAATTTACGATCGCATTGAAAACCTAATCCTGTGTCACGGTGCCATTACACGCACGTTTGCTCTATGTACTTTCGCTCTTGCGCTACAGAGGAAGACACAAATTAAGGGTAGGGAGGTTGTTGAACGTAGGCGTCAGAAGGGTGCAAATCGTGGGGCGTTATCGAAAAATAGCACGTGGCAATTCGTAATCACGTTAATACCCACGAAGCGTACGTGTGGGTTGCGGATAGCACCATCCAGTAGTTCACTATAACAGCGTATATAGTCAACTCTGTCGGTATATAACAAAGCAAGGGTTGCGGTAGTGGTTGGACTGCCGGTGGTCGTCGACACTCTCGTTCTACGCGTATATCCATAGACCTATGGTTCCACCGGGTTTATCGTGAAATAATTGAAATTTGCGGTCAATTTTGCAGTGTAATCAGCTATGTTTGAAATAACGTCGATGGCCAATGTGGCAACGTACGTTCTGCTGCTGGGTTTAAATTAATTATGCGGACGAACTGTGCTGCATTAATTTTCATCCTCAGGTCTCGTCGACTCACGCCTCCCCTACCATCATGTCTGCGGTGTACAAACAGAGACCTGCTGTACTCTCGCATGGTTACATAAGCGGGCACGTATCACTGCGAAGGTGTATTGTCCATTTAGTACAAAGGGGGTGCGTGCAAGGCAACGCTCATACCCGGCTCACGCTTTAAGAGTGTGTCTATATGTATGCTTAATGCGCTCTGTTCACGGAATTGGGGAGAACCTGCAGCCTGATGGATCGCCGGATTGCTTTCGAGCTTTCCATTGTTGCATTATGCTACGGTATATACCTAGGCGCATTCGCCCGTGCACCAGTCCTAAATCGTGTTTCCATCGATCGCCAAACGCCGGGGTTGAGACTGTATCAACCGATGACCCCCCTTGAACCCCCTTCGGACCTCAACTCTCTTGCCTTTCCATCTCAGCTGCTGAGGCTCTTGATTGCTTGCACTCTGCTAGTTATTGCAGCATGATTGAATTGCGATCAAGTTCCATTTTGTCATGATATGGAGGCAGGTCCGAATCTGGACGTTGGCATATTTGAACATTTTCTTGACTTCGAAAAACAAAGTTTTCTACGGTCATGTTGGACTCAATTATGTTTCTGACAGAATAGTGATTGTGGATTGCTTGTCATAGTTTTTTGAAGATTTGATTTGGGAACATTTTTTATCGGTGTGAATTGGATCTTCTACAACATGAACTTCTGAAACGTCGAACGGGAATTTTAATGATTTCGGAATTGTTTTTATACATTATACCCCATTTCTTTGCCTCTTTATCTCCACTGCTGAAGTTCTTGATTGCTTGCACTCTGCTAGTTATTGCAGCATGATTGAATTGCGATCAAGTTCCATCTTGTCATGTTATGGAGGAAGTTTCAAATTCCGACGTTTGCGTATTTGGCAATTTTCTCGAGTGTTGATAAGCCGAAGAAACAAAGTTTTACTATGGTGATGTTGGACTGAATTATGTTATTGACAAAATAGTGATTGCGGACTGTTCATCGTAGTTTCTCGAAGGTTTGATTTGGAAACATTTTTTATCGCTGTGAATTGGTTTTTTTTTTAACAAGACGTGAAACGGGCGGGAATATTAATGATTTCGAAATTTTATATATGTATTATAACCCATTTTTCTGCCTCTGTACTTCAGCTGCTGGGGTTCTTGATTGCTTGCACTCTGCTAGTCATTAAATCATGATGCGATTGCGATCAAGTTCCATTTTGTCATGATATGGAGGAAGGTTTAAATTTGGCCGTTCGCATATTTTGTAATTGTCTTGATTAGTGACACGACAGAAAAAAAAGGTTTTGTACCGTTGATGTTGGACTGAATTATATTTGTAACACAATCGTGATTTACTAGTCGCTTGTCGTTACTTCATTACGTTTGGAATTGACAACATTTTTTTAAAGGTTGAAGCAAGGGAAATTAGAAACATTGCGAAAAAATCTACACAAGTGCAACTCTGCCTCGGATTATTAGAAATTGTATTGAGAAAGTATCGCTCTAAAATTGAGGAAGTCGATTACAATTTTTTCTATTGCTATAATCATAAAACACAACAAAATTAAGCATTGCAATCGACTTAACCATCATAACCCACAAGCTTCCAGGTGTTGCAAAAGTGCCCAATGAAGATTTAACGTAAACGCACGTAAGCTTTGCTACCTTGTCAAAAATTCAAGCTATTAAACTCTTTTTTGGGATAATGAAACACGAATTTATTGATAACGTTAGCTCTCCGTATAATAGATCAAGAGCAGTTTGAGGTTTAAGGTGAAGATGCGTGTTTTCATGATTACTATAATGTACCAGTGAGTAACGTGAAAGCGAGTTTGCGGTTAAGGCGATGATGATGCGGTAGTGAGGCTTGTTGGAAATATTCGGGCTCCAGGTGTACGTTTATCGCGTCTATCTCCTACCGACATTGTCAAACTTCATCCAACGAGGCGTCACGCCAAGCGTCTTATGAACGAACGTACTCGGGCACCTAAGTTATCATGTTGAGAGGGTAGAGAGCGTTGGAGAATGAACGGGAGATAAGGTAAGGAGCGACAAAGAAAGTTGGCCACTTCATCGTTAATTTCTCTAAGCGACGCTGTCACGATTGGCTTATAACCGACTAGATCATTCATCTTATCTAAAGAATGATTGTTTGTACTCGGTGGTTAAGATCTCCATTATTTTAGTTGATAAATATTGATCATAAAAATACCTTGATGTTCATTATATGTAAGGGGGCCCATTTACCTAAAAAAAAAATCATAAGGAAACAATCTTCCATAAAATCGTAAAATGTCTTACATTTTAACCTCATTAAAAAATCTAAAAAAATTTACCTAGTTGCATTTTCTTATTTATTACAATATATCTTGGACCGAAGGAAAAACATCGATTTTTGAGCACTGTCGATTTTTTATAATAGGCTATGGAAATTATATAAAAATCTACCACGCTTAATTGTTGAGAATAGTATGCAGACGACGAAAAAAAAATCGGCAATTTTTTGAATCAAGGGGGATACTTTTTTCAACTTTCAAATGTCGAAGAGTGCATTCTAGATTGAACAGTGTTGGATACAGTGAAAAATAGATTTACTGTATCTATTTGTTTAGTGATTTTTTTATGAGGCGAAATTATTCACACAATTGAAGTCATAAATTTTTCATAAAGACCTGAATTGAAGACTCCTGTAGTCAATCCAGAATGCATTCTTCAACAGATAAAATGAGATATCGAACTCTTACAATTTGATCACCGATTCGGTCTGACACTTACGGCAAGTGAAAAATGTTACTTTTTACCATACATCATTCTGGTGCACTGTATGTGTTTACAAAATTGCAAAATGATTATGCTTTTGATGTACTTAATAAGGTACAAATATGAGATTCATTGAAAGAAGGGTATCATTCTCAGATTTTTTTTCCCATGACTTTTTTTAGTTGACTGGCAGCCCTTAATTTATTGTCTGTAGATTTTATAAAAAGGCCATCGCAATATTCGACTATCATTTTTAAAAAGTGTACAACATCCCATTCATTCATTATTTTTCAATGGTAACATCATTTAATACTAATCATTTTATTTTTATTTTAATAAACAAGACACGTCTTTTAAAACGAATCACAAATTTTCGATTAAATAACCCACTAGGAGAAGATGACAAGTAAAAAAAAGCTTACTCGTAATAGTTATATCGTACGTCATGATAAGCAAAAGACTTAACTCGAAATAAATGAGAAATTGTAATTTAGAATTAAATAACCGCTTTGAAAATAGTAAATAACGAGAATAAGATGACGAAAAAAAAAATTACAAACAAAAAAGTGTTTTTAAAACGTTTAATCTCAGAGTCCTTCGTTGACGATAACAACGGTCGCGGGAATATTAAACTGCAGGGTATATACGGTCGGTGTACCACTACATATATTTTTTCACGGAAATTCTTAGTAGCGAATAAAATATCTTCCCGACATTTTCTCCCTTTCGTTCTTCCTGCTGGCTCTACCGCTTTTCTGCTTCGTGCGGAAGCGACGAAAACTCGGCAAGCACAGCACTCCAGCCGGAACTTCAATTCCAAGTAGGTCAGCCCCGATAACGTCAGACTACCCTCCTCGCGCGTACATCGCACCACGGATGCTGCGATGCACACGTAGGTTCACGCTGCTATAGTTACCACTACGTAGCTTTAGAAACGTTTCTACAGAATGCGTCACTTTACGGTGCTTCTCCAAAAACTCTTAATTTAAGGTCGTACAATAACCACTCTTAAAAAAATGATGATGTACGCCAGTTTTTTTTTTTTTAATGCAGTTTATAACAAAAGGAAAAAAAAAGACTTTTGATTAACGGGCTTATGGGAGTGACAAAGTGAACTCTATTTTGCCGTTTGTTTTTTAGGATCCAACCCTTCATTGTTAACGAATGCTGGAAGTGTTTATGCGTAAGCTTCTCAATTGAGTTGAATTTACAATTGTGATTGTCTTTTATCAGTTCTATTTTTATTTTTTAAATGAGGGATCATGTCAGTTGGCAAACTTGTGCAAATTTTGTATTATCGTGTAGAAAAATGTCTTCCTCAATTTTAGTTATGAAAACTGTGGTTGGAGGTGGAAAAATATATTAACGTAGTTCCTTATAGAGCTAGTTTCATGAACGGTAGAAAGTGATAACAATAATGATAATATTTGTAATGACAGTAACATTAATATTAAAATGAAACAGATTTTAACGCAATTGATTCCCATGAAATAATTCAAGCTTATCGAAGACTGCACGACGTTTTCTTATTTTTAATCTGAAATTACCTAGGAATTCTATCATAATCTCTAATTCTCAAACAATCAGTTATCCATAACTCTTCTCCAAGCTCTATTAAATCGACAATAGTTTCGCAAAATAAACCAGTATTTTCGTCGCCGGGTTGAAACAAGCTACGTTACGACAATGAGGGAAGAAACGAATGATATATTCGGGATTTTAGTGGAAAACCTAATAAGTCTCAGGGTCCTTTTTTTACTGGTCCAGAATATCATAACGGTAATGTTGATTCTGCCCCAGTAACAGCAAGCAACGGGAGAATGAAGAGTAAAAAAAAACAATAATGATAATATTTTTAATGACTAACATTAATACAAAAATTCAAAAGATTATAACGTAATTGATTCTCATAAAATGATTCACTAATATTGCTTATCAAAGACCGCACGACCTTTTCTTATTATAAATCCGAAATTACCTTGGAATTCCACCATTATCTCTAATCGTAAAACAATTAGCTATTAATAACTCTTCTTCGAGCTCGGTTAAATCGAGAATAGTTTCTTAAAATAAACCAGTATTTTCATCGTCGGGTTGAAATGAGCTACATTGCGACAATAATGGAAGAAACGAATGATATATTCGGGATTTCAGTGGAAACCTAATAAGTCTCAGGGTTCTTTTTTCACTGGTCCAGAATATCATGACGGTAATGTTGATTCTGTCCCAGTAGCAGCATGCCACGGGAGAATGAAGAGAGGAGATAATTATAGAGAATGGAGTAGGAACTAAGATTCCTTATAAAGCTAGTTTTCTGAACAGTAAAAAAATTAAAATAATGATAATATTTTTAATGACTAGCATTAATATAAAAATTCAAAAGATTTTAACGTAATTGATTCCCATAAAATAATCCAAGCTTTTCAAAGACCGCACGACGTTTCCTTATCATAAATCCAAAATTACCTAAGAATTCTACCATTATCTCTAATTCTAAAACAATTACTTATCCATAACTCTTCTCCAAGCTCTGTTAAATCGAGAATAGTTTCTCAAAATAAACCAGTATTTTCGTCGCCAGGTTGAAATAAGCTACGTTACGACAATGATGGAAAAAACGACTGATATATTCGGGATTTCAGTGGAAACCTAATAAGTCTCAGGGTTCTTTTTTCACTGGTCCAGAATATCATGACGGTAATGTTGATTCTGTCCCAGTAGCAGCATGCCACGGGAGAATGAAGAGAGGAGATAAATATAGAGAATGGAATAGGAACTGAGTTTCGGGCCAGGGGAATCAGGTCGGAGCGGTCGTTATTGGCCGGGTGCGCACGTCCACAGAATTGAGTTAGATTAGGTCAGGTGGCAGCTAGGGACGATGGGCAGGAAGAGGCGACACAGAAGAGAGTATATTGAGGGTAGGGTCCAAGCGAAGTGGCACAGAAGTCGCGCACACAGGGTGAGTGAACCGAAAGACCGGATGGGAGAATGGTAAAGAAGCTACTTACCATTCAGCACGTGGACCATTACGCTCGCAGGGTTCGCGTTGCTTGGGATGCAGGTGTAATTTCCGCTGTCGCTCGTTCTGGCCTGTGTCACCAGAAGCTTGCTCGTCGTTCCGCTCTCTGTTTTCTCCGTTTCCAGGGAAACACCGCCCCTGTGGTGAACGCTGCATATTATCAAACATACTATCGCATCCACCCCGAAATTCATCATTTCTCTCCCTCATATCATCAAATTTGCCAACGGAATAATTTATAATCACAGTGGAGTTTCGGTTCGATACTATCTCTATCTCTTTACGTTTAATCTGCAATTATTCGTAGACCTTGAACGTTCATTTTAGGCCATGAGAGCAATCATCGCAATTGATGCATTCTGTGTATTGAAAAAATATGCAGCTATTGATGAGGTATACATTTTTTGATAATTTTTCAAATATGCCGAGTGAAGTCCATTTCACAGTTACACTGAATCAAAAAATAAATCACGAACTGGGCATTCGTGTTCAAATTTTTTTTATTTTAGTTTCATACATTCATATTATTTTACGATCAAGAGTAATCTACGAGTATTGATGAGTTTAATATTTTAAAATAATTTTTACCATAGGAGAATATTGCTCGCAGAGGCGATTGAAGTTTATTTTACAATACAATGAATAATATGTAGGGTAATCCGATATTGTTATTATAGTCACTCGGCTAATATGACTCAATGATAACAAATCATTGTACGGATTATTCAGGATATTGTAAAACAATGCTCATACGTTTTCCGATTCACAAACATGTTACCTCGATTTCATACATTGTGATATTCATTTTCAACGCCTGTTGAAAAAATATAATAGAAACTTGTAAATGGCAATATTGTGAGATAATACGAGTGCGTATGGATTAAAGGATGTAGAGTTGAAAGCAAAAATAAAAAAACGTACCTGGGACTGTCGAAATCCACGACGGCGCCACCATGGTGCCACTGTACGTTGCTCGGTGGTGTGCTCTGCACGTTAACCGTGCACGTGAGGCTTATAGTGCTACCCTTCTTAACGTATAAGTCTTCCGGGTTCAGGATTTTCGCTTGCGCCGCTGCAACACAGATTAGAGCGCGGTGCCAGGCTTTAATGAGAGTTTCTTGGTCCAATGAGTTTGGCGAGGTCGAGGGTGAAAGAGAGCGTTGCGGAGGGGGTGGCGAAGCTAGCTCTCGCAGGAGTGCAACAGCACATACCCTTAGAGGGAGAATGCCGAGCCATCTTTGGCTTTACGCGAGCGTCGAGAAGACTCGAAGGTTGCAGGAACCTCTCGCCGCTACTACTACTACATCCCACTTCAAGCCCAACGCAACACCCTCCCAGCCGTTTCAAAATAGTTTGCCTTGAAACGAGGGATTAAACCTTAATTAAAACGATATAAAATAAGAAGCTCGAGCGTGCTGGAGTAGAGTAGCTTTTGGAAGTATAAAATTTGCCATGCACTTCTGTTACCGTTTCACCGACACACATGCCTACCATACGATTCTTATATAGAATTCTCGTACTCCAGGTATTAGGCTAATGTACATTGTTCTCAGTTTTCCAGTTCGCCAACTTTCAAAACTTTAATCCAATCGCCGTTGTGGGAAAGAATCAAGAGCTTGTTCGGGGGAGGGCTTTAATTATTTATAAATAAAGTTGGAAGAAACACCGAGTTTCATGAAGACACTTGCAGTTGAACTTTTCACTCGCGTGGAATGACAGAAGTTCGTTTCGGACAGTGTTCGGTTAGAACTTATGATATGAGCCGATCAAAGACTGGGTTTTGCTGAGAGTTATTGTTCACGATTGAGTGGATATGTTTGGCATTACATTGGGTACATATCAGGCCCTAATTGGGTCCTGGAAGGCCCTGACAGCGCCTTAGCAGCGTCGGTTTCACGCATGTTGTCTAAATTGCTGGGTTTTGTACACATTTTTAGATCGCTCAGCAGCTCGGATTCCTTTCATCGGATTTTGATGTTGCATTGTAACAATCTGAATGTAAGTGGAATTGTTGATTGATGATTGTTATCAGGCTTCCAGTCATGAATTTTTAGAAATTTATTCCAATCGCGTTATGGGAACGATTAAAGAACTCGTTTAGAAACACAGGACGTTTGACTATTTGCAGATGAAGTAATAAGGGAGATATTTTTCCGAGTGCACAATCATTTTTACTTTGTATTTCCATAGACTGGACCTAATTTTATGATGAAATACAGCTGGACGATTCTGCGTTGTAGGTCAACTTTGAAAAATGATATTAACGGCGGAAATGTAAGGAATATGAACTTAATTAACCAAATATTACAGAAGACCATATTTTCATTAGCCAAATAAAGCAGAAAAAATATTGATGTTCGATCAGTTGTGAAAGTTATATCTGCGATGAAGAATCATCTTATCCACTGGAATGCACCTAATTTCCCTTGATGTATTTTGACTAGATTGATAGTTTCATTGGACCCAAACGTCAATGACGAACTGACAATTTGTTCATGGGATTTGATTCCGAATTTCTACTTCGCAGGGATTTCTATGAATTTCTGGCTCGGTTAGCCGCTCAGATTCCTGTCATTGGATTGTTATGTTGGGTTGTATCTGTGTATAACGCACATTGAGATTGTGTTCAGATTTCCGGTTATAAAGCTTCGAAAGTTTATTCCAATTGCGTTGTGGGAGAGACTGAAGATTTTGATCAGAAATACAAAAGATTGGATCATTTACAGATAAAGTTACAAGACATTTTTTTATCCCGAATGCACAATCATTCGTACCTTATATTCTCATAGACTGATCCTAATTCCGTTATAAAAACAGCCAGACGAGTTCACATCGTAGGAGAACTTTCAGAAATTATATATTAACGGCACAAAACGTAAGTCACTTGGTCTTAACTGACCGAATACTGCAGAAGTCTATATTCTGACTAGTCGAATACAGCAACAACAAAAAATGGTGTCAGCTCGATTCTGAAAATTACATCCGTGACGAAGTATCATCTCATCGGCTAGATTTCATCTGCGTTTTCCTTGACGGATTTTGACCAGATTGATGGAGTAATTTAAACTAGACATCAACGACAAACTGACAATTTGTTGATGGGATTTGTTTAAGATGGTTTGTGGAATGATTTTGGACACGTTAATTGTGCAAAGTCGATTTGATATGAGACATGAACGCAACATTTTGCCCTCGCTCTCTTATTGGTTCGATATGTCTAGACTACATCCTCAAAAGGGAGTATCCAAGAGAGAGTGAAATCGATTATTGACTGGCACGCTAGTTTGATGTTGGCGATGATGCAGATTCGATTTCCGATTCCCTCTGAGCTTCTACATCTTTGAACATCAACCAATAAACTGAATAGGAAGATAAAGCGGCGGAAAAGATGCGGTCAAACCTCTGTAGTCTCTCAGAAGGAGATCATTCGAGTTCCCTCCAAAGACTCATGCATAAGAGGCACCGATATATATGCTGCATTTGCTATTGAGCGTCATTTGGGAGATGAAATACCGATGTAAGAGGTAAAATTATATTCGTATGGCCCTATCAACGTTTCGCTAATATCAACCCTGAATTCAACGGCCTCAATTCATTAATTTATACATAAGCCGCATTAAACATGATGTTTGTAATTATTGATGTTATAACTTAGTTTTCCATAAATATGCCGAAATAGGAATGCCCTAACTCATTAAAATCCAAATGCCAAAATATAATTGCCAACAATATACAGATTGCAGTTTAGAAACTCATTTTTTTTTCGGAACAGAAAACGTGCCATAGATAAATCATCTCCCCTATAAGAAATAAAGTTGAGCGCATATTTTTATACAACGAAGCATAAAAACTGAAATGCTGTCGTTGCAGATTGTAACAAGAATTCAACAAAAATAAATGATCCCTCTTTAAACTCGCCGTTCTCGTCGTCAACGTCGTAGTCATACTACGTATTGCAATGGATTCTGACCTGATGAGAATGTCCAGTGAAAGGCTTTCGTTGTTGTGGCAATGACAGGGGCACTCTCTGCAATGGGATGAGAGAAAATACATCGAGTTAATCGAGACTCTCGGATCGCGCTGGTGTCAGCTACTATAAAATTTCATAGTCGCATCTCGGCACCTTTTGCGAAGAAGTATTAATGGATGATAACCCAGAATGTGGGTATTGATTAATGACATTCATTTTCAGGTGTTGGAAATGTTATTACTAGAGGATCATACAACGTTAAGAAGCAAGTAGTTTTTAGTGTGACATAACCGAGTACATGAATAAGAGAACTTGGTCAAATGTTGTAACTTGCTTTTAGCGAATCTCCTTAAGGAACGCTGATCCTTTCAAAACGTCATTGATACAATCCATGGTGAAAATGATCATTAGTAATTTCAAGATATCAATAATAGTGTGTTGTTTTGAAACTATGACTATCATCATAAAAGCTTTCCATTGATTTCCTAGAATATTTGTTGGGACACAAAATGAGCTTACAGTCAACGAAATCAAAATAAAACTACGATTAATTCTTATTGGAAATAGCAAAAATATGCTTGTAGACGTTGGCATTAGCTGAATTTTTTTATAAATCCTTTTTTTATACATAATTGCGATATTAAGGAGGCTCGGTGGCGACTATCGAAGTCAGATCAGCGATAAATTTTCGCAATTGATCCTTTTAAATGTAATGGATTAAAAATCAATAGTGAAGGGTGATTTGTATTAAAGCATGTATACTTAATCCAGTAAAAGATCAATAGTGACGAATTTGCATTAAGATTAATCGATTAACTTTTTTTAAAAAATAAGACACATTTTTGTTTGGTTTTTTCCACATATCATCTGTTATTCTTTACCGATTACACTGAGTGATAGTTCATTTTGTTTCTTACAAGATACTCCACAAATTGACCGCCTAGATATTCCGTAATATTGATCGTTCAATAATTATAGCTTGTTGTTTAATAAAAACTAAAATCCTTTGATAAACAACAGGCTAATAATTATTAAGCGATCAACACTATAAAATATCATTGCGGTCAATTAATAGAGTATCTTTGAAGAAAGGGAATAAGCCGACACTTATTCAAATCGATAAAGAATTACTGATTATACTTGGAAAAAACGGAACGAAAATGTATCTCATTACAAATAAATGTTAATCAGTTAATCTTAATGCAAATTCGTCACTATTGATCTTTCACTGGATTAAGTATACATGCTTCGATAAAAATCACCCTCCACTATTCTTTTTTACAGCATTAAACCTTGAAAAATCAATTACAAAAATTTAGCACCGATTTGACTTCGATAGTCGTCATCGAACCTCCTTGAGCTTTTTTTAACCGGATCAAACTCATTTTATACTACGCCCTTTTTTGTAGCACTTAATTCATGTGATTGTACCTTAAGGGTGTGAAGGTGTTTAAGATGAGATAAGGGCGAAAATTTGGCAGTGCGGAAATCAACAGGGCTACGATAAATCGTGAGGTGTGTAAACATCAAGTGGTCAGATGCAAATGTAGCTGTATCACGAGTCCTGTTCACGCCGATAGACACGGCAACACTACCGAGGAAATCGTGTTGGAGAAGGTGAAGAGGACTCGTGTGACCGCTTCTCACTGAAGGCAATTGGATCGGCAATTAACCGCACGCAGGTTTCGTCGTCTCGTTTGGTCGCGAACGTCCAATAGCAAGGAGGACAACGACGCAGGCGACGAGAAACGGAACAGAACCCAATTAACTTGAATGAATTACCTTCGACTCTGAGCGAGAAGGCCAGGTTCATCTTGGGCTCTGTGTTCACCTGACACTCGTAGATGCCCGCATCACGAGCCTGCACGAAAGCTATCGTCAATCGCCACTCATCGCTTGTTTCCGGATGCATCACCGAAAATCTTGCATCTCCGGTGTATGTGATTATCGATGATGTCAGGATATGAAGATCTCTTTTACGCATCCAGGAAACCTGCAAGCAGAATAAATCGAATGCTGAGTTGATATGAGATAATTCAGTTACAATTTTTATTCGAAACGAATCATAGAATTTGGCGTCATGAGATATTCTTTTTTTTATATCAGTTCTTTCGTGAAATAAAAAAAAAGTACATCCTTTTCATAGGTTAATTTGATGAGGCATCTTGATGTTCAGATTTGGGAATGATCGTTTTTATTTTTGCACCATAAAACTATATATTTCATTCCATGATCGTTCTAATTCATCAACAATTCATATCAGCTTTATTGTAGACCCAATTTAAATTCAAGGTCCATGATATTTGTGTTCACATTGTTTCATAAAAAAGTTGCGACTTCCGTTACTTGAAACTAAAGTACTTGGTAGATAGACATATAGTTTGACTGAACCGCGAAGCATATTAACGAAAACGCTAGAGCTTTTATGAGCAGCATTTAAACATGACCTGAGAGCCACCCTAATAATTATATAAGTACGTGCTCGCTACTTGTCGAACAGATCGGGACCTAACTAGACTAAGCCCAGATCTTCTCCCCGTCTCCAAGTTCTGGTTTCTATTCTAATACATTAACTCTTTATAGGAGTCTCATTAAAGATCATTCAAAATTAAAAATTTTTTCGTTCACAGTGTCGCATGGAAAAACGGCTACTTGCGTTACATGAAATCAAATTTGTAACTTGCAAATTTGTGTACAACAAATTGGAAACGTAGTTGTCACAACCAAACATGTCTTTCCATGTAGCCTCTTGTATATCTTCTCCCTGTCCATAAGCTTACACCCTAGTTTACAACTATTCAAATCCCTGAACTCTTCATGTTAATTCTATTGTAGACCCATAATATTTTTATTAATGATATGACTGAACCACAGAGCATATAAACAAAACCACTGGCGCAGCTCATATCATAGTTCAGTAATGGCTCTTCAGAGCCAGCTCATCCCGGAAATTCTGCCGCCAGGTTGACCAAAAAAGGCCTTTAAATTCTCCGGTTATACGTACCATATGGTGGGTTCTAGCATTTATGAGCAGCAGTTAAAGATTGTCTCAGAGCCACCCCAATAATTATAGAAGCTTGTGCCTATTACCTGTCTAACAGTTCGAGACCACACTAGACATAGATCTCTGTCCATAAGCTCACATCCCAGTTTACAAATATTCAAATCCCTGAACTCTTCGTGTTCATTTTATTGTAGATCACCCGAGACCCATAATATTTTCATTCGCACTGTCTTACAAGAAAGCTGTCACTTCCGTTACATAAAACCAAAGTACCTACTAGACAGACACACGATTTGACTGAACCGCAGAGCACATAAACAAAACCACTGGCGCAGCTCATATCATAGTTCAGTAATGGCTCTTCAGAGCCAGCTCATCCCGCAAAGTCTGCTACCAGGTTGACCAAAAAAGGCCTTCAAATTCTCCGGTTATGGGTACCATATCGTGGGTTCTATGATTTATGAGCAGCAGTTAAAGATTTTTTCAGAGCCACCTCAATAATTATAGAAGCTTGTGCCTATTACCTGTCTAACAGTTCGAGACCACACTAGACATAGATCTCTGTCCATAAGCTTACATCCCGGTTTACAAACATTCAAATCCCTGAACCCTTCATGTTCATTTTATTGTAGATCACCCGAGACCCATAATATTTTTATTCGCACTGTCTTACAAGAAAGCTGTCACTTCCGTTACATAAAACCAAAGTACCTACTAGACAGACACACGATTTGACTGAACCGCAGAGCATATAAACAAAACCACTGGCGCAGCTCATATCATAGTTCAGTAATGGCTCTTCAGAGCCAGCTCATCCCGCAAAGTCTGCTACCAGGTTGACCAAAAAAGGCCTTTAAATTCTCCGGTTATAGGTACCATATCGTGGATTCTAGCATTTATGAGCAGCAGTTAAAGATTGTCTCAGAGCCACCCCAACAATTATAGAAGTACGTGCTCGCCACGCTACCTGAGACTCACCGACGACTCGAAGCTGGCTCCACATCTACAACGTATAGAAGCGTGTGCTGCACCGACACGACGTGCTTCCGTTGCACTCAGCTTTTACGTTCAAGTGTGCACCTACGTATAGCCGGTAGCGCGACTCCAGGGCACAGTTTCCAGTCACTGCTCGACGCTGGGGTCGTTAAACGTATTTTCCAAAGGGTAGGAGACATTCTCACCCGCTCGTTAATTAGCCCCATGGCACGACTTGGAGTCACGTCGTTTACCGGACGAGTGTCGCATCCCTCCCACTTCCCGCCTTACAGTCATTCTGCTTTTCATTCCGTATCTTTTTTTTTTGTACTGTCACGAAGTGGATAAGATGGAAAAAGGTTGAAGCGTAACAAATTCAGGAAAGTGAACTTGGGAAGGAAGCGGTGAAGGGGGTAATGATAAATAAAGACTTCACAGTCTGTACTCAAGGAAGCCAAGATGCTTCCCAGAGAAAAAGAGTTAATGTTAACATTACTTTTCGTAGAATGAGTGGGCGTGGCGTGTTTGGCAAGGGTTGAAGTGCGAAAAAGGTTACGGCGAAATGTTTGCTCGAATAAATCTCAAAGGCTGAACCAGCTGAAGAGTTCCCTCGTGGATTCTTTGTTCATGCTCCCTCTTTTAATATCCTGGAACGTATATTTAGGGATGAGAATTTTTTGTTTTCTCAAAGTGAGATACTCCGCGTTTCACTGATAGATGAGTTCAGTTATGAGGACGTCTGCCTTTTTAATTAATTCCGAACTGACTCCCGACAATTATCAGAGACGTGGCTTGAGTTTTTACATTTTGTGGTCGCATAACCTGGGTTGAAGCTAATGCAGAGACACGTTTTGATAGTAACTGACATTAAGTCTACGAATAAGAGAGATCAACTCGAATTTCCTTTTATGTATCTTAAGCTTTTGGGTCGTTTGCTCAATTGTTAAACATGCCGTTTACAGTACTGCCATCATATCTTATTAAATTTTTGGGAACTTGAATATTTGTACAAGCGAAAATTATTGGAATTGGAGTTGATCTGGTTAGCATGGATATCTTTGATACCGAACACGTATAAACAACGTTTTTGATTGTTCCTTAATATAAATCTAAAAAAAAGAAACCGAAGAAAAGTATTCTATAACACGAACCCTAACTTTTTTTAAAATTGCTACAAAAATTCCTGAGCACTTCTTACACAAGTGCATCGTGTATATTCAACATCTTCAAGGTTATTTTGAATTTTGCAGCTACTATGAATAATCAGCGAACAAAGAAATTCGAATATTTTCGTCTGAATTTGAATCTGATATTGTTGTTACTCACGATAAAAATGAAGATGTGATGCATCCATATCATGTCTCTAAATAATTAAATGGTGGTGGGTTATCCAAAACTTGGTTCTTTTTAGAATCTCGATGAATGTCAGCTCGTAAGCATTCATTTTGTGTTTGCTTTTAACGTCTCATATACTTTTCCAACATAAAAAAAAAACGTTGGCATTTAAATTCAGCTTAAAATGCGATAAACAACCCATTCAGATTTTGAAGTCACCTAAAGAACAATCGCCAGATATTCAAATTCCAAAACATTTGCCGGTCGGTGTAAAGCCCAGCTTTACGAGAATATAAAAGAGTTGAAAGGCCATTAAAACTCGGTTATCACAACGAAGTTTTTTTCGTGTTTACTAGTAGTCCCGCTTTTTCTGTGAAGAATAAACCAAGTGAATCGCAATTTGCCAGGTGGTAAGCAGACGGCACTAGGATAAGTGGTGCACGGTGTGTGCTCGCCTCGTCGAGCATTCAGTCGTTTGCCGGGGTGGTACCCATCCTCCCTCAAGATTTGCCATTTTCTGCTTAGGTCAACTCAAAAGAACCCTCTGAAATACTCCGGGCTTTCCATCTTTTTCCCTGCTGTCCCGTTACCCAGGTTCGCTGCTATTCGCTCGGCGAATCTTCATTTCCCTTTAATTCGTTGGAAAACCGCATGGCTTGCTCGTCCTCTTCGTGGTCGTTTCGCTGGAGGTTTTGCCGGTCTATGAGAAAAAAGTGAAGAAGGGTGATCGATGTGCGCGGAGATAGCGAAGGAAAATATAAGGGTGGAAAGTGAGTTTGAAGCAAAGGAAAGAAGCGAGACGGACAGACAGACAGACAGACACAGAAAGAAATCGAGCAAAGGATACGTTGCAATTTATCCGGAGAAATATAAGCAGCCCAGCGTAGCAAGACTCCAAAGAGGGTTGAACGAATTTCAGCTGGAACGAAAGAGGGAAGAGGAAAAAAAAGAAAGCACGAAGCGAGACGACCGCAGCAAATTTCTCTCTGCGTCTCTCATTCGCGTAACACCCTCACCAGAATATTTTCCAATTCTCGCTCTTTTCCTCTCTCTAAGTCCCGCGAGTGACAAGTTTCCATCGAACAGCGTTTTTCAAACTCTTTTATCTAGTGGATGTGCGATTGCATCCCGGGAATCCGAAATGGAATCTTTCCGGCCCCGAAGCAGTGTCTCCGCGACGAACCGGTTACGGGAATTGTCGCCGATTTGTATCGGTGCCTCTGGGGAAACACTATTTTCTGAACTGGATATGTGATAAGCGGCGATGGGAAGTTCCTACTTTTTTTTCGGTTGTTGACGGGAAGTAAATTTTGAAATATCGATAAAATGTATCAGCGTGTTTGCACTTCTTTTTGGATAGTATTGAAGTAATGTCTTGTGCAGGGTTGGGAATAACTTTGCATGATTTTAATAATATACTTGTATTTTATCAGGTTATATATAGCAGAAAATATTAGGAAACGATCAATATTATTACAGGATATTCGTTACAAGGATATCTTGATGCAATAAATAATTTTTTTATTATTTCGATAATATAAGAAAGGTTTTTGTTAAAATATTTTACAATATGAGTACGACGATGGACTGGTTCCAGGAATTATCATTAATTTGTATTGGTGTCTCTGGGGAAACACTATTTTCTGAACTGGATATGCGATAAGTGCCAAGGTATCAACAAAATTTATGAGCATGTTTACATAATCTTTTTAGGTAGTATTGAAGTGATGGCTTGTGAAGATTTAGGAATAATTTTGCATGTTGTTAATAACTGACGTTAAGTTCCTCACTTTCCTGTACAGCATAAAAGGTTTCAAAAATTATTCCAATAAGAAAATTTATAAAACGATTGAATCATCACAGAAATGGCTTCAATACAGAATACTAAACCATCTTCCTGCATTTTGATAGCACCATATCAGGTTTCCTACGGATATTGTACGAGACGTCTTGTGATATCATCATTTTCAACGGAAAAACCGAAATAGAACTTCAATTAAAAAACTAGGGTACAAGAAATTTCAATTGCATCTGCAGCGATGAAGAAGTAACATCTTCTTCACTAGCGCTTTTATTTTCAGTCCGACAGTCCTCTCCAATCTCTAGTTATAACAAATTCATTAATCTCACCCCCACACCACAAAATCACCCACACACTGTTATGTAAATAAATTTTTCCCATACGAATTTTTTCAACGTATTGAAAATTTTCAAGTACACCAACATAAGAGTCTCGGGAAAAAAAGTCGACAAGAACAAAGCTTTCTCTTCGAGAGAACAAAAGAAGGTACCACAAGAATCTAGTTTTTTATCTCGAGAAACCTTATCGTTTCTTTTCTTGCTAAAAGTATCAGAACCGTGCGGAAATCGGGGTGTAACGGTGAGCGTAGGGAGGTGCGAAGGTTCGCGCGAATATATCTTAAGAAGATAGTGGATAGCGGAACACGTATAATGCGAAGGATCGTGTGGATGTGATGGTGGAAAGCTCGAGAGCACGAAGAGTGAAAAGGGAGAGGAAGGGGCGAGAGTAGACAGCGAAATGCGCAGAGAGTGGAAGAGGGTGAGGTTCAAGGGGCTAGCCGATGGGACGGGGCTAATTAGTATTGGACCTCTGTTCCTCTTGCACGCTCTGGTGAACAGACAGAGGCGACCCCTTGGAGAGAGTCGAGTGGGCCGGTGTGGCGAGCACCGTCGCTTCGAAGGTGTTGCTAGGGGTGTCTTGGGGGTAGTTCCCGTTAATGAGCCTCCGGTAACGACGCCTTTTTTCATTCGTACCCATATATCCTGTTCCGAGCGAACCTTGAGCCCATCCCACAGCTCCAGACACCACAGCCATATTCACTACGACCATTCCAGGTGGGGATGCCTGCCACCCTCTACACCACCATTTTTCCACCCTCGATGGCCACGAAATGGATGCCCCACGCATCTAACCGCCCTTTTTCACTCCCATCATTACCATAAAACTCCTGTTTTCAGACGAAGAAATAAAAAATGCACAGCACCTCATGATGCTTACAGGTGAAAATAGAGGCAGTGATTAAAATTGTATTCGATTGCATGATGTCTTTCACTTTATCAGTGAAGGTTAAGGTAGCAGTGTGGTCATTTGCACGATTTTTTACGTCGTTATCGGGCATCTGTTTCATGGTGAAATAAAATTCAAGGGTTTTTCTTTTTTGAAAAATGTTATTATTGACGGTTAATAGATACAAAGATATATTCTTTGACTTAATTTGACTACGGTTCATTATTATCATTGGTCAAGGTAGGCACATGAAAAAAAGATATGTGGCTGGTCCGGATTATTTCGGCTCTTGAAGACATCTGACAGAAAAATCGGAGTGATTATTGATCTATAGAATTGTCGTTCTCTTCGGGACTAGGATTTTTTTTCATCTTCAAATTTTTATTATGTAGCCCGTTTTGTGCTTGCGAAAAATCATATTTGTTTTTGGAAGTCCGCCATTTTATTATTTTCTGATAAAGTGTAATTATCCTAGTTCCAACGAGAACGAGATTTCTATGGATTGATATTTAATTCCATGTTTTTATTTCAGATGTCCTCAAGAGTCAAAATTATCGGGACCAGTAACGTAACTTTTTTTTAGGTGTCTACTTTTACCAATAATAATAACAAAATGTTGTAAAATTAAGTCATGACATTTTTTTGTTGTGGTTTTTGGATGTTAATAATAACATACAAAAGAAATAGAACCATAGAATTTCATTTACTCGTAAAAAAATCCCCATAAACACGTGAAAAAAGTGAAAGCTATCAGACTAATGCCTTACATTTTCTTTCGTTAAAAAAAAATGTGAGAAATGTTCAGCCGTTTTTTTAGTCGAAATAGTGCAGATCTAGCAACTTATTTTTCCACTGGGCTTCCATCTTAATGATAAAACTCCTGATGTCAAACAAAGAAATACAAAATGTTGCATGTTTATAGGTGAAAATTGAGGCAGTGATGAAAATTGTACCTGATTGTATGACGTGTACAGCTTCGACCTTCAACCGTGAAACAAATGTATCTGTAAAGTGATTAGAACTTTTTCACTAGAAATAAAAACACATTTAAAAAATTAAATTTTCCAATTTCTCGGTGAATTTCCATTTTCCTGTGATGAAGTTGAAAAAATGAGGTGTAGTCATCCCACAGTTTAATTTCATAATGGTTTTCCATCATTTCCGCAACTTTCCAGAGTTTGTAGATTGAGATTAAAAATATATTACTCTAATGTGAAAAACACGTTTTTTTTCCGCACCTCAAATCCCATTCAAATCGAAGTCAAAGAATTTGAACAGAAATGCTTAGTATATTAACAACAAATTCTCAGCTGCAATTCTCAAAGAATGCAACGAAATGATAATTATCATTCAATAGACAGGCGTTCATTTTAATTTTTTTCTTGACCTTCTCAATAAAAAATATTAACTTTTCAATACCACTCTAAATTATTCCAAATCATAATGAGATATAATTAGAGCAAAATTTTCTCAATCATGATTTATTTAATTACTTTCTTCTAATTTTGGGTAAGTTAGATCGAGACTAGGTTCTTATATACATAGCATACGGACATGCACATCGATATATATATATAATACATATGTCTATAGATACATGGATGCTCCAGAACGGGCGGCGGTACACACACCACGTCGTAAATCAAGTTGCCGTCGAGAGGGACCGATAAATAAGTTTCTGCGCCGAAGTATTTTGCAATTTTTCTCGCCACCGCCATATCCGCCTGGGCCGTCCGCTCAGCTCGCCGGCCCGAGCTATTGTTTCCTCTTTGATATTCCCGGTGGCGAGTCGTCGGCGGTCTGCTCGCCAACCACTCGCTCGTGTGTCCTGGTATATAGCATCCTTCTCCTCGCCCATCCCCGCACACTCTCGGCCAGCAAGTGCAGCAAAAGAGTGAGGGAGAGGGAGGGAGAAGGGCCTGTCCATAAATCTGGGCGATTGCGTGCACTCGGCACGCGGCCAATAAGTGGAACGTGCAGCCTGTAACCAAAAAGGTGGAGAACCGACGATTTCTACTGCGGCTACCAATTCTACTGCTGATGCTGGCGAGGTAACGTGACGCCTGAACGCTTTTACCGTGCAGCAGTTAGCGAGTTACCACGAGGCAGCATACGCATTAGGGTGTGCCTATAAAAAATGCTTTTTTTTTTACTTGCCACATCCAAAAACTTTAGTTTGGAATCTGATGTTGAATCTCGTGGAAGGAAAGCTATGTGCAATTTTTGATTCCTCATGGAGGAAGCTAATTTTCATGTTAGTACACTCAGAAGGGTCCAAAACGTCGAGAAAAGTGGTTTGTGCGAAATGTGTGTGTATGTGTGTGTGTGTGTGGGCACATTTCGTTGTTTACACGATAGCTGTCACAATTTTCGATGATTGCTCTTCAAATTTTGTATGCAAGTGGGCTATCATAGAATACCGTTCGGGATTGTATTTAACGCGAATCGGTTGAAATTTTTTTTTCTACACCATTCTTAAAATTTAAAAATAATCGTTTTGGCGCTGTAACTTTCGCAATTAAAGAGGCACCGGGCCGAAATTTTGTACGTTAATGGACTACCCGTGAAAAATTATGAGTACCAAATTTCGCATGAATCTTTCGAACCTTTCGGATTTTATTACAATTGTAATTTTTTGAAAAATGTCTGCAAATACTGTAACTCATGCGAATTCTGAGATATCCGGCTGCAATTGCCGAAATGATTCCACGATTATTGATTTCCAATTAATATTTGGGTCTAATTAACTGTTGACATGTCAGAAAATTTCGATCTTAGTGAAGAAAAAGGAAGAAAAAAACAGCTTTTACGATAAAGAATTTTTTTTCGGAATTTCTCACAGATTTCTCTTAAATTTTCTTTAAGCTTAGACGACCATTGAAAAAGATATTTGGTACAAATTTGACACCAATCGGTCGAGTGGTTCAAATTTTATGGCATTTTGAATTATTTAAAAAATCTCGTTCGAGTGCTTGCTCATCCAAATTACTGGGTATCGGTTTTCAATTTAGTTTACATATGGACTATCATTACACAATTTTTGAGTAACAATTTTACACAAATTGGTCAAGCGGTAAAAATTTTACGTCTTATTGAATTATAAAAATGTCTTCCGCGTATAAACAAGCCTGCAAAATAGAACCTTGCAAATTGCTTCCATAATATTATTTGCTTCCTACAAAGTTTTCTCTATGAGGAAGCCAAAATTGATCAACATACTTTCTCATAGAGGTAGCTTTGTAGAAAGCAAAAAATAGTGAGAAAGCAATTTGCAAGGTTCTGCTTTGCAGGCTTGTTTTTAGAGGTGGAGCAACGGCCTTCTACATTTCTCCTTTCATTGACATGTGCATCGATATTATCATTTTTCCTTACGATGGACGGTGCTATGGATGGTAGCACTTGATGGTTGCAACGATTAACTTTAATTCCGTATATCGTGAAATATTTTTGGCCGCATAGTTGCCGAAAAATTCAATTCTGTGTAAACGGATGTTTTTTAATTTTCGAAAAATAGTTACGGAATTCAAACTGCTACCTTTTTTGTTAGAACCACTGTAACAAATTGTATGACATTTTTCAAAGACATGGGAAAATTTTTCATCATGCAATAAAGCGTTATTTGCTATTATTATGCTTATTAAAATGTCAAATAATTTTTTTGACTGCTATGTATGTCTTAAAATCCCAGCTTATGTCATAACATTGAATCTGGTTGAATCAAGTGACAGGTGACACTGTGGAGATTTTTGTAAGGGGCGGCATGAAAAATGTTCATATTCTCCCTTTGCGGCAATTTTTGTATGAATCAAGTGGGGAAGTGAATTCTCCACGCTACCTCTGAGAAAAAATTTAGGCTCGATATTATGGCATGAAGCGAAATTTTCGATCGTGCGGGTTAGTAAAAAAAAAATATTATTTATTTTACTAAGCCATTTTATTGTCAAATAATGATAATAATCAGGCTACATTATATTAAGGATAGTTTTCATCATGCAATAAAGCGTTATTTGCGATTATTATGCTTATGAAAATGTCAAATAATTTTTTTGACTGCTATGTATGTCTTAAAATCCCAGCTTATGTCATAACATTAAAACTGGTGACAGGCGACACCGTCTGGATTTTTGTAAGGGGTGGCATGAAAAATGTTCATATTCTCCCTTTGCGGCAATTTTTTTATGGATCAAGGGGGGGAGTGAATTCTTCACGCTCCCTCTTAGAAAAATTTGAAGCTCGATATTATGGCATGAAGCGAAATTTGCGATGGTGTAGAGTAGTAAAAAGAATTATTATTTATTTTACTAAGCCATTTTATTGCCAAATAATGACAATAAAAATAATTTAAAAAATCAGGCTACATCATATGAAGGATTGTTTTTACGTATCCTTGACCGATTTTATACAAAGTTTCACATTTGTTTACGCAGAATTTAATATTTCGGAAACTATTCGGGCTAAAATGTTTCACGACATATGGAATTAGAGTTAATCGTTGGATCTCTTAAACGATACCATACATAGCACCGTCCATCGTTTGAAAAAATAATTATATTGGTCCAAACAGATGATTTGATTTCTACGTGTTAATCAAATGGGAAATGTAAAAGATCGTTGAGCCACCTCTAACAAAATCGTACGTAACTTTACTTCAACGAGGATCCATATTATGATCCAGACTGTAATCTTTTGATGTGGCAAGTAAAAAATAAATAAAAATTTGTATAGATACGCCCTAATGCTTCATGCGTCCAAAAAAAACTTAAGGTTACAGCGAAACAACATTTGATTGCAAAAACTGGTTCCTATGCGTAAAAATATCAACTTTTGAAATTCATGTATCGCAAATATTTTTTCTATGCGTACAAATATCGTATATAGCAATTTCCGATCCTCCCTTGGCGGAAATAAAAATATTTTACAATAATTGAAAAAATCCTGACTGAAAGAAGTCGTTCAATCGATGAACAAATATTATATTTGGAAAACCAATTCGTCGAGTGTGCGAATAGTTTTTATTTCGCTATTTTTCGTTTCTTAATTAAACTACCATTTTGAGTCGGGATTTTTAAAACTGTTGTTAATTTTTTCGTTTGTCTATTGTTTTTGGAGTAACGTTAGAAAAAAAAGACACTTTTATCTTGGTGATTTAATCATTTATCGTACAAAAATATATCCAATAACAACGTTATTCGATTTTGGATTCGGACAATAATTCATTGTGTAATTGAATCGACATTTATTGTTATGGAACAATAATCTGCAGTTGTTATTATGAATTGTTTGAATTTATTTATGCAACAATCAAATATATGTATATCTAAAAAAATAAGGTACATCAGGTAATTGAGTACCTTATTTTTTTCGTTAGTAATTTGCTATAACGTTTTTGACATCTCGAAAAATCTAAATTTCGAACAAAGTCAAAGTTTATTTGCGTAGAACTTTCTTTAGGTGAGATGAAAAATTGCGAATTTTCCGGTAGGGAAAAAAACTAAGATTGTGGCGGAAAATGTCGACTGAAGCTCTCGGAGGAGACCAGACATAGTTTAGCTGATGACGTTGCTTCATGCAAATTTAACTTTTCCTTTCAACCAGGGCAAAAACGTGCTAAGAAAATTGTAATGAAAGAGACGGACAGTCGCTAACGAGAAAAAAAAGGGGAAACTCCATTAGATGCGTCTTTTCGACTTCGACACTATTCCCTGCCTATAATGACCTTGCACATACGAATAAAAACTGGTATATCTGTTGATGTGGTTATGCGACATATTCCGCAGGTTGTAAATAAGACACTTCCGTGTATGTATGCATGTTAATTCTCGCAATTGAGGTGTTTCAAGCTTCAGCACTGAAGAGGTTACTTTATATTAACCTCTATCTTTTAATTTTTGCTTTCAGCCAAAAATATTATTATTCAACACGAGACAAACACTATCACAGAAAATTAAGCCTCACAAAAAAACATTCAGCGGCCGCTGACCTAAATTAAGAATTCGAAACTAATTCTGATTCTATTTTTTTTTTCGGGACGTATGATTTTTCATACGATTCTTAGAAAGGAAGCCTTCATTGAAAATATTCATTATCACGGAAGACATTTAAAAATTATAATGTGAAAATTCTTTATATCGTTAAAAGTTATGTCTAATTGAATTGAGAGATTAATAAAAGTGTAGCCATTAACTTTTGAACATCCTTAATTCGCTAATTTATTGAATGGCTAATTCGATATTTATTAGTATATTCCTCTAAACTAAAAAATGTTTCAATTAAGAATAAAATAAGAAGAAGGATTTCATGGAAAACTATTAGAAACAATTTTCGCAGAAATTCTTTTTAAAAATGACTTGGGCAATAATAACCATTGCTGAATATGGCCTATAATTTTTGTGATCACCCATTATCCTTTAATCATTTTCTATATCTCTTTTTTCACTTGTAGTTTAAAAGTTATGACTTTAATTATGAATATTCGGGAAAAAATGAAAGAATTTCACTGTGCAATCGAATTGATATAGAACGTAATATCCATTAATATCATTTTAGTCATATTCTACGGTTAGTACAGTTGAAAGTTTTTCCAATATAATAACAGACCGATGCATATGTTCTTCATGCTTCGATTTATACGTAATAACTACACTGAGAGAAAAATCTGGTAATGTTGAAAATAATATAGTTGGACTGGCGATAATCTAACTATAAACTATAATTCCCAGGAGGAACGTCTATATTTCATGGTTATAGCAAATATAATTAAATAGTTGGATCAATCACGAATATAATTCCCAGGAGGAACGTCTATATCTTATGGTTATAACAAATATAAATATAATAGCAATTATTGTAATGATAATAGTTTCAAAAACTATTCTAATATTTTCAAATATGTCGTTTTGTTGCATATACGATTTCAACGTTTGTTTCCAATAATCTAGCGAGTACCGTTTATTGAACCATATTATCATCGCTTCAACCATGAAACATTGCAAGCTTTCCTATATTCGTTTTACCATAAGAAATATTTAGATAAATGATATGCTTTTCTCTCAGTGTATAATTGCATACACGTGAGTGCTCTTTATGACTCACGTATAGTTGAAATATTTGTTTCGCTCTCGTAGATACGACTTTCGCAAAAGATGACATCGAGAGCAAGGCTAACCAAAGATTTGTAGATTCATTAGCACTCTCGTTAAGTGCTTCACGACAAACCGTGTTCGCTCATCCGCTGCGGTGACCAACTCACCGTACGTAACTCGCCATCATCACAGTTCGTAGTTTCTAGCTACTTCGTCCACTCCTGAAAATCTCTCGTGATGTTTGGTCTAAGCTCGCAAGGTTTTATTTCGCTTCCGTTAGCACAGTAATCCTGTTTCATAAGGTATTAATTAATTAATATTTAGCCGTTATATTTAGAAATTTTTCGCATGGATAACCATGTATATAAAAGCTTCATGCTTCATATGAAATTCAAGGATGTATAATACGTACAGTCTCACTAAAAGTGAGTTTCAGAGACAATTTCGATCACTTCCCGATAGAATAAAAATCGAAAAAAAATAATGCATATAAAACGTGCTGAAAAGATATTTCGCATAATAGTAATCTCAAAATGTTATTAACGAATTGGTGAAAAAAACGATTGTTCAACAAACAATCAGTCAACTTAACTTTTTTTCCAATGAAAATGATATGTTAATTTATTTGAATGCATACGAATTTTTGCAATTTTTTTTCTGTACTTTGATTTCGATTTTTTTTTATTTTCAAAAATGAGCGCGAAATCACGGATTTTAGATATGTGTCCGGCAATTTTTGAATAACAATAATTTTTTTTTTACTTCTTAAATTACAGTGTTTTCTTGCAGGACTCTTGATATCGCAAAAAAGTTATCAGGGTCACATGGATCAAGGTTCCAGTATGGAAAAAATGATAATTCGAGTGGAAGTTTTGAAAAATGGCGGAATTATTTTCCTGTACCCAAACCTGGACCCGAGCCACTCTGACTATTTTTTTTTTGCAATATCGATAGTCCCGTACAAATACTCGGGAATATTATCAGCAACAAAAACATGACCGTTTTGTTATGGAAAAATAAAATATTCTCGTTTATTTAAACGTTCACAAAAAAAAAAGTCGTTATACCAGAACGTGGGTCGGTATCAGTCTGGCAATTTTGTTGAAATATCAATATTCATGCGCGAATACTCTGTAAATTGTTCAATATAAATAAATATCTGTTTTTTAATAAATGAAAAATAGAATGCCTCCGCATTTCAGGAAAACCTCATACTCACTGGAATGTGACAGTTATTTCAAACGGTTCATTTGAAAGCAAACAGCGACAAATTTAATTTGGGGTTTTTTATTTTAAGTAACTTGTTGAAAGTTTCCAAGATATTTTCACTTGAACAGAAAATTGCGATTTCTGAAATACTATTTTCAAGAAATCGGAAAAAATTCACATAAAGTCTCTTTCAGTGGTACTTTGATATATCCAATTATCGAGCAGATCGAAGAAGCTCGACAATAATGTGGCTAAATCGGCAAAGAATACTTCATATATATTTGCATTCCCAAAATCATGCAATCATTTATTTACTTATTATTTCAGTAAGAAATTATGATAATAATCAAAGACGTAATGCACGTTCATCCGGAACTGTTGCTAATAATGATAGTTTACTTAATTAACTTGCATAATTAACTAATCTCTGGGTGAATAAATTGAAGAATTCAATAAATTAATTGAGCCTGAAAATTGGTCGTCTATGAATTCATTGACATGAACTAATTAAAAAATGATGTCAGTGAATGGACTAGGCCTGTAAACCAGATTAGCCCATAAATTATCTGAGCCAATTAATGAGTCAACTAATTCACTGTTGCAACACCAAGTTAACCGTCAACCAGTCAACTAAATTATTAGCCCAACCAATTCAGTTGCTGAAGCCTATTCAACCTAGTATTTTTGTCCACATACAGATGATCATAAAGGTTATATTTGCAGCGGGGATTATATGGATTTCAGATAAACCGCAGACCCTTGGGATTATCATTCATTTTATATGGAAATTTTTACATACGCCACAAGAGAATAAAGAAAATTCTGTAGAAATTACTCGCCCAGCTGAACCAATACGACTCAAATCAGTGGAAAAACATATCTCACTTCTACGTAAACTAATTTCGATGCTCCTGTTAAAAAAGAAAGGCAAATGAATTAGGTAATTAATCTTTTTAGTATTATAACATATCAGAAGTTTTTATGTGATTATCAGAAGTATTAATAAGAAAAAATAGCATTAATATTCGGACTAATTAATTAATTTTCTTTCAACAAAGAGTTATTCTATCCTGATGGACGAATCGCAGTGGCGGATATGCCTTTTATAAAATATATTACTTATGAGAATAAATGGTACATAAATTCCAACTACCTCATTAATTTTTTCTTCAACAAACAGTCGTTCATAAATAAACAAAAATAACAAATAAACAAAACGTCCATAAATCGAATATATACGTTAGAGTGGGTCAAAAAAATTTATTATTATTTTTTGCTAATCTGACACACGAAAACTAGTTGCTAAGTATCTCTAAAAAGTACTCACCAAGTATGAGCTCTTAATATTAATGGGAAGATTATGCGCATTTTCGATTTGCATTTTTAATTTAGTTTTATATCAAAATGATCATATCTTATCACCAACAGACTATAAGACCAGTACCATCGTTAATATTTATAGAAAATTAAACGCTCTACAAAAATGGTGCTTATACTTTCTTAGGAAATCTAACCATTCAAAAGATATTCAAGGTCAAATATTGAAGAATTTTTTTAAAAATAACTTTTTGTTTTGAAGTTTGTAACTTACAAAAAAATCATTATTGACAATTGAGTTTCTAGTACTTCTATAGGAAATTAAACGCTCTACAACAAAGGTCTCTAGTGGTTTATCGATTACTTGAACCGTTTAGAAGATATTCGCACCGGAATATCAATGCATATTGCTAGTCATAGTTTTTTAACGGTTATTTTCAATTAATCTGTTTAATTTATAAATTTTGAGATACTTTATAAAAATTTAAGTTTATCTTAATAGAATGTGGGTTTCCAAGTTATGTTTTATCTTTTGTTTGAGAATATCTTTCTTTGAATCAATTCTTAACAATATTTTCTTTCTACAATTTTACTCTCATCACAGCTTGGGATCGTTATTTGATATTATTCAACAGATTTATTTGAAATGTAACTCATATTTCTTTCAAAATTTGAAAAAAAATTGAAAACAAAAATTTAGTAGTAGTAGTAGTACATTTATTGTCAACATACATCATTGGACAGTTATTGGTACATTACATCTTAACTCACATATACATATATAAACATTGACAATTGGCCATCGACCGACGTCCTCCAGCCAACAAAAATTTATTTTTCTTAAAATTCTTCAATCTTTGACATTGAATATCTTTTGAATGGTTACATTTCCTAAAAAAGTATAAGACACCATTTTTGTAGAGCGTTCAATTTTATATAAAAGTACTAGAAACTCAATTGTCAATAATAATTTTTCTGTACGTTACAAAATTCAAAACAAAAAGTTATTTTTCAAAAAATTCTTCAATATTTGACCTTGAATATCTTTTGAATGGTTAGATTTCCTAAAAAAGTATAAGATACCATTTTTGTAGAGCGTTCAATTTTCTATAAATATTAACGATGGTACTGGTTTTATAGTCTGTTGGTGATAAGATATGACCATTTTTACATGAGAACAAATTGAAAATACAAATCGACGATGAGCACAATCTTTCCATTAATATTAAGAGCTCATACTTGGTGAGTACTTTCTAGAGATATTCAGCAACTAGTTCTCGTGTGTCGGATTTGAAAAAATAAAAGTAATCGATTTTCTTGATCCACCCTATGTACTTCATACATAAACTGGACACTCAGTATATTACCACTGACAAAATTTTCTCCTGGTTGGATAAGTGAATAAAGGCTCGTGGTTTTCGAAAGTTGCTTGACATTATACGAAATTTTCGTATAGAGTATTCGTGAAAGTAATTTTACTCAAAATTGCAGAAAATTCTGTATTAATTTTCCCCTGAAAATGAACTTTCGCCAACATGATAATTTGATTTCTTTACATACGAAAGTTTTCAACAACGCGACCACTACACAAACGGTTATTATATTGTTGCCGGGGTCGCATCACTTTGATGCGACTTTCATACGGCTGTTATCGCCGATATTAAAGGCCCGTGGTTTTCGAAAGTTGGTATGCTTGAAATAATACTTTTACATCCAGATTGTTCGCTTAGGTCAGTTTACTGTAAATGGAAAAAGTTTTATCCTTATTTTCACGGTAAAATTATTTTTTGCCAATGTAGTAATCGAAATTCACCACATACGAAAGTTTTTAACAATGCGACCACTACACAGATTGTTATTATATTGTTGTTCGTAGCTCATGCATATGGCTGTTAACCCCGATATTAAAGTTTGAGGTTGAGGGTTGTCTACAACTGTGCAGTGAAAATTCGTTTTATGAGTTTTTTTTTGTAGCACATTTCTGGTCAACAACTTATAATTGTTGTACAAATATATGATTGAAAAATTTGATTTTTCAACCTGGAAAACTTGACTCGTTCATTTGTTTGCGACGAACCTATCGGGAAATATTCGATAATTTCGAAACCCTTGTGGTATTACAAATGATTATTGAAAAAAATTATTTTAAGAAAAAATTTTTAACCTGGGAAACCTTGACTCGTTTATTTGTTTGCAACGAACCTATCAGGAAATATTCGATAATTTCGAAGCTCTTGTGGTATTACAAATGATTATTAAAAAAAATTATTCTAAGAAAAAATTTTTAACCCGGGAAACGACTCGTTCATTTGTTTGCAATGAACCTATCGGGAAACTTTCGATAATCTCGAAGCTTTTGTGGTATTACAAATGATTATTGATGAAAATGATTTCAAGAATAATTTTGTAACCAGGAAAACTTGACTCGTTCATTTGTTTGCAACGAACCTATTGGGAAATATTCGATAATTTCGAAGCTTTTATGGTATTACAAATGATTATTGATAAAAATTATTACAAGAACAATTTTGTAACCAGGAAAACTTGACTCGTTCATTTGTTTGCAACGAACCTATCGGGAAATATTCGATAATTTCGAAGCTCTTGTGGTATTACAAATGATTATTGAAAAAAATAATTCTGTTCTCGGAATCACTGCAACTTATTTCAAATCTTAATGCCACAGACTAGAAAATAAATCTGACACGTGTTTGTGGTTATTGAGAGTCTCTGGGGTATGCCAGTATTCTGCAGTGTGACATGGCCGCCTGTCACCACGAATCGATAGACAGGACTACAAATAGACGCTTGAGTGCGAGCGAATCTCTGAGGTCTTCTGGGAGATCCGGTTCCATCGGGGAATTCCGGATTTTTCCCATCGACGAATCTCTATCGAGAAGATGTGGGTGTGAGCTGCGGTGCCGGGAAGAGTCGATGCACGTCGGTGGATGCAATATAAATTTATAATGCTCGACCAATATAGGATAAATTCGCCGTTGCTGATCTTCTTCCCACGCGCGTCGGTTGGCTGCGATACGCTTCAACTGCCTACAGCGACTACTACCTTTACTGCCTAGAACGGAAGCAGATGCAGTCAAGAAGGAAAAAAAAAGAATATGGGCTTGACGGTAGAACCGAGTGAGAAAAAGCTTCGACAATATTTTCTACCCTCTGGCTTCACGTCAAAGCAACTGCTTTTCCTACTCTTCGTCGAAATCTTTCAGCAGGTTTTTGACTGTGTTACATACATTTTTTTCAGCTCTACGAAAGTGCACTTTTAATGGTCCTCATATACTTTTATTTCTTTATCTCATGTAAATTATGTGGGAAAATAATGTTAAGAATACAAATAGAAGTGTTGATTTATTTCTGTCTGTCTGTCTGTCTGTCTGTCTGTCTGTCTGTGACTTTTGAAAATACAATATCATTCGTATGTTGCTGTGGAATGTCATAAAATTCTGTATGTGGTTTCTGTGTATGGTTTTGGTATGGAAATGCAACAAAAAAGCTCCACTTTTTCTAATATTTTAATGAAATGTCATGAATGTAATATTCTTTTTCCTTCTCTTCATTAAAATCTTTGTGCAAGTTTTCGACTGCGTTGTATAGATTTTTTTCATATTGCTATACAAAAATCACTTCTAATGGACCTCATTTTTGTTATTTCCTCATCACATATGAATTATGTTAAAAAATTTTTATTAAAAATAAAAATAAAAGAATTGCTTCACTTCTGTCTGTATGTGCTTTCCAGAAATAAGATAACTCCTGTAGATTGCTGTGGAATTTCGTGAAATTTGGAATGTGGCTACTGTGTATAAAATGTTGCTTTGACATAAAAATCCAATCCAAAACTTCTATTTTACCTGAAATGTCATGAATACAAAATTGTAATAAGTTCATATTTTTAAGTCGAGGTAACTGATCTTCGCACTGATGGTCAAGATCTTACTGAAAGTTTTCGACTGCGTCACATGCATCAATTTTTTTCAGCTATACGAAAGTTCACTACTCATAGACCCCATATACTTTTATTTCGTCATCACATACGATTTATACGAAAAAATAATATAAAAAAAAAACAAATAAAGGTTTACTTCTGTCTGTCCGTCTGTGCCTTTCGAAAATACAATATCTTCCATATATTGCTGTGGAATGTCATGAAATTCTGTATGTGGCTTTTTTGTATGTGAAGTTTAATCAAAAATCTTTACTCGTTCAAATACTTCACCTGAAATATCGTAAACAAAAATTTTTGAAAAAGTCCATATTTGGTCTGCAGACTGATTAAAAAGTGTTTTTTACAATTTCCGTTCGTTAACATATCTTCAAATTCCATAATATATAAATCCAGAATCTAAAATACGAGGGAAACAATAAGCTCATTTCCGACTTTGCAGCCGGAAGAAATAAATATAAATATTTTTCATCCCCGTATCTCGAATGCAGTATGAAATGCTTACGGCTTGTGCTCGGTGTGCCATTATTTTTTTCTGAATTGAGAAGATTCTTCTATCGCACTCAAATTCCCTCTCTAGAAAACGCTTTTACCGATCGTAAAAATCTTATTGGTCCTGTGTACCATTGGGTTTGATGGTAGTCTTACCGCCAGTAACGTCGCATACAGTGACGCTTTCTGTCGTTGAAGCGCGCTTCCCTCAGCCGAGAAATAAGAAGAACAAGTCGAAAACGAGGACGATGAGAGAAATATCCTTTGATGTACACAGAAACGAGAATGCAAGCGAACATAGCGTAAAATCGAGGTGCTTACTCCTTCCTCAAGAATTCTAGGGCATATCAAGACCGGCCCAACTTACCTCCTTTTATTTTTCTCTTTTGGCTCTCCTCCTCTCCTCCTCGCCTCTTCAACCTCCCCTCATCCCTATCCTCGGTAGCTCGACTACCTCCCCTTCCATCCACCCCTTACCTCCTTTCAATTACGCAGTCGAGAAGTGCCAGGAGCATCAATTGATTTAAGAGCCACCCTACAAGAGAGTTGAAGGAGCTCAGAGTTAAAGGTTGATGGCTGTTCAGTAGAATAAAAGGATGGCTTCGCCTTTAGAAGCTCCTACGGCTTCTCCATCGAGCCAGTGAGAAGTCAGGCTTCCGAAACCGTCGAGCCAGTGGAAAATACATGAGAATTGCAATGGTGAAAAACCCACACCGTGTTGGATATCCTGAGAAAACGTGAAACGGGAGTAAAAGGAAAATAAGAAAAGTGGAAATGAGAGCAAAAGTAGGAAGGCAAGACCCGCCGCGTAACTGCTAAGAACGGCACGTTAAGGGAGTGAGACCGTGACAGTCCTTTAGGATTAAAATAAATCCTAATCTAGCTTGGGTCGTAAAGTCAAGAGGTGATCGTGAGCGCACGGATTCAGTATATTCGTTGGTAACGCTGCTCAAGTCGGCAAGAGGATAGAAAATGGAACGACTTAAATAGTTAACCGGGAAGAGCAGAATTGGCCGGAAAGTAAAGAAAAATATAATATCATATTTGCAGACGGTAAGGCTTTTTGAAGTACCTGAAAACATGGGAAATGTCTACGATACTCGGAAAAAAGATTCGAGATTTTCCAGCATTAGCTTATAAATGAATTTATTCTTGTTTATTACTGTTATAAAAACAAAGTGGTTTTGTCTGGAGTAAAATATTGTTAAAGATTCGATTTCTGCATTGCTAATTTACTGGAAATTGTATCACTAATGATCAATGATTTCGTGCGATCATATTTCTACAAATGAATCAATTAATTATGTCAGAATCTCAAGTTAACCTCCAAATATTCCTCACCCATTAGAATTCCGCAAGTTGTATTTTATTTTTTGTAGTGTTTATTATTATTTCAATTTTATTTATGAGTGTTATTTGAATGGCGATTCTAATTTTACTATAATAAAAGCTTCAATAGTTAGGAATTGGCGAATGTAAATTAAGCCTAATGAAATGATTATTAAAAGAGTAATTGAATATTTTGCACGATTTTATATGAATACTTTTTCAGCAGTGTGTCCTCGTCTAATATTCGAAGATAGAATGATTAGACTACAGCCTGTACGAAGGATCGTGGTCGCAACTTCGTGTGATTCCGGTATTTCCGAAATCGCCCGAAGCTGCGAGTAATCCTTGTGCTGCGCTCTAAATCATTTGTATATTACATTTTTTGAATTTTTTCGTTTAAATATAATATAAATATATAAATATACAATATAAATATATAAATATACAATATAAATATATAAATATACAATATAAATATATAAATATACAATATAAATATATAAATATACAATATAAATATATAAATATACAATATAAATATATAAATATACAATATAAATATATAAATATACAATATAAAAGCGATAAAATTTAAATACTCGTAAAAAAAGTGGTTGAATTAAAGAAGAACGTCTAATATATGAATTCCCACAGCAGATCCATTCGCACAGCGACTCGTACGTGATAGAACGAGCAGTGGCAGTAAAGTCTGTTGAAGGAATGTTAGTGATGGTCGAGCACCAGGCAAACAAAGTGTCTCCTCGTCAGGAGGTTACTTCACAGTAGCGACGACACACACCTCACCATTTCAGCACGAAGCTGAAGCCAGATTTTCTCTGGGATGGAATATTGAGCTAGGTTAGTGCACGGTGAGCTAACGGTGAGTACAGGACAGTGCTGAATTGTAGTATGGCTGTAGAGCAGGTCGAGTGTTGTATGATATGGTACTCAACAAACGGCGAAGACCGAGTCCAAGAGCCTACGCAAGTACGGAAGTCACCAACTTCTATGGACCTTCCACAGCTTCCATATACCACTCACGTGTCGCGACACCCCTGGTTATGTACAGCATACTATATAAACACTTGTGCTGCACTATATGCCTCCCCTAAAAATAAACATACTTCTGTTGGTGAGAACTAGACGCAATGGCTGACCGAAGCTGCACTCGTACTACTGCTACAAGCAATTCTATATGCCTCGACCAAAAATAAACATACTTCAGTTGGCGAGACCAAGATGCAATGGCTGACCAAACCTGCACTCTTACTACTGCTATAGGCAATACTATATGCCTCGACGAAAAATAGACATTCTTTTGTTGGCGAAAACAAGATGATTGCATCTTGTACTTTCCAGCTGAAGAAGGTTTATTATTAGCCATTGGGCTGACCAAGCATGCACTCTTACTACTGTTACAAGGGATACTTTGTGCTTTGACTAAAAATAAAAATTTTACAATTAATGGAGAACAAGATAGAATGCAATGGGTGACTAAACTTTTACTCTTACAGTAAATTAATAAGGTACTTCATACTTACAGTACTTAATATTGAGAATACTCTATGTTTCCATTAAAACTAAACATACTAAACATTTCCGCTAAAACTGAATTTAGTCGGCTAAAAATCAACATTTTACAATTCGTGTAAACAATATGCTATGGCTGACTAAACTTCACTCTTACTACTGTTACAGGCAATATGCCTCGACTAAAAATAAACCTTCTTCAGTTAACGAAAACCAGAAAAAAGAAGATGGCTGACCAGGCCTTTACTTTTACTACTGCTACAGGCAATCTATATGCCTCTGCTGCAAATAGATATATTCCAGTCGAATAAACATAAACATGTTTTGATTGGTGTGGACAAAATGCCATGGCTGACCAAACCGGCATCTTTACTACTGCTACAAGCAATACTATATGCATTGACTGGAAATAAACATTCTTTAGTTGGCGAAAACAAGATGCAATACCCAACCAAACCTGTACTCTTACTACTGGTACATGCAACACGATATGCCTTTACTAGAAATAAACATTCTTCAGGTGGCGAGAACAAGATGCATTGGTTGACCGAACCTGAAACCTCACTACTGCTACAAGCAATACTATATGCCTCGACGGAAGATAAACATACTTCACTTCATGACACTATATACAATGGCTGACCAAACCTGCACTCTTACTACTGCTACGGGCTCACGAATCATATTACGACGTTTTTAGCTGTGCTCAGTGTTGGCTAGTAAATGAATGTATTATAATTTATTATTTTTCTCCTTTAGGTTAAGCATAAGAAGCCGTTTAGTTTTTGGACTGCGATTTAATATTAAAAAACAGCTTATGAATGGAAGAGACATGACAAATTTCACTGCTGTCTGCAGCCTCTGTCAAAAGTTATTGCATTTCCGGGTGACACGGACAGATAGACAGACAGACAAGGATCAGTGAATTCAATTATGGAAATCTCAGATAGTCAGAACATATCTTTACACGACAATCGGACCGACGATTTTTTTTTTATTGCAACATTTTTCCTGTTTAGACACTCCTTATGCAACGAGGATGTAAACAGTCGAAATGCCACCTTGAGTATCGATGGGAAGGAAGATTGCATGAGGAGGAAATCTGTGTTATACACTTTACCAATTTTATTTTCTGTACTACACATGTTCACCCTTCACTTAACACTTGACACCCTGCATATCCTGGAAATTAAATTTACGTGCTCGACTCAACTTCCGTTTTAATATATTTTTTGTTCATTTTTTTCCCTTCCTCTATCGCCTGCTATCTTTCACTGACTTTGATGGTTTGCCTCTCCATAGCAAAAACTTGGTTCGGTTCTTCCTCGTCCTCGCGTATCCTGCTGGTGAAAACAAAATAGTTGACGGACAGCCGATAAACGGGAATAGCAAATTCGTCGAAGCTCCCGAGGACGCGAGACGAAGACGGTCGAGCAATTTTAACCGTGTGAGAGAGATGGTGCGATGATAAAATTTAAAAAAATCAGCTGCGGAGGTAAAGTTCGTTCGGGGAGCTTTGTTCGTCGTGGAATCTGATTTTCTTCCAACGAGCAAAACCGTATGTATCGGTATACTATATTATACAGCTAAAAAGTGAACGCAAAGTCACTGGTGGTGAAGTCTGTGGATTGCTTTCTGCTAAGTTATCGATTATTCCATTGTGTCCTGTGAAACGCTATATTGATCGAGGAAAAATTAATATAGCGTCATTGTACAATTTTACGCATAATACTTTAACTCTGTTCGGAAAACATTGTAATATCTATACTGATAATTATGTTGCGACAGTCGACATAAATCTACTATGGTATGATTAACCTTTTAATGATTTATTTTCTGTAGCAAAAGATGAATTTTATTAAAAATATTCCGCACACTTTCGAAAATCGTAACAGTGAAAAAATGTTCATATAAAATTGATGTTTTTTCCGTCAAAATGCGATTTTCTTCCATAAAATAAAAATGTAAGATGCAGTTCTTAAAAGAACGTTCTACAGTTTTTAGAAATTGTTTAACCACATTTAGTGATATACTTGCAGGAAACGAATCATAGAAACCAATTTAAAGGGAAAAAAATATTTTTCGTACGCATTAAAATATTTTGAGAATCATATGTTCAGTTTTGAAGCACAAAAAGCATGCTGTGCTTTTTGGATTATTAAAAAGTAAATAACTTTTCGTTTTTCACTTGACTGTAAAAGTACATTAATTTGATTTCATAATTAAATATTGAATTTGAAACACCAGTTTATGCATAAAAATTTCCAATCTTTTCCATAATGTGAGAAAAAGAATGCATCCAGTTTTAACTGAGTAGCTTAAAACCTCATTAAAACTATTAAATATCAAAGGTTTAAAATTGTGCAACTGCAAGAAAATCTTACTATATTCACTCGATTACAATAGAACAACATAATGTAATTATTATCCCAACAACGGTGAGCATTAAAGTTCATTCTACATCAGGAAAAATTTAGCATAATCAAAGAAGTTATAGTCAGTCATAATTGATAAAAACGATCTGCAATTCACGATTAAATTATAAAATACCCATTTCATTTCTAAATGCAACGAATAAAAATCCCTTAATGCTAAAATCCGCCTGCACATGAAATCATTAATAAAGTTTTATGAATGGCGAAAAGTCGAAGCAGCCAGTGGCAAATAATAATAATAATAGGGCCAATAAAAAATGCAGACCTGCGAGTATGTGCGCCTATTGAAATATGTGAACGGCGCTTTGATGTGGTCAGCGGATCGACAAAGGAATCAAGCGGTGGAAAATATTTTGCGCTTTTAACAATACGACCCCGCAGCCCAATTTGTTTTTTTTCCCCTATTCATTATATAATATTGAAATTTTTTAAATTTCACTCGCCGTATATACGTCTGTTGTACCCATGGCCCATTGTTGATGCTTCTGTCACCCCTATAACTGCGGCGACTTATGCAGACCATTGTCAGTGTGCGCGGAGGCCTCGGCAATTTAGCGGGAATTATTCGCCGGCTGTGAAGGCGTTGAGCATGCTCGCCGCGCGATGGGCGGACGTTTATATTGCGAATACTATCGCAAATTAGTTCCAGTCGGCGTCGCCAGGGCGTATATCTTCCTGTGCATGACGTTAATGTAAATGTAATTCGGCATATACACATACAAGCAATTATATAACCGTATATATGTTCGAGGCCGATTTATTAACGACGCAATTAATTATCGAAGGATGCACACGGGGTGGTGGCTGTTTAATCGGCCGGGAAGGACTTTCATTCAACTCGTTAGCCACAAGCCCGTTATCGCTCTGCGGTACAATCTCGTTATGTCTGATTATTTTTCGGCTCGATTATTCAACCCTCTGTCTTTACTTTATTTTAATTTTTTCTTCGTCATGGAGGAAGCTTTGTTATAATGAAATTTTTTTTTTCGGGATTTTCAAATCAGGACACTCACAATGGTCCAAAACGTCGAGAAAAGTTGTTTAGAAAAAATGTCCGGATGTATGTGTGTGTGTGTACCAGGCCTGCAAAATTCAAACCGCTATATCTCGAAAGCGGCTTTAACAATTGAGCTGAAATTCGGTACACAGGTAAAGGACTAACGCTTCTTCCCATGTATAAATTTTTGGAAAAATTTAATAAAAATTTCAGATTTTACAAGACTTTGAATTTTTCGAAAAATGTCTGTATATTCTCTAGCTTCCGCAATTTTTTAGATAATGAGCTAAATACTTCTTGACAAATAAATCAATGAAAAATGAAAGTCGCTATTGAATTTCAGCGATATCCGTGGAACACTTTAGATTTTATGGAATTTTGAATTTTTGAAAAAAAAATGTTATGTTCTAATGCAATTTAATTTCGACTAAACCTGCTTCAATATTCTGCAAGGTGAAATTAATATCCAGTTGTAGTAGATATTAAGTTTGGTGAAGATCGGTAAAGTGGTTCAGATTTTATAAGATACTGAATTTTTCAAAAAATCTCTATGTTCTCAATCTGCCACAATTTTACAGCTAACGAGCTAAAGTAGATATCGAGATATCACTGACCGAAAAAAAACTGATTTCAATTCGGACATAAAAAAAGGATGCAAAGTAGAACCTTGCACATTGCTTTCAAATTATATTTAGCTTTTTGCAGAGCTTCCTCTACGAGGAAGCCAAAATCGATAAATAATGTTCCTGATAGAGGGAGCTTTGTAAAAAGAGAAATATGATGAGAAAGCAATGTGCAAGGTTCCACTTTGCATCCTGTTTTTATTTTATTTTATTTTTATTTTTTAGTGTCCCATGAGAAATCGCTTTGGCCATCCTTTCATTTATTTGGTTCGCTGAGAGAGTTGGGCACACCCTCCAATTGCACTTCTATATCATTTCGTCGGCCTCCACTGTCTTTTTCATTTGTTATTTGCGGTTCAGTGATTTTTCAAAGAAAAGTCGGTGCGGTCGCAATAATTATTACCGTGGGCAATATTTAGCCCGCATTCAAAGAAATCTTCTTGCTGCGCTCCTGCGCACCACGAAATAAGGAGCCAGAGTGCAATGCCTATAGCTTGCTTTTGCGAGTCACGGGTCGGCGCCTCGTGATCCGCTCGGGGCTTCCAGCAAACCGAACGGGGAAAAGCTGAGGGCGGAGCAGCGCCAACGGCTGAGGCCACAGAATCGCGAGGTGTAAGGGCGGCGCGAGAGGGGAAAGAGAATCTCGGCGGAATATAATGAGAGGTGAAGCCTTTCGGGCCGTTTCTTTTTACGAACGTACTATATATATTCGGTTCATCATTACCGTCGTTCCATCGTTCGTTTTCCTGCATTCTCTCGGATTTATCCCTCCATCTTCACTTCCGGATGCTACGATATTTTTCATTCGACGTTTTATTTCACTTTGGCTCTGTTTTTTTTCATATCGCTTCTCTTATTACCTCTTCAACAATTGCAGTGTCGTTGTATGGGTTTCTATTATTATACCAATTACTTTTTATTTATTCACTTTATTATCTTTCTATAAGGGACGATAACGTGTTTATTACTTGAATCAACCCGATATTCATCGCGATTGTTATGCAATGAAAAGTCATTATGGTTGCATTTATTTTGCGCTTCTGGACGCGTTCGATTTAAGAATTGACCGGCGATATTATGCATTTGTTTATCTTGTTATGTACTTAAAATGACACGATTGAGAATAATTTGATCTTATTTGCTGGCATGGAAAAGTCTAAAGATGATTCGTGTGCAATTGAAATTAAGTTTTCATATCTCAAAGCTTGTATTTATTAGAGATTTTTTATCGAACTTGACTTTACTGCAAAGATATAGAGGTTTTCTTTCATTTCGTGTTGAAATTATTTATTGATAGTTTTCATTACAGGGTGAAAGAGGTTTTTTTTTACAGAACGTGATTTCATAGATTTAATATGCAAGGGACAGATAAAGGTACCAAACATTTTACTAAGTTCTATGTAAATGAAAACTTCAATATTGAAATTTGTAATTGTACCACACATGTACTCAATTTAATATCGGTTGTTGATCAGAACATATTATTTTGACTTTGGCTGAGTATATATCAAATAGATGTTATGATGCTTCGACGATTCCAGCCTGTTATATTTTATTTTGATGAAAGTTTGGCAAATCGTAACTCGGGGTCTGAGTCTAACGATGCCGAAGATTCCATTGTTATCGATCTTCCTTCATAGGAAATTCAAACATTTGGAATCTTTTTAATTTTGTCCCTTCAAGTCGCTTCATCGATTCGTAAATCGACAAATCAATCTGAACGGATGATATTTTAACCATTAATATTTAATCGTGAAAAAATATCGCCACAGCCCGATATGTTAATCAGAACTTCGGGCAGTTTGAAATTGCAAACATTTTTACCAGTGTACGCAATATTTTATCGTGTACAAATATTTTTTGTTTCCTTTTAATTCAAATTTAATTTCTACGCTTTACGAGGAGAATTTTCTGTCATTTTGGCATACAGATAATGTCGAACCACAGATGTATCGCTCGTTTATCAGTGATCTGACTCCTGGCAGCCATTAAAATGCCGTTCAATATTATTCTCATGGGAAAATAAAAGCTGGTGAATGCCGTCGGGGTAATTAAATAAAACTCGCGGATCATTTCAGAGACCCAACCGCAGTGATTCATGCAATTACTCTTTTATAATGCACTATTATATCGAATTTGCGTGGGGGCATAGACAAACTGCGGAAAATCTGATCGATACAGGTCACTGAATTTTTACTGAGGTTCTACTGTATTTAAATACATAAAAAAATCTAAAAAAACCTTTCGCCGCTTAGCAGATTAGACGCAAACCATTGAACAGTTAAGCGATCACCTATTTGAGTTAAGAAATGTTACTTGAGGAGTTAAATACAAAGATAATTTTGTAATAAATGCAAATTTCTCATAACAAGAGGTCAATGCCAAAAATCACTGGATGAGTTTTGAAATAAGCCACCATTTTTACTGTAGAAATAATTGATACGTATAGTCAATCTCATTAACAGAAGATCACGAGAAAAAGCAGTAGGCATTAAATCGCAAATTGCGGAAATGCGCTCAATTATATAATAATCTGCAAAAGAGGAAGAAAAGCGGTTTTCCCGAATGCCTAACACCTCAGAGGAATTTCCGCCGTTATTCTTGAACGTCTGTTGAGGCGCAACTGAGAAATGCGAGTCAGGTTGAAGATGAAGACGAAGACGAAGAGAAAGTGAGACGATCTTGTGGAACAAGGATACGGTTTGTCTAGCCGCTCCAGTAAAGCCCTAGGAGATGCTCTCGCCTTCCTTTTGTCCTTTCACAATTACGTGGTTTCTATTCAAAGCATTTCCACGATTGTTATGCACGACGAATCCTCTCGTGTCGAAGTGTCCACGAGGTAAAAAGGCGGTCTCTTGTAAAATGTCGAAGCAAAAAAAAAGACTGAGGAGGATAAAAAAAACAGGAGCGAAATATGAGCAAAGTGGTAAGTCAACACAAGCGCAGAAGAGTAGAAACAAAGGAAAAAAAAACTGCCCTTGTATAATGTAGAAAATGACGAGGTGTCTTCACATCACGTTTCTCGCAAGCAAAGCATTCTAACCCGACAAATTTCAACAGAATTGCGTGATTTCGTTTGACTTCTGTCATCTCGAGCTGTGGCCCTTTCTTCTCACGTTCTCTTTTCACCAGTTCTCCACGATATGTAAGTGGAAACGTGGGACCTGTCTTTGCAGGAAAAGCAGAGAATCATAAATTATTCGTTGCCGCATCACCATGTGCACCATCGTCAACGTCACGGCGAAGGGTGGCTCGGTCCTTTGACTACTGTGTGACTGCACCAGACCCAGAAGAAGTGGATTTTTACACAGGGAGTAAAGAGGATGAGAATAAAACGAGAAAAGGTATAATTCCTTGTGACAATAAAGCAGGGAAGTTCGTGACGTTGACGACAAAACCGTCAATACAACTGTGATAGATTAGTGTCTATTACTGAAACTGTTAGCAGCTTGGCCCTTCGCATTCAGTTTATTCCAAAAAAGAAGTGCATCAAAAATGTTTACGGTAAATAAAACATTCTACTGCAAGGTATATTACCTACAATCGAGACTATAGTATGTTTTCCAGGATATATTCGAAGGATATGTAAAAGCTCGGAAGCCATTATGTCTCAAGCTGATGAGCTCGTAATTTTTCTTACAGGAACTGAAGCAGGATCTGTAGACCGACAGATATCTAAATTTTCAGGACCATTTTATTACATGTCTTTTGCAGGAATTAGACATAGATTTCTAGTATAGATCTTCTATGTCTACGTTTTGTGTTTGACTGTGAGAAATTTTTTGAGAAAATGCATAAATGTGTTATCAAGGTCGAGGAAAATTACACGAAAAAGAAGTGTATCAAAAATAATTACGGTAAAGAAACTTTCTGCTGCAAGGTATATTTCGCACGATTTAGACTATAGTATGTTTTCTAGGATATATTCGAAGGATGTACAAAAGTTTGAAAGCCATTATGTCTCATGCTGATGAGTTCGTAAGTTTTCTTACAAAAACTGAAGCAGGATCTGTAGACTGACAGATATTCAAATTTCCAGGACTATTTTATTACATGTCTCTTGCTGGAATTAGACATAGTATAGTTCTTTCTATGTCTACGTGTTGTGTTCGAGTGTGAGAAATGTTTTGTGACAATTCATAAACGTGTTATGAAGTTTGGAGGCATTTATCATATATAAATTTTCAGATGCATTTGTCACAGACAAGTGTTGATATATTGAAATAAAAATTGAAACATCTGTGTACTGCAATTTTGGAATATCAGTATCGTAGAATTATTGCACATTCTTAAATTTACAATAAAAGTATGTAAATATGGAATTGATCGGATTCTAACTTTTCCCATGGATCCGGTTTCAATTTTTCGCCCATCTGTTGAAGACCAGATTGAAGCATACGTGTGCTCCCATTGACGGTTTTACCAAGCCCATTACTGTTTCAATTTGTTTGGGTGATATATTTCAAGGTGTAAAATACGTTAACGCTGCAATCTTCATTTCCTTTTATATCACCGAGCTCTTGAATCTTAACGAGCCCAAGATAAAACCTCGACGACAATGAAAAATATGGTTACATCTATTCTCAAGGACGAAACCCGACGACGATAGTGATATGAAGGAGGGTGAGCGTATATTATAAAGTGGGCCTGCAACGAGAAATGAAAAACGTCGTAATTTTGTTATCTTTTTTGCCTCGGCTCTGCTTTTTCAATTTTTCTCTGTCTTCTCAGTCCCTACTAGACACCATTGCTCCGTACGAGTGTGCGAAAATATATTTTTCCAACGTCGTGGAATATTTTGCAGCCAACACTCTTTCCCTACTATATATATCGTGTCAACTTTATATGGCGTGCAATAAATAATTCCCCACGACATATTTCACATTTTCCTCGAGCTGTGTCACGGCTGCGACCAGCCAGCCTGTCCAGGTTACACCTAATACCCGAATGTGTGCACTCACACATGCATACATAAATATGAAATGACATTCTCGATTATGGCGTCATGTTCGCCTTATTTTTCGTATACTTTTTCTGCTGCAACAACATTTCCATTTCTTTTTCAAATTCTCTCTAGGATATCATAGGTCAACAGATTTTTATCCGACTCCAGATTTGCTACTAACAGTTGGAGTTCATTCTCTGCAGAATCATAGTGATCAATTGGGGAGTTTGTTTTTATGAGGGAAGAGGCAAAAAAAAGAAAGAAATTAAATGTACGCCAGGTGTGTAAATGGAAGAAAAGAGCGAATGCTGAAACGATGGGTCGCAATTATTATAGCGGAAACACTGCGTGGTTTACTGTTCAGCCCACCTGTTCAGGTTACACCTAATTCGCGAATATGTGCACAAACACACGCATACATCAACATAAAATGACATTCTCGATTATAGCATTATGCTTATTTAATTTTTTGTATACTTTTTCCTGCTGTACCAACATTTTTCTTTTTTTTTCAAATTCCCTCTAGGATATCCTAGTCCGATAGATTCCGATTCGATTTCAGATTTGCGGCTAACAGTTGGAGCTTTTTCTCTGCAGAGTCATGATGTTCGATTAGGAAAGTCGTTTTGAGGAGGGAAAAGGGGAAAAAGAAGGAAAAAAAAAGTTAAGTGTACGATAGGTGAGTAAATGAAAAAAAAAAGAGCGAATGCTGAAGTGGTTGTGTTGCAATTATTATAGCGGAAACACTTAATACACGAATATATGCACAAACACACGCATACAAAAACATAAAATGAGATTCATGATTACAGCATTATGTTCACTCAATTTCTTGTATACTATTTTCCTGCTGTAACAACATTTCTATTTTTTTTCTAATTCTTTCTACGATATCCTAGTCCGATAGATTTCAATTCGACTGCAGATTTGCAGCTAACAGTTTTCTCTGCAGAATCATGATGATCGATTGGGAAAGTCGTTCTGAGGAGGGAAAAGGGAAAAAAAGAAGAAAGCAATGAAGTGTACGATAGGTGTGTAAATGAAAGAAAAGAGCGAATGCTAAAGTGGTGTGTCGCAACTGTTATAACGGGAACACTGCAAGCTTTGCGGATCTGGTGCTCCGGAAGGTTTGCTGGGAAGAAAAAGGAGAAATCGGGCGAGACAGACAGGCGCGTATATGACGTAGGCAGAGCGTACTTCCGCTGATGATGCTCGTAATATTCCTGCAATCGTTATTACGAGGGTGAACCAGAAAAAGCGTTCAGACTACTATATCCATGTATCGTGGAAATGACTTGGGTGCGGTGTTCGCCTCGTCGGAACCCTCGTCGTCATCGGTCGTTGCTGTCTGGATGTGAAGCTTTGATGCCACATCCGAACCATCATCGTCTCGTTAATGACTCTCCCCGACGGCGTACACAATTGGGGCGAGATCCGCGGGCTAAAAACGAGAAAGAGACGGGATAAAAATGATGATGATGAGGAGGAATGACGAGGAGGGTAAAAGACTGAACGATGGGGCGGAGGGGATAGGAAAATATATATTGAAAGCACGAGGCCGACAAACTCTACCGATCATTTTTTAATGCCTTTCAGTCTAGGCGCTCATTACTTGTGTAGGTTCAATTCCATGGTTTTTGTTCTATGGTTATACAGAAGTTTGTCGAAAGATTCGGTGTCCATATTTGCTACGTGGAGAAAAATGAGGAAATGTTAATGAGTGGACCAACTTTTTAATGGGCAAGTTATTAAGTTATGTTGAACACTTACGATAAATTGATTACTGCAACGGGGTTGTAGTAGTTAGCTTACCAATCGATTAGTTAGCCTGACAATAGGTTAATTGGAGTACCAACATAATGTTGGCTTAAGGTGAGTTATCTATAATTTTCTTATGCTTAGTGGCAGCGGTTTCGCCTTCAGCCTTGCATTTTGACTTGATTTTACAAGGAGCCACAACAAAATTCAATGCATGTATGCAATTCAAATCCATGCGCGCAGAAAATACATTACAACGGAAGAGGGAAAAGTGCGTTTAGCTGGTGTCGGTTTGTAATAATCACATGACTTCAAAAATAGTTTTTAACGTTTTTGACCGAAGTGCTCGCAATAAGTGCTAATTTCGAGAGAGAGAACTGAAAAATAATATTTTTGTTCGATATTATGCCTAACTTTACTTGCAGATTTTTAATTTCCATTGAATCAGGCGAAAAGTATGAGCAGAGAAAATTCTGTGTTAGATGAAAAATTTGAACGGAAAACGCTTCGTTGAAGACGAAACTTCAACAACGAAAAATTCAACTCCGCCTGAAGAATTTTAACCGTAAGAATCCTGGCATCTGACAAAAAATCACAGCACCGAAAAAAATACCATTTCACATAATTTCAAGCCGAGCTTTAAGTGTTTGATTCTTAAAAGAAAATTTAGTTTAGTAATATCGCTTAAAAACGTGGTTTTGTACTGAAGGTTTGAATAGAATCCGTCCAATTCTACAATGCTATTTATGTAGAAACGACTGCATCAATTTCGTGCATGACTAAGCTTCAAGAACGTCAGCAGTAAATTCTTTCCATTACAATAAAACTTTATCCGCGTATTATTCGGTCATCGAATTTCCGAACAACGTCTATTCCGAACTTCCGTTATTTCATCTCCAGCAGCGTCAATAAAAATAAACAAAAATACGTGAGATTCGCTGAACGGTCATTGATCGTAACCGAGGTCGTCCGTAAATTCACCAACATTGAATTCGAAATGAGGTGGAAAATTCAAAGGCGAACAGCTCTCGAGGCAAGCAATAGTTGAGCCAGAGATATTCCGCTATTGAAAACTACGCACTAAATGTGTGTGCATTGTACAATACACTATACGCCCTGAATATATATTTTCGGCCCGTAGAAAAGTTGGCCAACCTTACCCGTTACCGTTACCGACCTACGATAAATACATCCGGGCAAACTTTACCGCTGTCTCTCTCTTCCGCACTGCATAGTACGTTTCCACTTTCCCTTCACTCTCTCCCCCACAACTCACCTCCCAAAACTTCCCTCTTTTTGCCGGTTAGACTTATTGTTCGGTCGGTAGTCTTGGTGGTATCTCAGCGGTCCCCAAAACTCGCCCTGAAGCTCTTCTCAGCCCCACGTCGTACTTCAGCCCTCACCGAACTCTCCAACACCGCGAGAGCTTCACCAATCTCCAGAAACTACGACCTTTCTGATCTCGTAGCGTCGGAAAAGCGCCACTGCGATTTTGCGGCAACTCGGTAAGATTTAGGTGAGGTCGACCTCTCATTTGGCAGCCAATTACAATGCCAGCGGCAATAGAGTCGATTCAAGAGAACGCATGAACCAGCGGTAAGGGTGGAAATATCCTGGTGGTAGAACAGTGGTTGAATTGGTAGCGTAGAATTTCCGCAGTCGACGAAATCCTCTAGTGCTTCCGCGTTTCCATGCTCGTACCTCGTGCCAGACACCGATGTACGACCAAGTTGTTTGATTCGTGGTGCAAAGGATTCCAAGGGTTTGGGTTGCGTTCCAGCAATAGGAAGTTGGCTGCAATGGTTTCATGCGGAGCTAATGGGAAATATAGACTGAGACAGTGTAGCCAGAAGAGATAGACGCACAGACAAACTGACAGAAACACGTATAACCACTAACGCAAAGCTCTTTAATATGGAGTCCATGGTTGGATAGGTTAAGTGGTAGTGGTTAGATTGCGGCTACAATGAATGCGCAATATGGGTATGATTGGATGTGTCATTGAAATACCACTGGCTTTGCTATAGTGATAGGAGAAACTACTGATCCGGTGAGTTGCACCTTCCATCTCGAAATCCTTCATAAGCCTCGTATCAGAGAAATTATTGAGGACACCGTAATCTCTCTCACTCTATGGCTTTCTCTACCTGCCTTCGTTTGTCCTTCTCCGCCTCTCGTCGTTAATGCTCACGGCCAGAATCCTACACATATACTACTATTCACTATCTTCATCCGTGTGATTCACTACGTTAACTGGCTCTCCTGGCGAACACTGTACCTTTGGGTGTGCTCGAGCACTTTAGCTTTACCACGTCCTCGGGCCTCGACCTCGGACTACCCTTTCCTCTGTGAATTAATCCACGCATATGAAAGCGTGCAGATCCCTCGAATATACTATCTCGTCTGCGTTCCGAATTTCGGGCTGTTTTGGCGTACGACCCACAGACGCCATAAATTTTTTAGGTATTCGTGATAAAATTTTAGGATAATAGAAGACATCTCGAAAAAACATTCCCTGTTTTATTCGGGTTCTATATGATTTCTGAAGATTCGACTATGAATAAAAATTCGGAAGTGTTAATTCTCACGACACGATATTACACCGCGTTCGTAATAATATCCCTCGAATATACTATCTGCTCTGCGTTCCGAATTTCGGGGTGTTTTGGCGTACGACCCACAGACGCCATAAAATTTTCAGGTTTTCGTGATAACATTTTAGGATAATAGAAGACATCTCGAAAAAAATATGCCCCGTTTTATTCGGGTTCGATATGATTTCTGAAGATTCGACTATGAATGAAAATTCGGAAGTGTTAATTCTCACGATACGATATTACACCGCGTTCGGAATAATATTTTGCAGTATAAATCTATAATAATTCGCTCGGAAATCGTACTTCACTACAATTTAATGTAACGACATTTCAATCTATAACTGCACTGAAAGGTTATCATTAATGCTATCGATCGTTATTGCGGCTGGTGCGTCTTTATCAGCTATTGGTTTGATGAATATTGTACAGTTAGTGTTGAAAAGAGTGAAATCAACTAGTTTCACGTAGAAGCGGTGAAGTTGGTTAATTGAAAAATTTATTCGAGGACTTGTGGCTTGATATTCATAGGCATCAATACTAGACTTTACTCTTAGGTCAATCGTGATATTTTCTGTATAAGTTTTGACTCAGCGTGTACACTAAACTCTTGGTAAGACACTTTCCACAATGGTTATGTAAGACTCGGTCCAAAGCTTCACCTAATAGTCTTTCCAAGACTTCATCACAAGTTTGATGAAGACACTTTGCGAAGTTTTTTCAAGTTTGATGTGCAAACGCCATAAAGTTCGGAGGTATTTGTAATACTATTTCAGGAAAATGAAAGACATCTCGAAAAAGGTTGCTTCCCTTTTTTATTCGTGTTCTATATGACTTCTGAAGATTAAACTATGAATAAAAATTTAGAAATATTACTTTCCGCGATACGATATTATATGAAAATACTTTTAAATATTGATATGTAATATAATTAATTTTATTATCTATAATCTAATATTATATATATTAATATGATGTCAAAATTCTCTCAAAAATCGCACAGTGCTGCAATTCAATTGAATGACACTTCTCATTATTATTGCCCTGACAGTTCATCATAATACTAAAAACTTAGTGTTGAAATGAGTGATTTCAACTAGTTTTACATAAGAACGGTAAAGTTGGTTGAGTAAGAAAAGTATTTAAGGCTTTGTGGCGTTATATTCATGGGCATCAATACCAGACTTTACTTTAAGTGTGATGGTGATACTTCCCGTGTAAGTTATGACTCAGTCTGTACACCAAACTCTTGGTAAAACACTTTCCGAAACGCTTATGTAAGACTCTGTCCAAAACTCCAACCAAAACTCTCTCCAAGATTTTATCAAGTCTGCGCCAAGATACTTTCTAAAGTTTTTTTTTTCACGACGCTCAAAACCATTAAGCTGTTGATAAAATTTTAAAGTGTGACAGTGATTCACATTAATTGCGGTATTTGAGGCTTCGTGTTTTACCATTCATAACCACTAATACCAGACTTTGTTTTTTCAGTTGAACGTGATGATTCCATGCAAGTTTTGACGCAGCCTGTACACAAATCTCTTACCAAGACCCTTTCCAAAACCGTTATCCAAGACTTTGTCCAAAACTCCATCCAAGAGTCTTTCCCACAAATTTTCCCCAATAAACTTTCCAACTTCGAAAAAAGATTCAAAGCATGGCATTAACTTACATTAATCACGCTTACCTCACGATTAACGCGTTAATTTATTTTCTACACAATCACGCCTACGCGTAGTCAACAACAGGATGTAACGACACGCTGGCCGAATTCCCCAGTATATTTACATAAATTAACGCCAGCAGCTCAATTCGATTCCCGTAACGAGCCTACACATTACAAAGTAAATTAATTGCTAATTAATCAACACACAAAACAATTTGCTTTTATCCTAACCTCCAATAAATGCAAAAGCCGGTAACCTTGAATCAGAAATGCCCTTCTCGAAGCTGGACAATTTGTTGCACGTTTCCCTGATGTTCCAAATGTCCTGTAATTCAATTTTTTATTCTCCTGTAAAAAAAAAAAATTCAGCATCGTCAAACACACTTCTGATAAACATTTTTTGAGCGTCAATAGAAAAGTCATTGTGCCCACCAGTCCAGTGGTAACTGTAGCAGCGGACAAAAAAATGGCGGGAAAACAAAGCAGAGAGAGAGAGAGAGAGAGAGAGAGAGAGAGAAAAGAAATCCTCTCGTAGTGATGAGCGATTAATCGTCGCACTCGCGAGTCCTCGTTTGGAGAGTTCCATCGGATGTTTCTTCGTTCCCAGCGCCGTTTCCATCCCGCTTTGTCACCCCATTCTCTGTTCGCAACTGACAGTCCGCAATCTCAATCCTGAGGAACAAAAGAAATCCGCGAGATATGTTAACGAGGTCGGTGGTGGTAAAATAGTACAGAAAGAGAGTGTATACCGCATTCACCTCGTTTTCCTATACGTACGCCCCTATAACACGTATGACAAGCACTACCAAGAACCGACACAAGAGACTGTTACTGATGGAAGAGAGGAAATGTTTTCTCATCGGTATATGTATATACGGCGACTCATCGTTTCGCCAGAAAGCTCCAGTAATTCAGGGACGAAAGCGAGCTAGCGAACTGCTGATGGTGCTGCTGCTTCGAGTAGTTAAAACGAGAGTGCTTCGCGTTGAGGGAAAGCACTACAGAGGGAAAATCACCATCGCCTCCTACCGTTAGCACCATCGTCACCACTACAGGACAGCTCATCTCACAACTGTTGTGCATATACACTGATGCACATATAGCGAACGAGGGGTGAAAGCACGAGAATTCAGAGTGTGAACACGAGCGAAACCGAGAGATCCAAGCGAGAGAAAGATATAGAGCCGTTTTCCGGGAGGTGAGCGGATCATAACCGATTGTCCTTTGTTTCGTCCCTTTGTTCCCACGTACACGCGGTTCCCAACGCTCATTCGTCGCACTTTCATTTGTCCGACGCGCAGCGCGCTGGTCTTGTTTGGAGATGGGATTGGGTCCCGGTTTTTGCTGTGGGTTCTGTACCTCATGACTGCACAATTGCAACCTTGCACCCAAAGAATTTTTAGGGATCAACCTTTTAATTGGAAAGATCCTTTCTCGTTGAACGCTGTAATGGATTTTGCAATTTTGAAAATGTTTCAGCGTTAAAATAGGAGGGAAGGCGTTTTTGAAAAACGAAGGTTTGTTGTTATGCGCTCAATTCATTTGTATTTGAGCAAATTTTAGCGTAGTTTAAATATGTAATTCTATTGAACCAATTGGCACTTTCGCCATCGCACTTTCATTTGTCGGACGTGCAACACGCTGGTCTTGTTTCGAGATAAGATTGGGTCCCGGTATTCGCTGTAGGTTCTGTACCTCGTGACTGCACAATTGCAACCTTGCACCCAAAGAATTTTTAGGGATCAACCTTTTAATTGGAAAGATCCTTTCTCGTTGAACGCTGTAATGGATTTTGCAATTTTGGAAATGTTTCAAGGTTAAAATAGGAGGAAAGGCGTTTTTGAATAATGAAGGTTTGTGGTTAACGCGCTCAATTTATTTGTATTTCAGTAAATTTGAGCATAAATCAAATATCTAATACAATTATACGAATATGCACTTTTGCCATCGCATTTTCACTTGTTCGACGAGCAGCGCGCTGGTCTTGTTTGGAGATAGGATTGCGTCCCGGTTTTCCCAGTGGGTTCTGTCCGTCGTGACTACACATTTGCAACCTTGAACCCAAAAAATTTTTAGGGATCAACCTTTCAATTGGAAAGATCCTTTCTCGTTGAACAATGTAATGGCTTTTTCAATTTTGGAAATGTTTCAAGGTTAAAATGGGAGGAAAGACGTTTTTAAAAAATGAAAGTTTATGGTTAACGCGCTTAATTCATTTGTACACATGTTTTCGCAGTGGGTTCTGTCCTTCGTGACTACACATTTGCGACCTTACACCCGAAGAATTCTTAGGGATCAACTTTTTAATTGGGAAGATCTTTTCTCGTTTGAACACTGTAATGGTTTTATCAATTTTGGAAATATTTTAGGGTTAAAATAGGTTCTTTGAGAAAATTCTTTCAGTACGAGGTTGTAAATGTGTACATTTGCAACCTTGTTCTCAAAGAATTTTTAAGAATCGACCGTTCAATTGGCAAAATTCTTTCTCACTGAAGACTGCAATGATTTGTCAATTTTGCACATATTTCAGGATTGAAATAGTCGAAAAAGGTGTTATTGAAATATTGAGGTTAATGGCGTTTTATTCCTGTCGGTTCAAGGAAATTCAAGCATCGATTAAATATCTAATACATGTATTAGCAAGATGTCTTGAAAAATAACTATCCGAACAACCTACATAACGTGCTACGTTCACAGTTGCTGAGCAATAAATGAAGAGAATCCTACACGCATTGGTTGATATTCATCTAGGGCAAACAGAATCTGCTGTCTCGCTAAAAATTAATATAAACTTACGGATATTACGTAAAGGGTATGAAAAACGTCACTGTAGGTATAGTAATATTTTATAAAATGTTCTCTGAAGACTTGAAAATGATTGAAAAAATTCAGGTCAATATTCCATTTTCCCAATAGAAACCACAATCTTTTGAAGTATAAGTCTACGCTCAAAAAGGAAAAAAAAATTAATTTGACAAGCTCTCAGTAACGAATCAAACGAATCAGCAGTTCTCTGTTGTAATTTTTTACGACTTCGACTTGTATTGAATACAGAATGGCATGACCGCATTTCTCCCGCAAATGCAACAACTTTTTTCCAATAGTCTTCCAGCTCTACACTTCACAGTTTGCTTGATATAAAATGCTCGGTATCTTCTTTTTTTCAACCTTGACTCTTGCGTATATTGCCGAACGAGAACCTCACGGGCCCGATCATCGATTGCCGGTTGCCACAGACAAAAAAACAGGCAATAACGATTCATAGAACAGATAGAAACTGCAATTAGCATGGAAGTAAATACTCTGATGTAAATAAAATAAATACAACGTCATTAAAATGGATCATACAATCAATTCTCAAATATGAATGGCGTATATTTAAATTAATCGTCAAAGACCAAATTAAAAATCTAGAAATATGGAATCTACGGGGTAAACATTTATTATTATTTCAGATCAACTTGTTTAGTCTGAATCCCACATCAATTAGCCGTAGCTAAAGCAAAAAAAAGCGCAAAATAAATATTTTCTTTTTGGATATAACAAGGGTAAATTCCGTTATCATTTCCAATTAATAGTCATCCTACATGTAAACCCATCGAAACAGATAATCACACAATATATATTTTCTAAAAACAACATCTATTTCTATAAATGTCCAAAGACTAAGCCTCAAATTTGAAAACAAAAATTCCAAGCAATAAAGATCCTTAATTTCCGTCCAAATTATTCACCTTGAAACCTCAACTTATCTTTTCTACTTAAAGATAATAACAACACAAAATAGATATTCTTACTTTAGACATAACAAACGGCAACTCTATGATCTCTTCCAATAAATGGTCATCCTGAACAGAAACCCATTCAGGGAGATAATCACACAATATATATTCTAGAAACAACGTATATTTCATATCCAAATCCAATATCCAAAGCCTTAAATAGAAAAATACAAAATCCAAGCAGTAAGAATCCTTTATTTTCTCGGGTCGTGGCAGAATTTTCTTCACAATTTGTTCAAGATGAAAATTCGTCGATTGTGCCTAGTGATGTAAAATGACATTCACATCTGGCATCTATATAGTTACGAAATTACAGTCACGCTATTATCATACCATCCCTATAGATGTGAAATGACGGTCACAGGTAGCGTCTATATAGATGTAAATGACGGTAATGTGACGGTCATCACCAATTGTGGCTGATTGAAGAATTTGTTTAATTTATTGAATAAATTCGTTAGGCAGCTACAACCGACGCTTGTAAAAAGATTCCTACTAGTGAAATTTAAATTAGGCATCAGTTTCGCACTTATTGAACCTAACGATCACGGTCTCAAACCCGAGATGTGCAAAAATTCGATCATAATGAAACTTGACCACTAATCGTTGCATACAACAACACCTAAAGAATCCTTTATTCCGATTCAAATTATTGAGCATGAATCGACAACCGATCAGTCGTATTTAAAGACGAATACAGCGGAAAATATACATTACTCCCTACGTACCAAACAGCAATTCGTTAAGGTGGGGTTTCCCGTAACCGTACAATATATATCACGTTCCATAGCTGATTCGAGACAGGGGAGCGGAGCGAGGGACGAGAAGGGGGTTCAATGGGAAGTTTGTCGATGAAACAAATTAAGTTAAAAAAAGGAAATTGGCTAACGGCCAATCTAGAAGCTCTTCCATGCTTGCACTGCCCGGGAAATCCGGACGACTAATAATAAAGGCGACAAGCTCGGGTGCTAGAGCCGGGGATATCTGCTATAATACATGACAATAGCCCCGTTGAACACTCGGGGCTGTGAACGATAAATTTACAACGATTTACTTCAACGGTCCTGGATGCAACGCGTGCTTTCATCGAAATGCTGCTACATGTGACCGAAACTGCATGAGAGCTACTTCTCGTTACACGTTGTTAACCTAAAATTAAATTATCGAGCAGGAATGCAATAGGGTCAAAGTGCAAAAAAAAAAAATGAAAAATGAATAATACGAACCTGGTTGTGAAGCTACTCAAACTACTCGTAGTTAAAAGCGACCCTTGTTGGGTTATTGGTATCAGCGAGTAACGTCAATTGGGAACAAGCCATAACCGTCACTTTGGATAGACATGCATAGACGGCATGCATTTATTGCCCAGATTTAATATGCCCAGTTTCAACACTACACTGAGAAAATAATTCAGATGATTTAACGAAATGCGTTTTGTTGGTTGGAGATTTTATCAAGCCAACGAAGATTTGTTTCAATTGAATAAATTTTAGTTGAACCAACGAAACAAACAATGTCGACTCTCGGACTCGGATTAATTATCGCGCGTAGTTGAAACAACTGTTATAAATTTGGTTGTCTTGAATAACGGTTGGTAAATTCCAATGAATGCTTATTTTGGTTGAATAAAACGAACGGTTGGTTAATTTCAATGAATGCTTATTTTGGTTGAATAAAACGAACGGTTGGATAATTTCAATGAATACTTATTTTGGTTGAATAAAACGGACGGTTTAGTCGGTTTATTTGATTTGACAAAATATGTCGTTGAGGTGACTCTGAAAATACGATTGAATATGTTCGTGATTTGGTGGAATCATGTTATATTTCTGACGGAATATCTGATGCAGATGAATCAAATCATTTCGAACATAAAAGTGTATATTGGTTTGTATGAACTCATTGCATGTACTTAGATCGATACTTTAGACTACGTTTAAAAATAATTCGGTTGATTTAACGAAACGCGATTTGTTGGTTGGAGATTTTATCAAGCCAACGAAACAAACAATGTTTACTCTCGGAGCCGGATTAATTATCGCGCTTGGGTGAAACAACTGATGTGAATTTGGTTGTCTTGAATAACGGTTGGTTGATTCCAATGAATGCTAATTTGTTTGAATAAAACGAACGGTTTAGTCCGTTTATTTGATTTGCCAGAATATTTTGTTAAAGTGACTCTGAAAATACGATTGGATATGTTCGTGATTTGGTGGAACCATGTAATATTTCTGATGGAATATCTGATGCAGATAAATCAAATCATTTCACAGATAAAAGTGTATGTTGGCTTGTACGTACTTATGGTATGTACTGAGATCGATACCTTATACATTGAATAAAAAAATTCAATGAATAATTTGGAGATTGGAGAATTTTTCGAGTCAACAAAAGTTTGTTTAAATTAAATAAATTTCAGTTCAATCATCAAAATTTACAATTTTGACTTTCAGACCCTGGTCAATTGTTGCGATATTCAGATCTAAGATAGGCGATAATTAGTAGTAAGAATCAGCAAAAGAAAAAATCGGTATTTCTCTGGTTATCGAAGCAAAGTAAAAAAATCCGAAAATTATTGCGCTTTTCTTTGGTATCCATCGCTTAAACTCGAGAGGTTGACCTAACAATCGAGTGTGTCAAAGGAATTTGCTGACAATTAATGTCAAGATGTGCCTAAATCGAGGTCTATTTATTATACGAAATTTCAAATAAAAAAAATATATACATATATTTAGGTGCGTTTTCTGCATGGGAGATGTGTATTGAGGTCAGAATTCATACTTTTGCCGTAAAAAAACAAAAAACAGAAATTATGATATTTTTTTGACACACCCTAATATATATCCAATAGGCAAAATCTTTGATTATTATAAACCGAATTTGATTTAAACAATTCAATATTATATTGTGAGTACTGTATTTTATTCTGCACAAGCAACTAAATATTTTGTTCGTGGCACATAATTCCTCATGGAAAACAAATATACAAAAATATATGTGACATATACAACTTTTCGGACGATAATATAACAAAAATATATTTTTCATTTTTTGAAAATGTATCCCAGATATATTGTTCACTCGAATATATTTTGTACATATCCTGAAATACATATCAATTATAGTATTTTTCGGACAAAATATATCTCATATATCTGAGATATATTTTTCAGTATATTTTGGTTGTACTTTATTTCCATGCGGGATATTTATGTGAACGTCAAGACACGTGCGATTTTGTTAGAGCAAACTACAGTTTGTTGATTTCACTGATTTATTTTTTCTAAGTTTATCGTGATTATGAAATACACTAAAATTACTTCGACACCCACGTGAAAGCCGCAGTAGCTTCGCGGACGTTGTAGTATTAGTTTGTCAGTTTTAGACACGCCGTCCTTACGAGCAATGTTGTGAATTCAAAGCAAAGAGACCGTGCAGCAGTTTGTAATTACTCGGAATACGAAAGTAGTGTAAAAGCGATGGGACTCCCAGCGAAGAAATGCAAACTGTGAGATCTGCCGTGAAATAGATGCGAACAGAGACGGTTAAGTCTGCAAGTTCAGCCGCTGTTGGGAAATTTCATGCGCACGTCCAGGAAAGTACTACGTGGCAGTAAATGGCAGACGTTAAATGTGCCAATATAGTGCCACAGCCTCGCGCTGTTATAATGTTGCATAGTCCTCTGAAATTTACTGCTCAACTCATTGCTCACTCTACGTCATTTTGACTGCAGTGAAAATTCACGGCGCGGTTCTCGTGTCTACACCTGAAATAAAAGGGATAGAACTGGAAGTCTTAATCCTGTGGCTCGCCATATTTCTGATATTTTGAAACGTAATACAAAAAACAATAATTGCGATCCTGGTAAATATCCTAAAAAAATTATGAACTGACAGAATACTTTTTTACATGGCAGCTAATATTTTTCGGTGGAGCAAACCATTTGTTTAATTATTGAGATATTATTTTTGCCTGGAAACACGCGACGATTATTGATTTTGCTTCCTCTTCCAGAATGCTTTGTTTTTGTGAAAAATTTTTTTTTTTCGAGATTTTCATGTCAGTACACTGAGAATGGTCAAAAACGTCGAGAAAAGTGGTTTGTGTGGAATGTCTGTCTGTGTGTGTGTGTGTGGGTATGTGCGTGTGTGTATGTGCACGTTTAGTTCTATACACGATTCTGTCGTAATTTTCTACGGATTTTCTTCTAATTTAACACGCAAGTAGGTTACCATAAAAAAACGTTTAGGAATGTATTTGACGCGAATCGATTGAAAATTTATTTTTCTACATTAATTTTGAAATTTTCAAAAATTTCTTTCACGTTATAACTTTTGCAATTAAAGAGGCAACGGGCTAAAATTTTGTACATGAATGGAGTACCTGTGAAACATTATGTGTACTAAATTGTGCAAGAATCTGTTGAGCCGTTTTTATTACAATTTTAATTTTTTCAAAAAGTCTGCAAATACTATATATAATGCAAATACCTCATGCAAATTCTGAGATATCTGACTGCAATTGCCGATACGATTTCACGATTATTGATTTCCAATTAAGATTTCGGTCTAATTACCTGTTGACATGTCAGAAAATTTCGATTTTGTTGAATAGAAAGGAAAAAAAGCTTTTACAAAAAAAAATTTCTTTCGAAATTTTCCACAGATACATCTTAAATTTTCTTCACACTCAGATCATCATTTACAATAATATTTGGTACCAATTTGACGCCAATCGGTCAAGTGGTTCAAATTTTATGGCATTTCGAATTATTTGAAAAATCTCGTTCGGGCGTTTACTCATGCAAATTACTAGGTATCGGGTTTCAATTTAGTTTACATATGGACCATCATTACACAATTTTTGAGTAACAATTTTACACAAATCAGTCGAGGGGTAAAGATTTTACGTCTTTTTGAATTATTAAAATGACTTCCGCGTATAAACAAGCCTGCAAAGTAGAATCTTGCAAATTGCTTCCTCATTATTTTTTGCTCTTTGCAAAGCTTCCGCTATGAGGAAGCCGAAATTGATCAACATACTTCCTCATAGAGGCAGCTTTGTTGAAAGCAAAAAATAATGAGGAAGTAATTTGCAAGGTTCTACTTTGCAGGCTTGTTTTACTTTTCTGAACATTTTTCATAGATACATTTATCTTATCTAATTTATGAATAGTTATAGTAACAGCAAGATATGGTTGAGACTTTTCATTTAATATTTACGCATTACGCATATTACGCATGGAAGAGAAACATTTGTTAAATAGGCTCCAGGCATCGAAATTAGTTGGCGTCAACTCATTTATTCGTTAGCCCAACAAGTTAATAGTTTGCGAAAGCTAGTTAATTGGTTGGCAAACAACGAATTTTCCGAGGCAACGAACAAATTTGTTGACGGTCCTAATTCATGAGTTGACGCGAACTAATTTCGGTACCCGGAGCATTTTTGACCATCATGATTGGGTCAATTGATTCGTTTTTAAAAAATAGTTATTACATAGCAAATATTCCCCTGAACGTATAAGATCATAACAATAGTTGTCGATGTGGTTGTGGCGGTTCATGAACTTTGATAATTTATGTATTTATTTGTGAACTCAGTAGAACTAATTATGTTCATGATGATAAATTTCCGCGTCAATAATCACCTTAAGTACATTTAACAATGGATAATATAATTGGCGGATAACGTGAAAAAACATAATACGAAAATATGGACACCTTCGACAATATTAAGAATTTAACAATAAAAATACCGAAAGTTCTCAATAAATTATCCTTAAGTCGACGGTTTTCAAAGTCTTACATAACTTTATAATCTTATAATTTACAATTAATTTAATGATCATAATAAATGGATATGACTTGTTGAAAAAATTGACATACCTCTAATTGTTACATTTTCATAATTTCTAAAAATGCTTGAAAAGTTCCATAAAAAATGCAACAGCCCGAAAAAATTTTGAAATCCAGTAATTTAAAAACTGCAAAACTTGTTCCACAAAACCAGCGAATCAATAAAAAAAATTTGCAATTTACGTCATCCAGACCAGTTAATAATTTTCTTCCCCTAACTGTTTGCGTTCATTATCACACAAAATCAATATCTGCAACATTGCCAACTACATTTTCCGAACTTTCCTTCGCTTGAACTTTAGTTTGAGAAATAAGTTTTCACACAACCTCCTTAATTGTCGACTTTTCGTGTCTCGTTAAATAGCGCGAGCCGAAAAAGATGGCTTTCGACTTTTGCTCGTGCCAGGTGAGAGAAAGTAATTTGCAGTCTGCAGTGCGACAGAAAGTAGTAGAGCTCGTCGTCCGGGTTGACACTGCGACTGCCACACCGGCCAGGAGCACAGAAAGTACGGTGAAAGTCCGACGTTAGCTACTTAGGAGCCGTAACTATCGAAGCTCCTTCCTTCGGCGGCCTTAGGCAATATAACGACTATATATTTCGCTGTAGGCTTCGCTTCGATATAGAGAGACGAGAGTGAGAGGTACGAGAGTCCAAGGAAAGCAGAGAATTTCACCTGGGGAGGGTTATACGACCGTGAACGTCTTTCCGCGCCGTTTTCCCCGCGAATAAACTCTCTCTGGTTGCGCACTACGCCATAACGTATTAATGCCTCGCGGGGAAACAATACTCTCGACAAAAGCTTACCACCGCCGCAAACTAACCAACAGAGGCTTCGGGCTGTTGTTCTCTATCGCACGCCTAGCTAGTTGCGCGGTTGGCTATAGGTTCTATTACGGCACTACTACTACTGCCTTTGTATAAACAAGATTCTGGACCAGCTATATAGTGATGACTGTACGTGAGCACGTTCTGGCTCAGACGTTTCGAGCTTCTGATGTAAGCTACTAGCGAAGTTACAGCTCCTGGTTCGTACCGAAGTATCGAATGGCTGTAAATATATATTTCTCAACAAATCTTAGCGAGTGAGTCTTTACTCTCGCGAGGCTTTACACACATTGATCCTAAAAATTTATTACGATGTGCACACTGAGAGAAATATATGATTCAATATACGGAATTTTGAAATAATCTATTCATTTGAAAATATTTAAATAAATCATGTATTGAAAAATATTTAAATGAATCATGTTTCAAAAATATACGAATTAACTAATTATTTGAAAGTATTTTATATATATATATATTTTTTAAAAATTGGTTTCTCTCCATATGCCTTCTTCAGGCTACTACGTTTTTGCCCCTCTCCCCTTTTTTCATACATTTCCCCCCTTTCCCAGTTCCTTTATTGAGACCCCCCTATAGTGTTGTCCGCAGCCACTAATCCCAATGCACTACTGTATCCAAAACCCACGTGATCACTCAATGAGGTTAATAGACGACCAGTTTTTCAGTGTGAAATTTCTTTACAACTTCTTACGACTGTACCATGAATTTATTTGTGGATCAATCGTTCATCAACAGGGGTTTTTGTAATTCTAAAAAGTGGCACCCGTAAAGGGCTTGTATTGAGCAAACTTTTTATCGAGGACATTCACGTACCTTTTCTCACCACTCACAAATCACTTCACCCTCCATTCCTGGTTTTGAACGTGGAAGAGGATTAACAGATTAAAACGCGGTCTTTTCATGGGTGTCAGAAGAGAGACGAGACTTTTCACTGCGCATTCGGCGAAGGGCTTTTCGTCGCATGTCTACGTCACGAAGGACCGTGAATAGAATTTTCGCGGTGGCACTACAAGAGTAGCGCCTCGGGCACGAGAGGGTTTAATATATTTTTCGAAGGGAACGTCTGGGTTGGCCTGCACGATGCTACTGCGTCGTAAGGTCGGCGCCGAATTAAAGGATCTCGGTGGCGGGTATTAATGATGTGGGGTGAAAACGCCTGCGGCCGACTTCTGAATAGCTTTTCGTATACGACGATACACAGACTCAAAGCTATGAGGATCAACCGGTGGATAGGTTGAGTTATATTCAACCAAATCCCTTCATTGTTTTTACCTCAATGTGGAGGGTTTCCGGCTGGCAGTCTAGCCGCAATTAAATGTCCATTCGATCTTGATAACTAATGTCAAAGAGGACCGAGTGAGTAAAAAAAAATCAATGCTGTATTTGTTTACCATTCTCAAGAATTTTCTATGTCCTTGAAAGTTGTAACACAAACTGTGCAAAGTAGAATTGTACGTTGATTCCTCCTAACTTACTTTTTTTTCAGTCCATAATTGAAAATGCTCACGAATTCAATGATAATTTTTTGGATTCACATCTTTGAAAATTTTACATCTCATAGACTTTGTACGTAGGCACCGATATTTTTAATTTTTGATCTCGGTATAATTTTGAAGTATATACTTTTACTTTTTTACAGGTATATACTCTTTTACAGAATAAAAAATGACTATGTCAGTCATTATTTTAACCTGTTCTATCAAGAAATTCTGAAAATCATTTCGGAGTATTTGACATCTGATAAATGAATAACAAATTAGTAATTTGAAAAAAATGGATATAATTTTTTAGATATTTTCGAATTTGCATGCGTTCAAAATCATTTTTTTGCCAAATGAACTGCCATAAATTTTATTTTCAGGTGCACAATTTAATATCTTATTTGGAAACAATAGAATTAATCCATGTGTTTTTTTTATGTTGCCCATCAAGAAGAACCTTTCAAAAAGCTTGAGGTTTAAACATTGTTTACCATATCACTTTACAGTGCAAAGAATGATTGCATCATTTGGGTTGTAAAATTAATGTTTTCAATGCTTCAGACATGGCTTCACTCGGGTTGGTTGGTAATACAACCCAACTCAATTCGTAAACCCACCTCTTGGATTATTACAAGCAACTACGCAATTGGTAGAAGCACGAAATTTAATAGGGAAGCCGTTGACTCAATCAGAGGATCGTCTGTATATCGTCTGGAAACTTGAATGGAAATTTGCATAGAAATCGATGAGCTCTGGTAACGGATTGCAATTAACTTTTGTGACTTATAAGTCATCCGTCAATGAAACTTGATTCGTCCAAGAAGAAAAAAATTGCCACCTGACCGTATTTTTGTTTAAATCAGTAATTATCGTTTTTTTAAAGTACAGACGACGAATATTTTCTACTTTGATAGATGCATCCATCTATTTATTCTAAAAGTCAATTTTAGATGTTCGGCCAATTCCGAACAAAATTATCATGCGAAAAATAAGCTTAAAACATGATGATGACAAAGATTCCTATGTAAAGAAGAAAAATAACAATACTTCTGATAAGCTCAAAAGAACTGATGGTTTTGCAGCTTTCTAATATCGTAAAATTTTTAATGGCGTTGGTGAATTAAGTGCGCTACTTATTATGAGAAAAGTCGCTTCTTAACTCTGCTTTTTCAAGCAGATGATTGCTGGAAAACAAAAGATTTTTTACAAGACTGTCAAGTGTACTGACTGCTACTTAAGCATGTAAGGATACGTACATCCTACAGTCCCGCCAAAAGTCAATTTTAGAGACAATTTCGATCTCTTCCTGATGGAATAAAAATCGGAAAAAAATAATGCATACAAAACGTGCTGAAAAAATTGATTTCGCATTATAATAATTTCAAAATGTTATTAACAAATTAGTAAAAAAAACAATTGTTCAACAAACAATCAGTCAACCTAACTTTTTGTCTAATGAAAATGATATATTAATTTATTCGAATACATACGAATTTTTTCAGATTTATTTATCTATTTTGATTTTGATTATTTTTTATTTTCAAAAATGTGCGCGAAATAACGAATTTTGGATATGTGTTCGGCATAAAACCATCTGCTACACTCAAGATTTTTTTGCAAAACGCATATCCAAAATTTGTTAATTCTGCGCATTGTTCAAAATAAAAGAAATCAAAATCAAAATAAAGAAAAGAATCTGAAGAAATTCGTATGCACTCAAATAAATTAACATATTATCTTCATTAGAAAAAAAGTTAGGTTGACTGATTGTTTGTTGAATAATTGTTTTTTAACCAATTTGTTAATAACATTTTGGGATTATTATTATGTGTAATCAATCTTTTCAGCACGTTTTATATGCATTATTTTCTGCTGATTTTTATCCTATCGGGAAGTGATCGAAATTGTCTCTGAAACTAATTTTTGGCGGGACTGTACGTATGATACATCCTTAAAGGTGGTCTAACAATAAAACTTCATTCGCGCAAAATATTTCTTTCATAGACTGGCTATCTGAACGTATTTTCGTTTATGTCAGTATATTATTGCTGTCAACAGAACAGAGGATACGAATTCTTAGTTTTTATACATACATTTATTCATCTATGCTGGATATGAATTTTGAACCCCCATTCAATTTTAAAAATATAAAAACAGGAAGAATAAGCTAAAAACATGATAATAATGAAAACTCTAACGTAAGGAAAAAAATAAAAAACAATACTTTTGATAAGCTCAATGGAACTGATGATTTCGGAGCTTTTCAATATCGTAAAATTATTAATGGCGCGGGTGAATTAAGTGCGCTACTTATTATGAAAAAAGTCGCTTTTTCACTCTGCTTTTTCAAGCAGATGATCGCTAAAAAACAAAAGACTTTTTACAAAACCGTCAAGTGCGGAGATGGCTATTATACTAGATCGATCGATGGATTAGAGGGATGATGAGATGAGAGGGTGGCCGCGAATGAAGGGGTGATAACTACGCCATTCTCACTTGCCTGAGACACGCGACGAGATGATGGAAACTCTTCAGGGATCCTGTTCCACCCTCACCTCTTTGTGCTCATCTCCAGCGCGAGCTAACGCTAAAGCGAAATAGGGGCGGGTGAAAAGCGAAGCGGGTATGCTCGTCGATCCGCCTTCGAAGTTTTAAGCTGCTTATAGATCCCACAGCGACCTTCGTTCACGCGAGATGAAAGGCCCCTGGAGACACATGTAGCGCGTACGTGAAAAACACGGGGATTTTAAATATTTATCCGTCCTTACCGACCCATCCGTGTGTCAAACAAAAAAAATCCAGCAATTGGATAACAACGAAAAAATAATAATAATATATATTGCCACTTATGAAATATAATAAATATTGTTGCATCCAACAGATGCACAATTAATAAGTAATCGTGAAAAAAAAACTTTTCCCAAAAAATCCCCGATACTCAATAAGGAATTTTTTTGTTAAGGATGCAAAAGCGCGATGGGGTGCTCAACGCGCTCAAAAGTGAGAATTCAGAGAGAAAATTCGAACACTTCCCGATGGAAGAAAAATCTTTGAAAATAAAGCATACAAAAGGTGCGGCAGAAATCAATTTTTTGTAGATTTATAATTGTAAATTGTTATTAACAAATAGGTGAAAAAACAATTGTTCAGCAAATTATCCGTCAACCTAACTTTTTTTTTTGTATGAAAATGATTCATTAATTTTTCTGAATACGTACGAATTTTTTCAGAGTTTATTCTAATCATCGAAATATCGGTTTTTTTTGGAATTTATTTTTCTTAAAAAATGCATGTTACGTCGCATATTTTTTATATGTGTTTCTCACAAATCCACCCATTACACCCAAGAAGTTTCTAAACGATTGATCGAATAGATTCGCGAATACACCTCATACAAGAAAAAAATCGCAGTTTTCAAACATTAGACGAAATTCTGGAAAAATTCATACGTATTCAGAAAATTTTGCGAATCATTTTCATCCGAAAAAAAAGTTAGGTTGACAGATAATTTGTTGATCGATTTTTTTTTTCACCGATTTCTCAATAACATTTTGCGATTATTAATATTAAAAATGTATCTTTTCCGCACCTTTTTTATGCTTGATTTTTTTCAGATTTTTGTTCCATCAGGAAGTGTTCGAATTTCTCTCTAAATTCTCACTTTTCAGGAAGTTAACGACCCATCGCGTTCCTACATCCTTAAATGTCATTTACACCGTTTTTAGAAAAAAACATCACATTTTCCACTCGTAAAAAAATATTTGCGAAATGGGTGTCAAAGCAACAAAAATTAGAAATAGAAAAACTAATAATAAATATTGTCATTTATAGAATATAATAAATATTGTCGCTTTTAACAGAGCCGCAATTAATGGATAATGATGACTCAAACCCGTGACGAAGTTTGTTCAGGTGAATCCACAATACTCGATAAGGGAGTGATTCTATTTTTTCGTTCAATGTCACTTACAAAATACAAACAAAAAAATCACATTTTTTTCTAGTAAAAAAAAATTGCAAAGCATAAATAAAATGAAAAATAGTGAAATCGAATGGTCTACGAACTGAAGCATTCATAAAAATAATTGATAAAAAATCCTTCTGTTAAAACCCGTTTTATATTCGCAAAAAAATAGAGATTTTTCACTGATTCCACAAGCAAATATTTGCGAAGGATGGATAAAATAAAAAATGACGAGGTGAGAAATGGTCTTTAAATTGCGCTAGATTAATACATGTATATAAGACTGACTAGAAAAGAAAGTTTTTCTTTCCTTTTCATATATAGAAACTATAGTTTGGATCATAATATTGACCCTCGTGAAAAAAAGCCTTGTATGAATCGGTTAACTTGATACGCGCGTACAAAATCGAATCTTTCGTTTGTAGGGATGTCATTATTTTTCTCCACGGCCAAAATTTTTCAATTGCTTAAATTACCTTTAATTTCATGCTTTATGGAAAATTTTAGAGCGCTCAGTATCGAAGATATTAAATTTTACGTAAACATATGATTTTGTTTACTTTTCCAAAAACTGATTACCAAAAAAATTCCAAATTTTTCAGTGGGACCATTGCAAAAATTTGTAAAAAATTCACCAAGTACAAACCTATACTTTATACAACTTAGCATCCATCAGTTGATAATGAGCAAATTAAAGCAATTTTATTTGCTTATTTGAATGTCTAATATTCTATTTCTTACTGAACAGCATTGAAAATCATGATTGATTTGATTATGACGACATGATATCGTAATATTAAACCTTATAAAAAGATGCGTGAATTGAATAGGTAACGTGAGAAATTTTCATTTCCATCTGATTTATGAAAAACTATCGCAAATAAGGAATGTAAATATTTTTCACACCAGCTGTTTGTGGTTTTGACGTACGAAGGCTCCGGAACGAATACAAACTTTTGCTATGATGGATTGTGCGTGTGAAAATATATAATTAACAGGCTTCTATACACTCTCCGAAAACATCGCATTACAGCAAGATCGGATTCATTTTATGGTTAAGCCATTTATCGGAAAATTAATGACCCTTTACTGCAAACTACATAATTTGCCGCTAAGATTCTGCAGCGTTTACTCCAAGACGAAAAGAACGTTTGTTTAAAATTATATCTATTATAAGTAGTAAAAGGAAATTCTCTATCTCCAAACCGAATTCTCTTCACAGTTACCGCAGGTTGACGGTAGTCTTAAGCCTGAGATACGAAGCATTTCTTCTTATGTGAAACGCTTTCTATTCCTTCCAAGAATAATTTTTTCAGTAAGTTCGAAGTAGCTTTCGCGTTTGAGGCAAATAAAATAATCGTTTTGGATCAAGCAGATCTACTTTAAGAGTTTATTATTCTAACGATAAAGGGAATTCTTCTTAGGCTTGAGATAAAAAGTATTTCTCCTTAAGTGAAACGGTTTCTATTTCTTCCAAGAATAATTTTTTCAGAGTGTATGAAGATAGATTGTGTCAACTTTTACAGTGTCGAATTTGTGTCAATTTTCATTAACGTCTACAGCGAATAATGATTTAGAAAATACCGTGTAAAATTACTCCTGTGAAAAATGACTTTTTATACTAGAGATACTACCGACAATTTTAGGTATCCCAAAAAAAATCTTGTGAAAATCGTAAAAACGAGCTGTCCCCTACATGAGAATAAAATAAAACTTATTAATATCCCTGTATACACGGTCATAATATTTTTTCTCCACGTGACTAAGAAACACCTGCTTTAAAATAAATTACGTAGTGAGCGTCCATAAAACGAGACTCACGTGCGTAATTAAGAACACCCTGTCGACAAGAAAAAACAGCACATCATGCAGGTTTTTCATATCCCGAGAATTTAACAACACAAAGTTTAACGACGTACACGATGAGTGCCAGTATATGTTCCAGGCGATCTATATACATATGATACCGTCAATGCGGAGCTACTTTTTTGTGTGCAACAGTGTACATTACTTTTTCTCAGATTCGTCGGATTCACTGTGATATACGTGGTTCGAATAGTAAAACTACTACTTTTCCACCAAAATTCAGCAACTAAAATTTTTTTATTTTATTGAAAAATTCCAAAAAATCGGGTTTTTTAATTCAAAAAACGTCACTAAATTTCAAATAAGAATAAAATAAAAGTCTCAGGAGATATTAGAATTTTTTTATTTTTCATTCGAACGTCCCTATCTTGGGGCAGTTTCATCTTAGCTATATTTATGAAAAATGGGGACAGTTTAGCACAAATTAACACGATCTGAAAAAAAAATCAATAATATTTTTTTTGCCCAAAGGTACTGCTACTTTTGAGCCGAATGAATTTGATCAAGTTCTCTATATGAATAACGAATTTTCGAGGTTTTTTGGAATAGGGTTTAGAATTTCTGGTCATTTTTAAGACCAAAACTTTTTTTTAAATTTCTTGCGAAAACTCAGCTATATTCGGGCCGAATTAATTTTCTTAATTATTTATATGAATAATAAATGTTGAGAACAATTTGCGTAACGGCTGAAGTATGATAATTTATTCATGATGGCATTGTAGATTTTCAATGATCTTACGGTAGAAAATAGCTGTGCTTTCCTAATATTTTGTAATCCCGTTACAAAAATAGTTACAAATATTGGGTATTCATATACACAATTTGCGGAAATCAATTTGGCTTAAATATAGCGAGAATAAAGGATTTTAGGAGAATAAAGAATTTCTGAAAATAATTTGGTTTCAAAAATGGCCAGTAACTCCGAATCTCTATCGATTCGTTCAAACAAGCCAAAAAATCGCAAAAATCATACACAGAACTTAAGAAAATCTATTCGGCTAAAAAGTAGCGGCAACATCGGTGAAAAAAATATGTATAAATTGATACAGTATCCTAAAAATTTAAGTTGAAATGTCCCATATAAATCTGTAATAATTGTTTTATTTCTATTTTTTAGATATGTATGGAAAAACTGTTCCAAGATAGAAACGTTTGAATAAAAAATTCTCACATCTCACCAGATTTCTATTGCATCGTTATGAAATTTATTGAAGCTTTTACAATGAGAAAACCCGATTTTTCTAAATTACATTCAAAAAAATTGAAATTAAAGAAGTGTGTCCAATAAAACCATTGTTTGTGGACTGCCCAATATTAATGTTATTTTATTCAATTTGTAATTCCTACAATTTTATATGAGGTCAAAACAGTAATTCTGAAATAGGTAAAATAATATTTTGTTGTTCCAATGTTATATGGGATCGTATGAATGAGAATAAAATTTAATTAAAGAAAACTTCTATTTAGCAGTCCGGAATGATGTTTTTTCATCGAATACAAAAGCCTACGTATACATATGTGGCGCCGTGTAAAGCATATATGGGGCATTCCACGTCAAATCAACAGGCCATGACCCTCACTCTCATCGATGCTGTTAATTTTTAATATGATGTTAATACCGACCCATAAAAGCCTCGGATTTTTTTTCAGATTTTTTTACCTCCAGTAACATTTCAAATCCTTGAAGAAACCAATTTCAAAAACGCCGTTTTTAAAAATCTAAAAAAATTCACACTGATTCTATTATTTAAATTATGATTTTTGAGCGCCATGCGATAATTTGATCTTAATATTTACTATTTTTTCGATATATTTTCTTTTATTTTTCATGTCGCAATTTGATTTTTGATTTTTCTAAATCAGGATACCTTCTTTAAATATCAATGGATCTCAATTTCTCTGAATATGTTAGAATTACGGGAATGCTTTAAAACAATTGATATTGTTAAAAAAAAATTCGCAAATGCGAAATTTTTTATTGAGAATTAGTTTGAGATATTGTATTGAGAAATGCATTTGCGATTTTTTTTTCAACGATATTGTATTGCGAAATGCATTTGCGATTTTTTTTTAACGATATCAATTGTTTTCAGAAATTCTGGTAATTCTACCATGTTCAGAGAAATTGAGATCCATTGATATTTAAGAAAGTTATCCTGATTCAAAAAATCAAAAATCAAATTGCGACATGAAAAATAAAAAAAAATATATGGAAAAAACAGTAAATATTAAGATCACGTTATCGCATGGCGCTCAAAAATTATAATTCAAATCGTAGAATCAATGTGAATTTTTTTAGATTTTTAAAAACGTCGTTTTTGAAATTGGATTCTTCGAGGATTTAAAATGTTACTGGAGGTAAAAAAATCTGCAAAAAAATTCCGAGGCCTTTATGGGTCGGTATTAACACGATATTAAAAAATTAACAGCATCGATGAGGGTGAGGGTCATAGCCTGCTGATTTTATTTGGAATGCCCGATATGTATATACATATATACAAATGTAACGTTATATCCAACGTACATAGATACCACACGTTGAACGTACGAAGGTTCAGCATACAGTATAACGTTCCCATAAAATTCCACCGTTAAAATATTCTACTGACACGTTTTTAGAGGAAGCCCGCTGCCCGGGAGCTAAAGCGGGTGTACCAAGTGTAGAGGAACGATGCATAGATACATAGCGCTATGCAATGGTGTGAAAGTGCTTCTTTCTTTATGCCGATGTTGTAGAGCCGGTGCTGGTGCCTTCAGGGGTGATGTTACCGCCAGTGCGCAACCATTGAGTGTGTATAGAATGGGGAGTCGTTGAAAGTAGAGGAAAGAGTGGTACCGGGCGGCAGAAACGTCGAGGAAACGCGGAAGAGAGGACGCTGTGAGGCAATAAACGCTCAACACTTTCTAGCATCTCGAGAATGTTATATAAAAGCTCATAAATAAAATTCCCATACACCTACTCTCTTTGCCAAGCGGCAACGATGGTGGAAGACAGCTACAACGATCCTCGTCTCATCCGGAGGATAAAGGCCCTTTTTTCTTAATTGTTTTCGACACATCATTCAAGCAACTTGTAGGTATAAGATGGCATAGTACTTATGGCGTCTCACGAACGGGTCGCAATATTAAGGAAAGGCGACGGTAAGTAAAAGGCTACATAACGACGATAAAAATCCTCGCTAGCTGATTTTATCTCGTCGTCTTGGTGCCGTTGAAAATGCCCATCGACGACGACGAGGACGACCCCAAGAGGTTCTAGATCCTCGGACCACAACCATTCCAACCTACAAAAGCATTCTACAGTCTGCCAAAGCATAAACGTTCAATCCACAAGCGGCCGACTTAATGGATAAGAGCCACTTGCAAACACCAGCTTATATATCTTTATATGTTATTACGAGGATAAAAGTTTTACAAGTGCTGGATGTGATAAAAAATATATTGAAATTGTTGGTCTACCATATTGACCCTGTTGAGATGCGAGGAAGCGCGAACACAATGAGAATTTGAAATGGATATGAATTTTATATTTATCGAGAATTTTTTTCAATTTTGGCAGATCGAAGCAAGAATTTTTTTTGGACCGCCTTATTCTTATTCTATTTGCCTGCCCAATAAATATAAATTGTTAGCTAAACAAGAGAAGTTTAGTAGTTTACTTTTTTTTTCGCTAGGCTAGAAAATAATGCAATGTTGTGACGATATTGAAAAAATATTTGAGTGCCCAGAAAAATTGTTTCCTTTAAATTTTTTCCATTATGTTTTCCTCAGTTGTTTTCTTCAAATTTTTTTTCCATTATGTCCAATTCATATGGTCAGGAAAAAAATTTCGGGATTATAGCATTCATAGTTTTGTCATCAAAGTATGTTTACTTTCTGCAGTTATAATTTAAACAAAAATGGATGAAAGTTCTGAATGGGTTGGATAATATATAGAATGAAATTTATACGAGGGATTAATTTATTTTATCGGAAAACTTGAACCGCAATTTATCATAATAAAACAATAATATTGAAAATAAATTTATCATAAATTTCGATACGAAAAAGTGATGGAAGCTTATAAATCTAATAATTCAACTGCATATCGGGTTAATACTCAAAGCTTCGAGAATTGGTGAGAATTATCTCGGTTTAAAATAATTCAATCGTCATATTTGGACACCGGATTATGATATACTTTTATTCTCGACTGATTCAACGCAAAAGTGCGAATTTATGTGTTTGGAAACGATGTGCAGATCCCATTTCGATTATTTTATAATTTACGTTTACAGAAGAGCTGGAAATATTTGTTTGACGAGCATAACGTTTATATTAATGCAAGCAGTATTTTTACTCGATAAACTTTTGACATTTGACATTTATTTGCAGTGATAAATAACTTTCTGCCATAAAATTCATTCGGTATCGCTATATTTTTTAGTGAGGTAACACGATGATATAAAAATGGTAATAATTGTCAAAATGTCTTCAAAAGGTAACGAAGTACAGGAGAAATTCACTAAACGGTTAGTGTTATGGCGAATGAAATAACGAGTTATGCTAAACTTTTTTTTTTGTCGAACGTTTGCCAAGAGGCCAACTGAAGTGGCCTCGGAGGGGTTACAAAAAGGGATCCACGCTAGACGGTGGATAAAAAGTGACGTTATGGGGTTGAGCCAAAAAAAAGCAAATCTTTCTCTCCGTTCATCTTTTCAACTCCTGGAAATTTTCTACCCTTGGCTCTCAAGTTAAGTCTGCCCCTTTTTTCAGTGCTTCATGTTCTTCACTTGCTCCTTTCGCAGTTTCTTATTTGCTTTCACTGACAAGTTCTCATTAAACTCATTTTCCATTTAATATCAAGTGTCATTACAGGACTTGAAAGAGAGCCTGGAAATGTGCGATGCCACGCAGTTCTTTGGTCTTTCTTTTATCGCACGTCGCCTTCGTCTTCTTTGTAACAATTATTAAAAGATGCCCTTTTGAACTTGCGCTAGGGCAGCCGTCCCATTTGTGACCACTGTACCATTAGTGGCCACACAAAAAATGTATAGATCAATTCATCATTACTTTAATCTACAGAAATTACTAAATGAGTTTATTCTACAATAGTCAAAGCAAAATTAACGTTGCATATTCGATGCTTGAAATGCCTTATTGATTAATAAATAAGGTTCAAAGCCGTTTACAATATTTGGGGCCCGTACTTCTACCGTATTTGATTATTAATCCATTAATAGTTGAATATTTACAGCTCTCGTAACATTTATGCTATATCAGTCAAAAAATGTATAAAATTTTCTGACATAGAGGAGTACATTGTTTATGAAAATTCATTTTTGAAATGCCATCAAAATCCAACGAGTGATTTTTTCTTACTACCAATTATTATTTTTTTTTTTGCAAGTCTAAACTTTCATATCATCTCTATCATCAGGTATTTTATGAAAATCTCGAAATCTGGAATTATCATTATTAATTCTATTGTAACAGAAGAAAAATTCCTTCTATTTGTAAAAACCTCCAATTACTAAAAGATTCAGAAGAGTCAAAATTCTCGTTCAGAATTATGTGCACTGTTAAAAATCCACGGTGTCAAACGATGCTGGTGTGGACTTTTTCCCGGTGTCACCCATTATGGTGTCAATAGTGTCATTATACCCGCGCAAAAAAAGTATTGAAAGAGTATTAAATAAGTATTCAAAAAGTATTCAAAAAAAAGTATCAAGAGTCCACGTATTGGACTTTTTATACTCAGCTTAATACTTTTTTCGAGACTTGAGTATTAAAAAAGTATTAAATAGTATTTTTGGAAAAGAATTTAATACTCAGTTGATACTTTCGGTCAGAGATTCAAGTATTTAAAAAAGTATCAAATGAGTATTAAAACTAGTATTAAATGGTATTTTTTAATGACGATTTTAATACTCAATTCAATATGTTTTTCTGTGATTTGAGTATTAAAAAGAGTATCAACAGGTAATAAAAACAGTATTAAAACGTATTTTTTCCGACGTTTTTAATACTTTTTCTGATACTTAATACCATTTAATACTTTTTTTAATACTCAAGTCTCGAAAAAAAGTATTAAACTGAGTATTGAAAAGTCCAATACGCGAGACTCTTAATACTTTTTTTTTTAAATACTTTTTAATACTCTTAATACTTTTTTTTGCGCGGGTAGTGTCAATAGTAACACTTTTTACGGTTTAGAATTGACACGAGCGGTTTCGTTAAATTTATTCCCGTGTTAATCTTCTTTTTCAACACCGCTTCGTCACTTATCACACCGTGAGCGGTGTCAGTTTAACACTCGCTAGTGAAGAATCGGCACTGATCGGTGTGACTGACACGTGCGTCGTGGGGAGCCGATACAAAGAATATCGCGCGCGTCATCATATTTGAACACCATTTTTTTAACACCGCTCATTATCACCGTGATTGGTATAGACACCGGCTTGATGTTCTTTCTAACACCGGATCTCTAACAATGTGCCATATTGAGGGAAAGAATTATATTTTAAATTGTATACCTTATATTCAAAACATTGATGCAGTTGATATCACAAAAATAAACGAAAAAACCCATGTATGATTTAAGATTTGTTGGAGACTTCGATTCTGCAAGCAGAAAGTAAGCGAAAAAACGTATATATGGGGATATATATCTTTCAGTGTCTTTTCCGTGTACCAACAAAAAGGATTCGGATGAATAGTCCGGAAAAGCATCGGCAATGGGAAACAAGAGAGGGGAACGTATAAGAGAGTGAAATGGAGAGAATTTTTTATTATTACCTTTTTTTTATTTTGTTTTTATTTTTCTTTTTTTCGAGGGAACAAATCGAATGTAACAATACAGTGCAGCAGTGCCAGTGGAGCGTGGATCGGGAATGGTTTTGCGATATATAGGAATGCTCGTCGAGTGCTAGAGAGAGAGATATAAATCTCCCAATATTCGTTTCTCCGGTGGTACACGCTCAGGCGGGCTTTTACCACGCGTAAGCCGGTTCCCTAAGCCATTCCGGTTGGCATTGATTTAATGCGCACGGCGATAGGCAGGTGTGTTTCGCAGTCGCAAATTACACGTCTACCCGCTATTCAGAAATCTGTGACAATTCTAGGCGCTCGTTGCTGCTACTGCTGGTTTGAGTAGGTCGCGAAAAAGAAGGTGGAGGAAGCTGAAAGTTGACGGAGAGGGAGGAGGGGGATTGACGATGAGGTACAGAAGGGCGACGAGGTGACTGAGCAGTGGAGGTTGCTACTGTAGCTTTACTCTGCCTCGCCGTCCCAGTGGATGAACGAAGTACCACGCTAAAATCGATGCTACGAGTACTGCTGCCCCAATGCTATTGAATTATTCGCTGGGTACCGTGGAGAACTGCCGGAGGTACACCGACTTCCTCTCTTCTATCACAACATAGGAAAGACCGGGGCTAATTGAAACACTGGCTGGTTGAACCATTCACGCTGGGTCCACGACAAAACATAAAAAAAAAAGATCCGACGACAAAATAGTCTGCAAACGAACGAAAACATGCGGCTAAAAATATCCGCGTCATTTCTGCAAATATCAACGATAGAATAGTCCACGATAATTTTTTCAAAAGTTAAAAAAAAAGCAACATAATCTCCTGTCTACATAATTTATTCTACGTTCCTCTGCCAGGCGATAAGTCTTTTCGAGAATGTGAAACTCATACAATGCAAATATTATTTTTCGGATGTTTTGTCGTAGATTCTTATTTATAACGAACATATTGGGAACCGGAATGTAAAAATATGACGATTTCCTTATAAATTCTGTTTCAGATTTCAATATTCGTGATACCTTAAACCCAAAATTTCTCGAAGCTCACATCTATTTTTTTACGATTTTTCTTTAAAAGAACATTGAAAAAGAAAGATGCCTAAAAATCGTATTGATTCAGACTATTGTTTGAATTTTCAATACATGTTAGGACTTCGAAAAAAAATTTCACATTTTGTCAAACCGACATTTTTCATTGATGTTAGAATTTTTTAATTCTAATTACAATTAGAATTAGAAATACTCTATTGTTTCCTTTATTCTTTTAATCGTTGAAATACAAAATTGTGCTGGATGTTTACATCTTCTTGTTTAATTTTAATGACCCAATTTTTTGTATCTGCGATATTTTAGATTATCTTTGGATTTTTTTAGCAGTACTGGACATTTTAGCATAGGATATTTTGAAAAAGAATATTTTGTCCTGGGAATTTTGTCGCCGGATACTTTTCTACATTTCAGATTAATTTAGGATGTTTTCGAGAGATTCAGGACATTATGGCAAAGGATATTTTGATGAAGGATATTTTGTCGTGGACATTTTGACGCAGGATATTTCGCGACGGGATATTTTGACAGGATCCCATTCACGCTAAAATTCGGACGTTGTGTGTTCACCAAAAGCACTCCAAGGATTGGCTCTCTATATGAAACCAGAACTTGTAGTAAATGGACAGGAAAATGTGATGGAATCGAATAGTTATTGGTAAAAAAACCGAGTTGAGGGTTTTCGGAATAGTTTCATTATTGGATTTGAAATGGTACTGTAAAGTCCTCGTTTAAAAAAAGCACGTACCCGAGTAGTAGATTTTGTTCCGGTATCCGGGCCATATCAGACTTCCCAGTTTGTGTAATATGGCCTGGATAAGGCCACTATTCAAGGTCGTTGTTACGTTTGTACCCGCGAATCGGGCTTGACGAACATGGTCCGTCTCGCGTTTGTGGTTGTGACGGCCCTACATTGTATATTTTTCTACAAGTATATCGTCTTAGACGATCTGAATGAAAAAAAACATGTACACTGAGAGAAATAGATGTTATTGAAAAGCAGAAATATATTACCCAGTAGCATATTAGATATTTCGTATAGGGATCGCACTCTTCATTGTAAAGGTAAGTATCTAAGATAATGCAGGAACAATCCATATTGTAAACATGATATCACATATAGTACGTAATGAAATCTGGATAGGAACTAGTACTATCAACATCTTTACTATAATAGATAATTAAAATCTTACTATCTATTTTTCTCTGTTTAGGTGACATTAGCGCAGTGGTTAGCGCAGTGGTTAGCGCAGTGGTTAGCGCAGTGGTTAGCGCTCTTTCTCAGTACCTGAATAATCGGGCTTGGATATTCGGTGATCAACATGTATTTTCTGTCTTCTATACTTCGTCAGTTCATCCGCAATGCGGATCTAATATCTATACTTTCTCAAGTTCTCCACCTCCTCATTACATCGGCGCTTGGTAGCCCTTTACAACAGCGACGTAGACCTCGCTTAACAAATAGGATAGAGTGGACAATACCTGGTGAATGTTGTCTCGTCATATGCTGATGTGTTCCCTCCTAGTGATATCTTTTTTGGACAAGTGTAGCAAAAAAGGCAGCAACACGAGATACGATGTTGAATGATTGTTCATTCATTAACACTCGGAGAACTGACGTGTACAACGGCTTGATTGTATAGTTGCTATTTGACTAATTCCAAAAGTTACCTTGGATCCGCGATAGTGTAGCGACAGAACTTGAAAGACGGACCTTGTCGTGTGATGTAGAACCTCAAATATTCTAACAATGGCTTAAGTACGAGAAATGACGGGTCAGCATTTTCAAGAAGTGTTCCTCATGTTATTGACCGCATCCTTATTTCCGTGTTGCCCCTTCTTCTCCCTTACACTGGCGCCATCATCCCTCAGGTGCTCAGTCCAACAAGGGAAATGCCACACCAATGCCTGAGACATTGGTCATTTCCGCTGTTAGTTGGTTGAGCGCTTTTAGGAACTCTCGACGCAACACCACGATCAGGTCGCTAACGGCATTTCGAATCAGTTCGTGATTACGGGATTTATATATGTTGGAAATGGGACCATTATACGGTCCTGATAATGCTATCCACGAATTGCTCTCTCACTCACTGCATTACCCTTCGAAAATACTTTGGGGAAATCAAAAAACATTACGCGCAGTGACCTCCGGCCCTTAAGGGGATTCTGGAGTAGATTTTTTTACTGACTTTGGTCGGTAAAAATAGGCGATTTCGTAGTTTACACTATTCATCGAAAATATGCTACAAATATACGTCAAATTTTGCAGGGATGTAATAAGAACATTCATCCTTGGATGTCCGGTCAAATTACTGTTTAAAACATACAGAAAATGTGAAAAATTGGATATTACTGAACCTCTCAAAAACCAATATGGCCGCTCGAAATGTCAACAGGTCCTTTGAGGTAAGATATAAACGTATCTGGAACTTAGATGTGTTAAATCAGACCGGACACCCATTCTTTGATTATTCCTGAACCTTTCAAAACCGACGGAATGTCGATTACACAAACCAAATTCACGAATAGTGTAAACTACGTTCGCGTAGTTTTATGTGCTTTCGGCCAAGGTTCAGAGCACTTTCTACGCGAACGTAGTTTACACTATTCGTGAATTTGGTTTGTGTAATTGACATTCCGACGGTTTCGAAAGGTTCAGGAATAATCAGGGATTGGGTGTCCAGTCTGATTTAACACATCTGAGTTCCAGAAACGTTTATATCTTGCCTCAAAGGACCTGTCGACATTTCTGTAGCGTATTTTCGATGAATAGTGAATACTACGAAATCGCATATTTTTACCGACCAACGGTAAAAATAGGTCAGTAAAAAAACCTGCTCCAGCATCGCCTTAACACAAGTATGTCGAGGGCTGCATGAATATTTTTGTTTTATCTATCTACAGGTATCATTGTCTCCAAACTTCACGATTCTGTCAACAAACCGCAAAGGGCCTGTTGGAAAACAGCTGACACAAATGTTTCGATACAAGGGTTACGTGATCTCGAAGAGCAAGCCGACTAATACTATTGCATATTTATAATATCTACAAACAACAAAACAAAGACAGGATTGCAATGAAAGGACAGGTGCTAATGATCAGGAGATCTGTGTATATATATTTGTTTGATTCATTAACATTACGAATTTGGCCAATGCAAAAAACGCATTTGCTTCAAATATGTACTATGGAATCAATTGACCGAAGCATTATGATTTCAGACAAAAGTGCCGAATGACCCCAAAAAATATATGCTGCTTTATTAATTCATTCCTAATAATTATAACAACAACATTGAATGTAACAACGATTGTTATATAACAATTAGGCTAATCACAGGCGCTGCTGCGCTTTTATCGTCTTCTTCTCGTGTCAAATTCGACAACAAACTGAACTTGTTTATCGCGGACTTTTCTAGCGAACAATCACAGCACAAATAAAACGATGACAATACTTTCCGTTAGTCATAAACTTCTCAAAAAAGGATTGTATGAAATATATGTGCCGATAATAATACTGATTGATATGCCTCACAATTACATGATCCGACCCTCATGTTAATTGCTTCAAGTTGACAAGGTTCGTCTGATCAGCCGCAACGGATTCATACCTTATCAGGCCGTGACAGCCAAATTCAGGTTAACCCGATTGGAGATGTTGTATCGATATACGAACCAGCCCGGATTCAGGCCTAATCCCGTTGCCCTAATCAGACATGCTGCATTGTTACCTAAACGGGCCCTGACAATATGTCTGGCGGCCGGAAGCAATTTTTGCCCGGGTGAAATCTACTTCAAATTAGAAGCATGTACTATTATCCATGATTTCGACCTATTTGGGATATAGAGACATGGCGTAATAGTCACTTTTCAAGGGTTATTAGACAGTGGTTCGATCAAATAGAATGTTACGCTTCAGCTGAATAATTTGAAGTGTTCTTGTATTATTCATTTTTATCTCAACTATATTGATGTCCTTCACTCTTACTTAGATCGTCAGTCCTACAAATTGATCCGAACCTTATAGTACCAACTTTATTCGATAAATATATTTACTACACGGTGAATAGAGCAACAATTTATACATATAGAGGAATAACTATATCTTACGATGATATGCAATTTTAACTCGGTTTCAACTTGCCCCAAAGTCGATTCAACTTCCCCTTTAGTAGGAGAAGTGGATGAATGCGCGAGAAAAGTATCGGTAAAGGGAAATAAAAGAGTGGAATTGAAAAAAAAAAATGTATCTTTCCAACTGTCCCTGTAATAAAAGAAGTCGGAAAACTTCGGCAACTTTTTGAGCGTTGTCACAAGCAGCGAAGTCTATACAAAATGTTGACAATTGTTCACGATATAACCTATCGGTTGTAAAATATAACGTGAGTGTTCATGCATTCATGCACCACAAGTCGCAAAATAATACGAGAACAATAAAATAGAATACCAAAAGTGTTTCAGCTAGCCCCGGTCTCCACTATGTGTAACATACACCCGGGGTAGTATACGATGCAAATACTCTATGTAGATTGAGCTTTATCTAGGATTTTCGTTAAGTCACCCTGCATGCTCAATTAAATTCTCCCCTCGAGCCACGATCCCAAAATCTCTCCTGCATATTGTATGATCTGCTTTTTCATAATGAAAATATTTGGAATATGTTTTTTCATTGTCATATTGCCAGATTGAAAAACCTGGCAATATGACAATATGAATATGAAAAGCCATCATTTTTAATATTGGGAATTTGAAATGTAAAGTTGAAAACCTAAAATTTGAAGTTTGGACATTTTTTTTAAATAAACATGGTTCTATTGAACCTTTGTCTGTCAACGTAACATATTTTCTGCATTGAAAAAATCGCTATTGTCCGTCAGGTATTTTCTAAATTTTAACAAAAAATGCATCTTTCTCAGTCTGAAGCTAAAGTTCCATGAGGTTCAGCCATCATAAATAATAACTAGGCATTTGAAATTTCGAAATGCTCTTCCCCATTCAAAAAGTTTAATAAAACGCCGTGAGAAAAGATTTCATTGACGCCAAATAAATGGTTGATTTTGTTTTCATTTATTCCAACGAAACCTTTCTTTGAATTCAATGAAATAGTGCACTTTAATTCCAGAGAAACAATGACTCAGTGAGGCAATGACGATACGATAAAATATGTGAAATATACAATGACAAATCCGAAAACTGGCATACTAAAAGAAATTATGATTAGGCACTTACGATTGAGCACAACATAATTTAATAAGTGCAAGTTGCTTACTTTATTCACAAAGCTTCGTATATAAAAATTATAATTGAATTAATTTGAAAAATCATAACATTGAAGATTTTTTAAATAAAAAAATAATTTTTTGAATAAAGAAAGCTTAAAAATTATAAGAAGAAAAATCTTGCTCGATCTGACAATAAGCTAGATTATTTTTGCCATCCAAATTTTAACCAATAGAATTGCACCATTCGACGTCACGCAGTATAATCTACACGGCATTATGCTGATAATTTTTTGATAATTTTGTCTGTTGGTTGCAGTATTCACAAAACAAAAGATCGTTCAGCCGCGTTAACCATCTGTCAAACGGACAGATTGAATTCAATTGTGACAATTGTAGAATTTTCTCGAACATAAACCGTAATTTTCGTCTCATGGTGCAATTCCATTGGTCGTAATTTGTATACTGCAAGAATACTCTGTAATTTTTTCAGCCCGGAAAAAATATCCGTTTTCGAATAAAAAATAAAAAAATTCCTCCGTTTTTCGGTGAAAAATCGTACTCGCTAGACAGCGAAAATCATTTCTTATATTCCGCTGGAAAGCTTACAAAAAACAACAACTTTTATGTGAAGATATTTTTTTTTATCAACTTTAAGTTTTTGAAATATTAGCTAGCTATATAATATAATTTATGTGAATTAAATAAAACACTAAAAACTAATGTTTTAAAAAATCTGAAAAAATTCACGTAGTGTGCTTTTTATCAGTACTTTGGAATATCCAATTATGGAACAGATCAGAGAGGGTCGTGAAAAAACTGGCTGAATTGACAGAGAATGCTTTAAATATAAAATTTCTCTACAGTATTTTTTTCATTGGCGAAGATTGCCGTGGATCAATAAAATATTTTTACTCGGTGAAATCAATGAAAAGTTGAGTAACCGTGTAAAAATGATAGGATCTGTTTGTTATTATTGGTTCTTATCGGACTATTCATGAAGGGTTTACGAAGAGTCATGAAACTCTACATCGCCGGACGAATAACCCGAAATTGCGCCGTCCACATATTTCGGTAACCGTGTCACGACCTCTTTCGAAGAAAATTCGTCTTGTTTTGGCTGACGGGAACAAGAACGGTGCCACAACGCCGCGATTAATCTCTGGCGACGACGAATCTCACTATTCCGCGCTTGGGTGCTATCGTGTGCGTCTATATCTGTGCCAGGCATTAAACAATGCTCGCGTGTGCTTCTCTGGTCTTGTCACGTCGATCTTTTGCTCCGCTTTGCCGCGAGTGAGTGTCGACTCAGCGTTGCTGTTAGCTCTCCACTACTAAAATGCGAGCATATCTAGCATAGTGTAGAATAAGCGTCAAGCACTGCACCATTGCTCGTCACTCTATGTCTCGTCACCCGAATACTGGCAGAGACTGACGCTGACATTCGATCACCTCGTTGATGAGCGTGACAGCAGCAGAGGATCGACGGAAACCATTAGAGCCATAGTCCAAAAAAAAAACATGTGATTAAGAAAGAAATAAAAAAACGAGCAAGAGAGGAACGTTACGTATATCGTGAATTTATCTGTGTATATTCGGGTGTGCGATAAATAAAATATCGTAGAATACGTCTTATTAATGATCCTGTGAAAAGCGGAGCTCATAATTTGATTTCATAGAGGTCCATCATCGCGTTTGAAGTTTTCCCACTTAAATAACACAGGAAAGTGATATTTTTCCATTCTTTCTACCTGCAACCTAAGAAGAAGTTTTTTTTTCATAAAATCAATGACTACATATCATGAATCGTTTAATTTTGAACAAAAAATCTTGTTGAATCGAATTTCTATCTTTAATATTTGATTTGTTATAGAGCCTTGAATTTTTTTTTGGATATGCGTAAAAAAACCATCAAATGAGATTCAATGAGTCAGTGAGAAAAAAAGTCACAAGAAATAAATGCATGATAATCTTTTAAAAAATGTTACACTCAAACCTCGATAAGTACATAATTAGAATTATATTTCTGCAATTTTGTAAAGACGCATGATGCAAAAAAATGGTGTAAAGTCGAAAGTATAATTTTATTTCGACATAATCATTCTACTATACTAATTTTATTATTATAATGTTCGATGTCTCATCGTATCTGTAGATGATTCTGAATTGAATATAGCGATTCTGAATGTAGTGAAAATTAGATTTACCGGTGCCAATTGTATAATAACTTTAGAAAAAAATTTATTAACACATTCAAAATCATACCTTTCATCTTAAAACCTGAAATGAAAATTTCGATATTCACTGCAGAATACATTATTCAACACATAGAATAAGACATCAAACACTAAAATGTGTTCACCAGTTTGATCTAAAAGCTACGACAAGTGCAAAATCTTACTTTTTACCTCACACAACTGTAGTGCACTGTATATATTTACAAAGTTGCATTTCTATAATGATGTTTCAATGTAAGATTTTCTAAAAAAAGTGAATTACAGAAATTTTTTTCTCACGACTTTCCGTTGCTGATTGGGTCCCTTTTACATGACAGCATGTGACACACATTTGCATATTGATTTGATGCTTCACAGAACACGATGTAAGTCATAAGCGAATCTAATTGAAATCTACTATTGCCCTTGGGGAAAATGCTGAGTACTCTACAAGGATTCTCCTCGCGTGCTGTAATAAAGACAAGAGAGGGTTGATGGCTGTTGACTAGGTCTAGAAGATGTTGGCTGTAGCATAGATGAGGTAGCGTGATACCACTGCTGGGACCTGGGACTAACTAGAATTTTGTCTCTAGTGCCTTAGCCTCGCCCTCTGTACCACACGGATCACGTGTTCTATAGTCTCTAAGACAACTCGACATGTTTGCCAGCATCGCTATGCTTCGGTACCTTTCTCTTTGCTTAGTATACAGAGAAGACTCGACTCCAGAAACTGTCACTCCCTCTGTTCTCCACTTGTTATCCATCTCTGTTTCCCTGGAACGGCTGATTCTACGTACGGTTTCCTTGGCTGATGCGGTTGCGTCTTTCATTCTCTTATTCCATTCCTGAAGTAAGCTATGTCTCTTCCGTCTTTCACTGTTCGTATTACGCTTGCATAAGCAATGCAAGTATGACATGCGACCACCTTGTCTCTGTTATGTCAACATATGGGCGAGATCAATGTTGGATTTGGCTTGAATGTAGACAGGATTGGTATGAGAACAAAATGTTTCCAGTGCATCATACTTTCGTTGTATAATATGGAAACGAGACGTGTTGCTCGGATTATCTGTATTGTTGTTCTTTCATGCAAATAGAACGCTTGCGAACGAGTTTATCTGCCTTGCTTGTGGTATTTTTTTCAGTACAGTGCGGTCTCGCATTTGTCGTTATCTTGGGGAAAGTGCTGATTAGAGGTTGGACTCAACTATCGCGCTAAAAAAAGTATCAAGTGATTAAAAAAAAGTCACTAAAAAAATATCTCTGTTTTAAGTATTTAGTATTTAAAAAGTATCAGATAGGTTTTCGCGAGTATCAACTTTTAATACTTTTTGAATACTTAATACTCGCGAAATACAATTTAATACTTCTGTAATAGTTACTTTGCCATACTCTTGAGAGTTTTATCTTAATACTGTTCTATACTTTTTTTTTACTCATTTGATACTTTTTTTTACCTCGCGTGCTGGAAATCCGAATATGAGTAGAAAGCATAATTATAGATTAAAGCTCCATAGAATTGGAGTTCCTCTTAAGGCGTAATGTATCTTCATAATGCGTATGATACGATACATTACGCAATACAGAGGGAAGTAAACATAGTAAGGATCATCCGTAAAATTGAGAATCACGTACATTATTGTGTAACTGATTGTTGTTTTTTTCCAAACTTATCATCATAATCTGCTCTTTGATTCGATTACGGAGTTGGGAAAGGCCAATAATCAGCCAATAAGGATCCTCATATGTCGCTGGGCCTGATTGGCCCTCCCCACTCTGTGACCCAATCAGAGAGCAGAATATCCCTGTGACGTCATGACATACCGTAAGTCACAACATTGAAGAAAAGCCCTGATTGGCTCTTGCAACCCCATAAGCCAATCAGAGGGCAGAATACGTCGTTGTGGTGGGGACTGAACTATCCACGAGAAAAGAAGCTGACAAAAGCGAGACTCTACTGTACATATAAACAGCTTGAACGGTATACTCCAGTTTACCTATAAATACTAGCACGAAAAAGCTTTTCATGAAAAATAAAAGTACAAAATAATACGAACGCCTTGATCCCCTAACTGAAAGAGGAGCGAAATAAAATTCGTAAATACATTACCGGGTGAAATGTCTGACCGAAATTTTGTGGAAAATTGTGGATTTATAGTGGCGGTGAAGTGGAGTGGGATGCGAGAGGAAATCCTTGGTCCACGGGCGTTTCAAACGAAGCTGACGGGCAGAGAAAGAGGAAGAGAGAAAGAGAGAAAGAGAAGCCGCTGTGGAAACGCGCTTGTACCGTAGACCCAAAACAAGGTCACGAGAATAAACGAGCGGCTACGTCGAGATGAGACTCGGTGGGAGGGAAAGCCAGGGGAGAAGAGGGGTTGTTCCCGTCGGCTCGTCTACTTCGTTGTACAGGAATTAGATTAAATCGCTCGATCCCCAGGTATTTGCATTAGGAATCGACTCCTCAGTCGGGAAGGGGAATTGAGGGGTGAGGATAGTCGAGTTGGGTCGAGGGGAAACGTTGGGTCCAAGGGAAAATGTTGGCTTCCAAGAGGAACGTTGGGTCCGAGGAGAAAAGTGCATCCAAAGAGGAAAGCGACTTGGAGGATCGTCGTCAAGCCAAGAAATCTTCGATTCCACTTTGTTTGTCCATAGGATGTAATTACAGAAAAGCACGGTAGAGGGCAAGAGGGGAAAAAGGGGGCGGAAGGGATAAGGCAAGACTATTGCCGGGTATTGCCGCGAGCCCAGACGCGACACGTAAGCCGATCGGTCAATCAATTTCAATTCTCTTTCGGGCGACAGTGAGAAGTAGAGAAAGCTGGCCTGGAAGAAAAATCCATCTAAAAGACGTGACCCACACCGAGATAATTCTTTATCTATCGCCTCTGAGGGACGCTAAAGGCTGCGTTCGTTCCAAGGACTTTCTGGTTCGATGAAAGGAATGGAAAGGGGGAAGGGAGAAGGTGGTCAGACAAAATGAGTTTGCCAATGAAAGAGGAAGGAAGGAGGGATGTTGGAGTCGATGGGCAAAGAGTAGAGTAAGATGAAGCAGGAACCAGTCGATATTGTTTATCGTATATCGACGGAAGAATGTGATAAGAAAATTCCAACAACCTTATTCTTAATCGAGTCTGTGATCTGTACCTTCCAGAAAATAAGGGGGAGGAGAGAGAGAGAGAGAGAGAGAGAGCAGATGTCTGTTATTAAAGATTGTCCTGGAATTAAGCTGAAGGAAACTCATTGAATGTACTGAGATTGATACCATATACGATACTGAAAAAAAAATTTCAGATGATTCAATTAAATGCGTTTCGTCAATGATTCAAATGATTTGAGATTTTGTCACGTCGACGGACGTTTGTTTGGATTAAATTAATTTTAGTTGTATCAACAAAATGAACAATGTTGACTCACAGAACAGGATCAATTATCGCGCTTAGATAGCACAACAGATATGAATTTAGTTCGGTTGAATTATAGTTGGTTAATTTGAATCAATGCTTATTTTGGTTAAGTCAAACGAACGGCTTAGTCCGTTTATTCAATTAGATAGAATATTTTGTTCAACTGAATCTGGAAATACGCTTGGATATGTTTGTGATTTAATTGAATCATGTAATATTTCTGATGAAATATCTGATACAATTGAACTAAGTATTTCGCACATAAATGTGTATGTTGGTTGGGTGAAGTAAATTTCATGTAATGGTAAACTGAGATGGTATTGGTTAAGCCCCATGTGTCCACAAAACATTTAGTGCTTTCAGAAATATTATGGAACACAGTATATCAAATTATATTAGAGGCAATCCATACTGATTCAACCTGGATCGGACCCTCGACCTCTCGAATTTGGTCGACATTTTTTTATATGATTAGACCAACTCCAAAAAGTACTGGAAATTTTTTTCAGATTTTTCTTATTCTAATTTATTTTTCTGTGATTTTTCAAACCTCACATATCGTTAGTCCAAATTTAAAAATCTGAAAATTTTTTCAAAAGTTCTGCATGAAATAAAAAAATTTTCAGCCTAAAACAAAAGTGGGCCGGTTTTCGCTTCTATTTTTTTTTCTACATAAAAACTATTCAAAAATTTAGAAATGATAGAGGAAAAGTTATCAACTTTTTCTGAAAAATTGCTTTTTTCTGCAAGAGCTTTCTTTTCGTAAAAAAACAAAAAATAAAAAAAATGCGATTGAACTCCATTTGTCTGAACAACAAGGTAATTGAAGCAATAAAATGTTACTCTATTCAAATGAATAAATATGTCAAATTAAGAAATATTTGATTATTATAAACTAAATTTGTTCGAAACAACTCAATATCATATTGTAAGTATTGTATTTAACTTTGCATAAATATCAAAATATTTCGTTGGTGGTACGTAATATTTATTCAAATGTATAGACCCGTGCGATTTTGTTAAAGCAAACAAAATTTGTTGATTCAATTGAATTTTTTTTAGTATGGACGACAAATTATTTAGTGAACTGAATTAAGGGAGATCTTTGTAAGCTGAGGAATTTCAATAAAATATTATATCAATTAATTAGAACTTAGTACAGATGGCGTTAATATTAAAACAATGTCTTCCCAAACGAAGTAGGAAAATGAAGATTTCCCTGAACTGTTAAACTTTTCTTAAGTCGAAGTAGCAGGAAGATGACTTTCTCAAAGAAAAACTCTTTAAATATTCACGTGTACATATGCTTTTCTTGGAAAAAGTAAAAATTTTAGAATTATTCAAATTAAATTGAGGTAGGCGTTTCAAGAAAATGCTATTCCGTAAATTTAGCAACTCCGAAATTCAATTATAAATAGAGTCAAGCGTAGTGTCATGTCACGTGATCAAATGTCACGAAAAGATTTGATCGAAAATTAATAAAATGTTCCCGTTTTATTAAGGACTAGTGGGATACGGTTGAGTAATTACAGTGATGGAAGGTTCATCGGTGACGGTTCGACGTATGAGAACATTGAGTGCCACCGTTTTTCATTCTCACTCTCCTTCCATTCGTCGATCTCCCTTCTCCAGTCTATATTTTCCAGTGACTTGAAAAACCTTCCTGCCAACTCGACACCTAATTTGCCGCATTTCAACTCTAATCTTACCTACTTTCCGATCGTACATAGCGTTCAAAGTAGGGAAAGTATATATATACACATTATAATATATATATATACCGTATCATCGATTTTCCGCGTTCGTTCCCCTAAAATCTGAAACCCTCAGCTGCTTATTTAAGCATATAAATCGGAAAGACTGTAGATCTATTTCATAGCAATTCCAACGCTTCGAAATCCCGAGAAACGAGGATCACTTATTAATCTTGAGCTGCTCTTGAGAAAATAGCTTATCAGCTCATAATTCAAGTAGGTAAAGCGTCTCAGCCCTGTTTAAGCAATTTCACTGGGAATTAAGATCTTTCGCAAACACCAATTACGTTTATATATTATTGTCGGGTCTTTAAGATATGCTTGTCTAGAGATGCTTCAAAATCTCTCTAGGAAAATTAGAGTTTTAAAGAAGAATTTTTGCGTGAAAAGAAGCGCGAGGAATCGCATTTTAATATGACCTCATAACATTGCGGTCCAGAAAATGCGAAAAAATTTATATGATAGTTTTATAATATTTTTTTATCTTTTAAGAAATTTTAGTAATCACGGCACCACCAATAAATTTGTAACTGCTTGGATAACTAATTTTTTAAAAGCAGATTTATGTTCAGCGAATTTTGCAATCGACTTCGGGCAAAATCATTAAAAGGAATTTTGACTTTCATCCGACTTTAAATCTCTTTAAATATTGACGTTAATAAATATTTGATTTAGTGAATATCGGAAGAAGGTACAAGTTTTTTTTTAATCGCAAAGTATTCATCTCAATTTTTATTATGCACATTTATTACCAATAATACCAATCATTTTTATTTCCTCATCACATACGCAGAGCATTTTATTTCTTGTAACATGTGCATGAACAGCGCTGCTTTCGATGGCAGTTTTTCGGGCTGAACATAGCCAGTTTCATCGCAGTGTCAAAACAATCGATCGGCGCGAGTATAGCTCGAGTTTCTCTCACTTTCTCCCCGGTGTGTCACTTTCGTCCCTAGGGACGATTTCACGCCCCTAGGGACCAAAGTCCGGAACCTCACTTTTCACTGTTCTTCCCACAAAACTACCATCCAATGCACCGCTATTCATGCACTCGCTAAAAAAAATATATTTCGTAACATGGGCCGCCATTAGCAAATGCGACTCATGTGAGTGCAAACTTTCAACCCTTTTTGCACGATATCCCATTATACAATTATATCTTCATGTATAATTGTCTTCCAAATTAGAAAATGTGTCAATAATCTGCCGATAATCTTATTGATAAAGCCGTTAAAACAGACACATAGTTTCAACATTGCCTCAGCTGATTGCTTTTTTTCTAAAGATGGAAGAGCAAGATAGGATTTGTTGCGGGAAACGATTTATATATTTTTATTTTCGAAGGGCACCGATCCACCAACTTACGACCGAAACGTCGGACTCTGGGGCATCCGAGCAGGCTCTCGATATAAATCGTCATGGGGCTCTAATTCTCGCCGCAGTTTATATGTTATTGCATTTATCACGAGTACGTGACTAGCACTATCAAGTCCCGTCTACTGCTGCTGCTGCTACTATTGCCGGGTGGCTGGCTTGCTGAAACGTACCTGCAACGTAAAACCCACCACACTGTTACCACCACCGACGCCACCGCGGACACACATGGCGGACGTGAGAGGTGTTCAGTACGTGAGAATATACATCAACCTGTCATACAAAGGAGCCGCTGTAGCCGACGCGTACAACGTGCAAAAAGGAGAACGAGAAAGCCGATTTCGCATTTTTTTAAATCCATGTTTCCAACAATATTTGCTGTGCAACACACATGACCTTCTGACATATTGAATTGAATTTGTAAGCGGTTGTTATCATCACGTGCAAGTCTAATTTGTAGAAATGTTTTATATTTAATGCCACTGAGGGAAGAATATAGTATTTATAGTAGGAATGTAGTTAATTTCGATGGTGAGCGATTTTGTCCGAGACGTACTTTCATTTTATTCGGAATAAATTTTTTAAAATCTGGTTGAAATTTGAGAGCTTTATTTTAACGGAAAGACGTACCTGTGAGCACAAACATTTTTCCATTTGAATAACATGGGAGTTTTGGTACAATTACTTTGAATTTTTTTTTTCTGAGCCTCACAAAAACGAGAAAAACCCGAATACTGCAAGAATTGTACGGAAAGTAGTTTTACTTTGTACACAAATTTTTATAATCATCTCATCATTATATTCAACACACTTAAGCCACTAAAGTCATCAAAGCCGACAAGAGCCTTTTTTTACAACTGACTTCGAGCTCTTTTCATTCGGTTACTCAACGTGCAAAATAATTCGAAACAGCTTTACATTATGTCTTAAGGGTTGCTCTTTTTGATAGTGCCAATAAGAAATTTCGGAAAAACTTATTTGATCACAAAAAAATTGTTTTTTTTTTAAGTAACATGGTTTCTTAAACATTTTACTATTTTACTTTGGCTACTTTACGCACACTTCGCTTCGCTCGCGTGCGTGGAATAGGCACTTCTCGCACTAGTGGGATAAAATTGTATACGATACTCGTGCGAGAAACTTTTTCTCATCTCGTGTGATCACAACACTCTCCTTCGGCTCGTGCTGCAAACTCACACTCGTTGCGAAAAAATTTCATCGCACTAGTATCGTAATGTACTATTATTACATCCCTGCAAAATTTGACGTATATCTGTAGCATATTTTCGATGAATACTGTATACTACGAAATCGCTTATTTTCACCGACCAAAGTCGGTAAAAATAAATCTACTCCAGCATCCCCTTAATCCATGCATAATAAGTTGCGATTGCGGTTATATTTTTTCGTATAGCTTTGTTAAGGTGAAGTTGCTCGTTTCCGTGCTCGTTTATATCGCTAAATCTAACAAAGCCTTTTAGTGCTCGTTCGCTTTCCACGCTCGTACCACTTTACGAACTGCTGTCGTGAATTAGCATAAAAAGTACTGGTAATCCGTGCATCACTCCAAGAGTCTATACATAGAGACAGAAGAAAGCACGGAGATCCAAAGTGAGTGAGTAAGCACGAGTCTTTCGCCCTATCCACAACGTGGTAAAAGCACTGAAAGTTTGCTGGGGAGTTCAAGGATCTGATTGCCTTTTCAAGTTACACGATACGAAAGCAGATAATGACTGCGCACGCTTGTGCATACTTTCGAGTGAATATAAAGGGCCAGCTGTATGTACGAGCCTCTTTGCATCTCTGCTGGGGTTCCGATTATGCGCCAAGTAGTTATTTTTTTAAAACTTTTTCTTCCTCCTTCAGCTTCGACTGTTCGGTGGAAAACTTTTCAGCGTCAGCATTTCCTTCCTACAGATTTTCCACTACAATTTACCCAAGAAGGATCAAAAGACTGTCGAAAAAAAATCATATCAAACGTTGGGCAAAGCGTTCAATATTATTTAAATCAGTACATTCTTTGTAGATGCATCGAGGCATTTTATTCATATTGGCATGAGGGATTTTATCCGCTTTTGTAAACACGTGTTAGAATAAAATGGTTCAACGTTTGTATGTTTTTTCTTCTCGCCGGAAGAAAACCAATTTGACTGAATTAAATTCTTTGAGATAAAAAGCTTCATTCAGGAAAATTGTGGCGATTTTTATAAAACACTGAAAAAAAAAACAAATATGTACGGTATGAAGTTATATGGATTTGTAGATATCCTCGGGTTAGCGGAGGTATTTTTATTCGTTATGTGGAAAACCGCGAAAAAAGTACTGAGCATTTTTTCTACTTTAACGAGGTCGAAGAATTTATATCGAGGTATTTAATTGCAAATAAACGAATATTCGTTCGGCGTAACAGGACTAAAAAAAAGGAGCCGATGTATTTGTTCGAATAATGTTTGCAAGTCTTTCAATATTACCAGGAAAGATGAAGTATTGTGCCAAATACATACTTTTGGTTATAAAATCGATAAGTCAGACTCCTGGGCGTTAAAAGCTAATGGAATAATTAAATCCTTGCTTCAGTTTGCGTAAACAGAAAAAACACTAAATTTATAGATTATTATATATGCCCACTTATATTTATAGAATTTGTATTATACTTGCGTTCAGCGTTTTCGGCCAACTGCGGAGTTTGTACTCACCTGAAACATAAAAATAAAAAACCATTATTTTTATTATTAATTTCGTAATTAAAATACGATATTAGTATGAAAAAATATCCTAGTCATTTCAGAATATGATTCAACATTATTCATTTTTGCTAACAATTATTTTCACCCATTAAATTTCTCTCTACGATGTTTCATACTCATGACACATCATGTTTTTGCAAGTACGACTTACACAAGCAGAGATTATAATCTCTGTACAGTGACCGCATTAATTAGCCCCTGAATAGTTTTTTTCTCAACTCTGCCAAGAAACTCGTTACCTCTAAGCACATTGTCTTCATTTAAATGCAAGATTATGAAGCTTCTGCAGAGCTCGACAAAACCATGTTACGACATTATCAAATGTTTCCCGTGCCGAATATACATACTATTTGTGATGATAAAAAATTGAGAGCATTTTTTAAAATTTAGTAGGAAAAAGATACGCAAGTCCAGTATTTTTATTATGTAACTTAAGAATTTGGTTATTGCTTCCGGTTTTAATATATCGTTTCACTCGAATATCCTTCAAACTTTTCAATTCGAAAAATCCTGTTTCCCTATATAACATCAACGTCCTCAAGATTTTTCGTTCCATGATGAAATTTTCCAGCAGCAATCGTGAATGGACAAGAATTCTTATTCCGATATGAAATGTTCAGATTGCTGCGCAGTTCAATATACAATCGTGAAGAATGGCGGCTGGGGATTTTGCAGAGTCCGTTGAACCAAGTGATTGTTCCTTGCTTTTTTTTTTCCTTTAAAAATCGTAAAAGTCGACAAAATCCCAGAGAATCACTTCCCCTTTCTCTAAAATCTGAAACTCTGATGGAGTGGCCGTAACTCATGGTAGCCAAGGCTCAAGCCAACGTCTGCAAAGTACCTCGCGCAGTAACGCACAACAACAGAGTAGCGGTAGAGAATTCAACGAAAAAAGGACGGTACAATAGGATTGAGTGTTTTGTAGAAGAGGCATAAAGGAAGAAATAGTAAGAATAAGGCGAAAGTAACAGTCAAGGAGAATGTCGGGCGTTCAGACGGTGGCCTATGCTTTCCACTCGATTTCCGATTTCTTTCGTAATGCATTATGTGAATAACGTTTTTATTTTTTTTCTGTCGATATCGAGCTTTTCACTTCCACCCTCTTTACCCTCTGCCATGGACCAGGTTTATATTGAGAGTCGAAGGTGAAATGGGATTTTCGAGTATTTATGTTTTCGCCGATTGGCACATTTTTCGCAGCTTGTAAACTCGCGGCTTACTCACAGGTGTTGAATTTCATGAAAATGACAGGCGTATTTTTAAATAACAAAAAATCCTATCGACCACTTTTCTGAGCATCAAAGTTTCAATTTTCCAATTGTCAATGTAATTTTTGAAGCCTATGAATTTTCGGCTTACTATTGATTAATACAAGTTCATAAAACCTCACGTCCACATGAAATGAAGAAAATGATTTCTTGTAACGCGTTCACATTACTATAAATAAAATCGCTTGGATGGACGGACAGACAGACAGAACTTAGTTAATACATTTTCTGGAATCTAAAATAGTTCAAATATCTTCACCGAGAGAAAAGATTCCATTGACGGTATTGAAATGGGTAAGATTAATTCGTTTTTATTGATTTCATCGAAATATTTCTTTGCTTTTAATGGAATAGGGCGCTTAGATTTCGAAGAGAACATTTCACCGCCTGTTAAGAAACATGTACTTTAAGGTCTGTCAAAAAAAATATATATATTGTAAATAATTTTAATTTATTTTATTATTTAAATGCCTAAATAAGTTTAGGAACTTTAATCTCTATTCCTGCGTTGAGGAATAGACGTAAATACTTTTTTTTACAAGATTATTGACGTACAAATCATAACACAAAAACGTCGATACGGTTCCAATCAGAGGGATCGTCAGAGTAATTGTGCTGTGTGTTGATTCCCTATCATATACAAACGCGCGCAAGGTCGATAAATCGTAACGAACGATCGGTATAGCGCTATACGGGTTGACAACTAACACCTATAGCAAGGGTAATCCAGGCCGCTGACAATAACAACTCAATAGCCTGAGAGGATCATTAAATTTACATAACCCATCATTTCATTATCATCCAATAAATTATTTCATTTCATTCATAAACTTTTCAATATTAGTACCATTCATTGAGAATTAATTAACATTTCGCAATTATTTAATCATCATTTCATTATTCTTTCATAATGATTGAAAGATCATACCATTTTACTTCATACTCAATGATCATGCAGTTATGTTCTTTTCACGATAAATTACAATAATAACTCTCATCTCATTATTAATTCTCATCAATTCATTTGCGTTTAGAATAAATTAGCGTCAATCCATTTTCTTTTTGTAATTCAGAATCGATTATTATTGAACATACAACTTAGCTCATCAGTTCATTAATAAATATTTCATAAACACGTAAATTCACACTAATCATTGTATCGGTAATCATTTCATTATAATTAAATCACACAAATATTCGCTTCATTACCCGTTCCTCATTTTTCACAAATTCACAAATATTATTAATAACTTTTCATCTCATAACCCTTCATTAATTTGTATCACTTTCATTATAACGTTATTCTAAAGAACATTCATTACGTTCCTCTGACAATAATCGCACTATCATTTCGTGCTCCATACATTAAACATTAAATTCATGTTTATTCTATGATTCACTATCATTGATCATTTTACGGTACGATAGAGGACTCTAGAATAGGTGGCGACTTATCTTAACGCCCGACTTCTCCATGATGATGGTGCTATTTTGTGCCTTTGGAGTGTCTCGATCGATGTATATGTACAATTTTTAGATTGTCTCCAAGAACGATTAACATTATATTTTGGGGCTCTTGATAGCGACCCAGACACCGGTCGTCCTGTTTCCGATCCAGGAGGCAGATTTACACCAAATAAATTGTAGTATAAGCGTAACACCACGTTAAAACTCGTCCCACTGAATTAACTGTCGGCGGACTATGGGAAAACGTGTGTTCACGCCGCTGGTGAACCGGTGACTGGGGTGAGTTCAGGGCGCGATTCCGGGAACTATCGTTACATAAAGGCCGATTCGCAAGGCGCGACTATAATAGTTATTAGCTCTGCGTACTTAAGTAAGAGAAGCTAGAGTACGCGTATCGCGGAACAGCAGACACCAACGGACTCCGATCCGACAATTCGTCTAGTAGGAGGGTTAAATATCAGTAGTGACGAAAACGCATGATCGTCGCGCTACAATTATCCCCCTTAATTTGGAGAATCATAGATGTACATCTAGTTGATACAAATTACATTCAATCATAACCCACTCCCAACTGACAAATACAAATCCATCGGTACTGAAAGAAATTAAAGGTGCGATTAGTGACACAAATATGCTAGACGGCCTCGTGATACTTTCGAAGACTAAGTCTATTATAGATACCCTTTATGATATTTGGATCATTTCGATCAACAAGCTGAAACGCGTTACCGCCAAAGGCCTGAGAAATTTTGTACGGCCCGTAATAGAGATGAAAGAATTTACTTGTTAGACGTTCTTGTGCACTCGATGGGTAAGGAACCCTCAGTAATACCAAATCATCGATATTCAGAGTAACTGGAGAAATACCTTTTTGTATTTTCCGACGTTTTTCAAAGTTGAGATTAAGCCGTTCATTGGCTAGAAGAATCTTGCGTTCATGTGACAGATCATTATTGGCTGGGAATGATACTAATTTCTCTATTTCGTCCCGTGGCTGCTTGTTGAAATGTAACTCGAAGGGTGTGAAACCAGTACTCAAATGTGTCATTATATTCAACAGTGATTCTACATGCGTGACGTGCTTAGCCCAGCTGGAATGGGCATCGGAGCATAGTGTGCGAAATAATCTGCCAAGTTCTCTCATAATTCTTTCCGTGGGGTTACTTTGAGGGTGTCGGATCGAGCAAAATCGAACCTTAATTTGATTTCGCTCTAAGCACTCTCTCCACTTCGGAGAAGTGAACTGCGTACCATTGTCCGCTAGAATGGCTACGGGTTTTCCGAGTTCAGGTATGTATTTGTCGAAAAGTTTGTTCAACACAATTTTTGTGGTTGCTCGAGGAATCGTATAAAGCTTGACGTACTTCGAAAAAGCGTCAAGGACAACAAAGATGTATTGAAATCCTCTCGAACGAGGAAGAGGGCCGTAAAAATCAACGGTTACTAGTTCACCGGGTTTCGTGGCTTTAACCATTTGATATTCACCTTGCATAGATACGTTTACACTCTTCACCCTTTGACATAGATCACAGGTACGGATGTAGATTTTAACCTGGTGTGCGAGATGATCCCAGTGGAAATACTGACGGATATATGAGAGCGTTTTGTCCGTGCCAGGATGACCCAACTTTTCGTGAAAATATTTAATTATTTTTGGGGATACAACCGAAGGGACCACTAGCAACCAGCGCTCCGTATTACGATAAAACCGGAAAAGGATTCCATTGTGAAAATGGTATAAATCGGCTAATTCACCACTTTCGACTTTTGCCATTATTTTCGCGATCGGTCCGTCCTGCGACTGGAGAAGCCGAATGGCCAAAAAGTCGTCTCGTAATTCGACGGGTAAGCTATTCAGATCCTGAGATAGTTTTAAAATAGTGTTGGAAGGTGAATCTAGCGCGAGATTGACTGGCAACATACTAAGAATCGCCGAAACCGTATAAGCGTTCGGTTCATCATTTTCAAATTTACGGGATGGATGCCGACTGAAAAAATCCGCCACAACATTATCTTTACCCATACAATAAGTGACTCTGAAGGTATATCGCGAAAGTACAAGGCACCATCTTCGTAGACGTGCAGTGTGGTATTGTGTTGAATTAAGAAAACTAAGGCCTTTATGATCTGTAATGATTTCAAAGCACCGATTAATGAGATATGTATGACACTTTAACACAGAATATACAATGGCTAGGAGTTCCTTTTCAGTCGTACCATAATTGAGTTCAGCAGCATGAAGACACCGGCTTACTAAAGTAATCACACTCTGTTCACCGTTGTCGTTCGTTTGGAAAAGAACCCCGCTAATCCCCCTATCCGATGCGTCAGTCTGAAGTTGAAAAGTTTTTTCAGGAATCACGTGATTTAGCATAATTGAGTTTGCGAAATTTTGCTTTAGATCTTTGAATGCAATACTATGCTCGGGAGTCCAAACCCACTCTCCTCTCCCCTTAAGAAGCGACCTGAACGGATCAACAAAGCTAGCATGCTTGACACTGAATTGTCGGTAATAGTTACAAATTCCCAAGAATTGTTGTAACTGTTTTTTATTCTGTGGCTCACCGAATTCTTCGATGATTTTAAGCTTGTCAGGAAGGGGACGGATTCCATCTACCGAGAGAACATACCCAAGAAATTCGACCGATTGGCGACAAAAACGCGACTTATCCAACCTTAGGGTGAAATTGTTATTTTGTAAGCGCTCGAATACTTGATCTATATGGGCGATATGATCTTCGAATGATAATGAGGTTACTAGAAGATCGTCAATATAGACCGTGAGACAATTGTCGAACGATCGATCGAAAACATGACTAATAGCACGGATGAATCCGCTTCCCGCGGTTTTGAGGCCGAACGGGATCCGGCAGAATTGATACAGTGTCGACCCATACAAAAAAGCCGTATATGGGCGAGACGACTTTTCTAGCGCAATCTGCCAGTATCCGTTTGCTAAATCAGAGGTGGACATATACTTTACGCCATGGTAACGCTGCACTAAATCGTTAATCAAGGGTGGTGACTCATTATCGGAGTCAATTACTTGGTTGATAAATCGAGCATCCAAACAGATACGCAGGCGTCCATCTTTTTTCTGGACTATCCTTAACGGATTACAGTAAGGACTGTCGGATCTCTCGATTATACCGTCACGTAGCATTTTGTCTAACTCAACCTCCACCGCGCTTCGCAAGGCATGTGGAACCGGGTAGGATCGGCGAACAATTGTCTTAGGCGTGGTAAGTCTTATCTTGTGCTCATATGATCCCGCTGCAGTAGTTTTCGAGGAAAACAACCGCTTATATTTGCAAAGTAAATCAAATAGGGCGACCTGCTGACAGCCAGTTACTTCAGTATGTGACTTGATGAGAGTATTTACGTCGGCAAAGAAATTTTGGTCTTCACCTTCAACATATAAGTGACAGGATCGGGAGATGTCAAGTTCATCCTCCAAACTAAGATTTTCGATTTCATGCATAGAAAGAACTTCACACACCCGTTCTTCGGGCGAATTGGCTCCATCCACAACACTTCCAACCAAGTTTAAATCGAATAAAGAAGGTTCTCCCTGTTCACGATCCACCTGGGGAGGTATACTATTAGAATTAACGATCGCTACATTCGGCGAAATCTGTTGACTATCATTCGCTAACGAAAGTGCACTGCCAGTGTCAGCATTCCTTGAATTAAGAGTCGGCCTATTCACGTTTCGCCAAATCTCTTTAACACCTCTATCGACGATTAACGTATGAGAGTCATCTAAAGTATCTATGCCAACGTCCCTTGAATCAATAGTACAATCCCCATCACCTTGATTACACTTATTACTGTAACGCGACGGTTCTACACTAACTTCCGCTGTACTCGGAACCGTGACACTTTCCCGCGAAATTGATGTTTCTGCGAACTTATTATGACCTGAACTTGGAGACACCTCTACTAACGTAGGTATTAAAACTGAACTTGACGCGAGACTACAATTCGATGAACCTTCGGTGATTTCAATCAACTCCGGAGACCTATTACGAGTGTTCTCCATCGAACCGACCTCGTAAACAGTCTTATGTTCCACCACCGATATAATTTGAATATACGTCACATCATCGTCATACGATGCGACAACTTGCTCAGGACATGGACGGCCAAATGACACTAACTCGTCGGGAACCATGTAATCATCAATACTAAATGTTAGTCTCTTATAATCAATCACAGCCTTGTTTGCGTGTAACCAGTCATTTCCGATAATCATGTGTGAAGTTAAGAACGGGACAATGAGAAATGTCGCGGTGAGCTTGTATTTCCCACAAATCATCTCGAGAAAAAGTTGTTTCATGACCTTAGTAGGCTTCTTTCCTATAGCAGTTGTTACGATTATGTTTGAAACCGGTAATTCAACTAATTTAAACTGTTTTTTAATATATTCATAATATTTGTCTGAAACACAAGTGATTTGACTACCAGAATCAACTAAAGCCACGATAGGAATTCCAAAGATGTTGACACGTACTTGGGGACACTTTCGGAAACGACTGATCTCACAGTCGTGCTCAGGTTCCTCGATTATCCCTTTTTTCAAATCCTCGAACACATCAAAGGGGTATTGCGGCGTTGATGGATCAGTATTCAACGCCGCCGCTATGAGTTTAAATCAGGTGCAGCTGTCGACAATGCTTTACTATCGAATATTGGTGGAGGGAAAGAAAAATCTTGATTATAGGTGACGTGACCTGCCGCGGATGCCTGATCCCCCTGATCGATAGTGCTAGTTTGAGCTAGTCGCGAGTGACCAATACTTGAAACGTTAGGATGATGATTTGACGGAGGTGGTGTTGAATTCTGTGTTCTACGGGAGGTATATGGACCAACGGAGTTATTAGCTGACGATCCCCTCCCGGATACATAATTATTTCGCGACATATTGTTTGTATTATTACCATAAACTCCGGTTGTACTCGAGTTATTTCTACTATACCGATCCCTCTCCTCACTCACCATATCAAGCTGGGCCAACGCACTGGACACGGCATTAGTATCATGAAAATTAACCGTGACCAGAGATTCTCGTATACGAATTGGTAGTTGCTGAACAACCGTGTAATTTAACTCATACACTTCAGGCTGAGGAATGAAATGCTGAGCCTCAGTTATTTGTTGGAGAAAAAAGGTTTGCATAGTACCCATATTACTATTATATCGACGAGATGACCACTGACTCTTTATGCGGACGCGCACCGGAACCGAAAAAAATTCATTCAGAAACGCGGTTTTAAATAGATCATATTGTACGTAATTTCGTCGGTTTGCTTTAAACCAGATTTTTGCGCGTCCCTCTAATGCGTTTTCAACAATTAACATTTTGCAGTTGTTAGTCTCAGCTCGCTGAACGAGGAAATACCTTTCGAGATGCTCCAAAAACTCGCATGGGTGTGATTTTATATCGCTCTCAAATTTTGGCAAGCGAATGTCCAATTTAATTGTTCGAAAGCCACGTAAGATACCGTCCAGCATACCTTGTTCATTTTCCGGCGGCGGTGGCTCCAGATCTATCTGAACATTCTGAACTTCCCGAGGCAAATCTCTTATAGCTCTCAGGGCATCAATCTCATTTTGCTGTGCATCCAATTGAGCTCGCAATTGCCGAAGCTCATTAGCCAAACCGTTCGCACCTTCAACCTCGCGTTGCTCCCGCTGGAGTTCAGCACGCTGTCGCGACATCAACTGAATTTCCTCACGCATACGTACTATTTGTTCTTCTAAATCTCGTCGCTGCGTCTCACCTAAAGAATCAGATAAATTAGCACGAACTCCATCACTATCGTCTACGCGCGAAGTAGACGCCATATTTTTCTTAACAGTGGATGGTGTTATATTGTGCGAATTGTCACGCGAACGTGTCTGAGGCGGAGTCCGCTTAGGTGGCATTAAAACAATGTATAAGCTTACAACTAAAGTTAATAATCAGTCTTTAAATATAGAGACTCAAAACGTCAGCAACAATCAATTTTTACCTTGACGGTCCCTGTTCGGGCGCCAAATGTAAATAATTTTAATTTATTTTATTATTTAAATGCCTAAATAAGTTTAGGAACTTTAATCTCTATTCCTGCGTTGAGGAATAGACGTAAATACTTTTTTTTACAAGATTATTGACGTACAAATCATAACACAAAAACGTCGATACGGTTCCAATCAGAGGGATCGTCAGAGTAATTGTGCTGTGTGTTGATTCCCTATCATATACAAACGCGCGCAAGGTCGATAAATCGTAACGAACGATCGGTATAGCGCTATACGGGTTGACAACTAACACCTATAGCAAGGGTAATCCAGGCCGCTGACAATAACAACTCAATAGCCTGAGAGGATCATTAAATTTACATAACCCATCATTTCATTATCATCCAATAAATTATTTCATTTCATTCATAAACTTTTCAATATTAGTACCATTCATTGAGAATTAATTAACATTTCGCAATTATTTAATCATCATTTCATTATTCTTTCATAATGATTGAAAGATCATACCATTTTACTTCATACTCAATGATCATGCAGTTATGTTCTTTTCACGATAAATTACAATAATAACTCTCATCTCATTATTAATTCTCATCAATTCATTTGCGTTTAGAATAAATTAGCGTCAATCCATTTTCTTTTTGTAATTCAGAATCGATTATTATTGAACATACAACTTAGCTCATCAGTTCATTAATAAATATTTCATAAACACGTAAATTCACACTAATCATTGTATCGGTAATCATTTCATTATAATTAAATCACACAAATATTCGCTTCATTACCCGTTCCTCATTTTTCACAAATTCACAAATATTATTAATAACTTTTCATCTCATAACCCTTCATTAATTTGTATCACTTTCATTATAACGTTATTCTAAAGAACATTCATTACGTTCCTCTGACAATAATCGCACTATCATTTCGTGCTCCATACATTAAACATTAAATTCATGTTTATTCTATGATTCACTATCATTGATCATTTTACGGTACGATAGAGGACTCTAGAATAGGTGGCGACTTATCTTAACGCCCGACTTCTCCATGATGATGGTGCTATTTTGTGCCTTTGGAGTGTCTCGATCGATGTATATGTACAATTTTTAGATTGTCTCCAAGAACGATTAACATTATATTTTGGGGCTCTTGATAGCGACCCAGACACCGGTCGTCCTGTTTCCGATCCAGGAGGCAGATTTACACCAAATAAATTGTAGTATAAGCGTAACACCACGTTAAAACTCGTCCCACTGAATTAACTGTCGGCGGACTATGGGAAAACGTGTGTTCACGCCGCTGGTGAACCGGTGACTGGGGTGAGTTCAGGGCGCGATTCCGGGAACTATCGTTACATAAAGGCCGATTCGCAAGGCGCGACTATAATAGTTATTAGCTCTGCGTACTTAAGTAAGAGAAGCTAGAGTACGCGTATCGCGGAACAGCAGACACCAACGGACTCCGATCCGACAATTCGTCTAGTAGGAGGGTTAAATATCAGTAGTGACGAAAACGCATGATCGTCGCGCTACAATATATATATATTTTTCTCTTTTTTTTTTTGGCGGAACTATTTATTTTGACCTCAATACAGACCTCCCATGCAGAAAATGCGCCTAAAAATATATATATATATATTTTTCTTTAAATTTCATATCATAAAAAAACCTCGATTGAGTTACATCTAAACATTATTTGTCAGCAAATTTCTTTGGCCTGGTCGATTGTTAGGTCAACCTCTCGAGTTTAAGCCATGAAGACTAAAGAAAAGGGCGATAATCTTCGGATTTTCGAACTTTTCTTTGATAACCAGCAAACTACCGATTTTTTCTTGTGCTGATTCTTACTACTAATTATCGCACTTTTGATCGGTCTTCATGGCTTTAACTTGAGGGGTTGACCTACTAATCGAGTGTGCCAAAGGAATTTGCTGGCAAACCATCTTTAGAGGTGCCTTAATTGAGGTCTTTTTATGACATGAAATGTCGATTAAAAAATATATGTTTATATATTTAGGCGCATTTTCTGCATGGAAGCTGTGTATTAAGGTCGAAATACACAGTTTTGCCTAAAAAAAAGCGAAAATAAATATATATATTTTTTGACACACCCTAATATACATACTTTGTATTTGCTGCGAAAGTGAAAAAAATTTGAAAATTGCATGCAAGTTTTCTTGAGGGGACCAGAAAAACTTTTTAAAAAGTCATAAGAAAAAGAAGTAAGAACATGACGAACATTATAATTCCATAATTTTGTAAAAACGTACGATGCACAAGTAAGGTGTGAGGTCAAAAGTTAAATATTTCACATAGCGTAGTTTTCTGACCAAACCGTTGAACCGATTATAGTCTCCAATGTTTTATTTTATCTGGCAAAGAGTGCATTACGGATCGAATATATCGATTCTTGATGCAGTGGAAATTGGATTCACTGCAACCAATTATTTCCTGAGTTATCAACGGAAAAATATTTATTTAAATATTTAAATCATGACTTTGTCAAAAAAGACTCAAATAAAAATTCCCTTACTCGAGTTAAAATGCACTCTTCGACAGATGAAATAAAACATAGAACACTAAAATTTGTTCAGCGGTTTGACCTGGAAGTGACAAGAAGTAAAAAAAATTTACTTTTTAGCTTATGATCATACATTCAATTATGTATTCAATGAAGTTTTAATTTAAGATTTTTCCGAAGAACTGTATCGTTGATAGAATTTTTTATAATCACATTTTTAAAGTGACTGGGTTTCCATAAGTAACAAACAATTTTATCCAGATAACAAGTTTTCTAAGATGTTTTTCAAGACGATTTAGCTATCAGGTTGCGTTCCATTGATTTATATTAATACATTCTAACCAAACTCTATGCAAAAAGTATAATCATTACGGAAGTAACACGCTTCTTACGCTCAAGTTTATAGTTAACGTATCGGACTGTATAAAGTTTCATGGTTGCTCGTTGCAAGTCTCTGTGAATAATTAATTTACATATCACTAATGAAGCAACACCAGCAATTAACTCTCAATTCACGAGGAAAAGAATAAAGTGAACTGAAATTTTCCGAACATAGAATGAGTCGATTTGTCGCTACAGTATCATAAGTTATATGCATGAGTTGCGATAACTGGACAATACAAAATAGCACGGCTAATTCCAGAGGAAATCCCGGCTCAGATTTTTGGAACAGTAATATATATATTAGTAATATAAAAAAGCGGGCAAACATTTTTTTACGCTTAGGAACGGTACTCCGTTTTTTGAAATAACTTATTAATCAATGTTACTTATATCGAGTAACCAACTGATAATATTTCGTTCAGATGACGAAACATGCTTATCATAAAAATATTTTTCACGCGTTCGTAACTTTACGTAAACAAGAGTAGAATTGTATTTTCCATATGTTGGAACAAGTGGGACAAAAAAATCTTTTGAAGCATCAATTCAATGGCCGTCGATTTTTTATAGCATTGCGAAAATAAATGATTATTACTATACTTTGATTTAGAGAACCCTAATTAGTAGTCTCATAATTCATTCCATTCCATGAAACCTAGCAAAAATACGGAGAACTTAATCAAATTCTGCTCAGATGTGAATTAATGAGAACATGTTCTCATTTCATCTGGCAAGTCCATATTGGGTTAGTAAATATCGGATTGCGGCAAACGGTATTAGAGCGAATTCTGCCGTGTGTGAATTGATGCACATATGCAAATGGATTCACGCCCATTTGCTGCACTACGATTTCTATGAAATGATGTGGAGTTCAATAATTGAAATAATAATAATGTGAGCTTGCCAAAAATGCAACAAAGTTGCTATGATGACAGCTTTCCAAGAAAAGACTCTGAAAATTCATAACCAACGATTATAAACCCGCGCAAAAAAAAGTATTAAAAGAGTATCAAGAAAGTATTAAAAAAGTATTTAAAAAAAGTATTAAGAGTCCCGCGTATTGGACTTTTCAGTAGTCAGTTTAATACTTTTTTTTTCGAGACTTGAGTATTGAAAAACGTATTAAATGGTATTAAGTATAAAAAAAAAAGTAAAAAAAATACGTTTCAATACTTGTTAATACACTTTTTAATACTCAAATCACGGAAAAACATATTGAATTGAGTATTAAAATCGTCATTGAAAAATACGATTTAATACTAGTTTTTATACTCATTTAATACTTTTTTTAATACTTAATACCATTTTATACTTTTTTTAATACTCAAGTCTCGATCAACAGTATTAAACTGAGTATTAAAAAGTTCAATACGCGAGGCTCTTAATACTTTTAAAAAATACTTTTGTAATATCCGTTTAACACTTTTTTTGCGTGGTAATGCATATATCGTCGATGAATATCGATTTTATTGATTAGCTGCCTCAACGAATCACCTTCATGTTGTACCACGCAGACGATTATTTTGTTTTTGAATACACGACCAACAATAAGCTGCAATTAAGGAAACTCGAAAAAAAAAATAAACTGATACCGAGCATGCGCACTGAGGAACAATGCAGTCTTTTATAATGACGAGCCTACGAATTATTCGCTACAGTTGAGCACCAAAACTTCACGAGTCATGATCCGGTCACGTATCATCGTACTACTCCTTGCAGCAGTCGTTGTGCTGACATGTAAGCATTACAATGAAAATCAAATGAAAATGCCTGGAAATTTAGCGGACAATCATACACCCACACTTAGGAGCATATATATTTTTTCTAAGTGACTATGTTTTTTGTTAAAGTATAAGAATATTTGTGAGTGTCAGTGAAAGTGTCCATCAGATATAAGGTCGAAATCGGTTGCTATATTCAAACTTGTATGTCAGGACCACAAGTGCTCGAAATATTATGACCTGCTAATTATTTTAATATAATCTGAGTACGTGCCATTTAAAAATAATGAAAACTCAATACGAACTTTTTCACTTTAATACATAAATATTACGAAAATATAAAATATGCAGAAACATAATAACTGACATATTTTAATTTTGTTTTTCCTGGCCAAGATTGAAAATATACTTTTTGAGATAATTTTTCATATATTGTGGAGTAGAGCAAATCAAATTTGGTCTAGCTTGCATCACTGCATCGAATTTATTTTGCAAAATCAAATTTGTCTTGAACATAGATTATGTTTTGTTCCAAAAATTAAGATTTTGATTTTAAGATCTTTTGCATGAATTAAAAATTCGTTGAGTTTCATTTTTACATGAAGTTGCAAAATGCCATACGTGCAATTGGTGCTTCGTGTAATTTTCATAATTTTCAGGTGTCTCAGTGTCTGTAACAATATTAATTAATAACTTTTTTTTACACCAATTTAGGTGAAACATACGCGGATTGTGCCGATGGTCAAATTTACAAGGACTGTGGTACTGCGTGTCCAGCGACATGCGACAACCCAAATCCGCCTTGCACCAGGGTTAGTAGAAACCCATAAGTAGAAGTGTATAATATATCCCCACAGGGATATCGAATTCAATTAGCACAAAATTGAAAAGTGTGGTAATCCGTAAGTAACGTTCAGAAAAAAGTTTTGCTACGTCAAAAAATCTTGTGCTGAAATAGTGACAATATTGCGTTATTTGCTAGCCTTAAGAATTGTTTCGCTAATCCAACAAGTTGTTTTCCTGGTCCAACGAATTTTTTTTGTACAAAATTCTTTTTTGTCTAACAAATTTTTTTTGTCCAACAAATTTTTCTTTTGTCCAACAAATTTTTCTTTTTTCCAACAAATTTTTCTTCTTTCCAACAAATTTTGCTTTTGTCCAACAAATTTTTGTTTTGTTTAACAAATGTTTGTTTGTTCGACATATTTTTTTTTGTCCAACGAATTTTTCTTTTGTCTGACCAATCGTTACTTTTTGCTAATCCAATTTTTTTGCTAATCCAACAGATTGTTTTGCTGCTTCGATAAATTGTTATGCTAGTTCGATAATTCATTTTGATAGCCGAACAAATTCTTTTGCTGATCCAACAAATCGTTTTGCTGGTCCTACGAATTTTCTTGCTTGACTTGCACATGATACAATGCCATCACCATTGCAGCAAAAGACTTGTTGTACCAGCAAAATCGTTTTTCCGTGCAGTGATATAATGGGTTAAACATTTTCGTTCTAGCAATGTGTGGTCGGATGCCAGTGCCCATACGGAATGTATACAACATCAGATGACAGTTGTATCGATCCATCAGAATGCCCTGTGGCATAAGAGATCCGATGTCTTCACGAATGAATATACCGTGTAAAAGTTTTGGTGATACCAAGAATACAATTGTAATACTTACTAAGTATATGTCATAAAAAAAATTGAAAAGTAATTCATGCTTATAATTTATCTTTTTCACGTATTTGGTGTCATTGTGCAGTGGATTTTAAATTGATTGAGTGAGGACAATCTGACAAATTCTACATAATTAATTAATTGCAAGCTCTCGTATAATATCACACTGATATTAAAAAACGTTTATTTATTTTTCACTGTGCGTCGATGTGATGCATGAGGCTTGTTTATTTACCTGAGAGTTGTCCGATTAACTCCATGTTGTATTAGCCATATTATCGGCTTCATTAATATTATCACAATCGCTAAAATCAATACAGTAGTGAAATTCAATGACAAAATACGCAAAAAAAATAAACGAATACGGAATATGCGCAGTGACAATTCCTATATAATTTCATGCTCATGCATTATTCCATACAGTTGAGGATTTAAAGTTTACGAATCATGAGTCGTTCTGGTTTTATTCTATTTATTTTTGCAGCAGTCGCACTATATATGTGTAAGCATTAACATAATAATATAAGAAAAGTAGATTTAAAGTTGAACGTTGCACTTTGCTTTCTCATTAATTTCCCCTCTTCACGAAGCTACTTTTTTCAGATGAGAATCTTCATCGATTTTGGCTTTCTCACGAAGCTTTTTTCAAAGTGAAATATAATGAAAATGTAATGTGCAAGTTTCTACTTTGCAAACTTATATCAAGCGCATTGAACAAACTGAAGTTTTAGTTAAATTTCAGTACTCAGAAAATTGTGAGGATAAATTCAGATTCTTATGAAGTCAAAACCCTTTCATCGAACATTAATAAATTGTGTATCTATCGTTAATAAATATTATTAAATTCGGGCATCGTATCTCAAGTCTTGCGGAAGTTAAAACCACAACGATATTTTGTAGAAAAATTTAAAACGTTGTCAAATCTAAACTACTCTGCCAATCCTAGCCGAACTCAATACCAAACAACACTGAGTGCATCTGCACTCATGAACGACTATTGAGCAAAATTGCCACAATATTACGATAGTTAGAGTGAAAAATTTCAAGGAACAAAAAAATTAAGAGATACGTGGAATTCAAATTTGTGCATACATTTTGTCAAAAATTACAGCGATCCGAGAGGGACTGCTGCTTCACCTGTGTGCCAAATTTCAGCTCGGTCAATGGGACGATCTTGATTTATTGGCGATGGATTTCTCAAAGCCGAGAAGACAAACACAATCGAACACATACGGTCATTCATTTCAAGCGACGTTTCTTGACGTTTTTGGAAAATTAAAGTATTCTGACAAGAAAAACCAACAAAAGATTGTTTCATAAGGATAGACATTCAATCGCACTTATAAGCAAGTTCTTGTCTTTGGGACAACGTCTATTGAAAAAAAAGAATATTGAAATTCGTCGTCACCGAATTTTTACGGTACTTATCAGAGACATTATAACCTACGAGTAATTTATTGAACGATCATAATAAAATTCCGCACATCGTTTACGGAGGCTTTACAATTGATTCTTCAGTCCCATTTTTTTCTGACATAAATGCAGGCGAATCGTGCGCCACTTCAGTTGGCGTGAAGATAAATTCAGGTTCTTATGATATCGAAACCCTTTTACCAAACATTAATAAACTGTGTATCTATCGTTAATAAATATTATCAGATTCGGGCTTTGTATCTCAAGTCTTGCGAAAGTTAAATCCACAACGTTATTTTGTGGCAAAATTCAAAACGTTGTGAAATCCAGACTACTTTGCTAATCCTAGTCGAATTCAATACGAAACAACACTGAGTAGATCTGCAGTCAGAAACGACTATTGAGCAGAATAGCCACAATATTACGAAAGTTAGAGTGAAAAATTTCAAGGAACAAAAAAATTAAGAGATACGTGGAATTCAAATTTGTGCAAACATTTTGTCAAAAATCACAGTAATCTAAGAGGGACTGCTGCTCCAATTGTGTGCCAAATTTCAGCTCGATCAATGGGACGATCTCGATTTATTGGCGATGGATTTCTCAAAGCCGAAATGACAAACACAATCGAACACATACGGTCATTTATTCCAAGCGAGTTTTCTTGACGTTTTTGGAAAATTTAAGTATTCTGACAAGAAAAACTAACAAAATATTGTTTCATAAGGATAGACATTCAATCGCACTTATAAACAAGTTCCTGTGTTTGTGACACAGGAACTTGTTCCTAAATAAATAAATTTAATAAAACAACGGATTTCGTCGTCACCGAATTCTTACGCTACTCATCAGAGACATGATAGCATACAAGGTATTTGACGATACTAAAATAAAAGTTCGGACATCGTTTACGGAAGCTTTAGAATTAATTTTTCAGTTCCTTCTTTGCTTTCTCATAGAAGAAGCCTTGTTATCGTGGAAATTTTTTTGTTTCGCGATTTTCATGTCAGTACACTCAGAATGGTCCAAAACGTCGAGAAAAGTAGTTTGTGCGAAATGCCTGTATGTTTATGTATGTATGTGCACATTTTGTTGTTTACACGATAACCTTCGCAATTTTCGATGAATGCTCTCTAAATTTTGTATGCAAGTGGGCTATCATAGAATATCGTTTGGGATTGTATTTAACGCGAATCGGTTGAAAATTTTTTTTTCTACGCCATTTTTAAAATTTTGGAAAAATTGTTTTCACGCTATAACTTTCGCAACTCAAAAGGCACCGAGCTGAAATTTCGAACATAAATGGAATACCCGTGGAACATTATATGTACCAAATTTCGTGAGAATCTGTCGAGTCGTTCTGATTTTATTACAATTTTAATTTTTTTTTAAATGTCTGCAAATACTATAACTCATGCAAATTCTGAGATATCCGGCTGCAATTGCCGATATGATTTCACGATTATTGATTCTCAATTAAGATTTTAGTCTAATTAACTGTTGACGTGTCAGAAAATTTCGATTTTGGGGAACAAAAAGAATAAAAAAAGCTTTTAGGGAAAAAAAAAATTTCGAAATTTTCCACAGATTCATCTTTAATTTTCTTCACACCTAGATGACCATTTAAAAAGATATTTGGTACAAATTTGACACCATTCGGTCGAGTGGTTCAAATTTTATGGCATTTTGAATGATTTGGAAAGTCTCGTTCGATCGCTTGTTCATGCAAATTACTAGTTATCGAGTTTCAATCTAGTTTACATATGGACTATCATTACACAATTTTTACGTAACAATTCTACACAAATCGGTCGAGCGGTAAATATTTTACGTCGCTTTGAATTTGTATAAAAATGTCTTCCGAGTGTAAACAAGGCTGCAAAGTAGAACCTTGCAAATTGCTTCCTCATTATTTTTTGCTTTCAACAAAGCTTCCTCTATGAGGAAGCCAAAATTGATCAACATACTTCCTTATACAGGTAGCTTCGTAGAAAGCAAAAAATAACGAGGAAGCAATTTGCAAGGTTCTACTTTTTTTTTACATAAATGTAGGCGAGTCATGCGCCAGTTCAGTTGGGCAATTACGATGTAGACCCAAGTGTGGCGAAAATCAAGTTTACAACAGGTGTGGTTCAGCGTGTGTGCCGACATGCGAGCGACCAAAACCAGGAACTTGTACCGAGGTTTGTAGCCATAAATTGTAGTAGTTTAATGACTATCACTATAGCGATAAGCCAGAGAACTACTCAAATAGGATTGTTAACTGGATGTAATAGTTCATACGTAATTGATATAATAAGGAAAACATTTCTGTTATAGCAAAAATGTGTAGTCGGGTGTCAATGCAAGGAGGGATTTTATACGCTACCAGATGGAACTTGTATCGATCCGTCAAGTTGTCCGAGAAAATGTCGTCGCAAGAAATGATGCATTCGATGATTCGATGATTCAATACCAGCAGTAATATTTTTGGTGATTCGGAAAATATAATCTATGCATTCACTCATGTAATGTTGTAAATTAAGACTCATTTTACCATCGATTTACACGTATTATTGAAACCCAGTTTCTGAATCCACGGTAAAATCAAAGATGAATGGTGATTCTTAATGACCTTATAATCGCTTTACATCATAATGAGAAATACGCTATTTTAATAAGGTTATGAATAAAGAGAGTACTCAGACGATGAATGATAGTATATAATGTAAAAATCAAGGCTATATATATATTTAGCGGCACTGAATTCACTTTGGATCAATTGCGAAATATCTTTTTTTCACCGCAAACGTTTTCCTCACTTGTAGACATAAAATAAAGCCAATATCCAATTTTACCTTAAGTTCCATACTGGCCGAACAATTGGTCGATCATAACGAATTTATAGCTGTTGAAAAAAATCAGAATGGTATGTTTTATTAATTGATTTATTGAAATTCTGATTATGAACCATTTCAATAAACGGCGCTATTTAAATAATAGCAACAAGGTTATCCTAAAAATACAACTCGACAGAACCACGCTCTGAGAGGTATTATCTGAATGTCAATGGATTTAAGACGTTATATGCATATGCACCTAATGATTAGAGTCTCACCATTAATTGAATTCTAGATCCGCTCAATATGACGAATTCGTTAGGGTCATTAAATTAACTAGATTCAGAGCTACCAGATGAATTTTCTGATGGGCATTCGTCGACGGGAATGCACATTTTATCATTGTTCAAGATATAACCCTCGATGCATCCACAAGCGCAAAGTATGCACGACTGGAACAGAGATATACAAACGCATATTAGCGGACATGGGAACGAAATCTATTAACATCTGTAATAACCGGCTACTCACGTGTGGACAAATTTTAGGATGCGGCTGTTGACAAGTTGGTTCACAAGTGCCACATCCACGTCCAGCTTCTTCATTTGGTCCACATTGAACTCCGCTACAATCAACTTGGTCACTTGTAGCCCCTGAAGTTGTAGACATGAGGGTCAATTAGCACGCACTTATAATCATAAGCCGTTACTACTTAATAATACTAATACGTTACTAATAATAATACTCAATTAAGCCGTTATTCCCGTAGACATGTTCGTTGAAAAAAAATGTCTGCACACGGAAAAACATGTTCAGTTGGATGATCCACTTAAGCAAATGGTGCCAATTGAGTTACGTGATAGTTTAATGCATCAACGAGTAATTGGATGTAACAAGCTATTTTTGTTCATTGGTTTTAAAGAGGTTATGTCATCAACTAATCGTAGGTATCCATTGTTACGGTAAAAGTTGGAGGAACCAATCAATTTTTCATTCGATTCCTAAACTCACTAACTGGAAATGCTTATCGATCAATTATGGTTAGCCAACTAAGTGATTAGTGATTCTAAACAAAGGATTCGTAAGCTGTCAAACAAACGAGGGGCGCTTACCGATCATCTTGTAATTCATCCAACTGATTTGTATGACTAAGCAACTGATTAGTCCGTCGTCCGACTGATGACCAACATCAAATGACTAATTGGTAATTGGTAACTTGAATTAAAGAAGACTAGTCGAGATAGACAGACGAAGGTAACTGTACAAATTAATGTCATTTATGTTGCAGCTAACGTATCCCAAATGTTTAGATGCTTCTATACTCAACTAACTATTTTAACCCGTAAATGTTTAACAGAAATTCAAGGATAAAACTTACCTGTCCAAAGCAAAGCACATATAATAATCACGACAACGGAGAACTTCATGATGTTAAGCTATGATGTCAAGCGACTGCAGGAAATAGCCGACTTGACTGCTCCTTTATTAACAATGCACTAATAAATTTTTCCTGTTATCTCGTTTAAAATGTCTTGTTGCAAATCCAATCAATACGTCATTATACAATTGCAACAGTATGTATACTTATTCACGCAATGATAATAGATCATTATCTTTATCACAACCAGTTGTTTAATATGATAATAAAGATAATTCAATTTTGATCACTATCTTGCATTTATGAGATAGAAGAGCTGGTTTTGAAATTAACTGTAAGGATGATAAGAATAATCCATCTGTGTCAACATTATGAGAATGCGGTAATTTAACACATTGATTTACTACGAAATTATCCTGGGCTCAACGTGTACAAAAAGGAATGTTGCAAACAAACGAGTTTCCAATTTCGAGTGTTCAGATTTTGGAGGCATAAGTTTTGGATCCAGTTCCGATCCCAAGTGTTTAACAAATAAAGAAGCGATTATTTTTTAATTCTTGATTCTTGATTTTTGAAAATTTGTTAATGTCATTTTCAGCTGGCAAGAAAGTATTTTTTTAATGATCATGATTATTGATATTTTCTTTGGAACCGTTTATATATATATACCGTTTGACTCGAATTTGAATTAAATTCAAAGTAACTTTTATATCGGCGGCATTTTTATCTGCTGTTTTAAAAAATCTGTTATTCACAGTTTCCGATACCGAATTGTTTCCACTTCATTTGACGAGCTTATATCGATTATTTAGTGGCAAACCTCACGTTGCAAGCTAACGAAACGGATGTTGCGAATAACATCGGCAAAAGTAATAGACGCAGAAAAAGATTGCTAGGAAACAATTTCCACGAGAGAAAATAGCTGCGGGGAAAAACGGCCTGGATAAATATTTGGTAGGAAAACTGGTTGCGAATTGAGTAAAAGTTTTCCGTTCCAAACAGGTAGCGAAATAAAGAGTGTCCTGAAAATATAAAGCATTCTTCGTCGATCGAGCTACTTTTTTTTCTACCCTCTGCGATCTGCTCCGTGATTGGTAATATCACAGTACCAGTAAAAGGCACTGTATGTGGATTTCTTCAGATTTTCAAAAATGTAATTTTAGAAAATGCCGTTGTTTTTAAATGCAAATATCTTGCAAGCTTGAAATTACTCTTAGAAAAATGTTTCTACATAAAAGTTGTCGTTTTTCTAATGAAAATGATATGTTAATTTATTTGAATGCATACGAATTTTTTCAGATTTTTTTCTTTATTTTGATTTTGATTTTTTTTATTTCGAAAAATGCTCAGAATATAAAAAATTTTGGATATGCGTTTTGCAAAAAAATATTCAGTGTAGGAGATGGTTTTATGCCGAACACATATCCAAAATTCGTTATTTCGCGCACATTTAAAAAAATTAAAATGAAGAAAAAAATCTGAAAAAATTCGTATGCATTCAAATAAATTAACATATCATTTTCATTAGAAAAAAAGTTAGGTTGACTGATTGTTTGTTGAACAATTGTTTTTTTCACCAATTTGTTAATAACATTTTGGGATTATTATTATGCGAAATCAATCTTTTCAGCACCTTTCATATGCATCATTTTTTTCCGATTTTTATCCCATCGGAAAGTGATTGAAATTGTCTCTGAAACTTACTTTTGGCGGGACTGTACGTATCATACATCCTTAATCGCCGAAAAAAAAACATTTTTATTTTTCACCTTGACGGGGATCGAACACGGGCCGTGCGGATGTTTGTTTCGCCCTAGTTCACTACGCCATCCAGATCATGCAACTATGATATTTTTTTTGTTCATTTGAAAGACTGATGTCAAATATCAAATTAGTGTAGAAATTAGTTGAATATAGTCAGAACTTTATAGACTTTATGATTGCGACTGATGTAACTATCAAAATAGACTCAGTCACTTTTTACGGAAATTTGATTATCTTTAATAATCTATCGATTGGGTATCTTGTTTACCCCGATAGTCAATACTAAGATGGGTGACCGTTTGCCTGACCATGGCAGATGGGTGACCGTTTGCCTGACCCTGGCAGACGGGTGACCTTAGACCTTCCGCCTGATCGTGACGTTTATTGCTTACATGTGATGATCAATGCTTCAATAGGTGATTGACTTTCGAGGTTTGACTTGTGGAAGGAATGTTGTCGTGAGTTTTGATGGGTCAAGCAGGGTCCAAGATTGGATTCCTTATCATGGGCACCCCGATAGGGGTTATGTTGTTAAGTCTGTATTGGGCCAAGTAGGGTCCAAGATTGGATTCCCTATCATGGTTTCCACGTATAGCCCTATCGCGGGCCGGTATTTAATCCTGGACGCCCGAACAAATTTCTGCACGGGGTATTTTATTTTGGTCTATGATCGATATTCAGCCCTATTGAGACACTTTATATTACTCTTTCTGCACCAGAAGTATAATCGAGTGCAGTTTCTGGTAGAATCGTAGTCAGATCAATCAAAGTGCTGGTGGATCGGCCATTTTATTTTCTCTTTTTCTATTACGGAAAGTAAGGTCACGATTACGACTGACTTCAAGGTTGTTACAAAAGCAGCTGCATGACGGAAAACCAAAGCCTGCTTTGGTTATCAAACTCACCATACTTTGTTATTCTTTAGGAATACGTTATCACGAACTTCTTGTGAATAAATTACTATTATCTTATAAGTAATCACCGCATGCCATGCAGATTTTCTTGCTGCAAGACGAAAATAGAAAAGCAAGGTGAAAACAAATATGTTCACACCCCGAAATCAAACCAGGAAACCGAAAATGATTTATAAAGGCTCGTCACTGAAGACAGTTAGTCATTTTTTTAAAGTAAGCTCGTAGTAATCATGATAAAACGTTCAATTCTAATACTTCTCGTTGGTGCAGTTATGGTAGTCCGATCGGGTGAGATTTATTAAAAAATAATTATGATATTCATAATCAACAGGGACGTAAGTTAATGGAAATTTTTATTTTTGCGCATTTAATTACTGCAGATGACAGCTCTCAAGAATGCGGACCTAATCGAGTCTGGAATGAATGTGGTACTTGTCAACCATCATGTGAAAATCGTGTTATCGAGATCTGCACTACTGTTAGTATTAATATTTATTATTGAAGAAAATATTGGTTCACTCAAAATTGAAATATTTGCACCTTGACCGAAATGTGTTGTCTCAAAATGTGCATACAAAATATTTGTTAATTCTACAGAACAATATTCGTCAATTTTTTATTTCCACAAAGAATATGTAATTAAACTCGGAATTAAAACATTTTTTATAATTAAAAAAAGCAGGTTTTTTCGATCCTTGTGGATGAAATTTTTTTGCCAACAGTTTAAAAATTCATATTTCATTCTTACTCTTCAGCAAGTTATTAAAAAAAATGTTACATGGTTTAAATTGCAGGAATGTAGGGTTGGATGTCAGTGCTTGCCTGGATTGTATGCAGAACCGGACGGCTCCTGCATTACTCCAGACCTGTGTCCTTAATATAATGAGACTTAAGGATAAGGGGATTTTTAAAGTTAAACAAAGATCTTGTAATAATTGTTATAATCAGTATCATGAATTGATACATATAAATATCGTAAGTTAAGTAGATTCATAATTAATTGATTCAAACATTTTTTAAATAATTACAACCAATAAATGTGTAAAATTATGTGTGATTACAACTGGAATAAAAATTTACCCGTATTCTTGACAAATTATTTATGTAATAATCTTTAACAAAAATGAATTTGAAAATCATAATTATTTCCCTCGACGTCAGAGTTCGTGGGCTTTTAAGTCTGAGATGCTTCCATCTTCATTGTATTTATTATAGGTAGACGGATTATTCTGTTGTTTAGCATTTAGCACGGCAACAAAAAGTTGGTCGTCAGTACTATTTTATTGCCGTCTGGGTAATTCTGAGTTTAAGCAAATGTTACGTTGACTAGTCGCGGAAAATAATGGGACGATAAGAAATAACGACGTTTAGAACCACGACACGTAAGCGTATCCATACAAATTGACGTTTCCAGCAGATTTTTAGGATATTCGTTTCGAAGAAACCAACAAGCCAACATCATGAAACGTTACGCTATGATTTTACTCATCCTTGCAGTGGCAGCATTGCAATCAGGTAAGGAATAATTAATAACAACTATTCGAATTATTTAATTCCAAGCATCTTCCATATTTTATATAATAATCCTTAACATGAAGCTGCGGAATCTGAAGGCCAATGTGGACCAAATGAGTCTTGGAACTCTTGTGGAACAGCTTGTCCACCTACGTGTGAGAATCCATCTCCCAGGATTTGCACTCTGGTAAGTATTCGTGATTTTCTTCGTTAGTGATAATCTTCCGAAATAAAAATTATTTAGCGCTAATTAAAATGGTTTTATTTTACAGCAATGTGTGATCGGCTGTCAGTGTTTGCCTAGATTTTATTTAGCAGCGAACGGCTCCTGCGTTTCTCGAGACGATTGCCCATAACATAAGCAATATAACGGTTTCTGAAATTAAACAAGATATTTGTAATTATTACTACGACTATTGCCATTAATGAATTCATACAAATATTGGAAATAAAGTATATTAGTCATTAATTGATATACAAATTTATAGAAATGTTTGTTTAATCATTAAAACCAACTGATGTGTAAAAGTATGTGTGTTAAGAGTTTAAATCGAGATTTACCTCCATCGATAACGAATTCTGTGGAAGATTCTGTTTAAAAACATTAATTGGAAAATCGCGATTATTTCCTCAGATTAATTTTTTTTGTAATTGTATCAAAGTATGAAATTCTTTCGTTTTTATTAAATTTATTGTAGGCAGACGGATTATATCGTTGTTTTTGCAAACAAAAGAACGTCGTTGAGTATGATAATAAATAAGTGTGAACATAGAGGGTAATCCCGAGTTTAAGCAGCTGGAATGTTGATCTAGTTGAGGAAAGTAATAAGCTGATGAAGGATGTAATCATCAGGAACCAACCTACGTAAATTGTGCAATCGAATAAATTGGCGTTTTCAGCAGGTGTTTAGTATATTCGATTTGAAGACAGCATCAAGAAAGCATAATCAATCACTACGCTGTGATTATACTCGTCGTTGCAGTGGCAGCACTGCTCTCATGTAAAGAATAACTATCATAATAAATTATAAGACATTATGAAGAATTTAAAAAAATTATAAAATATTATAAAGAATTATAAAAAATTATAAAATATTATAAAGAAGTATAAAAAATTATAAAATATTATAAAGAATGATAAGAAATAGGAAGAAAAAACACTAACAGCTGGATGATATTTCGACATGACAACCTGTAATATTTTCATTTTTCTTAGATGGAAGATTGCCAAATCGTAACTCGGGGTCTGAGTCGACCGATGCCAAAGATTCCGAGAAAATTCAAATTTTTAAATGCTCAATTTTTTTGTATAGGAAAATCGATAACAACAATAAAAAATCAAATGCAGTGGAAATGCATAGAAACTTAAGCATAACATTTAGTTATTTTCATTTATGAGTGGAAAATATTATTATGCTCGAGTTCGGTCATCACACCCGTGATAAGGACCTGCAATATTGAATTTTTCAAATTCTTTCATTTATTATTGTAGATCCATCGCAAAACTACCTCTATGAGGAAGTATCCTAATTAAATTTACCTTCCCAATAGAGAAAGCACTTTCAAAGGTATAAAATAATGAGGAAGAAATTCAAATTACACTCTGCAGTCCTTTTTATATACAGGAGATCCGGTTTCATTGAACAACTTAATAAAAAATGCTTGGAATGGTTTGAAAAAAATCTATCCACGAAATTAATTAATATCGACAATAGACGTTGTAAATTGAAATAATAAGTTCAAAAAAATCTGGAATAATTTTTAGAAATCTCTTATTTCATATATAAATGGTTAATAATTAACTCACAATTCATTGACGACTATTTTTATCTTTTCGAAATTTTTTTCAATAAAAGTTTTTTTTTTTCAAAGGATGCAAACGCATGTTCACTTTGGGTCGGAAGTTGAAGGTTTGAAAATGTACTAAAAAATTTCGAGAATGTTTTCAAATTACTACATTTACCATGTAACATCATTTTTTTAATGTGAAAAAAGTGATAAGCCCAAATGAATCTTTTAAAAAATTGTAATTTCCTTTTAGAGTTAAAACAACAACATAACAAATCACCAACTAGATTCAAGAGATTGAGGGTCGAACCCGTGTCAAATAGCTCCACATTAACCCCACATGAATTGATTTTATCCTTGTCGATTTTTTCGACCATATAGTCACAATATTTATCGTATTTACTGCGACGTTAATCCCACTAGATTTGTCATTTTGACTTTGGTAAGCACCATCGATATTTCATCCGTTCTTCTCGATCACAGAACACAAAAGTTCGAACCATTTTACCAAACTACGAAAACATTGTACGAACGAAATGACTGATTCATCGATCAATGGTAGTTCATTGACATGAAAGGTTGAATCGGACAGTGAATAGATACTTAAGCAGACGAAAAAAAACCAATAACTGAACGCTCTTTATGCATGTGCTTTTATGGACAGGGTTCAGTGACTGGTCCCCGGCCATCCACTGGCTCGTTCACCTTAAATATCAGAAAATAAAAAGATTATGACGAAGAGTCGAAAAAAAATATACCTGGTATAACGATTTCCTCTAGATTCGCAGGTTCGAGGTTTCCGATCAATCCGATTAAGCCTTCAACTTCATCCGATTCAGGGACTTGTTTTTTTTTTTTATTAATTCAATGTCACAAACATGATTGTGGCCGTGTACAACAATGGGTGTCGTTTTTTTCAAGGTCTATTGAAATCAAACTCTTTTCATCGGCCTTCTTTTCCATCGGCCTTTTTTTCCATCGGCCATTTTTTCCCCGGCCATTTATTCCTCGCCCATTTTTTCCTGATACCCAAAGAGTCGATGGCTGGCTGTAAGCGGCAAGTCGATGTTTACATGGTGCAAAGGTCTATTAACGTGCGTGTCAATAGTCGCTGGGATATTTAAGATTCAAGAGGTCCACTGAAGGATACTTTATGACATCAACCATATACGTTAAGGGCTCTAACGTGCCCTTGCGAATTAGATATATAAATTTAACCTCCACTGGGAAGGTGGCTTATATTTTCATACCCTAAATGATAATAATGCATTTCACTAATGGAATAATGGACCTGTCGTGAAATTTGAGTACTCCATTAATGCAACTGGTTCAATAACGTCGGTTTTCCTCTAATATAAAAATCACTGTTTTTAATATCTCTAAAATAATATTAATTATATGTTGTCGACAAAAAAACATAGAAATTATTTTTACTATACAATTAAAAAAAAAAATTCTCTCGAAATATTAATTTATAATGTTTGGGTTTTGATTGTCGTAACTACAAATGTATCACTTATTATTGTACAAGGATTAAAAAGTGTTTAAAAAATCGAAATACACGAACGTTCTCCCTTAAATATAAATATATCAAATATTTTATATACTTTATTCGGAAAGACAAGAAATTGCAACCAGACAGTACACCTGCATTCTGCACTTTTGAATGCTGCTGTCTGAGGTACACTTGAGCGTTATTTGAAGAATAATTTTATGTATTCAAGCAAATATGTAGATATTCATGTATCTAAGAAATTGTGGGTCCTATAAACGCGAGACCACTGAAAATTTTTGTGAGATAGCTAATAAATTTCAAGTCTCAATAAGCGAGCAGTGCTTGTCGTGAAATATCAACATACACAAAAATACTCAAGATACATCATGATATTGAATTTTTTAATAAACGTTTGCCGACTATGTTTCATTATTATTCATATGAAATTATCATTGTTTTACATAAAAATTCAATTTCTTTTGATTTCTTCACTAGACAGAAAAATGTAGTTGTAACAGAGCGAAAACCTTTCACAATCATTACAAAAGAGTTTTTAAATTAGATCTTTAAGGGTTCTTCTTGTGGTCGTAATTTGACCCAAATTGACACCAAAGCTGTTTAAGCATCATACATTTTTTATACACATTATTTTACTACGGTCGAATGCATATAGTTTCCGCTTGTGCCGATAATACACTGATAAAGGAGATGCGTAGGATCAACTAAGCCTGGAAGAGATGAGCTTCGAAATAAGGGTTTAGTAACAGCAGATTTTTTTGTTTATTTTTACAATGATTTGATTGAGGAGACAAACATATATCTGATTTAAAGCGGCTAAATATATTTGCCAGATGGTGACCATCATATTTGATTGAAACTGAGCATTATTTCTTAACGGCCGTAATTAATAACATACCGGAAAAGCATTAACACACATGTACTAAGAGCCAACGAAATATTATATAAATGAAGGCTACAAAATATGCGTATCTTGGACCATTCAGAAAATTATTACAAAAAACAATTAGGGAAAACCAGTTTCCCTCAAAACCCAAAAAGAATGTAGTCCAATTAAATCGATTTATTAGGAACGTATGATTTTTTTCTTTGCTTATACTACATTTTCTTTCCTCCCACTAAATTCATTCAAAACAAATAAACCTCATACCCAGAAGAAAATGGATTCTTACCAATTGAATATCAGGAACGTATGAATGTTTATTCCTTTTTAACGCATTTTTCTTTTCGTCAACTAAATTCATTTAAAACAAACGAACCTCAAGACCGGAAAGAAATGTATTCTGGTCAAATGGACTCATTAGGGACGTATGGATTTTTCTTTAATTTATATGATACAAATAATGTTTGTAACGCGTTGATTATTTTAAAACTGGTCGATGCATAATATAATATGTGAGAATTCACAACTGTGAGTTTACTAATGAAAACGACTCAGAAGGATTACAGAATTGTAATCCTTCTGATAACTAGTATAACTTCTGAGAACTGTATTTCTTCTGATAACTGATATCAGCATCACGGACGAATTAGCTACCGCGTCGACAATCTTTGAATGCAAGCACATCTGCGACAGAACATATAAAGCGACGTATTTCTGCTAATTGGATTATCTATTGCAAAGGGAAAACAAAGGATTGCTCGCGAAATTCAGTTCATCGGGTTCGAATTGTTACGAATTGCTTCACATGCTCAGACCAGTGAGTAATGCTTTCATTTGAACAGGAAGTTTGTTCACCATTGATAAAGTCTGGCAACAGATACCAAAACAACTTTTTTCCTCTTTTGATATGGAACTCACTATACAATGTCAAATAAAGGAATAATATTGTTTACCGTTAATTTTCCAAGTGTGACAAAAAATACAGAATATTTATACTACATATGTTAAAATTTATATCAAAGTTATTCACGATCGGAAATCATTTCAAACTTTTATAGAAGTAACAACAGATCTTTCATCACAAAATTACGCTACGTGTAACATCGTTATTAGAAAATAAGTGAAATATAATAATTTCTATAATTGTAGATCGTAATTTTTATGTATTTATGGCAATGGACGCCGGTTATCATAACAGGAAAATTTGTGACAACGTGCCTTATCTCAACCCAAACAATTTGCGGCATTTATCACATTCAAAGCGGGTTCCACACAAAACATATATATACGTATATATTAGCGACATTAAGAAAGACGTCATGAGGAAATTGTGGCAAATGTGTAATTACTGTGGAAACTCTCACATCCTTTGAAATACTGATACAAGGTAAAGAGCCAAGCTTCGTCACGATAATTTAAGAGAGCGTCCACTGTAATCAGTGATATTGATTTGGAGTATGAGGAAAGACACCTCTGAGCCATCATAATAAATACTTATGAAATATAGTGCCCGCAGCGAGAACGTAATGTCAATTATACGAACTTATCTGAGGAAAAATTGGTTATGCATAAAAATGAAGAGGAGGGTTAGTCAGATAACCAATGAAAAATGTGCACAATCGTCGATCTGAACATCCCTATAAATTCGGAGAGCTGAAAGAGTATCTTACAGTTGATGTTTTTGAAGAGGCAGTGAAAAAAAATTATGATTCGTTTTTATTTCATTTTATTTATTGTTGCGGGATCGGTAGGAAAATATGGTAAGTTCTTATCAACCCCATCAGATTCCATAATACACCGATTTTTCTAATTTTTTTTCTGGTCATTCCCCATATAAGCATGAATTGACTTTAGGTTCTAAAATATTTGTCTTCGATCCTTATGTACTAATTTGATATCGATGGTAGGTTTCATACCGATATTTATAATATTATTGTAATACCTGGGACCGATTTTATTATAAGTTACTGCCAACAAAGCACGAGAAGAATGTGGTGAAAATGCGACTTGGAACGATTGTGCGAGTCCTTGTAACCAACGTTCATGTAATGATCGTAAGCCATCGCGTGAACCGAAGTTTTGCCCCACCGTGAGTATTTTTTGCTTCAAATTGTATGAACAATATAACATTGTGAGGACAAACGATGAATTCGGAGGTGCTATTGCAGGTTTGTCTAAAGCAATGTACGTGTAATCCCGGATACGTCGAAGGACCAGATGAAAACTGCATTTTAGAGAAAGATTGCCCAACAAGAACTAACTGTACAGGCCTGCATGAATTTTGGAACGAATGTGGATCCGACTGTGAAAAGCAATGTGAAGAACCCAAGGAGCCAATTTCCTGCCCTGCTGTAAGCATTTGCTTCTCATATCAGTAATATATTGGTTGCAAGACAAGCGATATATTCTTCGCTATCGATTGCAGGTTTGTGTGTCGAAATGCTCATGTACAAAAGGACATGTTAGAGGACCAGATAGAAATTGCGTTGCAAAGCAAGATTGCCCACCAAAAAATACCTGCACAGGCCCGCATGAATTTTGGAACGAATGTGGATCCGACTGTGAAAAGGAATGTGAAGAACCCAAGGAGCCAATTTTCTGCCCTGCTGTAAGCATTTGCTTCTCATATCAGTGATATATTGGTTGTAAGACAAGCGATATATTCTTTGCTATCGATTGCAGGTTTGTGTGCCGAAATGCTCATGTACAAAAGGACATGTTAGAGGACCAGATGGAAATTGCGTTGCAAAGCAAGATTGCCCACCAAAAAATACCTGCACAGGACCGCACGAATTTTGGAACGAATGTGGATCCGACTGTGAAAAGCAATGTGAAGAACCCAAGGAGCCAATTTCCTGCCCTGCTGTAAGCATTTGCTTCTCATATCAGTAATATATTGGTTGCAAGACAAGCGATATATTCTTCGCTATCGATTGCAGGTTTGTGTGCCGAAATGCTCATGTACAAAAGGACATGTTAGAGGACCAGATGGAAATTGCGTTGCAAAGCAAGATTGCCCACCAAAAAATACTTGTACAGGCCCACATGAATTTTGGAACGAATGTGGATCCGACTGTGAAAAGGAATGTGAAGAACCCAAGGAGCCAATTTTCTGCCCTGCTGTAAGCATTTGCTTCTCATATCAGTGATATATTGGTTGTAAGACAAGCGATATATTCTTTGCTATCGATTGCAGGTTTGTGTGCCGAAATGCTCATGTACAAAAGGACATGTTAGAGGACCAGATGGATATTGCGTTGCAAAGCAAGATTGCCCACCAAAAAATACCTGCACAGGACCGCACGAATTTTGGAACGAATGTGGATCCGACTGTGAAAAGCAATGTGAAGAACCCAAGGAGCCAATTTCCTGCCCTGCTGTAAGCATTTGCTTCTCATATTAGTAATATATTGGTTGCAAGACAAGCGATATATTCTTCGCTATCGATTGCAGGTTTGTGTGCCGAAATGCTCATGTACAAAAGGACATGTTAGAGGACCAGATGGAAATTGCGTTGCAAAGCAAGATTGCCCATTAAAAAATACCTGTACAGGCCCACATGAATTTTGGAACGAATGTGGATCCGACTGTGAAAAGGAATGTGAAGAACCCGAGGAGCCAATATCCTGTCTTGCTGTAAGCATTTGCTTCTTATAATATCAGTAATATACTGGCTGCACGACGAACGATATATTTTTCACTATCATTTGCAGGTTTGCGTGCCGAAATGCTCATGTACAGAAGGTCATATCAGAGGACCAGATGGAAACTGCATTTTGAAGAAAGATTGCCCACCAACAAATGAGTGTTCCGATCCAAATGAAGTTTGGACAAACTGTGGGACCGTCGAAAGCTGTGAAAAAGGATGTAAAAAACCCGAGCCTGGAAGAGCCTGCCCAGCCGTAAGTATTTGTCGATTCTGACGCTATCAGCTATATATTAATTTTTCAACGAGCCATATAACAATTATTGACATTGTAGATTTGTATATCGAAATGCGAGTGTAAACCGGGACTTGTCAGAGGACCACATGGAAAGTGCATTAAGAAGGAAGATTGCCCGAATAAGTGTCCAGGCAGAAACCAATTTTGGAACGAGTGCGGAAGTGGCTGTGAACCAAGATGTGATAAATCCCATTTGCATCGAGTTTGCCCTGCTGTGAGTTTTTGTCGCTATGAATCACATCAATAATCTATTTCTTTGGGACAGGAATCTCTCATATTTACTGCTATTTCCGTAGGTTTGTGTGGAGAAATGCTCTTGCAAGCATGGATATATGATAGCAAACAATGGAGATTGCGTTAGGGAGGAAGATTGTGATTCTACTTGTGCATACCACTAAATCATTGAAGAACCGAAAATTTCGATGACAGAAAGAAAAATACATTATCTTGGGTACAGATGTCATTCCACTAAAACCTGTTTAACCTTATTTCAGCGGTGGTAACTTATGTTAATTTCAAAAAATAAATATCAAAATTAATTATTATTGTGCATTCCATGCTATTTTTTACCAAAAAAAACCACGAAATAAATTTTAATCTAAGATAAATTCAGAAAAACGTTGCTCTTACTAAACTGACGACGATCTCATCGCTCACTTAGTTCTGTCCCATAAGCTTAGTCTACGGTTGGATGACCCGAACAGAAAGAGAGATTTACTGCACTGATAAGCACGTACTTGTTGCGAAAACAAGGGTGACGACCTTAGAAAGTTCTTCTGCCATGTAATTTCGTTGTCGCATGAGCTTCGAGTATCAAGAAGGTACGAATGTGCCTAAATGCGGTTGTAGAAGAGTTTTACGCAGTAACTCGACAAATCGACCGCGAAAAATGGGTATAATATGACTTCGCAGGCTATAAAAAAAATACATATGTAATTAATTGAGTTAATCGTCCCTGAATTTTCTCCTCCGTCGAAATTTTTCGCACTATATCATTTTTCAAATTTCGAAATCCTAATATGATACAATCTCCCAAAACTTATTTTCATATTCAAATCGTTCTTGATTTCTTAACGATGACATTACCACTACTTGTCTAGCGGCGTTTAAAGTAAACAAGAGAAGGTCGAGTGAAACTGTACTATTGTTAATGAAGTACCTGGTAAAGTAAAAATAAACTCGGAGAGAAAAAAAATGAAACATGAAAGAAGCTGGAAAGCTAGAGAATGGAAAGGAGTGTCATAAAAAAGGTAAATAAAGAAGTGAAAAAAGTAACGATAAAAAAACGAGAAAGCACAGAAAGGTAGTCAACAACTAGAAGACGTGTGAAATCTCTTAAGGGGTGGTTTTTTTTTGCGGGCAGGTAATTTTCAACCCTCCTCACACTCTCGTGTTTCTTTCTAGTCCATTTCTCTCTCCAGTCTCATCCCGGCGTCTCTGCACTCGCTTTCTCGTCGTGTTTTACTTTCTCGCGACAAAGTGTTGCACGTAGACTGAATTGCTGGAAATGCGGTACGAGTGTACATTTTCACGCGCAGTTCGAACAAACGTGGTGCGTTTTACTCGGGCACCTCAGGTCGTCCACCAACAATACTATTAGTGAGCCGTGCCGGTATAAACCCGGACCTACGAAGCTCAACCTCACACAACGACACACTAAACTTGGTGTGAACCAAGGAGGTCGGATGCGACGCCAGGAAAACATATCTTGCATGCCACACCAGGAAAACGAATAGCTGGCTCGGGCGTGCCACGTGAACGGGAGCATAAAACGGTGAAAGAACGACGTAAAGGTGGAGGGTGGAGTGAAAAAAGCTCAGGGTGTAAAGTACCGCACATAGAGGACTCGAAAGGACTTGGCGAAATATTCTTGGTTGAAGCTATGAGCAAAAAAGGAAAAAAGAACAAAAATCAAAAAAATATGTACGCTGGGTTTTAGGTGTAAAGAACAAAGGGAAAACCAGCAACAGCAGCAATGGCATAAGGGTCTAGGTTTTTTGCCCTTGTTTTCTACGTAACACTTTGTTTCTCTCACTTGAGAATGAAAATGGCCCTTTACAAAGTTTATGAGAGTTGGCTCCTGAAGAATCTTGAATTGAGTGGTGAGGAAATTTTACTGATACTCGACGCCTACGAAAGAAACCGGATAGTTATGTATTAAAACTCCCTTATATGTATATAAGCTCAATGGTCAATGTAAGATGTATATCTTGTGTTGGTCGGTGATTTTCTATGTTGTTGTTCTAACTTTGAAGGAAAAGGTAGATTTCTTTTTTGGTGTTTTCTGAAATTCTGATTTATTGAAAAAAGGAAGCGATCGCCATAATGAAAAAGCTTGCGAAATTTTGGAGCCTATACCCAAAGTACTATATATATATCCGTGCGTGTGCTTCCATTATTTTTCAAATTTTAACGGAAATAAAAAATGCCTCGCGCGTTGATACAATTCAGTTGTTCGCCATTTAATGAATAATGCTTTTACAGAGGTCAGTGAAAAAAAAATTTTATTCTCGAATTGGCTGGAAAAATAGCATTGTTTAGTTATTCATTCTATTCGTCAATTCTGAATTAAGTCTAAAATTCAAGTAACATAGAAATTATAAAAATGACTTTGGATAAACAGTAAATAATTTTTGACAATTCAGTTTTCTCTTTTAAAAAAGACATGGCACATCGAAAATCGAAATATCAAAGGATGAAGCCACCTTTATAGCATTCTGATTACTTCTCGATCGCTTTGACATAAAGCTAACTTCGGACTGTCATAATCACCGCAGGGTCACGTATGGCACAGTGGCGACCACAAAACGACGTCAAAAGCGCCCATACATTAAAATCATAAGTATGTATGGTCGCTTCGGAAGTCGTTTTGCAGTCGATAATTGATGTAACGATGATACTAAAATTTTCTGGATGGTCACTTTTCGAGGTCGTTCGCATGGTTATTTTCTGGCCCAAAATGACTGTTCGTTTTTCAGGGTGACAATACGGTCGTTCGATTCGCTAAGGAAGAGACGAATAAAAAGAAAAGCGTGCGGTAAAATGGTAAAAAGGGCTCAGTCACCCAAAAAAAGTCCTAAGATTAAAAAATTCTGTTAATGATACACTTCTTTAAAAAATCTTGAATTAAAACCCCATTATATCTATATATATATATATATATATATATACAAGCATCACATCTCTGCAATTTTGTAATTAAATAAGGTTCACCATAATGGTGTGAGATAAAATGAATTTTTTTTCACTTGTCTTTTCACCTTTCACTCTCGACATTCAGATCAAACTGGTGAACAAATTTTGTGATCGATGTCTTATTTTATGTGTTGAAGAGTGCATTCTGAATGAAATATAATCATTTTCAGTTCAAGTCTTTATGACAAAGCTCTGATTTTAAATACGTAAGTGAATCTTGCTCTCTTAAAAAATTACTCAATAGATAATTACATTAAATCTAATTTTAGATGCACCCAGAATCGCTATAATCGATCAAGAACGCACTCTTTGATACATAAAATAAGACATCTAACACTACAATTGTTTCATCGGTTTGGTCTGAAAGCTACGACAGGTGAAAATTTCATTATTGACCTCACACCTTTTTTCTGCACTGTACGTCTCTACAAATTTTCAGAATTGTGATCTTTGTTACGTTCTTGATGAGGTATAAGTGCAACATTTTTGGAAATGAGGATATCATTTAGAATCAATTCCTGATGACTTTCTTTAGGTGATTTGGTCCCTTTAAAATCTCCCAATCACTTGACTACTGTTTTAAATTTGTTCAAATTTTCTTTGTGGTGACTTAAGTGACTTTAATTTAAAGGTCAACACGCTCGTTTTTACCGTAGAATTTTTTATTCTTTTTTCCGAAAGTGATTTTCATCTGATGACTGTCTATTGTCTCTGGAGAACGAACACCCTCATCATGTACAAAAGTTTCAGCGCAGATTTGGAATCGATTGTGGGTGCAACCGAACAGCGTTCGGACGGTGAATGATGGTTTCGATGGGGCGCGGCTACCAAATAAGACTTCCCGGTGCTCGAAAAAGAAATTTATCGTTCCGAAGTACACGGTAAATCAGAAATGCCTCGGCCCCACAATTCGTCGAGAGCAGCTGAAAATAGTTCGATTTGTCAAGTCTTATGTTTGCGAGGGTTGACACCAAAGCGTGAGTGTCTCTGTAGTGTAATCGAGAAAGTGAAGACGTTCGCGTTACCTAACAGCAACGTTAAAACAGACATTTTGCGTGATAGATTTTGTCTCATGTTTATAAAATATTCACATAGGACGTCCGAGGAGACATCAACATTGCCTACTTTGCGGTAAACTTTGAATTACGGTACAGCATATACGAAAATAAAAAAATAAATATCCACGTTCCCGTTGCTCCGCAATTGTACCCATTTATTGTTGGAATTGTGATTTATGAGCGAGAATGGAAACAAAAAATTATGCAACAGTGAAAAACCTGTATAATGAAAGAAAACTCTTTCGAGATTACATTTTTTTTTCGTTCAAGGTGAATTATATTTTTGTGGGAAAATGGATTTGATATGAATTCATAAATTACTAAATTCTTGGAACGTAATATGCGATATTATTTATTATACTTCTTGAATAACTTAATACTTTCTTTTGGTCTCGTCTAAAGTAATTTTCTAATGATGAAATTTTTTAGAGACGATAATATAATTATTATTATAATCAATGCGGAGGAATTTTGGATATGACAGAATTTTCCCATGTTTTTTAAATATTTACATGGGACGTCTCAGGAGAAATCAACATTGCGTACTTTACGGTAAACTTTAAACAACGATACAGCACATACGAAAATAAATAAATAAATATCCACGTTCCCATTGCTCTACAATTGTACCCATTTGTTGTTGGAATTGTGATTTATAAGAGAGAAAGAAAGCAAAAAATTATGCAACAGTGAAAACCCTGTATTATGAAAAAAGGCTCTTTCGAGATTACATTTTATATTCAACATAAATTATATTTTCTTGAGGAAAATAAATTGGATGTAAATTCGTAAATCATTAACTCCCTGAGACGTAATATTCGATATTATTTATTATACCTCTCGAATAACTCAATAACTTGTTTTGGTTTTGTCTAAAGTAATTTTCTAATGACGACATTTTCAGGAACAATATTAAAATTATTATGGTAATCAATGCGGAGGAATTTTCGATATGACTGAATTGTAATTTATTCGTATCTTGGGAGGAAGAAGGACTTAAGATAGTAAAAGCTCATCTTGAGCAATAAGAGAGCTGGGTTATCGTCGCGATAAGGCTTTTCTCGCCTTTCAGCGCACGGTTAGCTGACTACGAAAGGAGCATGGAAAAACGTTGATTCGCCGGCCGAACTAGGCAGACTGTGATCGAATAACCCGCAAGCAGAATAGCGACGAGAGTGAAGGTACGCCTTAGCCTGACTATTAATTAGGGTACTCGGACCCTCCTTGCTCTTCTTTTTTTTTCTCCTTCTTCATCTTAAGAGTGATGAATACTTGATTGAGTTTCTCGTCTGAAGACGGTGGCAGCACCAGCAGCAAAAGCTGTATAGTATGAAGCACGTCGCTCTTTTTCTCGTCACTCTCGTCTATTATCTCTAGAAACTTTTGATAAATTTCAATATTACTTCTGCCGCTGCCAGGTGCTCATCAACGCCAAGAATTCTGGTCTGTCATCAACGATTTCTGGTATAATGAATATTGAAATTTCCATTCCTAACTGTTCTCACCAATGTTTCGTCATAAAACTTGCAGGAAATGTGTTAATCAACGAACGTCCACGGATTTTTATTTCGAGGATATCAATTTGCCTAAATCATATCGTATAAGAATTGGGAACGTAGTAGTGGGTTTTATCTCACGGAATGAATTATTCAGGAATTAGCTTATCAATCTATGAGTACAAGTTTTGTTTTAAGAGGCATTGTACTGCGCATGACTAATCAACAGTTTATCTTAGGGTAATAAAAAATGATTTTCAATAATGCTTTCAATTGTTAATATTATCATTGATGAATCACACTTTTTCCGTATCGCCTTTTTTCAGAGCGTCTGGATCGTTTTTTGTATCCAAGAAACAAGAAAAACAAACTTTTATTTATTTGAAAAAAAATTATACTGCGCTCGATCAATAATCTTTTTTTTTCGTGGGGTAATATGCAAGCGATTTTTATTAATTCCTCTAATGTTTTTAACAATTATGTTTCAAAAATTATTGATGAATCATACAATTATAATTAATAAATAGAAATGTTCGATATGTCCCCAATTGTTAATATTATCACTGGTAAATCAAACTTTTTTCTTATCGCCCTTTTTTTCACAGCGTCTGGGTCGACTTTTGTATCCGAGAAATAAGAACAACAATCTTTTATCTGTCTCAAGAAAAATTGTACTGTACGCGGCCAATAATTATTTATTAGTGGGGTAATATAACAATGATTTGTGATGATACCTCCAATGTCTTATACTGTCAATGATGAATCGTACTTTTCTTTGCAGTGCGTCAAGTACGACTCTTGTGTTGAAGAAATAAAAACAACAAACTTCTATTTATTTCAAGAAAAATTGTACTGGGCGCGACCAATAATTGTTGTTTCTAAAAGTGATAGACAAACGATTTTCAATAATGTCAACGAAGTTTTATACTGTCATTGATGAATCGAACTTTCTTTTTCATTTCGTTTGTTACAAAGCGTTGAGATCCACTTTTCATTCCAAGGAGCAAGTAGAATAAACTTTTATATTGGTCCGCGTCGAGATGGAAGGGTTACCCGGTAACCCGAGCATCAAACGAATTGTCGCAAAGTATTTTCGCTGCAAACACATGCGAAGGAATCTTCGGGGCGTTAGAAGAACGCTGCGCATGAAATCTTCTTTCCTCGAAATTCGGTGCTTTCTTGAAGCACTGACGCGAATGCAGTTTCAGAAAAACTATATCCCAAAACTCTTCAATTTAAGTTTCTTACGACGAATGAACCCATGTACGTAGATGAAAATACTTGCAAGTCCCGCATATTCAGGCAAAACGGGAAATAGAAACGCGTACAACTTCACACTAAAGTTGATATCCGGGCGAACAATGAAAAATATACGGCATCGTTCTCTTCGCAAACTTTTTTAGTCTTTACTGCATTCAGGATTTCAAATTTTACTTCCAAGTTCGAGCATTTAATTCGAAAATAAAATTTTGTCGGTTTGTTAACTGCCAGAGAACAGTTAACGAAAAGAGAGGAAAGACCAGGGTCCCGGGTACAAGTATTGGTTACGTTCGATATTTTGGTGGTCCTGAAAAGGACCGTTTGTGTATATGAGTAGGGGGGAAGAATTTACGCGAAGTCTATTTCTTCCAAAGGGGATAGATGGATTTCTAGGATGTCTTCTGATGTATGTTGAACTGGTGATTTGAATAATTCAGCCAACTTGGGTGCTCGCTTTCTGGGATCGCGAGACCAAGGCGTCTGATAATAGCTGGGGAGAGCGGTTTTGGATGGTGAGATGGGCTGTAATTCATAAACGTCGCGAATGGGTTCGATAAGAGGTGGTGGCGTCAATTCAGCGATGATTGTTTGAATTTGTCTTTCGTCCCGTAGGTAATCTAGGTGCCGTTCGAGCCGCGCGTTCCTTTCCCTCAGGACGGTACGAACGCGTAAGGCGTCTCGTGCGGCTAATTCGACGCCGTGTTTTAAATAGCGGTTTCTTCCCGCTCGCTTCGGCATGCGGAAAAGAGGAAAAAAAACTGAAAGATAAGAAAGAAGAAGAGGAGTCTAGCTAACGAGGTACGAGCGTCCCTATGAAGGAAGGAGTGAAACTGTGGGAGCTCGAAAAGAGGCGAAACGTGCGTTCGATGACGCTCGAGGAATCGAGCAGTCCTCGAAGCACGAAGAGAGAGAGAGAAAGATAGCGAAAAAAAAGGGGGGTAGATCTCGGATTATAGTTCAGATATTTTTGTTAAGCGAGCTTCCGAAAAAAGCCACGGCTTATACTCGGAGCTCGAGAAAGAAATAGCGTGCGTTCGACAACGCACGAGAGAGCGAGCGGTTGTCGAAGCACGAGAGGTTAAGAAAAAAACGAGAAGAGGTATCGTGGCTGATTGAGTTTCCTGAAAGAAAGAATTTATTAAAGGTTGCGACGTAATTGCGAGTTTGTTCTGTATCCTGAAAAGGACGCAGAACGTTGTTCTTAGCGGTGAGGTGCGAAAGAGTTGTTCGGTGTTGAAGATTGGTAGCAGAGTTCACTTTATTAGAGAAGTGTCTCCTCGGCGGGCTCCGGAGAGACTGAACTAAATGGCTCGGAGAGCCTACATAAGTACCCCGAGAGGGTCGAGCGCCGCGCCAATCAGGAGCGAGTGGCTTATCGCGCCGGGGAACGCAGGCCTGATTTTATGATAGTGGGGATCGCGGAGATACTAGAGCCCCACCATCGACCCGACGACCAATCTACGCGCTCGCTCCGGTGGTATGTTTGAGCATAGTAAAAAAAGATTCGCATACGAATCTCTTCGTATATATTTTTAACAGGGGATTGTGAAGAAATTTCATCGAAGCGGAAAAAATGTACATGGCGTACAACAGGTTTACGTAAAAAAACTCTATGGCATCGATTTACTTTTGTTTGTCTGTTGAAGTTTCCAATGAACAAAGAAAAAGCCACGCCATTTGTACCGCTGAGAAGCATTTTATGCAAGCTATCAACTGTCGAAATGAAATCATTGACAGCTGTATGTTAGTTACTGTAATATTGAGTTAGGTTAGGTCCATTTCACTGTAATCGTATGTACCTTTTGGTGGCCCAAATAATTTCGGTGCATTAACGCTACTAACTTCTACGTCATTGGTAATTATGTGATTGGAATAAATGATAAAAATTCATTGAGAATTAGCACCGGAACCACATGTTTTTTTTTTAGTCATATTAAGAGGTCAGACAGAAGACACAATGATTTTCAATTGTAAACTAGAGCTATCCATTTTTTCTTTCAATGTAAAAGTCCGTTAGTAAAATTCATTCTCTATCGTCTGCAGAGTTTAAAAATCTCAAATCTGGCTTATTAACAACCTAATTAAAAACGGCATTAACGAGTACATATTCAATCGACCATGTATCCAAGGTACATATTTAATTGACCATGTACTCAGAGTACATATTTAATCCAAACTTATCAGTTCACCAAGCAAAAAAATGAACTAACTGAAAATCATTTTTTCTTCTAATTCGGCTGATGCGGTTCAAGGTTTCAATCGAAAATAATAAGACACAATTTTTTTTTTGGATGTACGTGCGTCTTCAATTCTTGATCCCAAGGCTCAAGGTGTGTTGCTCGTGTTGGAAGTAAGGTTAGTGCCAAAGAATCGTCGAAATTCGATTCGAGTCCTCTTCCAGCTGTAACTCGGCCTCTTTCCTCTATTAGATGCGCTTAATCCACTTAGGGTCTAATTGAACGAGTATAGGGCGAAGGGAACCGTGGTATTTGCCGGTTAGGGTCGAAGAGCGAAGGGGTTCAGATAGTTCACGCTTCTCTAGCAGATTGGATGACCGGTCGAGCAACTGGTGGCAAACGTTTCGCCTTCGTCGACGAAGGCTCTGGAAAAGTGCGGACAGGCAAGCCACCAACCTGACTGTCCAGGCACGTATACACACATTCGATTCGTGGATTCGATTTTAAATTTATTAGAACAGAAATTCACTTCGGCAGTCAAACACGATTTTCCCGATTTTCATTGGCAATCGATTTAGCGGGTCGCGTTTTAAAATTGTTCTTTTTTCTATCCATTTTTCCTCGACACTTTATCCAAAATTAAACGGTGGATTTCGAGTGTAGAACACCAGACACCTGCAAACATAGTGTTGATCGATAGTGAATTGATGCTCGTCCGAGCTTGTAAACTCTGGGATGGAACAGTTTGTGAAAATCCGAGTGAATGACGGCTTGCCACACGAATAATAAACAGGGCAACTGCACAAGCCTCCGTGAATAATAACAATTATAACCTGATAGCGAAAACCTTCCATTCAAACAAATATTGACAGCCGATAAAGGGTATCACTCATATGGCCATCTTATTTCGACTTCAATCCAGTGGTGAAATATGGCTTGAAAAAAATTGCAGAAGCACATCATGAACTTTGAATCGAATCTGTAATATATCTGTTGAAATTATACCGTCAAAAATACGTTGATGTGGCATTACACAAAACGATAGAACAAAAAATCTAGGAGTGTACGAACTTATTCATGGTTCAGATTCTCTTTATTGAAGACTGATGATGACAATTCCTTGTACATGTGACAATCAAACCTTGTATAATTTGCTTTGAAGTTTGCAAGTTATGATTAATGTCTAATGACGTTGGATCGGTTAACAGAAAACCGCAACTCATGATCCTTTAGGATTACGAGTCATTAGGTTCGTACGTTGGATAGTGGATGTAGGATTAGTTCGATCTCGGGAGCAATGGATACGGCGTTAATTAGCTCAAGGTCTTACACTGCGGTGGAATATCAGTCAGATATGAACTTCATGTTCAAATACATAAGATTATTTATAGTATCAGTTCATAGAATAATTCATATTGTAGCAGTGAACATACATTTATCGACATTCTTGATTATATACTCCCAAACAGATTTTTTGTGCGCTGAATTTTATACATTTTTCTTTTTGTATTGCCAACAGGCCATCGTCCTATGTCCTTCAGCCCAATTCATATAATTTATGTTTGAAATGCTTCCAGTTTAAGCAATGATGCCATAGATACATATCTCTAACTCAGTTTTCGTGATTGAAGTACTGATTTAAAAAAAAAAAAATTGTAGCCATTTTCATTACTACATTTCAGAGTTCCACAATTTCCAATAATGGCCAAGGTTTTACTTTATATTTTTGAATAGACTGAACGCTACACGCGACAAACGTGATGATTGAAAACGGTCATAGCCTGGCGTGCTGAATAATTTTCTCGCTGCCAGATGAAAAAGTGTAACACGGAACCACTGATACGTTGAACAAAATGAAAAGCGAACCGATTGCGACAGCGTTCAATAATAAAATAGCATGGGAAAGCGCAAGCATTCCATTCGTAATAGTTATACCCGTAAAACTAATAATTTCAAAGTGCCGTAGTGAGTGTGAGGAAAATTGGATGAAATAGGATGGCATTGGATATAAACCGGGAAGTCACCGGAACAGTGCAATGCAGAGAGGTGCGATGGTCGGATTTCCATTTCGTGAAGCATTAGCATATGTAATAACGTTGAGAAGGTAATATCTGGCTGTGGCGAGAGAATCTACAGTACGACTCGGTGAATTCCCATCGGTAATAAAGAGTAACCCTTGCTCCAGAGTCTCTCCAGAGCTACCTTTACCTCTTTCCTCAGACCCGTAGAACACAGCTCGCTAAGATCGAGTTCCACGACGCTGCCTGCACCAGGTTGCAGCTCGTGAAGGATGAAATACGAGGATGTAAACTTCCGTCGCTATTACCCCCAAAACTCACCCGGGTTCCATCGCAACCCCGGTGTTTCCTCCATTCCTCTCTCACTCGACGTATATCATCTCCCGTTCCTTCCTATTCGCAATGCCATTCAGTGTGGCTCAACTTCGACGTAAGATTCCACGTACGATTCGCCGCTTAGGAGTTTGCCCATTCGTTGGAATACATTGCTGGATGCTGTGCCGTTTGATGCTGTAGGTTTAGCCCGTAGGGTGTAGTTATAGTTTAATATATTAATGCTATTCTCGTGAGCATCAGGGAGAATCAAGAAGTTGCTGCATTTATCTTTTCACTATGTTGAAACTGTTGCCAATGTTCTCACTTTTATTCCGCCAGACTGTTACGGAAATGAAATGAAACAAAGTGGTAGTGATTGAGAGTCCACGAAGATTATTACGCTGTTCCTGTTTTCGGCAATATTGTATTCTACCCTTTCGTACTTTACCCTCATACAGATTCTCGAGAAAGGATATTCTAGAGTCTTGGCAACTGGCACGCTCGAGAGACATACTTGCGCCAGTTACTGGCCATATCCAGCAAACCAGCCAGCCAGAAGTCTCTTACGTTTTCCTGAAGAACCCTACCAGCCTGCATGTCATTCTACGTTGGAAAACGACGAATAAAAGTATATCGATGCAAGTGGCAGAAGGAATGTGAGCGGAAAAGGAAGAATATAAAAGCGTGAAGGTGCTCACGAGGAAGCAACGCAGAAGAAACGCGCCGGATATGGCAAGCAAATGGACGAGATCAGTTGATACCCTGGAAGATAAAGTTGAACGTACATAATTCATTCTGGATAGAATTTTAAAAAAACATTTCGAGATAACTACGAACCACTACAGACGACAACCACCAAACCTCCTGGTTTCTCTATCGTGCGGTTAAGAATCAACCTAGAATGTCGGTAAAGATGTCTTAAGAGGATATCATGTAAGAGACCAAGTTGGAAGGACGTTGTTGAAGAGAGAACGGAAAGAAAGGAGAATCGGGCGAATAGAAGGGTAGCAATAAAAGTGCATTATTTCAATAACCGAACCGATTCTTCCAAGCCAACGGTTCACGACGACAGGAAACAACATCCCCTGGCAAATGGCCAGCTCGTGCGGGCAAAGAAATGCCGAAATCCCGTCTCCCCAATAATCGGATGTGTTCCTGCAGTGTTCCTGGCACAATGCAGTTATCCACTTGAATGAATTTATCCTTCTTCGAGGCCGACCTCCTACCAACTCTTTCGTTATACCCTCTACCCTATGCTTCTCCTTTTCCCTATACCACCAAGCTTCCTCCATCTTTTCCTATTTCACAATTCTCAACTCTTCCTCGCCAAAAGTCCTCCTTACCGAGCTACCAGAGTCACCACCCATGAAGGAAGTTTACGTTCCTCCTTCGTCGTAGTACTACGAAAGAGTACAGCTACCGCTGGGGTCGTACATTCAGCGTTGAACTGAGCGTATACTACACATAGTAATGGTACAGTAGAATTGTATGCCGTCGTACTCACTCCGCTCGCTCCTTTCTCTCATTCCTTTTCTCCCTCGTCGTATACCATGGACCCAGTAAACCGCGACTTGGAATTTGAGATTTTCTCTCCAGCTGAAACGAGAGGGCATTCGTCGAAAGACACTTCAGAACGAAAAGACACACGCCGCGAGGGAACCGAACCTGCAGACTTTCTGTCTGTCCCTTTATGTACCTCTGGTCCTTGCCGGAAGCTATTGGCAGAACCGTCCCAACTATGTAACCTTCGAAAAGACTGCGGGATCGATAGCCCTTCGAGCTGTTAAACGATTTTATACTTTTTCTGTACGTTTTTTTTTGGACACGGTAGATATTTTTTTGATGATGAATACTTCAGTACTGTATATTCAGCGTTGAACTGAGCGTATACTCCACATAGTAATGGTAAAGTAGAATTGTATGCTGTCGTCCTCACTCCGCTCGCTCCCTTCGCCCATTCCTTTTCTCCCTTGTCATATACCATGGACCCAGTAAACCGCGACTTGGAATTTAAGATTTTCTCTCCAGCTGAAACGAGAGGGCATTCGTCGAAAGACACTTGAGAACGAAAAGACACACGCCGCGAAGGAACCGAACCTGCAGACTTTCTGTCTGTCCCTTTATGTACCTCTGGTCCTCGCCGGAAGCTATTCGCAGAACCGTCCCAACTATGTAACCTTCGAAAAGACTGCGGGATCGATAGCCCTTCGAGCTTTTGAACCAATTTTACACTTTCTTCGTCCGTTTTTTTTTTGCACACAGTAGATATTTTTTTTATGATGAATACTTCAGTACTGTATATTCATGACATATTCAAAGGATATTTGCTACGTAACAGAAAGTCGAATTTCGTTGCTTATAAATAAATGAAGGTTCAAAGAGTATCAAAACACGATTTAAATGATTTCCGTAATAACTTTTGTTTGCAAAACGAGAATTCATCTCACCAACGAAATGGGCCCTATAGAAAGTATTACATAATTATTAGGGAAACTTTATACAATGTCTAACCGAATGTTTTTTTAAATTACTAAATTGATCGGAATTTTTTTTTCATAAATGTAGCGATCCAATGAATAATTCACGATGAATCGCAATCGCTATTCATTCTTGGAACTATCATGAAGACCCACATTGTGATTCAGTTGAACTTACGGTACTTACGCTTTGCACGATACGTAGAGTTATTTTTCTACTTTTGCGATATTTCCGCCCACAGAAGCATTTCGTCTTTTCCCATTCTATTTTGCATTTTATAGTGTCATACTTCCTTCCGTCCAACTAGTCGAAAAAACGTGATACACACCACACGGTAAGGTTTATGTTTTTCGGATGTTACTATGGGTGAGAGCGTGTTCGGTTATTGCTACGACCATTTTCGAAAATGCTGTGGGAATGCGTGATTTTCGGGAATGGCAAGCGAGTTTGATCGCTCAACCTCAACCGCAGCCCTACACAGATGCTATATATATGTGTATATATATCGGTGAGCGACAGGGGCAGTGAAATTGAATGACGTTCCTGAAAAGGCACTTCGCGTATCCAGGGTCGGAAACGAGGCTGTGCTTGGCATTCGTGGTACTTACCCGGTGCGTTCACCGGTTTCGTTCACGAAGACTACGACAACGAAGACACCGATAAACCTTCAGCAGGCTCGTTCCAGAGAACAGAGAATATATATGTGTGTGGTGTGCATTCCTTTGCTATATATATGTAAAGGATCACGGGAATATCGAAAACGTCGCTTTACGATAGGACATTGGCTTTTCCCTTGGGTAGGTTCCAGCGTGTAGCGGACATATATACTTCAACCCTTGCCCTCGATTTGTATAGAGCTAAATCCGGAACCATATGGTTCCACCGTGTGCCGACCAGGTGCGTAAAATGGCCATTCTCAAAAGGAAGTTTGCTTACACATCTGAGATTTTATCTGTAAGGCGTGATGGTTTATGGAATACCATAAAGAAGGAGATCGGTTGAACTAATTATTTCAAGAGTTGCATAATGGAAACTATTTGCCTTGAATCAGGTGCATTGTGAAGGGGTTTTAAAGTTACAGATAAACTAGCCGAAGAATTACCCTAAATATGGCGTCGTTTTCAATGGGGCTGAGTTGAAATGAAGGAATAAAAACCGAAATGATCCGTCTAGCCCCGGTCTTTTCGATATTCTGTACAATCGGGTGAATTTCCAATCTAAATACATCCTAGCATTTGTAACTCTCCACGGTCCAACCTTTTCACTCTTTACCACGAATTTTTTTCACGCGTGAGTAAACTTTTTCAACGAATTACCGAATAAATCATAATGATTGTAAAAAAACATGATCATGTTCGATAGACTTTGTGTGAAAGTCCGGACATATTTTTTCTCTTCGTTTTCTACCATTGGTAAACACGATGGGTAGGTACAGGTAAACTAGATGGTAGAGGTACATAAGGAAGGAGATGGTAAATGTCACAAGACAGGAGATCAGTTCAGCTAATAATTTCCAAAATTGCATGATCACAACTATTTTCCTTGGATCACGTCCATTGTGAAGGGATTTGTAAATTACAGCATGATTTGCTGAAGAATCACGCTCAAACATGGCGATTGTTTCAATAGGGTACATACAGTAAATTGAAAATTCAAAAACTAAAAGCCGAAATGATTCGATCAACCCCGGTCTTGACAATATCCTTTACAATCAAGTGAATCCACAATCTACAATCTCAATCCATCCCAGAATTTGTAGTTCTTCACGGTCCAACCTTTTTACTCTTTACCACGATTGTTTTTCATGGGTAGATTAACTTTTCTAACGAATTATTAAACCAATCATAATAATTGTAAGAGATATGATCATCTTCGATAGGCTGTGTGTTAAAGTCTGGACGTATTTTCCCTCCTCGTTTTCTATTATTGGTGAACGCGAGTAATTTGTAGCTGGTAGAGGTAGTGGTTCTCTTGTATGGATGGCTTTAACCCTCCCGAACCTCGCTGTTCCAGTCGTACTCAACTACGGACCGATAAATTCTCATCGCATCGAACATAGACACTAGAATCAATATACAATGCATGGTGTTATATGCTTCACGGACGTACATATAATCGATCGTATCATCGGCTATACGGTATTATAACTCGGAACCACGAGGTATGCAACGCTTTTCGAAATGTATAGAGAATGTATAGCAGAAACGAAAGTATTTAGGTCAGTACAGCGATTTGTAGCGAGTGAATGCATTCGCAAAATATTCCCTCGATTGACTAAACCAGATCATCGGCGCGGAAGATATTGCGAAGGATTTTAAATCAATGAAAAAATACACGTGCCATATAATATATCGGATTATTCGACAATAAAATTGCTACCGCGTTTCTCTTCACAGATTCATATTTTCATTATGAATAATTGTTATCTGTATATTATAATATGTTATTCACAGGTTATTGCGTGGAAAATCTACATTAATTATAAGTAAACGAATAATCAGAGGCTATAGGCATATTATTCATTAGCGGAATGGATTTTCTGGGGTTAATGTAATTCACAAAATGATTTTGGCTCTTTAATTTTGAATAATTATTATCGATCATATGATGAACTAATTCAAGCCGAAAACAGGCCAAGGAGATGCTGAAATAGCCGAATGGAAGAGTCAATGAACTTAGGAAGAGAGAGGTATTCTAAGAGAGTAAATCTGGCACAAGATTGAGAGAGAAACGGAAAAAGAGATCCAGCTATCCAGCCATACGATATTTCAACGATGATCGGCGCGATTTTTCTCGTACGAATTTCCCCAGAGGGCGACGCCGCTGGCCCTGCAACTGCATACAGACTCGATCTCGTCGAAGGATCGAGCTATACCTTCGCGTCATGATTCGCATCCTACTCTCATGCAAAATCGTGGGACAAGTACATGTACTCTCGAAATTCAAAAAGCGTTGAAGGTGCTGTGAGCAAAAATAGAACAAAATAATCTTCAGTCCTCGGTTCCGAATAAATTCAAAAACTGTAACCCATTTCCCACTATTCTCAAAAGGAAATAATATCAGTAATAAAATAAACAACGCGAAATAATTATATGCTGAATTTTTTTTTAATAATCTAGAAAAATCACACAGAATGCTAATATAAAACAATGACAAAAATGTTCAAAAACGGAATTGAAATACAAAAAATCAATAACAAACTATGCCAAAAAGTGTCCGTCGATAATCTCCATAATCTCAACATAAATTTGACTCTAAATTTGAATAAAATAATACTTGAGATAATCATACGTGTATTGGACTTCAAGCCAATCTACGGCTTGAATGTTTAATTTTATTCAAGCCTTAATTGAATTTATTGATTTATTGACCATGAATCAATAAATTATTGATTTGTGGTCACAAAAAAACGTTGCAAAGTAGAACTTTGCACATCTCTTTTTCATTAATTTTTATCATATGCAAAGAGGTTTGTATGAGGAACATGATTTATTTTATCTTTCGCTTCCTCATAGAGAAAGCTTTTCGAAAGAAAATTTGGTACGTAACAGGGCTGAGTTTTTTTTGTAGAAAATTTCAGTGGACTTGTTGAAATTTCACGTGAATTAGAGCAAAATGAAATTTTTTTGAAAATTTTAAAATCTCATGAAGACCAAACCACTGTACTGATTGGGCGCACTCTCAATTTCGACGGTTACATTCCTTTGTTCAGATTCAGCTTCAGCTCAGTTTCAGCTCGAAAACTAAAAAATTATGCCCACTAGAAAACACTTGACGGGTATTAATTAAACCCTTGCAAATTCTCTAAAACCAAAATAGCTCCAAGAATGTCGCTTCAATTCAATACCAAATCATCACAATCGACGGCCACAGCATCATTAATATCACGTAATTTTATATTGCTTCATTTATCAAGGACTCTTCAGATCATTAGCTGAAAAATTGCAAAAGTTAAAGGATATAGACCTTTTCTTTGAAAATTTTCAAGTCCTATCAAATATAAAATAAATTTTTTTTAATCTACGCATAGCAAGAGGCGTTGATCATTTACAATCCCACTAAATTTACGTTTCAGATCATTTTGAGAGTCCTGACGTGAAAAACTCGAATTTTTCTTCAACTGAGGAAAATCTGTCTCTATCAAGAAACAATAAGTATTCAAGAAACTTATTTACCATTGTCTGTATTTACTCACAACAAAATACTATCTTTTTGAAAAACCGTCAACATTATAATTGTTCTCATTATTTAGTTTGATCTCATCACTTCCCATCTGTCATACCACGCCAAATTGTGTGCGAAAGACCGGATCAGAACTGAAAATGTGTGAGGATATCACAGCAGCCGTATTTCGACGTGAGTCTGGACACGGAAAATACCCGTAAGTAGCAGTCAGTAGAGCGTTCCAGTAGTTCAGCAATCTCGGCTCAAGCTCCGTATATATGTGCCAGAAGTTGGTCCCCGTTCATAGGTACATGAACATACTCGTTCAAGACAGTTACATGTATGTATCTACCCAGGACCGCTTTTCCAGCGCCCTCTTCGCTTCTCACTTCCCGAAAGCGTCTGTGTGTGTTTCGAGTAAAGCAGATATCGAGATTTCACGGGTGACGAGTCTGGATCGGTCCAAGAAATCGTGAGCGATCACAGAAAGGTAGACGTACAAAAGTATATAGACGAAAGGTGCTGACGCGGAGATTTCTAGAGATTTTCTTTCTGTGTGCACTTCAGTCCTTGAAGCGTGTAGGAGATGCTAGAAAAGGCCATCGGATCGTCGTAAGTATCGAGTTGTTTGCGTTACACGAGTATCGCGTTCCACCTGCGGACATAGTGTTCGTAGTTTTCGCTTGGAGGAGGTCGCCTTCATCCAGCTTTACCTTTCCCTCCATATTCCATTCCCATTTGACCGAACCTGGTACTATCATCGCACCGATAACTCCCGTTCGTAGACCTTGGAGCTTTCTTATTGCTGTACTCTTCTTTGACTTCTCTACTTCAAGCTGGGTTACAGAAAGAAAGAAAGGAAAGTGAGTTCATGATCGAATAGAAGTTTGTCCTCGAGTGGACTCAACGATGCTTGAATGCTGGACAAGAGCTGGAGTCCGGTTCAAAAGAGGGACAGAAGCCAGTAGGAGAGAAGGAGAATAAAAGAAATAGAGAAACAAAACAGGAAAAAATCGAAGAAGAGAGGTTGAAATCTTGAAGACAGTCGGCGGAGAACTTAAAAGAGGAAAAGTAATAGGAGAATGGGAGATAAAAGCTTGCAGAGGTAGAGAATAAAAAGAAAGTAGAAAGGAGTACATGAAGAAAGATAGAAGGAGTCGATTTGCTGCGACGGGTTGGAGGGGTTAGGATGAAGAGCACACGTGGTTCCACGTTCAGTAAGACGGTCAATATCGGGCCTCTACCTCATCCACCATAATGGCTACGGGAACGTATTGAGAACGCCAGTTTGCGACGATACCGCTTCGTTGCCCTCGAAATCCCTCCTTTACTTTTCTTTCGTCTCTCTCGCTTATCAACTACAAGCATAACCTCTCCCAACAGCGTGATGTCATATGCCAATATACCTGGGCCGTTGTCCAGCTTCGAACGATACGATGGGAGATTGCTAACAAAAGACAATATATCGGATATCGGACAACGTAATTTCGGTATGAAAGAGTCGGTTTCCTCTCAGAACGTGATCTTCTAGCGGTTATCCGGATATTGAACATGCGGTTATATCTATCAATGATTCTCGTTCGGTTTAACCATTTCTCATCTTCTTTTCACCTGCCTCAAATGTAATGAACTCCGTTTTTCACATATACAAAAAGTACAACATAATTACGCCAATGCTCGCAATACAATATGGACATATTTGCATTTAAATTTGTTACCATATGCTATACATAAGGTCCTCGATTATTGAGTTTTTAAAATCACATTTGGTTTATAATGATGAAATATTTTGTTTATTTAGCATATATATTTATTTGGAAAGAGTATCATTTTGTTGCTTTGATTATCTTGTTTTCCAGAAAAATGAAGATCATGTTCTTCAAATAAATATTTCGTTGAAAAATGTGAAAATTTGCTTGGGATAAAAAAATGATTCGTTAACTTAACTGAATCGGGTCTCAATATCTACCGAGTATAAACAAGCCTGCAAAGTAAAACCTTGCAAATTGCTTCCTCATTATTTATTGCTTTCTACAAAGCTTTCTCGTTTGTCAACTTGACAAAATCTCCAATCACAAAAACGCATTTAGTTAAATCAACTGAATTTTCTCCGTGTAGTTTCAGTGTACACTGCAATTCGGTCTTCTCATTTGCGGTAACTACGTTGACCCGAAAGCTATGGAGTGACGAGCTTCGCCTTTTTTATCCCACTAAATTTAGCTCTGCTTTTATTGTGTATGTATGTATATACATTTACCCCGGCAAGAAATCAGCTGGGAATGGTTCAGTGGCAAGAAAGTTCTTCGTTTGATGTGGCTTGCCTAGACGACGACAAGCCTGGCCGGAAAATTTACGATCCATATTGCACTGTGGTCGAGAAGACTTTCGATGTTTTCCCAACGGAGTGAGTGAACGCGTTAGCCATTGCTGTTGATGGTAAGCCCGAACTGTGCAATACAGTGAGTACGAAAACTGTAAGTAGCACAAACGTGGCAAGCCATCGACGAGACAGGAATCTTGGATCGGTCCAATTAACGAACGGTACGTGCCGAGCCGTAGCCATCTCAACGTTGATTGGCTCTGTGGAGTTCCGTTGGACCTCCTGATCATCCTCTGCTTCCACTTCCTCTTCTCCTGACTAGACTTTGCTTATAGCTTCCAGACAAATCCTTATCTGTTGACAGGTTGTTTTCAACAGTCAGGATCTCGTTATCCGGAATAATACGACACATCTGAACGCATTGCCATAATACCAAGTCAACTAACAAGGAAATTGAAAGGTCACATAAGCGAAATATCGAATCCTGACGAGGTAAAGAAGTTTGTGGACAAAGGGGAGGTCATCCTTGTTGCCTTGAACACTTCTGTGAAACTAATACCTATTAAGGAACAAGATCCTTGTTGGCTGCCGTCTTCATCCAGTACTTGCATCATCTTGCGGTGATGGCGACTTTGACGTAAGAGGAACTTAAAGGCTATGGGGTCTAAGCACCGGCTAGCTACTGGTCAGCTTTCCGCACCAATAACCGAACAGACCATTCGCGAGTTCACCAGAGCGAAGAGTGAGAGCAAGCGGAGGGGTTTTATAGCGCATCCTTGGCAGGAAGTAGTTACGTCTCATTGAAGCGTCAATGGTCAGATACTGGCGACTCGGTGGCCATACAAGCTACTATTCACTCGGTTTGTCCACTTTTACTCTTCTTCCCACAACCCTACGTGACTACTCCTAAGGCTGTACAGCTTTTTTATTGCGAATCTACCGGGCTGGCAAATAGTTACTCCTCTGTGACCTAACTTTTCTTGTCTTTTCCACAATTCGTTCTTTCGCCCTTTCGTTCAATCTGTCTATCGTATCTGTCGTTCGTTTCGCTTGTAGGAAACAACGTTTCGTCTGTTATTGACGCAAACGACAGATGGCCGAGACTACACGAGACTATACGACCTGTAATTCTTTATCGTACAGATTTATTGTCTCACAGCGATGAAAGTTTAGTTCTTGTCAGATGACAAGACCCTTAAATGAGAGGCAATCGCTTGGGATGACTTCTTCTAGTTAGACTGTCTTATAAAGATTCTGAATCAGTTTCGATGAGCTGATGTCTTGTTCATCGTGGATTATACCAGTTATTACTAGATCTGATCTCTTCTGGCCTAGAAAAAAGTACCATATATTTTTCCTTCCAAAGAGATAAGTGCTGTACATGGACGGACGAATGTTGCCGGCTTTAACGCAATACCAAAGTCCTCAATCAACTTTTTCATTGGATTGTACTTTTGGAATTTATGACATATCTGAATGATACGGCATTATAATCTCGACAACAATAGACGCTCATACTCGATTTCACACTCGCGTGTAGTGAATGTCCTCTCTACAGTCTATGCATTTATAGAGAGTTGAGATGGCGGAGCATGTTTTCAACATCGTGAATTCCGTCTATAAATATATTTACCGGCGCACAATGTCCTCAAGTAGGAACGGAGAAAGAAAATGACAAGAATAATGACTGCTGTTTGTGAGCCTAGTTCTGTAGAGACGATTGTTGCTGATATAATGAGGAAGATGAAAAAGTTGAAGAATCTTACAACTTAAAGCGAATGTAATGAACAAACTATGCAAGACGCATAATGTTCTTAAAGGTTCAAGTTTTGATCTATACCAGGTACTGATAGGGCAAGATTATGATTTCAAGGCACCCAAATTATTCAAAGTTCCGGAAAAGTTTTTTTTGCATAGATGTATGACATTTTTATTAAGTGAAGGCCCTGATATAACTTAATAGTTGCATGTTTCAAATGCCAAAAATGCTATATAAATTTTCGATAATCAAAAAAAGCATAATGAAACTGTCATTCTCAGCGATTCCTTTTAATTCACGGTACTTCTATTTGCCTAGCCACACAACATTGAAGATGCTTTTTGAGCACTCAGCCTTATCAATGATAACCCTGCAGGGAAGCCCCGAGACTAATTGATCATAATGACGAGAAGAACCATAGCTCCTGTCAAGATATAAATCTGATCTTCCTGCTGGGAACTTTGCAGTAAGAACAAATGGGAAGGGCTGCGTCGCCATAGCTGCAGTACTGAAAACTTATCGCCTCTCAGCTCACTGAGCTGCGGTAGTTTCCGTTGTCGGTCTTGTCCCTATCTTGCTCTGGCTTCAACGCTGTGTACACTGAACAGCTGAGAATAAACGAAAATAAAGCTGGCCTCACCAATCTTAATTTGAAGCAATCGGTGGCAATATCAAGGCGCCGGTGAACTGTACCCACCGTTCTCTCCCTTCGTCTTTTACTTCTCGACAGCTGCAGGGGTTGTAGTTTTTCTGAGGAATAAATAAAACGACACCCACAGAAAGGACGTTGCGATGCTGAGGTAGAAAGAGACCGGCGGGTCTCAAAAGGGGTCTCGAAGAAAAATAGTATCTTTAATGGCTAACACCGCATGGTGCTTTACCTTCACTCCGCCTCTTACATTTTCTCTTACGCCGCCTCAACAACGTAAGCTTCAACCTCGACATCACTGAAGAGACGTATCTTTGGGGAGCAAGAGCAATTTGTTACACGTCAGATTTCAATGAAATAACAGGCTGTCTCAACGTTTTGCCCAATCTCGACTTGACTGCTAGTCAAGAAGAGCAAGGCAAAAATCCTCTTGAAGAAAAGTAGAAAAGAGTGCGATAGAGTCACTCACAGACTTCGTGCTTCACTGTGAGAACGTCAATAAAGCCAATTCGTCGAGGAAGCATTGAAGTTCAGTTTGTCCATCTCTCTCGCTCTGATCTTGATGAAAAATCACAATTTAACATCGTTATGAACACTTTGTTGAATAGGACGTCGATGTAAACCCATCTTCTCGGATCATATCTAGATTAAAATCAGATAAGCTGATTTAGCTTACAATCTTGATTTTGAAACATATAGAATATGACCTTTGGGTTCTGATGTAAAGCGGAGCTCGTTCAGAAGTTGATAAGTTGTCAAAGACTTGATAACGAGGGCAATCGAACGCTCGGATTCAATGGCATTAAAGGAAAGTTACCAACGAATGAAAAAAAAAGTTTCATACCTTCGGATAACAAAGTTTTACTTTGACGGCACCCGGAACCATAAAAAACGAATATTGATTTGCCATAATTACTATCAAGCTTTCGTACTTCCAAATTGATTGAATTACGGAGTCAAAGATAATTTTATGAACGATACGTAAAACCAACGATAAAATCTTTTGCGTGCTCACCCCAAACGATTTGTCCTGTGTAAATGCCAAATGGATCGATCGTTAACAGGGAAAAACGTTCGGCTATCTTATTGAAATTTTAATGGAATCCTGAAACAAACTTGGGTTTCAGGACTCAATCGGACGGGGTTTGTGGTTGCGATAGAAACAATCATCAGAAATACCGCAACTTGGGTATTATGTCCAGAAGGCAAGAACACAAAAAGACAATGAAGTCTGCTCGACCGACAGAAATGGAAATTTAGTAGCTTTAGATAGACTCAACCTTCTCTACATCTGCGTGTGTTGTGTTTTCGGTCCTAAATTCGTAAGCACCGGTGTCCGGGTCGAACTGTCGTGTCGAGTTGAAATAGGATGAGGCGGAGAGTAGGAAACGTGATGTTCTACTGTTGGGGAACACGATCGAGGATTATTGCTCCGTTCTAAGCCGTCGTAAATATAAATCGAGCTAATGGTGAACGATCATTCCTCCAAAAGGAGCACAACTCTAGGACATCTATTGCGTATATATATATACCATCCTATATGTTCTTTACCATTTACAGTACGTTCGCTACAGGTCGTCACAGAATTCGTGGTCGGAGACAAAAGTAAGTACAGGAAGCAGTTAACAACGAATGACTTATGAAACAATTAACTGCATTCAGATTAAAGTATGGAAGCTATGTTTGCCTCTTCAGTTAGTGAATTCGAAACAACTTCCCGTCTGCAGAAATTTTGGGTGCAAGCAAAATGACTTTGAACTTGCATCTCGTAATCCGTCGCTATTAAAACTTTTGGCCAGTTTGCGATAAATTAATAACTTGTTTGTGACCAGACAAATATGTATGCGTAATCTTCTCTACTGAAATATTAGATTGTTTTCGGAACATCATTTCAATTTACGTCATTCTTGAAGAGAATCTCAGAAGTGTTTAATAATAAATATCTGATATGCAAGTCCAACCTTTTATCTTACAATGAATGACTACGTCAATACAAATTAGTTTTTTTTGTAACGAGAACGTCATATATTTATGACTCCAGTCAATGAGCGTTGCAACGACCTGTATATCAGATTTTCGATTGCCTCGAGCGGGTCAAAGTAGAAGGGGGAGGCCGATGAGGGACAAGATCGACATCTACGAGGTAGCAAGGGAGAACAGTGAGAATCTCTACGTGTGCTTCATCTCCGAATAGTGGACAATCCAATCGGGCTTTCTGCTCAAACTAAGCCATGAGGAGAGAGCCGTGTGAGACTTCCGGAATCCATGCGAGGGACTCGTGTTTGCAGTGCTTCAATCCCAGTGCATTCTCTCAGTCGACCAGAGCTGGAGTATGGCTTAATAGATAATGCTATTACTTTGGCTATCTTTCTCTGCGTACACACAGGAAAACGTAGCCCGAAGTCTCCTTTCTTGAATTCATTCTTTTCTGTTTCGAACTGTCGTATAAAGAAACTGAATGTAATTTGATTTTATCTACGCCACAATTTTTTTAAATTTTTCCCGTAAGATAAAATTGTAAGGGAACAATAGTAGTTGTTTATTTCTTTTTCCGAGGACTCACAGATCAGTAAAAGTACGGGTCACGTTTCACAGACTTGACCTAAAGCTTTCCTTGACCGATAAGGGACTTTGCTGGAAGGACATATAGTAGCTGATGCATCTAAAAAATTTACAAGGGTTGTCGCAGGTAGGTTGAATAAATAAAACTGGTACTGCGCTGTTGGATGATTCCTGGCAAACACGGACGATCGTTACTAACTGTCGTACTAGCTCTGGGATCGTCCAGAAGCAGAGTGGAGTCACGAATTGCGTGGTCCAAGCTAACACGAGCTCGGATGCCGGCCAAATGAAAAATGATTCACGTCTGACTGTGTACGACCGACTACCAGGACGCGTGCTTCTCTATTTCAAGTCACAGTAACCCAAGATCCAGGCTATTAATTTTACTCTGAAGTCTACCGTATGAAACCGTCTGGACTTGGGATGGACTACGTAAAGTCACAGAAATGCGGATGGACGTAAGCCGATATGCAAGTTTTTGATAGTGAGGTTCATGAGAGGTTTCGGACAACACAGACACGTCTACAAACATTCCCACAGCTATATTCACAGACAATCTCACAGATAATCTCACAGACAATCTCACAGACAATCTCACAGACAATCTCACAGGCATTCTCACAGACACTCTCATAGACACTCTCACACACACTTTCCTACACACTCTCACACACACTTTCCTACACACTCTCATGGAAACTCTCATGGTCACTCTGATAGAAACTTCCATAGACGGTGTCACAGAAATCTCACAGACGCTCTCACCGATGCTCTCACAGACACTCTTACACACACTCCTACATACACTCTTACAGACTCTCTTACAGACACTATTGCAGACACTCTTACAGACACGCTTACAGACACACTTACAGACACTCTTACAGATCCTTTCACAGACAATCTTACAAACACGCTCACGGATACTCTTACGGGCACTCTGTCAGATATTTTTACAAACACTCTAACAGATACTTGCACGAACACTCTTATAATCCTGTCACAGAACCTCAATACAATAATGTTCAGACAGTCACATGAAATCCGACTTCGGAAAACGACTTAATGCTTTATGTTTTCCTCTGTTGGGAAACTATGCCGCAAATATTAGTTAACGAAGAACAGCTTATTGATAAAAATCATTTGAATCTGTATATAAGGTTAGACAATTAACATTTCAATTGAATTCAACAATGGCTTCTGTACAAGCATGCTTGGGGAATCATTAACGACAGGAACAATTTTTTCTTAAAATACCGATCCTCTGAACATCATCCAACTTAGCTCTGCATCAAATAATATCTCTCTTCAGCATGCCATTTCTCCCCGATTTACCGAGTAGATATATCGATCCCTGTGTTGATCGCAATCAGAACTCGGGCATAAAATGCGATAGTGGTGTGTTAACTGCACAACTATACACGAGCTACGGACCCACGCTTTCTATTTCGCAGAGTCTGTAAATTCTTGGGACTATCCGCGTTGTTAGCCCACCCTCGCGAATACGTTGTCAAGCTGTCCGTGATGGACTGCACTCCTGCCGCAGCAAGTTTCCCGTGATATATCTTCGCATGCTGGTGGTACGCGTTCGCATCCACGTTCCCGTTCGCGAATCGCGAACACGAAATTCCTTCCCTCGTTCATCACGATGCAATTCTCCCGGTGGATGCATTAAGGGTAATTCCGAGAGAACAGCCAGAAGTGGCGCACGATCATCGCGCTTCTCCCCAACCCTTTTTGCACCACCGACATTACTTCCCTTATATTCTCGTCGGGTAGGATCGAGAAGAGCAGAAGCAGCCAGCAGCAGTGTTATAAATTCTTTGAGGACCTTTGCTTCTGCTTCTTCTCCTCTGCCAGCTAGTCTTCCGCCTTTCTGGGATTATATCTCAAAAGCCATTATCTCAATTGATGCCTGCTCGCCAATAGCTCCTCGATCCATTTGGGAAGGAGTGACTCCAGTCCACATACTTGTCTCTTTTCAACAGTGGCCCCAGAATTATATGGCTCTCGTTATTATCCCCCTCGTAAAAGTATCGCCGATAGCCGGAATCTAGCAATGAACGTCAACATATCGCGAGAAACTATAAAATTATTATTAAGGCACTGCCGAACATTCTTTCGCAATTTCGGGTTATAGACTTCCGAGAATAATAATACAATTTGCTCCTATTTTTATTATCTGAACGGAAATGATAAGTCGAGGTAGCATCTCGAATTTTATTGAAGATACAGAGAAGTATCGGGTCTTCTTATATACACAAATATAAAAGTGCCTGCAATTCAATAAAGTAAATGATGATTGCCTGAATATTCTTATTATAGTCACAATCATACTTAACTAAAAATATTTAATGATTCAAACAATCAATTTGTCAGTAGCTTGTACATTAATTTTGTTACTTTGCCTCGGACAAATCAACATAAAGAAACCAATTTTGCTGCTGGAGAACATTTTTTTCTATAGCTCTCAGCGTTGCTTCTTTGCTGGCATTTTTTAACAATCTGCTTCTATTAATTTTACTAGTGTACTGAATTTGTTTTGTTTGTACAGCTATGTGATATTGACATATGATGATTGAATACCGATGTTCGTGGATATCTCTGATGAAAGACGTCGACGAGCCACTCTCTGAAAATTTGTTAATGGTATCAACAACTTATTGACGTGTTGCTTTGGTGAAAGTACATATACACGTGATTGTAACTTTATTCCCTGGTTATTCAGAGTTCATCGAGGTTGTCGTTGGTGTTGGTTGGCTGTGGCCCGGTTTAAGGGATGGGCGTGGGGTTCCGGGTGTCTTATTCGTATGTTCCGGTAACCAGCGATGCCAGGGTGCACCTCTTGTTCAACGAGCAACAGCAACTCTGAGGCCACTGCCCAATAAATCCCACGGTTCAATTAAACTAAGTTTAAACGAAACTCTCGTACAAAGCACGTATATAGGTATGTATAATGTACGAAATACGTGGTACTAAATCAATTATCGAAGTTTCGCAAACCATATATCCTGCACACAGGTACAAACCCTCTACGGTACATGCAACACAGTAGCTATGGATGCATTAAACCTACCAAAGGAAGTACCTGTTATTTGCAACGAGGAAACGGGCGTGAAACACCGGCACGACAGTGTCTCCCAGATCTTCAGGGAATCTATGGTTATGCGGCTTTATACCTAACTCAAACCCACATTACGTTACTTAACCCTTATTGCAGAGTCGGAGAATACAAACTATGTCGAATTTTCGTGACTTATAGTGGAACAATATTGGGATAGTTTTCGGGGATATTTAATTGTTATGTTTAGTGGTAAATAATATTATCGATGTCTCACTTAATATCCAAATGGGTATAGAAGTACGACAACTTTAAGCTCTGATCAGTTAGGTCAACTGGACTGTTTAGTTCGTTAAATTTTACTATGAGTTTTGCTATTGCCCTTAGTTCCAATCATCAAGGTAAGTTTTCTTGAAATAGATTTTTTTGTGATTTTTGTGAAGTTTTGAAAATGACAGATTTTGCATACCCACTATTTACTAACAAGACAGTTGCTCTAGATGTGTTGTAAACTTATCAAAGGAAGTACCTGTTATTTGCAATAAAACAACCCTGCAAAGTGGAACCTTGCAAATTGCTTCCTTATTATTTTTTGCTTTCTACAAAACTACCTCTACATAGTATCAAAGTATGTTGATCAATTTTGGCTTCCTCATAGAGGAAGCTTTGTAGGAAGCAAGAAATAATGCGGAAGCAATTTGCAAGGTTATACTTTGCAGGCTTGTATATACTCGGAAGACATTTTTATAAAAATTCAAAGTGACGTAAAATCTTTACCGCTCGACCGATTTGTGTGAAATTGTTACTCAAAAATTGTGTAATGATAGCCCATATGTAAACTAAATTAAAACCCGATACCTAGTTGTTTGCATGAGCAAGCGCTCGAACGAGATTTTTCTAATGATTCAAAATGCCATAAAATTTGAACCACTCGACCGATTGGTGTCAAATTTGTACCAAACATCTTTTTAAATAATCGTGTTAGTGTAAATGATATTTGAGATAGATCTGTGGTAAATTTGGATTTTTTTTTTTTCGTCATAGCTTTTTTCTCTTTTTGTTCGCCAAAATTGAAATTTTCCGACACGTCAACAATTAATTAGAATAAAATCGTAATTAGAAATCAACAATCGTGAAATTATACCGGCAATCGCAGCCGGATGTCTCAGAATGTGCATGAGTTATAGTATTTGCAGACATTTTTGAAAGAATTTAAATTGTAATAAAATCGTTGTAATGTAAACGGCTCCACAAATTCTCGCGAAATTTTGTACGCATAATATTTCACGGGTACTCAATTTATGTACAAAATTTCCGCCCAGTGCCTCTTTAATTGAAAAAATTATAGCGTGAACATGATTTTTTCAAAATTTTAAAAATGGTGTAGAAAAAAAAATTTTACCCGATTCACGTTAAATACCATCCCAAACGTTATTTTATGATAACCTACTTGCGTGCCAAATTAGAAGAAAATCTGTAGAAAATAACAGTTATCGTGCGTACAAGAAAATCCGCACGTACGCGCACACACAACATAGAAATTCCGTAAAAACCACTTTTTTTTATGTTTTAGAACATTTTGAGTGGCCTGACATGAAAATCTAGAAAAAAAATTTTTTTTACGAAAACAAAGGTTCTTCTATGAGGAAGCAAAAACAGACGTAAAACACCGGAACAATGGTGTTCCTTAGATTTTCAGAGAATCCTAACCCAAGCCCGCCTGTAACCTGGCGGAACAAAATCTAAAACTTTCTACACTGTTTCGACAACAGATTATGAATTTCTAGAACTAGGTACAAGACTTCTACAATTAGCTCATTTTGGATTGTGTTGTAGGATCTTTTTACGAGAACGTACATTTTTTCGCAAGCAAAAACAATTTACTACTACAAGAAAGTAGATAATTGTAGTTTATTCTAGAAATAACAACTTTCTATGAGACAGTATGACTTTTTACATCTGCATCAAACTTGTAAAAAAATTTAATAGTAAGAGTCGTAGTTTTCCGCAGTATCTCGTAGAAAATACTACTTTTTACCACCAGTGCAATTCCTTTTCTTATTCCGTTCCGCCGAAAAAAGAAGCACGCAACGATAGCATATAATTTGTTATAACAGAAATCCCAATGCCCAGTCAGCAAACTATTTATAATCATACAGTTTTTGTCGCAATAGGATGAATGTTCTAGCTATCAATACATAATTTTTGCTTGCAAAATTGAAAATGCCGTTGCATTTTGAATTGCTACAGCAGCAAGTGAAGCAGTAGCAAATAAAGTCTTAGTTCATCTACAACGACAAACGGATTTCTCTCTGTGTACAAACTCTCTACTATACTAGCAATGGAATTGCTACAGATGCAATAAACGTATCAAAGAAAGTACCTGTTATTTGCAGTGAGAAAACAGACGTAAAACACTGGAATGGCAGTGTCTCCCAGATTAACCCACACCCAAATTCCGTTACTTAACTCGTATTGCAAACTCGGAGAATACAAACTATGTTGAATTTCCGTGACTGATAACGGAACAATATTGAAATAATTTTCGAGAGTGACTAATTATTATATGTAGTGGTAATCAATACTATCAATATGGATTAGAATTAATATATCAATTAGTATTCAAACAATATCTAGCTACGATTAGTTACGGCTTTATACTTAACCCAAACCCATATTACATTGCTTAACCCTTATTTCAGACTCAGAGAACACAAACTGTGTCGAATTTTCGTGACTTATAATGTAAGAATATTAGAATAGTTTTCAGGGATGATTAATTGGTATGTTTAGAGATGAATAATATTATCAATATGTCAATTAATGTTCGAATGGGTATAGAAGTGCGTTAAGTTAACATCAAGCTATAATTGGTTAGTTCAACTGCATTATGTAGTTTTTTCAATTTTACCAAATTTTTTTTTATTGTCTTCGGTTTCATTCTTAGTTCCTTCTATAAAAATTCATCCGAGCCAATTTTTTTTGTAGCTTTTATGCAGTTATTCAAACGGCATATTCTGCATACAGCTGCAAACTCTCTACGATAACACAACAATAAAATTAGAAAAAGAAGATACTGTTATTTGCAACGAGAAAACAGACATAAAATACCTATACGACAGTGCTTTCTACATCTTCAGGAAATACACGGTTATATGGCTTTATACTCAACTCACACCCGCATTCCGTTTGTTAACCATTATTGCAGGGTTCGAGAACATAAACTATGCAGAAGTTTCACCGCTCATACTGGAACAATATCGAGATACATGAAAAATGAAAAGACTCTTGTAATATCTCAAATCTTCTTGTACCATCCCACAAGTAATTTAGTGTTTCGTAGCTAGATTACATTGCTCCCTTGGCGTAGTTAAATGGTTACTACAACTATTCAAATATCCAATCAGTATTAACATCCGAGACAATTAAGAGATGCAATATCAAATTACATGATCCTATCAGTTGCAGCAGTGCTTGTAATAGTACAATAGGTAATAGCACTAATCTCACTGATCGATATTATCAATCAGCGTAAATACCCCAAGGATTACATTTAAGCTCCACGACCATCACTTTTTAATATAACCCAGAATCAGAATGATCACAATCATTACATTTGTTGTCGTCAATGTCTTTAATTTTGGCAAACTCCAGTACAAAAAATAAAATACAGCAAGTATAAAAAAATCTGGCAACTTTTTTACTAAATACATGGTAAAGAAATACCTACACGTGTTACCTTGAAGTAATGGGTATATTTTCTTGTGAATGACAGTTTGAAATTTTGTAGACACTCAAGCATTTCCGCTCCTGTTATAATGCAGAACCCGAGATCTGATCAAAGTGTGCATAACTGTTCCGTTTGAATTCAATGGCAAGCCAAAACGTCATAGAATTTCTGGGAGGAATCGTGGCGTGCTCAATATTATCTTAACCCCCAATGGCATAGCGAGTTTACTGTACAAGCTTGAAATTGTAGAGAACTAGATCGAGACGTCCGAATAACCGGTTTGAGTGCACAACGTCGTTCGGACAGGCAGGTGTATATTACAGGGTTAATACCAAAGGAGGTATACACTGAAGGGAGAGGAGAGAACCAGAGGGATGATTACAAGCCAGGAAGCGAGAACCCCCGACCAAAACCACTAGCAAACTATTCCAATTGGTGCGTGCCGACGGTTTCTGCATCTCAAGTCCGTGGATCGGTAGTAGGCTTCGATTAAACAGATTAGTTTCGGTTAAGTGTTCGAGCAACTTCACTCCTGCTTTTGCTATTCGCTATCAAGACGAAGCAATTTGACGGCAAGGGAAATTGACAAGCCATAAAAAGTATAGAGAAAATACGGGGCAGATTCCTGTCATACTATCAAGTAAACTTCAATATTGGTATTTCGGTTGTCGGCAAGAAACCACGTGAAAACAGGAGCAGGAGAAAAATAGTAAATTAAACAGCAGTGTTTGAAGTCTGACTATGCACAACGTTTTGGAGCAGTTGAATCTACAATTTTGAACATTTTGTGAGACCAAACTTGTTTCCAGACGCATTTGATGAATTTCGACAAATGTACAAATGAAAATGTAATGTTTTCTAATATTTCAACGGGGCCATTGTTTCCTACCAACATTGGTACCAAATATTCTTGAATTTATGTTATTATATGACCATATGACATCAACATCTACTTTGGGAAAGTACTTAAAAGAAGCAGCGAAAATGTAAAACTTGTCATTCGTCAATAATAACATTAAGGGGTTACGTGGGTTCCAAGGGCTCAAAAAAGGGTATTTTTAATAATTAAAAGAAAATATCTGTTCCAATATTTCATTTAAACAATTTATTATATCGAAAATACATATTTCACGAGTATTTTGTGAAATTTTCCTTGGAAAATTTTGAAAATTTAGCCGTTGGGATCTTGTTATTCTTTAACTCTTAAAAAAATGTGCTCTCGGCGTGGACAGGATAACTCATGACTAGTTCAACGAAAATAAAAAAAGCGAAAACTTTGCGTTAGTACATAATAGAACTCGTGCTTGCACGAAGGAAAAATGAATTGAAATTCGAATTTTTGGCAGAGTTATGAAAAAAAAACAATGTTTTTCATCAAATTGTTACTATATACTGCCTCGTTAAGTAAGTTGTAATACAGAAAAAAATCCTTCGTTCAAGTACTAGATAATGTTATTTTGAAAAAGTGCGCAAAATTTCAATCGAAAGATCGTTTCATAACTTTTCGAGAAATCGTGTCCACCGACTCCAAAACTAGAGTTTCTCGAAAAAAGCGATCAAAGTTTAAGTTGAAGCTCGATGTGTACGACTTCCGAAGATTATATCTCTTAGAATTTTCCTCTAATCGATTTGGCATTTTGGCAGAATATTCTGGACATTGTATTATTCAGAAAGACAAAAAAACCCATTTTTTGAAATTTTCAAACCCACTGAACCCCTTGAACAATATTTTGTGGAACAACAAATTTTCAAATTCCGTTGGTAAACGTTCTTCGCGATTTAGTCTCTTCAAGGAAGCTCGAATATTGTCATCCTAGTTTCTGCACTGGAAAATAGCTAGCACTATCAAATGCTGGGTAGTATGTAAATACTATATAGTTTACTTTCCTTTGATCTCCGAGCTCGCAAACGTTGCGAGTTCCGATTACTTCAATGGTGAAGTGGGAGGGAATTCTGTTCTTGTATGAAGCATCAAGTGAAAGAAGGTCCAGGAAGCTCTGGTGGCGGATAACCTATCGAGATGCGAGCAAGAGAGTGCAGTAAAGCTACATGACCGCAGCAGCATGTCTGACGCGTTACTGACTGTAACCACTGGGTCTAGTTTACGCTCAACCGCTTCGCTCGTTGAGCATAACGCTTCTACGAAAGGCTACAGACAACCGTACCGAGACCCTCTGGAAATTCCCAAGTTTACCATTACATTGCGATCAAAGGTCTTTGCAACAAACCCCCGGTTATTATGAACAATGTTGAATGAATACTGAGAGCTATAGTTACATTGATTACAGAAAATCTGCCGGAGTTGGGCTCCGCTCTGTCAGTCATAAGATCAAACTTAATATTGAACTCAAGATTGTGCCTGAAATTTCTACTTTCCAGGTCACAACGATTATTGAGTTTCCTTTATAGAAACTGTTTTGAGATTTTATCCTACCCTTCTGTAAGTTATAACTTATGTTATAACTTAACATATATGATGTGGTTTTGATCACCATAGATTGTTAAAAACGCGAGTTAATTTGATATACAAAAGGATATGAAATTTACGAATCTGATCTATGAACTCCATGTTAATATACTTTTATTGTAAATTCGACAATAGTAAAAGAATTTTACAATACTGGTATTTACAATTTAGAGTACGTGAGTATTAATTTGACTATTAGTAGACCCGCAAATAATATTTAATATATGGTTCAGGAAATACCATAACTAACTTAAAATTTAATGCACATATATGCATAGTAAATATGGGATTCCAGTCCTTCAAATATTCTGACCCACGTTTGGAAAAGTGCACCAGTGTCGCTGAAAAATGTTAACGAAATTAACTTCCCAAAGATTATTTAATTCAGAAACTCTGTATACAAATGTGCTCGGATTGAATCTGGACAATCTTGGCCGAAATACCGCCCAGTAAACACAAAAATCGGTTTCGTTGCTGCTTTATTACAATTTTCCACTCAGCAATGTAACTGTTTCATAACGCTGTTGTTACATAACAGTTACATTGCTGAGTGAGAAATTGTAATAGAGCAGCAAAGAAACCGATTTTTTTGTTTACTGATCAGACTCTCATATGCTGTAAATATCATCTCCAGTTGAAGTCTATCAGGTCACTTGCGAGAAGCGCTTCGGCCGTTCGCCATCTAGCGGGGCATTGTGTATTAGTGTTTTGTATGATGCCACTAGATGGCGATCGGACGTTGCGTTTCTCGCAAGCGTTATGAAGCCTCAGTGAATATAAGACTGCTAAATTTTCCTGGATTTGCCTACAGACGAAAGATCTTCCAGTTTTCCTTTGCCCTCGTGCAAATGCGATGCAGTAGAGCATAAGAATGACTGGCTGCGGATATAACTTAAAAAAATATATAAAAATATATTTAAAATCAATATAATCGAAATCTTTTTTTTAAATGCTGAACTTTTACTTTACTGTGGGTATCCAATCCAGTACGAGTAGAGTCAATTCTGAATACATAACTACATCAGTGTTTAACGCCACTCCGTAATTTGTCATATACCGAGTTATTTTAATGTTCAACTAGTATGTTAATGGAAATCAATTTGATTTCATGACGCTACGTTTTCGTGCGTCTATGGCTTTCTATACCAGTTGTGATTTTACGAACATCTTTGGAAAGTCAAGAGCCAAAGCGATCGTAATATTCGAAAACGACTGTTTATTTTCAATGTATCAGTATTATACTTGTCAATAACGAATGTATCTGAATATGTTTATACAGTATATTCATCGGAGCTTCATATATCAGTATATTTATTTTGAAACAAAATTTTATTTAAGATTACGGAACCAGAAGATAAAGTTAACTTACATGGAAGTTATAATGAATTCACATGAAACTTATAATAAACTTACACGAAACGTATAATAAACACACGAAGAATTCAAATGGAATTTACCATGAACGTGCATGGAACTTACGATAAACTTACATGAAACTTAAAATAAACTTACAATGACCTTACATGAAGCCTAGTATGAATTCGCATGGAACTTACGATGAACTTACATGAAGCCTAGTATAAATTCGTATGGAACTTACAATGAACTTACATGAAGCCTGGTATGAATTCGCATGGAACTTACCATGTACTTGCATGGAACTTACGATGAACTTACAATGAACTCACATGGAAATTACAATGAACTTACATGGAACTTACAATGAACTTACATGGAACTTACAATGAACTTACATGAAACTTGTAATAAACTTACAATGAAGTTGCATGGAACTTACAACGAATTCGCATGGAACTTACAATGAATTTGCATGGAACTTACAATAAACTTATATGGAACATCTGAATTTTAAGTTGAGCGTTTTAATGACCACTGTGTTCCAAGAAGCCTCGTTTTTCACTATACGTAATGATGTGTGATTTCGATATATGGTTGCTGGTTGCTGCAAAGTGAGTTTGCATAGAAGCTTTCGTGGCTATCGAGTATACGCATAGCCAGTTCATTGGCCGCACCGGAGCCATCAGAGCGACCGCGTGTGAGGCTATACGGGGTTTTCCGCAAAACCCCGAAATTCTCGGAAGCACGTTCCTATCACCTACTATGTACATCTCTCTCGACAACTGGACGTTTAACTTCCACCCTCAGTCGCCCACATCGAGAGGACAAGTGCCCTTCTAAAACCAATTGTTTCGGTGGCTTCTGTGGGTAACAGCAATTAGATTTATACAAATCGAGTTGTAACAGTTTGGTTAACACCGCATTTAGTACGAAACGCTCGAGTAATTCAATATATTTACTCTGGTGCAACTGAGTTTTTATTTCTCAAAAGGAGGCTATTATTTCACATCTGTTTTGCACAAATTTATGTTCGCTTCTATATGAAAATCGCACATTGACAAACAAACGTTTCAATCATTCATATCATTCAAACAGAATAAGTAAATAGTAAATGAAAAAACTACGTTTCTAACAATCAACGAAAACTTAATACGAAAACAGATTTTTTCTCTTCAATGTAGCCTTTTTTACGGATATGCAGCTATAAGTTTCTTATCTGTCCTTAGTGTCTTCTATTCGAAGGACGAGTGCCCTTCTAAAACTCATTGTTCTTGGGACTTAAAATTGTACATTCTGCTATTCATGCATGAAAAAGAATTATTTTTTCCTAGATACTGGATCATCATACGTAAACAAGGTCATTAAATTTATTATCGACAGACGTTTCTCGACTAATCACTTTTTGGGGACTCGACCAATCCAATCCCAAACTTACTGAGAAAGAGATGATCCAGTGCTGAAAGCAGTAGGTTCGAAGTAAATTCCAGATGGAACTCTTACTGAAATTTTATTCTCACGATATACGCTGTTACTTCACCATCAGCTTCCTCAGGTTTCTAGATAATTCGACCATCTTATTTATTCCCCATCGAATGCAATTTGAAAAATTCTACTTGTCTTGCGTGGTATTGAATTTCCAATGGTTAAACGAAGGCTTCTGCTTTCTTCAGCATACCATAATTAAAGAAAAGTGACCCGTCAACATTTCAATTGCAGCGGGAGTTTCGGGCTTCACTGACTGATGAATCGAGCTGTTCTGGACTCCTCGTCAATTCCTCCAACAATAGACATCGCATCCGCTGCAAGTATCGGTCGATGGCATGCCTCAATCATTTGCTCTCGAATTTCTAAGAGCTCTTAGTAATGCCTTTAGAAATCAGAGCGAAGCATCTCTGTCGATATTTCATGAACCGTCGACCTATTTGTCCTTTCTCAAAGTCCTATTAGTTTATAAGGTATCTGTTCTCCTTTTACGCCTTTTTTCTCTGCTTTCTATTTTATTTTCTGTAGAAGCTTACTAAGACATGTCAGAATGAACGCAGCGTCATTTGTTCGTTGCAGTTGCACCAAGAATCGCATCGTTGCATCTTCAGAGTAATTAACTTTTGATGATCGCAGTTTCACAGCAAGTTATCTCCTTTTCTATATCCCTAATGAATTTTGGTATCTTTTTGTTTTTTCTATCCTACGAATTAATATATCGGAGCTACTATTTTCATCATTGGTACATCAACTGGATTCGTTGTCAGGTTTGCACCATTTGTTGGAATTTTACATGGCTTTTCATAAATTTATAAACTGACAATGATTTGTTACGAATATAAGTTATCAATTGTTGAAAATGTTGACGTTTTTTTCTTCTTGGGAGTTATAGAGCAATTATTTTTCAAGGGCATTTTCAAGGTCTTTTTTACGTTTTTTATCATGAGGTAAGTCAAGGTAAAATGTAAGAAGTGAAGATTCACTTTTTATATAAAGTTTTTACGCAAAAGCGTCTACATTAAGTTTCACAATAAAATTATTGTATATTTCCAGTTTTCTATTTGAATTTCAACAATTTATGTCTGTACTTTTGTTCTAACGCTGAAAAAAATTGTGTCAACATTTTGGAAAAAATTTTCAAATTATAAACATTTCCATTTCACATACATCTTTTTGTCTTCTTTATCTTCTGTCAACAATTTTTTGAGTAAGGTCGTTGAAGAAATATACAAAAAAAAATTCAAAGAAATGTACGACGCACATTGTTTATATAGTTTTCGATATATAAAATGTATACACCTAGACGCAATAGCCTCTGTAACATAATTCCTTCTGGCAATGTAAGCAAATTCAAATTCCCAACAGAATCGCTCATTGAAATTCTCTCGAACCTATTACATCAAGATTAATGTCTAATGTACACAGTTATTCATACAATCTAGTATTAAGTATAATAATCAATAAGTAACTGACATTCAGGCTGAAGGACTTCGGAAAATGGCCAAATGGCCTCAGCTCAGGTATATATATATATATATATAATAATAGTAATAATAATAAGGTGATATGTACAGATTGTAAAAAGGTCAATAAAATATCGTTTTACTGCTACTGCTAATGAAATAGTACATTACGATACTAGTGCGATAAAACTTTTTCGCGACGAGTGTGAGTTTGCAGCACGAGACGAAGGCGAGTGTCGTGATCACACGAGATCAGAAAAAGTTTCTCGCACGAGTACCGTATACAATTTTATGCCACTAGTGCGGGAAGTGCCTATTTTACGCACGCAATAGAAGCGAAGTGTGCGTGAAGTAGCCACTTCACGCATACTGTGGTACAAAAATTTTTTTTCAGCATACTTTATTTTCATGGAAAGGGGGAGGGGGTTATTTAACCAAGCGATTGGTTATTCCAGCGAAGCCATTTTTGCGTTTACAAACCATTATTATACAAAAATAAATAAAAACTCCGTCATTTACGTTATCACGCATTATATTCGAAACATCTTAGTCTTCATCACTTTCCCCACATGTTTTGTATTCATATGGTTGCTTTACTTTAAAACCGTATGAAATTACAGTTGAAACAATTTGTACACTCACGCGATATCGCGATAAGCAATCAGAGATATACGAGCGAACAAATTCGTGCTTGTAACAGAGAGAGAAAGTAGAAGGTGGAGAAACGAGCAGCAGGATGGGGAGACTCTTGAGCGTCCGGATACAATGGCTGGTAAAAGGTGGTCGACGGCTATCCGTGTTGCAGGAACCCTGTATATGTATATTGGTTGCAACGGTACGCGCGATTAAATGCAAATCCCAAAGCGCTTATCGGCATCGCGGGCATGCGGCATGCCCGACGTGGCAGTCCGCGAATCCACACACCGTCGGCTTTTCCCACCGTCCACCCCTTTTTCCCACCCTCTACCCTATGCTTTTCCTCGCGGGCTTTTCCATAGTTTATTTTTTCTTTTTTCAACCATTTCATTTTTTTTCATCGCCGCAACCATACAATTAGTGGGTAAAGGGTCGTTTGCCTTGTTAATTAAGGGGTTAGACAAGCAATGCCGTCAGTGATTTGTGATAAGATACCGCCTTTTGATCTCCGCGATATTTCCTTTGTCAAAATTATCATCTCAATTTGAATAACAATATTTGAATTGCCAATTCGAATAAGAGCCTTCTGGGATTTTTCTAGTGACAGTGTGCCGGACAATTAATTAGTTCGAAGACCTTAAAGAAATTTTTTTTCTTCGAATTGATGAGTATCGATGGATTAATCTTGTAAATTTATTAGTAGACACTTTTTTAAGGATGTAGGAGCGGCCTGGGGTGCTCAACTTCCTAAGAAGTGAGGATTCAGAGAGAAATTCGAACACTTCTCAATGGAATAAAAATCTGAAAAAAAATCAAGCATACAAAAGGTGCGGAAAGGATCAATTTTGAATATTAATAATTGCAAAATATTATCAACAAATAGGTGAAAAAAAATTGTTCAACAAATTATCCGTCAACTCAACTTTTTTTATAAAAATGATTCGTCCAATTTTCGGAATACGTATGAATTTTTTTAGAATTTTTTCTAGTGTTTGAAAATCGCGGTTTTTTCTTCTTGTATGAGCTGTATTCGCGAATCTATTTGATCAATCGTTTGGAAACTTCTTGGGTGTAATGAGTGGTTTTGTGAGAAATACATATAAAAAATTCGCGACTTAACATGAATTTTTTAAGAAAAAGAAATTTAAAAAAAACGAGATTTCGATGATTAGAATAAATTCTGAAAAAATTCGTACGTATTCAGAAAAATTAATGAACCATTTTCATTCGAAAAAAAACTTAGGTTGACGGTTAATTTGTTGAACAATTTTTTTTTCAACTTATTTGTTAATAACATTCAACAATTAATAATATGCAAAATTAATCTCTTCCGCATCTTTTGTAAGCTTAATTTTTTTAAAGATTTTTCTCCCATCGGAAAGTGTTCGAATTTCTCTCTGAATTCTCACTGTTCAGAATGTTGGGCACCCCATCGCGCTCTTACATCCTTTAATGCTGAGGACCACCAACACAGAGAATTAATTGTTGGAGAAAAATTGAGGAACTCCGACTTACCGTTCGATTTCCTGGGTGTTTAACGTGACAGCTCAGCACCGCTTTTTGACCGACAATCGCCGTTACGTTTCTTTGCGAAATATCATCGAAGTATGGTTTGTCCCACGATCTCGTCGGCTTACTACTTCCGGCGACCACACTTGCCAAGCTCGAACCTGTAACCACAAAAAAATGAAACGGTTTTTGAGATATCGAAGTTAGTTTGCTTGCTCGAAAAATTTTCAACCCACTGAATATAATTTTCACAACAAAATTATATTCATATATAATTTGGAATCTATCACGCTATTAAAAATCTTTAGTCATATTTGCAATAAAAAATTTGGGAAGGTATTATTGGGAAAAAACTTTACCTACAATTTTAAAATAAATAAAAAAACACTACGTAAATTCATAAAGTAATAGAAAAAATAATAATTCACGATTTATAAGTCATAAACTATTGCTCATTTTTTAAATGCTGTTGTCAATTGGATCTAATTCATAACATTTTTTTCTTTGGTTTGAATGAAATGTTTTTTTCTTCTTTATTATCAGTTTGGTAAAACCATCTGAAAAAGGTGTATACGACAAGGTTTCTACATAAATGATAGACAAGTGAGTTCGAAACTGATACAGTTATTACAACATTGTTTTATTCGAATTTTATAACGCACAAAGTAATTAAGAGTGATCTGTACCTATGCACTTGAACTGCTGTGAAATAGTGATGTAAAATTATTTTATCGAGTTATAAGTAACACATTTTCATGTTGACAGAAATTAAAATGGATTTCGATTACTTTGCTTATTTTATACCGATCATTATTTTTTAATTTTTCATATTTGTTTATTTTAATTTTAATCAAACTCTCACTCACGTATTTCCATTAAACCCTACGTCATGCTTTATTCCCGGATATGCAAACTGTGCATATTAACTCAAGGATTTTAATTGGATTTCGATCTTTACCCCGGTAAATATTGCATTTTAATGAAATTCACTACTTATGATTCGAGCGTGTGCACATCATCATAGCAAATGAAACAAATTTTAATACGCATCATAAAATGAGACCAGGATAAAATTTCGGTCCTATATTTAACGAACTTTAGCCCTGCATTGATTCTCTGCTTCCAGTTTGCTATTATACGGAATTTTCTATCACTAGACTCATGCTCGAAATTATATCTGGATCATTGCACTTTACAACGTATGCGATACTTTTGCAAACGAGTTTGTGTAAATCGCGTTAACATGTCACATATCTCGAGCACTTCATTGAATTCTTCAAAGGTGTACTTTTCGAAATAAATTGATAACTATTAGTGACACATCGAATTCCATGGTAATTAATCCGACAAGTAATTCGATTATCATTCAAATAACTCTGCGTCCCTGATTATAAAATCAAAGATTTTGCTGTTTGAGAAAATTCAATTCAAAGCCAAAAGTTACTCTATTATTAGACTATTTTCATCAAATTTTAAATTGATAATACATACACCGTATTATGTCTAGCTGATAACAGAAAATTTCAAACGAAACTGTAGTTTCGTTCCGAAAGCATTATTTGTATTAAATAACGAATAAATCTGCATAGCTGAGCTTTGCAAATTGCTCCTTCATTATTTTTGGATATTTATAAAGTTACCTCTATGAGGAAGTATGTCAATCGATTTTGGCTTTCTCATAGAAGTTGTGAAAAAAAAAAAACCAAAAATAGTGTGGGAGCAATTTGCAAAGTTTCAGCTTCTCAGCTTTATTCGTTATCAAAGTTAAATGTTTGAAAACAATTAAACGACATAACAAAACATGACGAAACTGAGTATCTATTTATGCGGAATACTACTGATTTCATTCATAAAATTTGAGTTCGCCATCTTATGTTTTGCTAAAGTCTATGAAATAATTTTTTCTGAAAGTTCAAATTCTGCGGGACTTGAACCACATTGCAGATTATAGCAAAACTGTGTACTAATCATCGATCAATATTACCAATTTTATGTACAAAATTTGTGATCGTTATCTTACGTTTTGCCAAGATAAGAGCAAAAACGTAAATTTTTTTGAAAATTCCAAAACTCCATAAAATCCGAACCGCTTTTCCGATTTCGGCCGAATTCAATACCGAACAACATTGATAATACACACAATAGATACACATATAATATTTCGCTAAATAACTATTTAGCAAAATATTGCCATTTTTTACGAAGGCTAGAGCGCGCAAAATAATGAACATTTTTTGAAAAATTAAAAAAGCTATATGGAAATTTCTGCATGGGTTGAAAAAAATCATCAGTCAAACATGGATTCCTGCTTCACTTATGTACCAAATTTCAGCTCAATCGGTTGAACCGTTCTCGAGTTACGGAAATTACGGTGTTGATGAAAAAACACGCACATATATAGGGACATTTTTTCTTAACCACTTTTATCAATGTTTCTCAGTAACTGACATGAAAATCTCGAAAAAAAAATTTCATGAACACAAATCTCCCTCTACAATAAAGCAAAAGAAAAAAAAATTAAATTAAATTTGATCAACAGCTTATCTACTGAATTCAGTATGTTTTTTCCTCTTAAATTGTGACAAATCAAAACAAATGTTTTATAATTTATTACAATTTGTTAACAAACTGTGAAAAATATGTCTCAAAAATATGAGCATGTAAGATACTTTGTTCACATACACGCAGGAAAAATAATTTTCGAAATTCGTCTGTGGAAATAAAATTGAGAAAGCTCTCAGGAATTATATAAAAATGACAGCAGGAATATATTCCGATAATCCATATCGAAATTACCGATCCCGATATAAATCGAAATTAAATACGTTTGGCATTACGCCTGAGAGAGAAAGAAAGCTCGTAGAATTCTGCCAATCCGATCAGCATTACGTTTGTCCGCGATTCATTTACAGTTAAACACCGGGGAATGGCTTTCTTCCTTTTACAGCTGCAGATACTGCTAGGCTTGCCGATACTATTAACATAATCCGCTCGAAAAGTGGTAGAGGACGTGCTGAAGGAGCGACAGAGACGAGAGGCAGAAGGTAAAACGATAAAGACTCGAGAGATATAGAATACGGACAGGCGAAAACGATAAAATTTTCCATTCCGGTAAACGCCATTTGTGCACCAGAAGCAATGGTATAGGGAGTAAAATTGGGAGGGTTGTTACGAACAACTACTCTCCGGACGAATGAGGGAATTGCTAAAATTCGATTAAGCCTGGGTAGCCGAGCGCATCCGTGGATCGCAGCTCCCCGAAGAACCATTTTGTATACGTTTTCCGTTGACTTTTTATTATTGTTACTATTATCGCACTCTATGGATAACGTAAATTGAGCATTGACGAAAGTTTCAGCAGCGGCAGATGCAGCAACAGTTACGTCGCCTCTTTGCATCGGGACGATGCATTAAAAATAGCATTTTCATCCTTTTTCATCTGATTACCCGCGCAAAAAAAAGTATTAAAAGAGTATTGAAAAAGAATTGAATACTCAGTTGATACTTTTGGTCAGAGATTCAAGTATTTAAAAAATTATCAAATGAGTATTATAACTAGTATTTATTCGTATTTTTAATGACGATTTTAATACTCAATTCAATATGTTTTTCTGTAATTCGAGTATTAAAAAGAGTATCAACAGGTATTAAATACAGTATTAAAACGTATTTTTTACGACGATTTTAACACTTTTTTTTATACTTAACCATTTAATACTTTTTTAATACTCAAGTCTCGAAAAAAAGTATTAAACTGAGTATTAAAAAGTCCAATACGCGAAATTCTTAATACTTTTCAAATACTTTTTTAGATACTTTTGTAATAATTGTTTAATACTTTTTAAAATACTTTTTAAATACTTTTTAAATACTTTTTTGAATAATTTTTTAATACTCTTTTAATACGGTTTTTTTTGCGCGGGTAAGCACAATAAACACAATATATACTCGAGTGGTCCAGGACAAAAAGAATATACGGTGTAACAAATACAATATTCGAACTGATTCATCGTTCTCTGCGTCAATTTTTGAAGTTTTAGAGAAGTTTCCGAGAAAAATACACGTGAAATATTCCGAGAAAAATTTAGTACAAAATATATTGTTTTCTCACGAAGAAGCTTTTTTCATTATTTTACTGTATGGATAATGTATTTAGCATCCGTCAGCATCGACAAAAGTTGTAGCAGCAGCAGATTAAGCAACAGTTATGTTGCTTATTTCCTACGCTTTGTTTGGAATCACTTTTTAATATTTTTTAATTCAATTAAGTACAATCAGTACTCTAATGGCGCGAAACTAAAAAACATATACGAGGTAATAAAAACAATATTCAAACTGATGAATTGATGTATGTGTCAACATTTTATGTGAAAGTTTCCGAGAAAAATTCCATGTGAAATATTTAGAAGAAAAATTAAATGGAAAATATATTGTTTTCTTGTATAGAAAAATTTGTTTACATACATTTTTCTCATGGATTTAATTTTTAAATACTCAATTATCGCACTGTATGGATAACGTAATCAGCATTCGTTAGCATTGAAGGAGGTATTAGCGCAGCCGTTACGTAGCCTATTTGCCACGCTGCATTCAAAACTACTCGTTGATATCATTTCATTCAATTAAGCATAATGACTACTCGAGTTGCACAGAACTTAATGAATAGCCTTCCTATGTAACAAAGAAACGTTTTATTATATGTGGATCAATATTCAGTCCCTTATAAAGGATTCGATTTCAAAATAAATAAATATATCTCTATAGCTTTTGAATCCATGTTTACATCCACACTAATTTGACAACGATCGACTTTATTGACAACTTTTTGTCTACTTTTCAAAAAATTGAAGTGCAAGATTTATTAATGAAAAAAATAAATAGCAACGATCTCATTTCGTGTCATGAGCTTTCAATGATAAAATGATTGGCATCATTTCATAAACTCGCTTAAAATGGAAATAAATCTTTTGAATATTAAAATCGATTTTTTTTGTTATTACTCTTTGTTGATATACGACTCACGTGAATGTCATTGTTCACAAGTGTTTCACACGTAGAGTTTCGTATGCAATTCAATACATTTTACAAAAATGGTTTGTGGCTGGGTTATGAATCACCGAAACATACAATTTTTCACGAAATTGGAAAATTCGCTTTTGCAGCAAGCAGAAACTGGCATTTCTGCAGGAAAATCTTATCGCTTCGGCGAAAGGACGAAAAATCGAGTGAGTATAGAACAGTAAAATAAATTCCGAGTTCCGAGGAAAATCCGAGAGTGCGCCTCCGGATTCGGCGCTTTCGCCGCGCCATTGACTCCAATATCGTTGAAATGATATCGAGGAACGAAATTCATTAAGCAAGTGGAATGGCCGTTGCCACTTTCCTGAAAGTTTGGGGCGTTGGGCTTTCTCAGCCCCGGGCCAGCTCCATAGTTCACGCAGAAAATGTATGTTTGTAGCACCGTGGGGAGAGAGAACTACGCGATTTATCGTACTTTCTGTAGAACGTACCGGGTGAAACTACCAAGTAAACTGTCTTCTTCGAGAATCGCTATCTCTCAAGGAAAACTCTCCGTGATTCTTGTTCGCCACGCTTATCACTGGTTCCCCGTGATTCATGGAAACTGAAATCGTGTGTTGAATGTTGCAGAGTTGCGGATTTCTCCAATGATTATTATACAATTTCTTATCCCAACTCCATATATTTTCATAGGGAATTTTTTAAAATATATATTCCAATCTCCGGTTTAATCGAGTAGAAAATAAAAAGGATTTTCATATGCGTTTGCATATGAAAATGGTTCATAAGATAATACGTGGGAACTTTGTAATGAGTCATTGAAAATCAAATTTTTATTTTGTTTTTTTTATCTACATGATACTCGGAAACATCCCAATTTAGAGTACTCACTGAAAAACGTTTAAAATAAAAATAAATTGCCTCAAGCACTAAGCAAACTGCTGCTTTGAGAATCGCCATCTTTTAAAGAAAACTCTCCGTGATTCTTGTTCGCCACGCTTATCACTGGTTCCCCATGATTAATGGACACTGAAACCGTGTGTTGAATGTTGCAGAGTTGCGGATTTTCCAATCATTATTATACCAATCCTTATCCCAACTCCAAATATTTTCATAGGAAATTTTTTTAAAATATATATTTCAATCGAGTGGAAAATTGAAAGGATTCTCATATGCGTTTGCTTATGAAAATGGTTCATAAGATAATACGTGGGAACTTTGTAATGAGTCATTGAAGATGAAATTTTAATTGTGTTTTTTTCCACATTATACTCGGAAACATCCCAATTTAGAGGACTCACTGAAAAACGTTTGAAATAAAAATAAATTGCCTCAAGCACTAAGTAAACTGTCTTCTTCGAGAATCGCGATCTCTCAAGGAAAACTCTCCGTGATTCTTGTTCGCCACGCTTATCACTGGTTCCCCGTGATTCATGGAAACTGAAATCGTGTGTTGAATGTTGCAGAGTTGCGGATTTCTCCAATGATTATTATACAATTTCTTATCTCAACTCCATATATTTTCATAGAGAATTTTAAAAAAAATATACATTTCTATCTCCGGTTCAATCGAGTGGACAATTAGGAGAATTCTCATACGCGAAATACCCGTTTGCGTATGAAAATGGTTCATAAGAAAATACATGGGAACTTTGCAATAAGTAATTGAAAATTAAAATTTAATTGCTTTTTTGTCACGGTTTACTCGGAATCATTTCAATTAATCGTACTTACTGAAAATCGTATAAAATAAAAATGGATTGCATCAAGCACTTAGCATCCAATGATTATTATACAATTTCTATATAATAAAAATACACTCCATGTATTTTTATAGGGAATTTTTTAAAAATATATATTCCAATCCCCGGTTCAATCGAGTGGACAATTAGAAGGATTCGCATACGCGCAATACCCGTTTGCGTATGAAAATGGTTCATAAGAAAATACATGGGAACTTTGCAATGAGTAATTGAAAATTAAAATGGAATTGCTTTTTCATCACGTTTTACTCGGAATCATTTCAATTAATCGTACTTACTGAAAAACATATGAAATAAAAATGGATCGCATCAAGCACTTAGCATCCAATGATTAATATACAATTTTTTATACTAACTTCATGTATTTTTATAGGGAATTTTTTAAAAATATATATTCCAATCTCCGGTTGAATCGAGTGGAAAATTAAAAGCATTCTCATACACGCAATACCCGTTTGCATATGAAAATGATTCATAAGAAAATACGTGGGAAATTTGCAATGAGTAATTGAAAGTTTAATTTTAATTGCTTTTTTTTACATTTCACCAGTAAAATTTCCCCTTCAGAGTGTTCACTAAAAAATATATATGGACAATAATCAACTGCCCGAACCAATTAGCACGGAGCAGAACATTAATCGTGCAGCAAAAATTCAATCATTCAAGACGACTGATAAATTAGATAATTTTAAACCAATAAAATATTGACTGCATCCTGACTAGAGAAAATGTTGATATTGGAGATTTTTAAAACATGCGTAGGAAATAATAAGTCACTTATGTGCCATATGGGAATATGTCAATTATATTTTATGATGTATATGCGTTACTCATCAATGATTCATGAGCAAAGCATGAAATGTTAATTTTTAACATTTCTATAATCATGTTATTAATATTTCATAATTATGACCTATAGACAACCGTCAATCATTTACGAATTACATTTAACCATATTCATTGGTTGTTGTTTTTTATAAGCAAATATGCAAGCGTCATGCTTAAGCTTTCTCAAGGTTTTTACACAACAAAATGATATTTCAGATATTATTTTTGCATAATAAGAGAAGCTCATGATCTATAATTACCTAAACTGCGTAAGAAAACCCGTCGTTATTATACTCATTATATACATTTTTTTTCCTTTACGTCCATTAACTGACGTATATATACCGTTTGTAGTAATATACATTCACTGAATATTTATCCAAAACCCAACGACGTACTAGACTCTGATAGTACTATAGGTATTCCCGTATGTTATATATATACATGTATTTATGTGTAGATACTATATATCCAGAGATGCGTACGACTATGTTTCTGTTAGGGAATTAACTGCGAGCTCGACGGCTGCAAGCGGGCTCGAAATTTCGTTATAAAATTTTATACGTCCCTTCGTAATTTCGAAATACTACCCAACATGCTCTAGAATAGAGGGGTGAGCTTTGGCTCAAATTATTTTTGTCCGCAAAGCAGGACTACCGAAGAAAATGGGGATAAAGAGCTGAGTATAGAGAGAGAAAAAAACCAATAAAAAATTACATTCGCAAAAAATATTTAAAAAAAAGTTTATTGACTGCCCCTAGAGAAAATATTTCATTGACGCCACAGAAATGGTTGGGTTGATTTGGTTTTGATTTATTTCAACGAAATATCTCTTTCATTTCAATGAAATAGTGCACTTAAATTTCGAAGAGAACATTCCACCGCCTGCGAAAAAATTTTTACTTAGTGAACACGTGATAAACACTTACATTGTTTGAATGGAAAGTTTTTATTGATTCAAACTAAAGGTCTCCTTGATTCATTAAAAAAAAATACTTAATGGCAGCAAGTGCTGAAAATTCCATTGTCCAATGTTAGACATTTGTAGGGCTGTCTCTCTTGGGCCTAACCTCACTTTTTGTTTTCCGGTTCTCCCGAACAAACGGCTTCGAGTTTTAAGGAGCTCGCACTTTAGCTTATTTCTGCCATACTCAAGCACATCCTCTCCGAATTTGAGATTGATCTGCCCGGTAGTTAAGGAAAAAATAGATCTCGAAATTCTGAGCTGCGGCGGAAAAGCTGCCGCTTTAATCAAATCGATGAAACGAACGGAGACAATTTCTTCGATTCAATATTCCTACTTTCTATTGAGTTTTTCATCATTCAATGAAAAGATACTATTGAAACTAAAGTATTTTTGACCATTAGCAAAAATAGTCTTGAATAATTGAAATTTTTTCTCTCAGTGAGAATTTACAAACGATCAGATATAATTAATAATAATATATCAAATTGATTATGCTAGTAAAAAGACAACCCTAAAAGACTTCGTTTTCACAGGAAATATTTTCAAATAAAATTGTTTAGGATATTCGTTACTAATTTGTTATAATGAATAACCATATATACATTTCTTAACATCAATAACGATATAGAAAATTAATTTGACTACAGAATAGACAATGCTATAGACGATGGAGACGTGTCATGGCAATATCAGCCTTGCTTAATACCGGCAGCCATATTTTGGTAGTCGAAATAGAATAAGGATTATGTTTGTTAGTTAGATCCAATATGGTAAACCGGTAATGGACTGATACTATCAGTATAAGAAACTACAGTTACGTCACGCTATCCCAGTTAATCAGAGATCCCTCTTGAACTACCCCTACCCCATCAGCCCTTTATAGTCAGCCTCTGTTTCTCGTCCATCGAGGATGTTATAACGAAGCCAATATATCAGATAAAATGCAAACGCATCTGGTTCACCGTTTATACATCGCAAAAGCTAGTCTGTTGCGAATGGTTGCTATTGAAAAGCTGTGAACAAATCTTATATGTATATTGATATCGCACGGTTCAGAGTGAGAATTTCATTACTTCGATATTTTTGTTGTCAGTACCTTTTTCTGCGATGTTTTTAAATATATTAATGCAGAGACATCGTTTGTTCTATAAAGTGCGACACAGGCGTCAATAAAAACCGGTATTCATTATCAGAAGGCAAAAAAGTTTGAAGATATCGTTTTTTGTTTTCATCGACGAACAAAAACCATCGTAAACTCATTTTAAAAAAGTCCATGAATTCAATCGAACAAACAATGAGACATTTTAATTAAGTTTGTTTATTCAGTAGCTTTTTGGAATCAAATCCGATATCATATATCGGCTAAACGATATCGTGACAATTAAGACCTTAAAAAACTTCGTATGGTTGTCAATCTGTTGAGTCCCCTAATGTCATGTTCGTCATTGCACCTAACTTGACCGACATCAAATAGCAGAACACAATCCAACCGACATTAAGACAATTTAATAATACTTAATCATCCAGTAGCTTTTCGGACCCGACCTTTCAACTTCAATTCGACCTCATATGTTGGTTGAACGGTATCGTGACAGTTAGGACCTCAATAAACTTTGCACGTTTGCCAAGCACTTGAAATGTGATGTCTTGTATTCCAATGGGCTAAACTTGACGAAAACTCAAGAGCAAAACACAATGAAACAGACAATGAGACCTTTCAATAATACTTTTTATCCAGTAGTTTTTTAGACAAGATCTTTTAACTTCAATTTGTCTTCATGTATTGGTTGAATGGTATAGTGACATTTAGGACACCAATAAACTTTGCACGTTTGCCGAACGCTTTAAGTTTGATGTCATGTATTCCAACGTGCTAAACTTTACCAAAACTGAGTCAGAGAATACAATTGAACAGACAGTAAGACATTTCAATAATATTATGTCATTCAGCAGGGTTACGGACACGACCTTCCAACTTCAATTGGACCTCATGCATCAACCGAACGGTATTGTGATATTTAGGATTCTGATAAACTTTGGCCGCTTGCCAAACGTTCGAAATCCGATGTCATGCTTGTCAATAAACACTTACAATATTATTTTATCATCCAGCAGCTTTCCGGACACGACCTTTCAACTTTAATTCGACCTAATGTATTGGCTGAACGGTATTGTGACAGTTAGGACCTAAATGTACCTCACACGGTTGCCAGTCCCTTGAACCAATTAATTAACCAGGGAACGGAGTATGAGCGCTTTAATCCCAATGTCACGTTTCATGCGAAGGCAGATAGAGATGGCAACGAGAACTGTACTCAGCGTCGCCGCCGACTCTGATCAGACCAGACATCCGGAATACCCTGTAGCCTCTATCTGTAATTACGTTTGCAAACTACATCGGGGATGAGATGTAGCGAACGGAAGCGTGGGCACGCGCGAGTTCCAAATGCACAGAATCTAATAGGTGTTACCACTCGGCCGAGCTATAATTATACCGCTGTCCGACCATTGGACGCGCTGACTACTTTGACGCTTTCTCTGTACCACTGTTCTCGCTTCCTCCCTCCCGACACTTTCCCACACCGTTCATACAGCTTTCCACCGATGCCGAATAATCTCGACGTGTTTCGAACGTTCGGTGGTCGCCCGGAAGGGATATTCGAGCAACGAAGTGCTTCTCTTGTTGACTACAGAGTTTGGTCCCATCGATTCATTGTTTCGAGGGCTGTTCCACTCAGTTTGGCTACTTCCTGGCCATCGGGAGCCCTAGAAACTGGTTCGTTCAATTTTAGCGTTGGTTTTCTGTTTTTTTTTTTTATATGATTAGCTGTATTGACGAGAATAGAGATAAAGATATTTTATTGCATTGAGTATCAGCTTGATGATTTGTCACCTGATGATTAAACTTGATTTATTGAGACTTTTTGTAGAACTTGAGGTAGTAGTCTGCTAATTTGCCGGTTTCTTTCACGTCTTTATATGGGATCTTTTGTTATAGGAAAATAAAATTCACGATTTTGTTTTTTTAGTATGATATTGTTAACACATCAGTGATAGAAAAGAAAAATCGGGACCCAATTTTACAACATTTCATTATTATTATTGGTTAAAGTAGATGCCTCAAAATAATGGTACATGGCTGGCACTGGTGATTTCGGCTCTTAAGGACATCTGGAATAGAGAAAACGAATTGATCGTTAATCTATAGAATTGTCGTTCTCATCAGGACGAGGGTCTTTTTTTCATTCCTAACTTTCTATTTTTTACTGTGATTTGTTCGAAAAAAATCATTTATATTCTTCGAAGTCCGTTATTTTGTTATTTTCTGTTTGAATTTAATAATCCTTGCTCCACGGTAAATGATAATTGTACAGATTAATATTCACTTTAATTGTCTTATTTTAGATGTCTCTAAGAGTCGAAATCACCGAGATTAGTCATGTACCTTTTTGTGGGTGTCTACTTTGACCAATAATAATAATAATATTTAAAAAACGTTGTAAAATTGAGTTAATTTTTTTACATCCTTTAGATGTTAAGAATAACATACTAGTAAAACAAAAGCATTGAATTTTATTATACCATAAGAAAAAATTCCCGATAAAGCCGTCAAAAAACGTGCAACTTACCAGACCTCAAAGAGGCTGATCTCGTTGTATTCCAAACTTTCGGTGGTCGTTCGGAAGGGATGATATCCGACCAACGGAATGCTACTCTTGTTGACTGCAGAGTTGGGTCGCATCTATTCATTGTATCGAGGACTGTTCCACTCAATTTGTCCATTTCCTGGTCATAGAGAGTTATAGGACCAGTTCATTCAATTTTGGCTTTGATTTTTTTTTTCGATGCTTGGCTGTATGACCGGAATAAAACGAAAAGTATTTTCTCGCATTGACCATCAGTTTGATTGATTGTCACCTGATAATAAAACATGATTTATTAAGACTTTTTGCAGAGCGTAGGGAGGCTGATGTCGACGTATTTCAAATATTTGGCTACTTCCTGGTCATCTGGTACTCGATTCCGGGACTAGTTCGGTAAATTTTCACTATTTTATTTCTTTCTATTGACTTTTTTGTACTAACTAGTAGTTCACTTAATGACAGTTAAAAATACAAAAACCACAACTTGTTTGGTCTGTAACTTTGTAAATATCAACGATACGAAAAAGTCGTTACCAACTTTTTTGTAGGGCGTCAGACGGACGACAAAATTATCTTTCAAGTTTTTGTCCTAACTTCAATAGGTTAGCTAAAAAATGTAAGCGGAAAATTTACAACATAAAAAATTTCAAGGCTCTGTAACAAATCAAATCTTGAAGATAGAAATTCGACTCTAAAGATTTTCAGTTCGAAATTTAATGATTCATAAGATGAAGTCATTGATTTTATGAGGAAAAAATTTCTTATTAGGTTGCAGAGAGAAAGAATGGAAAAATATCACTTTCCTGTGTTATTTAATTTGGAAAACTTGAAACGCGATGATGGACCTCCAAGAATTAAAATTATGAGCTCCGCGTTTACAGGATCATTACTAAGACGTATTCTACGATATTTTGGGCAGAGAGCAGAAAAAAACATCGCTTTTTTGGCACACCCTAATATATATATTATATATTATGATATATATCATAATGACATAACGACCAAGCTCGAGGATCATAAATTCACGGGGGATGAAGACTTTCTACAAGTTTTTAGAAAGATGTTCCCTCAGCGACTCGCTAGCTTGATCGTCGAGATGGCTCTAAAGTCGTTGATGTGCCCCACAGTGCAAGTGGTTCAGCAGAAGCATCCTCCTCAGATTTGCCGACAGCTCTCTACTTACTCACGAGCTTTTCACCACTATTTGGTTCCCTTAACGCCAGTAAAGCTTCGCCACCGACGGCGCCACTGCGGTGAAGTTAAACCTTATGCATAGTCCGTCCTTGAAACTGTTGCACACAGTGGTTAACATCGACGTTTTCAGCCACATCGTGTCATCTTCTTTCCTGTCATGATACATTGTAGGCATTGGATAATCTGAAGAAATTGTAACTTAGAAAGTTCCATTATTCACAAAAGCACAAAACTTATTGTGCAGCAGTTAAAAAAAAAATGTTAGATCATCAGCAATATTATGGATTCCCGTTTTCAGGAGATGATTTTTTATTATCGATCTTCTCCAATTATCTTGTATTTCTCTAACGTCTTGAGAACTTCTAAAAATAAGGGCCATAGGAAATTGGCAAGGTCTCCAGATAATCAAGGATAATTGAGGGAGTCACAGAATAATCCAAGGTCAAGAAATAGTTACATATCAATTACGAACCCTGAGTGTCAGTTTTTGAAAGATTTTTTTCCAAACTTATAAACGCTTTTAAAATGTCCTTTTACGTCAATTTTCTGAAGGAATTGTCCATCACAAAATTTTCTATTTTTCAACCATCAATGAATTAAAATGATTCTAATTTTTTTTGCTTGTAAATTATTGAATTTGTAATTAAATGAAACTTTTGGCTATTAGCACTGTGAAATTAGTATTGATACTTATTTATAAAGTTTGCGTTAGCTTAGAAGGGAAAAATACTACGAAAATAATTATCATTTTTTTCTGTCTTACTCTATTGGAAAACGGGGGTCGATTTATACACACGTTTTTATTTCGTTGTATCGACATATTGTTAACACCATAAAAAAGTTGTGGATTTCGATTTACGAGGATAGCAATATATCGAAGGGCTCAGCTGATACAAGCCTCGTATCTTCTGGAACATCGTATTCTTTTCTTTCCTCCCAACTTCTCCTTCCATCTTCAAAGCCATCAAGAATAAAGCATGTATAACAAGTTTTATCGGGGGTTACCCGTGAGGATTCTCAAAACTGTCGATGCCTTAAGAATTATGGCGTGAGAAGTTGTAGAGAACTATACTTTCCTATCTATACGATAAAGGTAAGGAGTGGGGCAGTTTCTTTTCCGACAATGTGAAGTTCAAGAAAAAGTTCTCATACTGCACCTCGAACTACATGTATTGCCTCGAACTTTTCAAGTACGCGTGGGAGTTTTGCTCAATAATCAGTTGCAATGTTTTTCCAAGACATTAGTTATTTACCGGCCATTAAAGCTGGTCGTGATCGAAGTACGTACTAACTCTTATTATCTCAGATGCGGTTAATTTTTCAGGACATCATTTATCATTTTCTTCCTTGTCTTTTCGACTGACTATTCCTGTCCTTTTCCACTGAAGATAGATGCTGAAAAGTTTGAGAATTTGTTCAGCAACCGTGGGCGGATATTTTACATCAACGACTTAGAAATCAGTTGCAATGCTTTTCCGAGATATCTGTTATTTACCAGCTATTAAGACCGGATGTGAGCAGCGGACGCAACTAAGTCTTATCACCTCGGATACGATCAATTTTTCAACCCATCATTCATATTTTTCTTTCTTTTATTTATGGCTGACTATTTCTGTCCTGTTTCACTGATAATTAAAGAAAAATGTTGAAGAATTTTTTTTCCAATACGACATTCTTCAAGCCATACTTCGAATTTTCCTTTCATTTCTTCATGGCTGACTATTCCTGCCCTTTTTCACTGACGATCGATGCTGGAAAGTTCAAGTTTTTCAGTAACCGTGAGCAGGTATTCTACACCAAGGGCTAACTAATTAGTTGCAATGTTTTTCCATTACGTTTTTTATTGACCAACCATTAACACTAAAAGTGATTAAAATACGTAACTAACTTATATTACCTCAGATACGGTTATTGTTTAAATCGATCCTTAATATTTTTCATTCTTGTTTTCATGGCTGACTATTTCTGTCCATTATCATTTATGATCAACGCCGAAAAGTTTGAGGATTTTTTCAGCAACCCTAAGCGTGTATTTTACACTAAAGGCTCAATAACTAGTAGCAATGTTTTCCCAAAACAATTGTTATCGACCGACCATTAAAACCGGACGCGATCGAAGTACGCAAGTACTCTTATCACCTCAGGTGCGGTCAATTTTTCAACCCATCCTCCATATTTTTCTTTCTTGTATTTATGGCTGACTATTACTGTCCTTTTTCACTGATGAACGACGCTGGAAAGTTCAAGAATTTTTTTCAGCCACCGCGAGCCGGTATTTTATACCAAGGGCTCGATGATCAATTGCAATGTTTTTCCAAGACGTTTATTATTGAGCAACCATTAAAACTACAAGTGTTCAAAGTACGTAACTAACTCATATTACTATTCCCGTCATTCACCTCTTATTATCAACGCTGAAAAGTTTGAGAATTTTTTCAGCAACCCTAAACGTATATTTTACACCAATGGCTCAATAACCAATAGTAATGTTTTCCCAAAACATTTGTTATCGGCCGACCATTAAAACCGGACGCGATCGAAGTACGCAAGTACTCTTATCACCTCGGGTGCGGTCAATTTTTCAACCCATCCTTCATATTTTTCTTTCTTGTATTTATGGCTGACTATTCCTGTCCTTTTTCACTGATGAACGACGCTGGAAAGTTGAAGAATTTTTTTCAGCCACCATGAGCTAGTATTTCATACCAAGGGCTACTATCTCTTATCTATACCCTAGCAGATGGGAAGCCGCGCAGCAGGAAAAAAAATAACGCTTTCACCAATTCGTGACCGAGGTGATAATAAGGCTTCTCGTGTGAGCTTTATAGAGCAAATATTTACTCCACTCGGTATAGAAACTTAACAGTGAGGAGAAGGGGGATTATAAACTGAACTAGCGCTCTTATGCCTGCGCATTAATGCGACAATGCTAATGGGGCCTGACAAAATACGTCTGGACTCGGTACACATCATGTATATAGTGTTTATGTACTGAGGCTCGTATGCGTGTGTTAGTAAATGCGAATACACGGACTCAATGCTGCTGAAACCGCACCTCACTTGACGCTCGTAGTATGTGATGGTCAGCAATGCCTGTCGCATTCTCCATCTGTCTGTGTATTACGTGGGGTTTGCTTATTAAGTGAACGATTAATTGAAACATGGCAATAGTACTGTACCCATTCCACACCGCTTAGTAAATATGCATAAGCAATTTTGCATTTCCTGGAACGGCAGGTGCACACAGTCGAGATACATCTGTACAACTAAAAAAGGGCGCTAATTTCCAATGGCTATTGTAAATCGGTGGGTAAACACACGACGGTTAGCTTATTTAATTTTTATGAAGCTTTCTCTCACACGGCTCATTAGTTTCTAACATTTATATGTATTGCAGCGTTTCCATGTTGTTAATTGTATTTTTTTTTTATTGATAAAAAAATTAGTCGTGATGTTTGCTTATTTAATCATTTACTTATTTATCAATTATTCAAGGGGATTCGTCCCTTGATATCAATATTCTGTTTAGTGGATGTTTTTCTTAACATTTACAGGGTTATTATTAGCTTATTTAATTTTTATGAAGCTTTCTCTCACACGGCTCATTAGTTTCTAACATTTATATGTATGGCAGCGTTTCCATGTTGTTAATTGTATTTTTTTTTTATTGATAAAAAAATTAGTCGTGATGTTTGCTTATTTAATCATTTACTTATTTATCAATTATTCAAGGGGATTCGGCCCTTGATATCAATATTCTGTTTACTGGATGTTTTTCTTAACATTTACAGGGTTATCATTATTTACTGTATTTTGATAAATTTTAATGGGGAAATGAGTGAAAGTTATTCAGTCATTAAAAATGACTATTAAGTGATCCTAAATCTTACAAAATTTAAGGCAGCCACAACGTCTTTTGGAAAAAAAATGAAAAGTTCAGGATCTTAATTTCTCTGAACATTTCGTCGAAAACCGCAGTTATATAAAAAGGGCTGTTACTGATATTCTACATTCCTATTTTGTTCCAATATTATCGGGGTTATATATTGATAATACAGCGATGTCAAAAATGGCATTGTAAGTAAAAAAAAAAAACCAAATGTCTATATTATATTATCATTAAAACACGTTTACTACTACTCAATGTTATCATTCGAATTCCGTGTATAGAAAGATGCAATTTATTTCTGATTACTCATTTATCGCGAGTAATCAAAATTATTTCTTGACAATCTATGTAAAATCTTTCATACATTCAAGGTACGAATTATAGGAAGTCAAGCCCATTGATCATATTCTGCGTTTCATGAAAATGATATGTGAAGCTTATATAAATCTAGTGAGACTTCTGCGACCGTCGCAATAACTTTTTACATCTTTTCCTGTATTTTATGTCCGGATCAATGTTATATGTCGCACCGGTATAAAGAAATGTCAGGTCTTGCAGCAGTTCATAAAATACACTCTGAAAATCAGGTTACCGAAGTCCTCGTGTCAACACGAGAAATACAAGGACCTTCAGTGGTGTCGCAAAAATTCAAAATAAAAGTGGTCTTCGAGAGAAAGAAAATCAGGAAAAGCGACGCACGTAGCCACACTCACTAGAAAGGTTGTAATAATGAAACCGAAGTGCTCTGCCTAGGTTACGTTGCTCGGACGACCGAGAGCTCAGGATTTCCGGACCCACTATAACCGGCGTTCGTCCATTTTTCTCTAAGGAACCGTTTTTTTTTTCAGTCCAGCTCTACCGTCCAATATTTTTCTCTTTTCTACACAGACTTGCCACTCGTTCGTTCATCTCTCGATTCGAGTCTATACCTCATTCTTTTTTTTTCTTCTTTTTTCTTTCAGAGACTCCAACACCCTGGCAACCACAACGGCCACTAGCAGCATTTTTCACCGACAGCGCCTACTGGAAAAATAAAAAGTTGTACATCGGGAGAGAGGCGCGAAGCCCCGTTAAAGCTTTCGCTTTAAAGCTTCGCAACTTCGGTGGAAAAGTTTGCCTTTCGAGCGGCCGCACGTCCGGGTTCGAACTATCGGGAAAATCATGCCCTGGTCCAATGTGTCAGCCTGCTAGCCGTTCACTATGCTGTGTGTTTGCCGACCTTTCCGAGATTATTATTGCCTCGGGCCAGGCTTAACTATACGAAAGGATCAATATATACAGATATATCATACTCGCTTGCACTACATCGCTGCAGACACAAGATATTCTTTTTTTTCTACTCGCATTTTCAATTTTTTTTCTTTCCATTTTGCCGTCAACATGGATTTCAACTGGATAATAAGACCCCGTGGCTATTCCGGAGAATTTTTTAATCGCAGTAAGATTGGACAGCACATTACGGATTGTGGATCGAAATGTCAAGAGCACTTCTTGGAAAAAAATCGACTGCCTCATTGAATACACATTTTGAATTTATCTATGTTACGAAAAAGGAATAACTCATTACCAGCTGACTTCATATGAGGGATTCCACATCAATCCAGCTACAAATCCGAGATGCGAGATATTAATATTTTTTTGCTGCGAGTATGTTCGGTGGAACAAAATTTTTGATACTTGATGACAATCAAAACGCGAAATTTGAGGATCTTCTTTATAGTTATTTTCACGGAATTCACAAAAAAAATTCAGAACTTGAGTTCCTATGTTTTGACGATAAATTTAATAAAATGGGTTTTAATTGATAAACTGGATTTTTAGGCAGTTATGATATTGTTTAGAATTTTGGAATATTGTTTTTTCAGATTCTATGGATTTTTTCTTCAGATGGAGAAACTCGATTTATTGATACTATATAATAATGTAAATAAAATAAAGTACAAATAAATGGATTGAAATTTCAACATTTTTTTTAAATGTATTTTTTTCACTTGGAAATGTTTTGAAACGCATTTTAAAAAATTGATTCCGTGGTTTTGGACACTCAAAGAACTTACGCATTTATTCCTACCTTGCAAAATTTTCGCAAAATCCATCACAATAAAGATAAAAAAGATCCTTAGCACTTTTGCGTCTTGATTAGGCGTTTTCGAGATCATGGGGCTTGAAAAAAATAGTAATAATCTTCCTTAGCTCGTATCTCGGCAACAATTGATGTTATCATGCAACTACATAAATCAAAATTCTGTTTGACCGATTACTACAATATACTCTAATTGCGAAAAGATCCGAGGCATTAACATGTAATCTCTCTCATTTGCCGTACGCAACCTTAACAACCTTCGAAAGTATCTGGATATCGGAGTGACTTTTAAATAGTGTATTATGTATATAAAATATGGTTGATGTGTTGAAATTTAAAATGAAACTTCAAACTTTTTGGGATTCAAAACATTAATCCGTCAACCGAAATGTTAACACTTCACATTTACCTCTATATCCGCTTTTAGGTTCATCTCTAGTGTGTTTAGGCAAATTTTTCAAAAAACTGAACGCTAAAAAGCCAAAAAAGTAATTCCGAACATGTGCATCTATTGTTCAAAATAATTATCCTATAAAATAGTTGACATACATTTTACCATTTAAGTATGAGCTTGTTAAATTAAACCTTCACTATTGTGTATCTTGCGTGAAAAAAAATCTTACATTGAACGTGAATTAAAAATCTTATCTTACAAAATTCCCTAGTTTCAATGTTCAATTTTTTCAATTTTACAGCTACAGCTTTCAATTTACACCATTCGTTAGAAATTTGTTACATACATATCATCTTCTTAGCATACACCAAAAATGGAAGTGCATCTACATTTGACTATATTTCACCGCACAGGGTCAGTATGGAAGTTGTATACGAATTCCCTAAATTACCTCGATCCCATTCACTCAACATGACTCACCGCAGTACCATAGTGAAATACATAAATTGATGGCTTGACCGGGCATGGTATTTACGATTCTGTGAAAGCCAAAAGCACCGTAGCCTGCTTTACGAGTCACGTAAGCTTTACATATTATATAGGTTGTACGTGGCTGCGAGCCACTGACGACGAGAAGAGAAAAACGAGTACAGTCGTGGCTGTTGCTGATGTTGTGACTGCTTTCTTCTCGTGAGAAAGTGGGATATTACGCTTCGAAGAAACGGCGATATCACCAAGACGTTTTCACAGTCCGACGTTTTCACAGCACACAGACGTTTTCAGAATCTCATAGCATGTCACAGTCGACGACATCGACAACGACAACGACAGGAAGGGCGTATTAAATAAAAATGTTGCTCCCGTTATCGTCGTCCGGACAAACAATGCTTTGTGGATGCGTTACGTGAGATCGTGAAAAGGAGAGAAAGTATAAAGAGAGTCGAGAGGCTGTGGATCCGCTTCTCGCAACTTTTAAAACTCCCCTCCACTATCCTGTGCAGTGTGCACTGAAAGTAAAGAGAGGAAAGAGGTAGACACTAGAAACTCGGAAGGCGATGAAAGAAAAGTGTCAGCAAACGACTCAGAGAAGATTTTCCTGCAATTTTCCATACTCGTTTTTACCCGGATCTATTCTCGACTATTGTCCGGTGCTTTCTTATATTTGCATCTCAATTGGATTTTGTATCGACTCATGAACTAACAACGACTTCAGGGCTCATTACAAAGAAACCCGAATTATATTTAATGGAAAATAATTATGCCGCAAAAAAATTATTTAATAAAGATTCGAATATTTTGGGAAGCAATTAATATTTGCACAAACATAAACGTTGTTGGAAATATTGAGAATATTTTGCATAAGTCATGATGATGCCTAAAAGGTGTTAATGAATATTCTGAACATAAATTGCTGTAAAAACTTTTGTTTACAAAATGAATGTTTTCAAACACATACATGATTTTTGTATTTTCCAATTTTCTTAAATATATATGGTCTTTTTTATGAATTATTTCAGTATCGGGTTTGGAAAAATAGTTTGGAAAACCGTGAATTTTTAGAAAGTTTTTGTAGGACAGTTTTATCCCACATATGAATTTTTATTATGACAAAAAAAAATTTAGGGTCATTAGTCACAACTAATTTAATTAGTGCTTGGTAATGTTGAACCGTACTTAAGATAATTCTCTCAACAATGGTTAGATTTCAGCCACTCGAGTTTTACATCTGCAGTCGTCAAGAAAAGGGAAATACTTTAAGCTATGCAGATCATGAGAGCTGTACAAGCAATTTAGTGCAGCACTTGAATTCGGGCCTATACTCTGCTGACAAACAGACTGCGGCTTAAAATGCCACCTGTTTGTTTGTCTTTCGTAAGCTGTGCTGTACACTTCGTTGTACAAATATATCACTAGCAGTCGGTGCGTAGAGTTGTAACTGGAGTGGAAACATGAATTATTAAACGATCATAAACGGACCCAGAGATGTTAACTCCGTTGTCAAACCATTAGCTGAGTGCTTAGCAATCAATTAATCAAACGTCGTTCACGACAGATCCATAAATGCTATATGACCATTGAACTCAATTCTAAATAACTAATAAGCACGAGTCTATATGATCCTCTACCAGCATAAAGAGGCCAACGTCAACCACGCTTCTATCAAGAGACGTGATAGCGGCTGGATGCCAAGTCTTTAATTAAATTCGTCGCCCGAGATATTTCGGCGCCTTGACCGATGAATCATCTATCTTTCTTGTCTGGAATAACTTATTCACTTCGATTTACTCAAAATCCATTACTCTTAATTACAATCACTCATTCCTTATACCCGCAAGTACCGCGTCAAAGGTAATCTAGACCTATTCAGAACTAAGAAGCCGTAATTCTGAAATGCTACGAGGCACACAATTCAGATTCTGCGAAGAATTAAGTACCAGAGATTGATATAGGATAACATAACATAGCGTGGAGTAGCGTGGAGTAGCGTGGAGTAGCGTGGAGTAGCGTGGAGTAGCGTGGAGTAGCGTGGAGTAGCATGGAGTAGCGTGGAGTAGCGTATAGTAGCGTATAGTAGCGTGGAGTAGCGTGGAGTAGCGTGGAGTAGCGTGGAGTAGTACGAAGTAGCACGAAGTAGCGCGGAATAGCGTGGAGTAGCGTGGAGCAGCGTGGAGTAGCGTGGAGTAGCGTGAAGTAGCGTGGAGTAGCGTGGGGCAGCGTGGGGCAGCGTGGGGCAGCGTGGAGTAGCGTGGAATAGCGTGGAATAACGTGGAGTAGCGTATAGTAGCGTGGAGTAGCGTATAGTAGCGTGGAGTAGCGTATAGTAGCGTGGAGTAGCGTGGAGTAGCGTATAGTAGCGTGGAGTAGCGTATAGTAGCGTGGAGTAGCGTATAGTAGCGTGGAGTAGCGTATAGTAGCGTATAGTAGCTTATAATACCGTAGCGTAGATATACAGGTTGAGCTTTTCATCAAACTATTTGTACCAATACTAATATCTGGTATTGACACTAGTCAATACCAGATATTTCTCTTTCAAGCACAGAATGTTCCGCGTTTATCTCTGGAAAATATTTTCCGGACTATAATCACGGGCTATCTTGCAGACTATCAATTTCATAATTGTGCATATAGAATCTAGAAAACGTACCAAGAATTCGAGAGAGAATTAAGCTGCGAAGGGATGAAATTATCTGCGTAGTTTGTACGTCGAAACGTCGAATCGGAGCAGTTGGTTGCAACGCGAGAGCGCGCGCGCACGCACCAGCCTCTGAATTATTGAACGATCGTAAATGACCCGATAAAGGGGAAAACAGAGTTCGATTAACGATTTAATCGAGGATCTCCATCTTCCTTCGTCTCTACGATTCAGTACGTTCGTTTAATCGAATTTACATAAGATCCGTAGTAGCTCAGAAGGAGCTCTAAGGAATTGACAGAGGTTAGAGTAGATGAACCGACACCAGAGGAACAGTTTCTTTTCCTTGGATATGCTCTTAAGACCGAGTAAGGACGGAATCCTTAGTTTGAGACTGCAATACATAAACTTATCGAAGCTTTACGAAATTAGCCTATAAATTGTATAAACAAATGGGAAACATGATTCCCGAAAAAATTGAAATGTAAATAGCATCACAAAAAAATCGCAAACGGGATGTGATATAATTTTTATCAATGTTTTCAGGTAGGTGATAAAGTTCTAGTGTAATAATGAAATTCGTCCATTTCTTCGGGTCCAAAAAGTCATCCATTTCTGAACGTCGTATTTGCATGTATATTGCAGCTTTGTTTGTTGTTCTTCTGCTAAATCAACCCCTTTGAAGAATAGTGAAACGAGATGTTGGAAGAGAGTATTTCCTGAGCTTCTTTATCTTCGTCGTCGTCTTTTCAGTTTTAAGTACGGAATAGAATGACATAGAGCTGAGAATCTCTCAATATGCATGGGATGTCTTTCACGGCTCATTCCGGTTGATTAGGATGGAGTAACAGTGGAGATGTTCGAGACTCTAAGATCGTTTGAACGCTATTCAGTGAAATGGAGAAAAGTACAACGTCTCCGTTTTTTCCGGTCGATAATACGTGTCATGGGGTAATATGTTTTCTTAAAAATGGACGCCGTGTCTGCATGGTACGTACATTTGACTGTGCTGATATCTCCGTTGTAATGGCAGGTTTTGGGCCTCTGGTTTTTCATCAAGTTTTGTAGAATGTTTTGAAATATACAGTTATTATACATTCACATTTTTTCTATCGCAACTTTTTCCCCCTAGGCGTTATTGTGTACCGTGAAAGGGATACTCAGTGAAATGGAGGCGGCAAATATCGAACCAAGAGCAATTTCGAAGACTTGATATGTGCAGTGAAAAGAAGTTATGTTGGCTTTTACGTCTGACCGCATTTCATCTCGTAGAATAACACGTTTTCTTAACAATGTACTTGGTCTCTGCAATGCACGTGCACATTGACTCCTGTCTCGCTCATGCCTCAGCGTCAATGGCAGACCTTGCGTCTCTGGTTTTTCATCAAGTGTCGTAGAATATTTTTTAACATATAGTTTTTTGAAGGTCAAATTTTTCCATACCACTTTTCCTCCCTAGTACGTTATTGTGTACCGTTAAAAGGATACTCAGTGAAGTAAAGGTGAAAAATATCGAGCCGAGAGCCATTTGAAAGGCTTGGTATGTGCAGTGAAAAGAAGGTATGTTGGCTTTTGCCTCTGACCGCATTTCGTTTTATGGAATAACACGTTTTCTCAACAATGTACGTGGTCCCTCCATTGCACGTGCATTGACTCTAGTCTGACTCATGCCTCAGCTCTAATGGCAGACCTTGGGCCTCTGGTTTTTCATCAAGTGTCGTAGAATATTTTTTAACATATAGTTTTTTGAAGGTCAAATTTTTCCATACCACTTTTCCTCCCTAGTACGTTATTGTGTACCGTTAAAAGGATACTCAGTGAAGTAAAGGTGAAAAATATCGAGCCGAGAGCCATTTGAAAGGCTTGGTATGTGCAGTGAAAAGAAGGTATGTTGGCTTTTGCCTCTGACCGCATTTCGTTTTATGGAATAACACGTTTTCTCAACAATGTACGTGGTCCCTCCATTGCACGTGCATTGACTCTAGTCTGACTCATGCCTCAGCTCTAATGGCAGACCTTGGGCCTCTGGTTTTTCATCAAGTGTCGTAGAATATTTTTCAACATATATTTTTTTGAAGGTCAAATTTTCCCATACCACTTTTCCTCCCTAGTACGTTATTGTGTACCGTTAAAAGGATACTCAGTGAAGTAAAGGTGAAAAATATCGAGCCGAGAGCCATTTGAAAGGCTTGGTATGTGCAGTGAAAAGAAGGTATGTTGGCTTTTGCCTCTGACCGCATTTCGTTTTATGGAATAACACGTTTTCTCAACAATGTACGTGGTCTCTGCATTGCACGTGCATTGACTCTAGTTTGGCTCATGCCTCAGTTCTAATGGCAGACCTTGGGCCTCTGGTTTTTCATCAAGTGTTGTAGAATATTTTTTAGCATATAGTTTTTTGAAGGTCAAAATTTTCCATACCACTTTTTCTCCCTAGTACGTTATTGTGTACCGTTAAAAGGATACTCAGTGAAGTAAGGGTTAAAAATATCAAGCCGAGAGCCATTTGAAAGGTTTGGTATGTGCAGTGAAAAGAAGGTATGTCGGCTTTTGCTTTGACCGCATTTCATCTTGTGGAATAACACGTTTTCTCAACAATGTACGTGGTCCCTGCATTGCACGTGCATTGACTCTAGTTTGGCTCATGCCTCAGTTCTAATGGCAGACCTTGGGCCTCTGGTTTTTCATCAAGTGTTATAGAATATTTTCTTACGTATAGTTTTTTGAAGTTCACTTTCTCCCCTACCACTTTTCCTCCCTAGTACGTTATTGTGTATCGTTAAAAGGATACTCAGTAAAGTGAAGGCGTAAAATATCGAGCCAAGAGCCATTTGAAAAGCTTGGAATGTGCAGTGAAAAGAAGGTATTTCGGCTTTTACCTCTGACCGCATTTCATCTCGTAGAATAACACGTTTTCTTAACAATGTACGTCGCCCCTGCACGGCACGTGCATCGACTCTAGTCTGACTCTGCTCATGTCTCAGGTCTAATGGGAGATCTTGGGCCAGTTGGTATGACTACCTTGTGCTGAAACTACTTCGGAAACGTCTATATCACATAGGTATTTTAGTACTTTATGCTACGTACGTTTTGCCGTTGTTCAAGTTTATGGTCGTATGGTACGTGGAGTCCAAATGTATCGACTATAAAGAAAAACTGAAACTCTATAAAATATATAACCTATTCGATATTCCCAATATTTATTTACAGCAGGTATATAAGTCAGCCAGAGAAAATCATTTTTGTTTGACTGGATTTTTTACTGAGTTGATTGCCAAATTCCATAAAAATATATTCTCAGAGCAATATACCAATGGATTTTTTAAAGACTTTTGTCGAAGCGCTATCAACTGATTTACAAAAAGTGAAAATAATATTGATATTCAGAGTCATATAAATCTCCAAATATTATATCGATCCTGAATCTACAAAGCCGCATGATTTGAATCAGTTCATTACAGCAAGCTAATTATTTTCCCTTACTTCAATGAAACTTTCATACAATTGTTTTCATGGAATGCGTTGTTATTGTGAAAATCGTAATGACGATAGACATTTCCAATTTGCCAGTTGAAAAAAATTTGCGGGACGATGTTTTTCTGGTTGAACATGGGAAGACGTAAAAAAAGGGAGTGAATTTAATATGCACAAAGTGTGAGGACCAGCTGCATTTATAGTAGGAGCGGGACGTGTAAAGACGAGTTTGAAAATAGTAAGCGCAGCTGGAGTGGAGTGCGGCAGAAGAAAAGAATAAGAAAAAAGAGGAAAAGAGAGGAATCTTGAGGCGATGTTTAATGCAAACTCATCGATTCACCAAGCCCTCGGGACATTTTTCTCTCTCCATGTGGCAGCTTTACGCGCGAGCCAAGCTCAACCGCCAGCTATATAGATGCGAACTGACTATAGCTAAAGGCTTCCCGGGTCGTCCGCCCGTCACTGACGCCACGTTATGGAAAGATTGCGGGCAAAGATTCTATGAGTGATGAAGGCTGGTAAAGTCAGATGTGTGGGCGAGGAGAAAGAATGAGGGGGTTAAGGAAGAATCAGAAAAGAGAGAGAAATCTTTGGGCTATGTGCACCATTCGCAATCCCCACAATTCGCCTTGACCCAGGACGGTATTTTCTTTTCATTGTCATATTGTTCTTTCTTCTTCTGTATATTACTTGTTCATCCACATTCTATAATGGACCGAGCAAGATATGCGTAGTTCATATTACTCTAAAGGATTCTCAGAGAATCCTTGATAAAAATGTTGGTTCGAAAATCCAAAAAGTTAGTTTAAGATGTTATTAAGAAATTGGGTTAGAATGGTATCAACTTGCTACCAAGGACTTGGTAAAATATTTCACTAAAAACATAGTTAAAGACGCTACCGAGAGCTTGGTAAAACATTCTACCAAAAACTTAGTTAAAGACGCTACCAAGAGCTTGGTAAAACATTCTACCAAAAATTTAGTTAAAGACGCTACCAAGAGCTTGGTAAAACATTCCATCTTAAACTTAGTTGAAGACGCTTCCAAGAGCTTGGTAAAACATTCTACCAAAAACTTGGTTAAAGACGCTACCGAAAGCTTGGTAAAACGTTCTACCTAAAACTTAGTTGAAGACGCTACCAACAGCTTGGTAGAACATTCTACCAAAACCTTGATTAAAAATGCTACCAAGAACTTAGTGGAACATTCTCCCAAAACCTGGGTTGAAAATGCTACCAAGAACTTAGTAAATCATTCTATTGAAACCTTGGTTAGAAATGCTACCAGAAACTTAGTAAATCGTTGTACTAAAACCTTGATAAAAAATGATCCCATAAAAAATTTCGTAGGTCCAGACATATCATTAGTTGGGCTTATCAAAATCTTGCTTGTGTTAGTAAGTTCTTGGTAACATTGGTCAATAAATAACTCGGTTCCACCAAGATTTCCTGCTAGCTTTTCCAGCCAAGTATTCTCTCGGTTTGTTAACCAAAGCTTTTTCCGTGCACCATTCCTATGGAGGGGTAAAAGAAAGTGTGCGAAGATCCACGTTGATGCATTGAACATCTGACCGTTGCGAACAGCAAGAAAACGAGACTCGGGCTGCTCTTGATTAGACGCATAATTTTCTCCTATCATACCCAGCTCTGGCCAAGCATCAAGAAATACCAGAACTCTGAATTCTTTCGTTCGTTCGTTTAGTCTTTTTTACCCGACTCTCAATCTCCCAACCCACTATATTATTCTCGTCTCACTCACCTTCCGCTGCCGCATACCGTTGAGAATGGAACATCTCTCACGGGGAACGAGGAAAAAATGGTTACTGTGGTGAGCGCCTGGAATAGGAAATCAGAGGGGTTGATGGTTCGTGGTGGTGGAGGTAGATTTTGGTCCATCGCTAGTGAGGCCAGCTCACGAAGCTTCAGAGTAAGACCGAGCCCTGAAGTATTACTACTTCACGCTGCACTCACACTGCGATTCATCTACCGTAGTAACCTCGATTCATGGCCACCATTAGTCTCTCACGAGAGGCGATTTCGCGTTGTTATCTCGACATCGTATCACAGACCAGGACTAGGTTTATTTTTGAATAAATGTTATATTCCGCAGGCTATATTATAGAGGCTATAATATTATGAATACATGGAAATACATATATGTATACACTCATGTTTATACGTGAGCACTCTGCCTTGAGAGCTTGAGGAATATTTCTTTTTATTTTCTATCCTCGATGCGGAAGAGCAATGACCGAGATGCCCCCAAGGATTTATGGAATTTCATGTATGTTTCAAGAGACTGCGAAAAACATGAGGAAGTATCCCGAGAGATTATAATAGAGATCCGATCGTCGGTTACCCACTGATCTGTTTTTTTATCTATGTTTATAGTTGAGTGAAAATAGGTTGAATTGAATGGAAGAATCAAAGAGCGGATCGAGTGTGTTCAATTTTTGAAGACCTTCGTACTCAGAACTTATTAAAAAGATCATGATGATATATTCAAGACTTAGACAAATAAATGAGGGAATGGCGATAATTGTGATTGTATGCTGACGCCTATTTATAATGAGTATTTTGTCGTTTCATTGAAAAATGCAGTTCGCGCAATACCAGAATGAATGTTATGGGGTTTGAATAGCTGCTTGCAAAGTAACCTCAAGCATTTTTTTGCGAGGCAGTAAAATCCTGTAGATGATGGTAAATTTTATCAACATGGTTATCAATGGACTGCTTATTTTGTCACACTTTTTGGCGGAATCATAGAGAGGATTGGAAAGGGACTGTGGAAATCGTAGGCGAGTTTTCAGAATTTTCACATAACTTAAGTACTGCCATATCTGTAGCGTTGACCAAAAAAAGTAGCAGACTCAGTGAGCATTGGAAAATTAGCCAATGACGATTTTTAACCATCTTCAGTATTTTGTCATTTTATTAAAAAATCTCGTCTACGCGATACCAGAATGAACGATGACGCATTTGGAATACCGCCTGCGAAGTAACCCCATCCATTACTCCGCTAGGCCGTAAAATCCTGTATCAATAAATCCTACACGTAGTAGTACATTTTTTTATAACCTTTTTCCATCAGCTGCTTATGTTGTCACACTTTTTAGCCGAATTATGAAAAGGGTTCAGTGAGCAGCAAGTGGAGAAACTTCTGGGGAGTGGTTTATGCCGCTTACTGTGGAAATCGTGGGCGAGTTTCCACGATTTTTAACATAACTCAAGTGCTGCAAAAAAAAGTAGCGGACGCAGTGAGCATTGGAACATTAGGCAATTACGATTTTTACCGTCTTCAGTATTTTGTCATTTCATCAAAAAACCTAGTCCACGCGATACCAGAATGAACGATGACGCATTTGGAATACCGCCTGCGAAGTAACCCCATCCATTTTTCCGCTCGGCCGTAAAATCCTGTATCAATAAATCCTACACGTAGTAGTACATTTTTTTATAACCTTTTTCTATCAGCTGCTTATGTTGTCACACTTTTTAGCCGAATTATGAAAAGGGTTCAGTGAGCAGCAAGTGGAGAAACTACTGGGGAGTGGTCTATGCCGCTTACTGTGGAAATCGTGGGCGAGTTTCCACGATTTTTAACATGACTTAAGTGCTGGTGTGTCCGGAGCGTTGGCCAAGAAACGCAACAAACCGTAGCGAGCACCGGGATGTCAGACACCTTGGCAAGCGTGGCGGAAGACAAAAAGACTCGCTCCTGCTGCTGCTGCTGCTGCTGCTGCTGCTGCTGCTACTGCTGTCCTACTCATCCCTAACAACCCCTGCGGAGCAGCAGAAGCCCCGACTACGAAGAAGACGACGCCGAGGGTAGAAAGAGGACAGAAAAAATTGAAGCAGAGAGAACACAGCGTTCCTTCCTACACGCTATGCTTCTGCAACTGTAGTCAGTCGAGTGCCCGACTATAGTGTGTGCAGTTTCGTTACTTGGTGTCGTATGTTTGCGCTCAACATGCCGAGACGAACGGGGACACTCGTCCGCGATCCCGTTCTCGCTTTTCCCCTTTCCAGTCTCTTCCCAATTCAGAAGTGCTCGTCTGCTCGACAAGGTCCACGGCCACCATCACGGATCGTTGCGCTACTGCGCGGCCGTGAAGAGCGAAAGCAAAGTAATATAAAAAAAAATGAACTCCGAGGGTCCGCTGGTCCGACTGCGAGTTTCTTTTGTTTCTGCGTCCTTTTTTCCAGACGTAATTTCGCTTTGTCGTGACAAATGCATGTCTTAATTGTATCTTATCATTCCTTGATTGAAGCAAGATTACGGATATTCAAAAGCGTGCATTTGACCTTGTAATGTGAACCTATGCATAGATGGAAACACAAAATAAGCTTTTCGTCTTGACTTACCTTTTGTCTATGGTCGAAAATTTTTGTATTTAGGGTGAACATTCCTAAAACATTGGCTAAACATGTCCCACTGATTATTGTAGGCCAATATGATTTAATTTTAGATGTCCAGTAATGGGAACCCCGCTGTTAGGTGTCTAACTGTTTATATTCTTACAATATTTTATTACAACGCCTGTTACAATGCGCTCTTGCGTTTCCTTTCTTACCGAAGACAATTGTCTTATGTCAAAACGAAAATCAGGTTCCCAGTAGCAATAAAATTAAATTCTGCGTCGTACATTTCTGGCAAACGTTTCAGTTCAACGTTCTAGTTCATATCGCACCACTGTAAGAAAGTAAGATGGAAAAGAATGACCGTGTCTGTCATTCCGCAACAGCATCTGCTCTATTACTTTCTTGGCTGATCATTAATTGTTCGCAACGACGTTTAACAAGACACGAAAGGAACGGAAAGCTAGTTGAAGCTTTCGCAAGTACAAGCAGAACTTGGCAAGCTTTCCGTTTACGAATACGCCGTGGCATTCGAATGTGCGCGACATAAGCATCAGCAGCAGCAATGCGAAACGAATAAACGTCGCCATCGTCCCGCATAACCTCCACCCAGCAATCCTGATATCTCTCGCACATCCGACATTCCTTTTCACGGCTCGAGAGTGGTTGAAGCCGCTTTAGAAAATTCCGCCGCCATCCTGGCGATATCCTTCAGGTCTCGGTTCCCTCGTCCTTCTTTTACCACAGAATTCACCCCACCGCAAGTATAGGTTCTCACCCAAACCATGTCACGCCACTAAAGACCTCGACCTTCTTTTTCGTTCCTATCCTCATTCCTTATCCTCGCAGCAGCCTTTTTTCCGCTGCGGGAGTTTCTTCAGTACGATCTTCTCCGAACTTAAAAGAAAAAAGCAAAAAATGTCCTTGGCAATGAAATAAAAAACCAGAAGCCATACGAAAGTCTCTGGCGAGTGCCGGCTGACATGACACGTGCTGAAATAAATAGCTGCGAATTTACCGTGAACGAAGCAAACATCACAACGTGCAAAAGAAACGTGATAGCGAAATCGATATGAGTTTTTAACGAGAAGAGAGAAAAAAAATGTCGCCGAGCTTTTCCCTGTAGTGAGAAAGACGAGACTATGTGAAGTGACGCCTTTACTGGATTCTACCGTAAGAAATAGTAGACAGTTGTCCAAAAAGAAGCGAGTGAGACAGGGCGTAAAAGAGAAAGAGAGATGCGCCGGTGTATCGAGACCGAGAATCTCCGGAGTGCCGGAAATAAATAACAAATGATCAAAGCTACCGGGAAAGAGCTTCCATTTTTTGGGGTCGTAAATAAGAAACTGCCAGGCCCCCTTTTGCCCCTCCTGCGACTCGCCACCGTTTACTCCATCTAGCTCTGTACTGCCGCCAAGTGGTTTGCCGGTAAAATCAGATGGCTGTAAATCGTTGTTGGGGAAACTGGCGGGTGAACGTCGGTAGGTGGTTTTGTGGGTGGCTCGGTGGTTGTTGGTCGGTTGCTCTCGTGGTTCTGAATCTCCACCTCAGTGAAACAAGAGCGCTTCGAGCGCAGGATTCTTGGTTTGGTCCTTTTAGTTTTTGTCGACTGCAAAGAGCAGAAAAGGGTTTCTTGAAGCACACTGACATCAGGAAGAGTCGAGACGTCGTGGAGTGGTACGTACTGAATTCTTTTGGTTTCATTCTCTCGACATCAGCACTTTGTTTACTTGTTGACTTTTTTTTTTAGAAAAAAGGATACCACTTGGGGTAAGACGCATGATGATTTTTGGACGAAAGAGAATTTGGTTCGTTTGGCTACAGGAAAACAGGTAGACAGGTTTTGTTATTAGATCTCGAGAGAATGATTTGCTTTTATAAGGCATTTAATCAAACGCCAATTAATATTGTTGATTTAAATATTATTGTCATGTCACTGGTTGAGAAAAAAAAACTGGCACCGCGGTTGAAGATAAGAAATCATTAATCGTTTGTTTCAGATGGTAGCGGATTGAAAGTGAGTTCAATTATAGAGTAATTATATAAGGTCAGGAATAATCAATGTGACCCTTCTGATTCCGATGAATCCTCTGAATAAATCTTTCTCCGCATCGGCTGTGGGACACTGCGCAATCGACGGTCCAATTAATTTTCTCTTTCTCTTTCATTTTTTAAGTCTTTCAGCTTTGAAGAAAAGAAATTCATACATAACGAGAAACATTCAAGAACCAAAATGTGAGCAGGGAAATAATCAACCTACTTTTCTATTGATTACCGCGATGACCTCATTCGCGTTGTTCCCACTATTTTCCAGGTCTTTCAAACCAATAGCTATATCAAAGGTCAATCGAATCTTGACAAGTGTTAGCAAAAAACCTTAAGTAAATCAAAAACCAACCCCAAACCATAAATCTCTACTTTTCCTTGTAATTTTATTGCCGATCATCTCACACCTCGAAATGTCAGTATCTAGTATTCGATATCTCAAACATAAGAATACCAGATATTCCATCAATTCTTAACTGTGCAACAAGGTTATTACTGCTGACGGTTCAAATAAACCTGCGGTCGTATAACACTGAGCCTGAAGTTAAACACGGCGAATCAAGAGAACAAAAGCAGTTGTGGATGTTTCTGACAGTCAATAAGACCGCGAGAGTTTGGCCGTTCGATGTCCATTGTTGCCGTGCATTTTCCAGAGACCCGAGGAAACAGAATAAAAACGGCAAAAAGAATAAAAGAAGGAAAACATAGCAAACAGAACTGCCTCTCGCCTTTCCCCCTCTCCTCTCCCCCCAAACCGCCAATGTCGAGACTAACTGTCCCAAAAGGAGGACAATGTTCTATTTTTCACCACTTCTTCTCGTCTCCGACCCTCACTCGTCGAATTAATGGTTCTGGCGTTAATTGTTTGCCGATCAAATTTATTCGGGCGAGAGAGGGTTGTGCCCGTATGGGTCCAGGGCGATGGGGAGGGGGAACAGTGAGCAAGCTGTGAGCTAGAAATCGTTGAGGCTCTTGGAAGCGCTCTTCGTGCAATTCTACTTCTGCTTCTGGTACTGGCTTAATGGTGCTTCCCCGGGAGGGCCCATTATCACTTACACACCTTCACCACTAGGCCAGCTGAATCTTCTCTGGTATTTACATAAAATCTCAGCCTAACCGATGCAGCCTCCCTCCCCTTGTCCCGCTACATCGAAATGGTTTTTACCATCTCCCTTCTATTCCTCAACTACTAGCGTAGTGCATTCCGGGTATGAAACGACCTGGTAGCTAGGGTGCTTCGACCTCTCTCACACACACCGCGGATATTTGAATTAACGAAGCTCATTATGCGTTCCGAGGGAATTCTAGCCGAGTTACCACGAAGCAGCAGCAGTAGTTTCACTGGCAATGTGGAAAACGACTGCAGAATGTACTGAAGTGAGTCTCAGTCTGTCTCTATAGCTTTTCAAGTGTACTGCTGTGCCCTTACGGCAATGAACTGTGACTCTATCTCTCTCTCTCACTCTCTATCAGCATACAGTCCAACGCATAGCTTCAGCTTTCGCACTCTCGTTGCGTCGCCCACTTTCAACTGCGTCAAGTATAAAACAAATAGGTCCTTGACAGAACAGTCTTGGCTGTACATTTATTCGCTGTACACCGTGCGTCAAAAGTCTTATCGAGTTGGACGGAAATTAACATAAATGAATGCATAAAAAGATTGAGATTAAGTAAGGAAGTACGGTTGTTGGATTTAATGCCGTTATTATGCAGTACATCAAAAGGAAATTTAGAAATTATGACCGATTTGTAAATCATTTTCTTGGTGGATTTGGAATGTGAGATTGGAAATGTTATAGGAAATTAGGATCCGCATGACTTTTGACTAGGGACGATGATGAAGCTTGTAAATAGCTGTTATTAATTGAAGCGAATGTTCTTATATATTGCTCCTCGCGAAAATTGGTTGGTTAGTCTATTCCCTTCGTTCCGTGATAGCGCGGTGTTTGGAATTAATTAGCCGTACCCGAGGGACGATGAAAGGGGTGTTAGCTCAGTGATGCGTAATATATTGAACACGGCAGACCGCAAACTCGTTTTAACTCTCTGCTGAGCTCAGACTACTGCCATCGAGGGTACACAACCCCTTCGCTCGTTCGTGCGTTTGTTCATTCGTGTGTTCGTTCATTCGCTTGCTTCAATCCCTGTGATTAACTTACGTAACACAGAGAAACTTTTCTACTATTTCTGTACCACTATACCTTCAACATTTTCATTCCTATCACCGACGGTAGGATGCTATTGGCGATGTGTAAGCTGGTTAGAAAGTTTAATATTAATTTCTCAAAAATGAGGGGCCCATTGTGATAATTTCCTGGATCTCGGAAATCGGCGGAAAAACTAATGGCTAAGTCGTTTAGAAATGACGTTACAAATTGTAACGTACTATCTTAAGGCAATACGATGCTTTCACTCGTTAGGCAACAAAAACAGTAATCCGAGTTCCTTTGTTCGGTTGATCTGACAAATGGAAGCTGAGAATAGTGCTTTTTGCTCATTTATCTTGCAAGGAAACGTTCTCCAAGTTTTATCCGACAAATTATACTGAAATGATATTAGAATGATTGTCAATAACTTTCGTATTGCTCTCCTCAAAGATCTAAATTTATAGAAATTACAAATTATTCTGTAGAGAATCGTATTACCTCTTTAGAACGATATTGAGAAAATTATAAAGTTCATGAATCCTTAATGAATGATTTTTTATCGTATTTTGTTGCATAATTGTTTAGATCGTTATGAGTATTCAACGAATTTTTTCGGTATTGTACAGTGTTTGTTTCTACTTTGAAAAACTGCTAAATATTTGCGGATTTCGAATATGTTTTTCTAGAAAGGTTTTAAAATGCATATTAAAAAATTCGGGATTATTGAATGACTAACCTCATGAAAACAGTACCAAAAATTATACGGATATAAAATAGTCAGTAAGTTTATTGTAAAAAAAGGTTTTTTTACGGAATTGAGAAGAAGTTTTTTAGCACTGCTGCTATTGAAAAAGAATTTTGTTACAGTATCTTCAATGACTTCGATATTCTTCTTCGTTTTATTTTTTGTTACAAAATTTCCATATTATTACCGATAGAATATAAAAGCATTGGAACGTGCAATGGAACGAAAATAATGGTCATATCAAAGTCGAAACGAAAACTCTGAAAATATCTTTGTCATCGCGTTTACTTGAAATCACATCAAAGAATCGTGATGACAGTGTGAAACTCTCTGTCCTCGAATTCTACTTCTAAGCACTAGTCTACATAATAACCGGGACGAACGCGAAACGACTTTTGAATCACTACGTGTTTCAAGAAAAATCCGGACGAACTTACGAGTTTGAAATAATGGTAGCGCAAGCGATTCAATTTTTCTTTTTAACTGTTCGTTGAGTCGCTCGTCTCCTCTCAACTTATACAATTATTGATTTATACGACGTCCCTTTTTATTTCATTCCATAATATCATCGTCGTGATATCTCACTTTCAGTGAGTTGGGAACTTTTCTACCACTTCCAAGAAGAACTTCGGATCGCATCGATTTTCGAGATTGTATTAAGGGGAATTCACATGAAATTTCATCTATTCGATAGCCGAGCAAAAAAAATGAATTACGATCGTCTGTTGTAGCAGTTTTAGATTCAACAAATGTATTAATAGCTCCAGCTGAATGGAATATCGCGGATATGAGTGAACCAATGTCCTGATGAGTCGTGAAACAATTACTGTAGAAATATTAATTATTAGAAATAAGTATGGTTATAAAACTGGTACGACGTACAGAATAAAAAAATCATCTATTCATATCACGAGTTTACTAGTGTAACAATTCAATGGCGTGTACCATTTAACAACATGATCAGTGAAATAGAATATAGTCAAGGCACCGCCAACCATGTACCAGTTGCCGTCTTGTCACCGTAATTCGCTAAAACGTACGAGCGTGCAGAGGCCATAAAAGCCTTAGTTTGTGGTCGCGTGCGTGTAAACGTTTGCGTCGAAATTGAGACTCCATCAGGTATACCGGTCACGTATCCCAATTCGAAGTATAAAATCCAAAGCTGTAAAAGACGACGACAAAGTGTCACATGGATAGACGTCATTCTGGCAATTTACAATTGTATTAAGAAATGGGCCAATGTCGGGGAACCGGGTTCCATACAACGAAAAATTGTTAAGAATTCTATCAAAGTAGAAATTGGAGGAGAAGTTCATTGACAAATCAACAATCCAGAGCTCTTACCCGTTAACATAAAGGGATCAATCAATTGAGATTACTTCAAATATAGGTTAAGGTTAGCTTTTGAAATTTTCGTTTCATTACTTTGAAGAGGGGAGATACTTCGAGTAGGAAAAGAACAGTGAAAAGTGTGACTTTCCTTTATCGCAAAGTTTATCTTTTTTTATTTTCCAAAACGGCGGACGAATGCTACGGTTTTTGTGTAGGTTGTCTCGAATGTCTTACCCATCCACATGAAGGGATCAATCAATTGAGCTTACTTTAAATATACGTTAAGGTTAGCTTTTGAAATTTCCGTTTCATCATTTTGAAGAGGGGAGATACCTTGAGTAGGAAAAGAAAAGTGGAAAGTGTGACTTGTTTCTATCGCAAAGTTTATCTTTTTTTATTTTCCAAAACGGCGGACGCATGCTACGGTTTTTTGTGTAGGTTGTCTCAAACGCCAATAGATAAGAAAAAAAAAAAAAAAAAACAGACGACGGAAGAGTTTTCTTTGATTAACAAGTACGGAATGTATGAACGAAAAAAAAAGAAACACGTTTTTTTCTCATTGATGAAATAGTACACTGTGAACCAAAATTTAAATTAAATAAGAATGCTCTATTTGATATGAACAAGTATTGATAGATAAACATTGCTTATATCGAGGAAAATACTATTCGAAAGATGCACGCCAAATTTCGTCGAAATCGGTATTTTTTTCCAGCAATCATGTGCACGGCATCTAAAAATGCAGTGTCAAATAATATTTAAAGTACTTCGAATTTTTATTCTTTTATTTTGTTCATCAATTTTACCAAATCTAAAAATCTTTGCCACCTGTAATCAAAAAAACGTTTTGTCGGTTTTGATAATTTATTTTCCCGCTCGGGCGCCGCAAGTTTACCAAACCGAGAATCCGCGGTAAATGGCCAATAACTGTATCCTGTATATACGAAATATGAGAGCAAGTCTGCATCATGCTCCGGCCGGAGCGCACGAGTGCACATACGCGCAATAAACCGCACGCAATACCATACGCTTGAACGAACCTCATTAAACTTGGTGAGAGTTGACCGAATACAATGGTAATCGTGACCCCAGGTAACTGGGCACCCGTGAATTTGCCCAGAGGATCCAGAATCGGAGGAGAGGACTGAAATGACAGCGACGTAGAGTTTCGGAACTGCGGTCATTCCCAGGAAGCCTCTGGTCCGTTCCTCTCAAGCCTCGTGAGCGACGACAGTGACCCACGTATATACAGTAAATACGCCATGCATACCATCATACAATGACAATCGTTGTATAGCCCATTTACTACATCTGCTTCGTGCAGTTAAGCTGACACCATAGTCAAATTCGATGTAGCATACGCTGCACTGGCCTAGCAATTAAGTAAATCGTCCACATTGTAACTGCTCAATAAATTCATGTCCTTTTAATTTCGTGATTCTATTCTGTCTGTTTTTTTTATATTAATCTGCACATAAAAATGTTCATTGCACGAACACGCCCAAATTTTACTGGTTAGACTTTGTAATTCCTCTGGGAAAGTACTCAACACATAAATGCATATCTATGGGTTATTCCGTACTGCTGAATCATTCGAAAAAAATCAAGAGAAACCATTCCGAGATTCAAATAATTTTCTTGCCTCTTAGTCCTCTCTTGAAGAACCATACACGATTTTGTGCAGGCCGTTGTCTGGATCTGTTGTCAAGATATAAATGTTCCAATTTTCTTTATCGGGTCATTTCATGGCCTGGAAAATTTCATCGGAGTTCATGAACAGAAAGCAAAGTACGGTTTGAAATAAAAAGTAACGATCCTCTGAGAGGGGCCTATGGTTGAGAAAAAACATATTGAAATGGACAATCGATTGGAAAAAGTTACATCGCGTTGGCACAGAATTCACCATGTGCCGGGTTTCCCAAAGCAGACGAGCAAATTCGCCATTAACTTGCATAGCAAATTGTCGTGTGGTTTTGGGTTACACTATATATAATGCCATATAAACTGCAGCACAATCCACTACAAGTCCTTTGAACATAGCAAACATAGCTTGGTATATTTGAATGGGAATACTTGGTCTCGCCAACATAGTTCGACGATATAATAGTACAGCATAGCTAAGCTCGGGACCCGCGACCAGAGTTTATGGTATTGCAGAAAGAATTTTAATTCTCGCTCTCTTCAATCTTCCCGCGATCCTGGCACGAAACAGCGTCAAAAATGAGCACCATCCTGAATGAGAATTATACTCGTCTTAAAAAAAATAATGGCGATCATTGTTATTTCGGAAGACCATCAAAGTGTTCCTAATTTCATCGCTCGTTTGAATGCACCACCAAATGTTGATTATTATAAAGATTTATCCGTACCTCGACATCAAATTCTGTTGCTACGGCGAAGAGATGATAAAAGGAAGTGGCTTTAAAATATTCACAGGTGGAAAGGCGGATATAGTGTTATACAGGACCCTATTTATTTTTCATGACCCTTGGACGTCCCTCGAAAAGGGCTTGGCGTGTTCGCAGAAGCAAATTATTATTCAGACAACAGCGAGGTCCTTGTCTCGCTCTCTTAGACCTCCTACTCATCGCTGTTCCCATCGTCAGCCGTTTCGTAATACCCCTACACGATTTAACGATTTCTCTCAGCCCAACAACAATAATTATTATTCCAAGCACGATGCCTCTTTCACGCCCTTTTGCACCCACAGCATCAGACCATTTTCTATATACATATATGTATATATATATATATATATATATACATACACACATTCCAAATGGTCCATATTAATATACGTGGTATGTAGAAAAGCCGATCACGTGACTATCGAGCCTGGAAAGTCTCATGAGAAAAGTTGGTCGACTCTGCAGTGTTTGCACGCCTTCCGTCTGTCGTTCCCCCAAGTCCAACAGATTAAAGCTCCGTCGAGCTCTTCAGGGAAGATCAGAATGGAGAATACCACGAAAAGCTTGCTTTGCCATGTGGGACAACTGCGGAAACCAGGAGAATTTAATCCGTCCTTTTCTGTGTGCGATATACACACGCATGGCCATCAGTGAGCGTGTGTCACCGTTCCTAATTACCTGACAAACTTTGAGACACCGAAACGAATCAAATGAGGGTGCGTTGGTGGAAGCTCACCCACTACTGTTTGCTTATTCCACCTCCAATCTCGTTTGCCCTCCGGTTCAGCAGTAGTAGTTCCAGTATGAAAACTCTTTGCGAACGGAAGCCGAAAGCGACGCTGAGAAGAAAGCAAATGTGGAAGTGGAATGAGAAGTAGCAGTATATTGGATTCCACGTAGTATAGGGATAACTATCGGCATTTTTGGAAATCCCAAAATTACTACGTTCTGACCGTAATTTCATTACTTGCTCTGCCTCTCCGGAAAAAAGAAGAAATAATCGAGATTTTTGTGTCACTTCAAACAAAATAGATCGAAATACCAGAAAATCATATTTGAACGGAATGAATATATGCATATCTTTCTATCGGTTGGATTCAGTTTACCGAAAAATGCTAGCAATCGTTGCGACTTTGTTGGTTTGGAATTTATTAGAGATGTTTGTTTCCTGGTTAGTTCATACAATTTTTGGGCCTGCCAGCCGTACATTTTTATACAAATAGACTAATATGGACAATTAATCAGTGTTGGATATGTCTGCAGAACCATCAATTTTTTGGTTGCTCAAGAATTTGTTCGATTTCCAAGATTTTCCAATGTTAAGCTATCATGTTGACCTATATGAGAGCGTTAAACACAGTCAAATCTTCAGACCCGGTGATGAAAAACCAAATGGAAGTCAAATTCCTACACACAGTTCTACAGTAAGGTTGATTTTCCTACCGGATCTTACAAACTCTTCTTTGCAGAGAAAACCGATCCAGAAATCCGAGTAAATTTCAATACACATCATTTTTCAACCCTGGATCACATCGTAGAAAAGCCACCTACAGTGATGTCAGCTTTAGCAACCAATCTGTGATTGCGCTGGAAGTTCAATGGAATCGAAGAAAAGCAATAAAAACTACTTCAGGTTAATCAGACGTTCAAAACTTCTCGGAAGAATCAACTGTCGTCTCGCCAGGTTGCTGTAGATAAAGAAGACAGAGAAGAAGCTATATGATAAGTGGCGAGCTACGAAATACGATTTATCTAGCGTATAAAGTTCTCGTCGCATTCTCCCAGGAGACAGGAAGCCCAATTGTCTTCTGGCTCTGTCATGGTGTCCTGGACAGCGAGTTCGTTCGACCAGACAAAAGGAGTTTACAGAGTACAGTGTCTATGGTAGAAACGTGTCGGGGAACAAGAGAAGAGAGTATAGGAGTGTCTCCAATGCTGCTTCCACCTCAACCCCTGCCTTTCGCAACAGATTCGTTCTCTTTTTTTACTTTTCTTCCCAGACTCGGATTTTGGCGTCCCGTGCGAATCTTCCCCGACCGAATCGAGCGAAACCGCCAAACTAAAAAAAAGAATACATCGAGTATGAAATAGGATTTATCCGGTGATAGAAAGTTCTTGCACGATCCGGGAGGTTCAATACAGAAAAAGCGAATGATAGAAAAAGAATAGGAGGACAAAAAAAAGGATGGATGGTGTGGAACTGCCATCTAGTGTAGCACCAGGAGTTCCAAGAGGTTGGTCCACGCAGAGCTGCAGGGGAATAGGATAAGAAAAGAAGTATCAGGAAAGGAAAGCGGCCAGACGAAGCCGCTGGCTTTCCTCTAGGAGTCTTTTAGACCGAATCACAAGAAGTTGTGGAGGTTAGCTACGGCAACGAAGATTTCCCGTGACAATACGTACATATAGTTCGTAACTGAGGCGACGACCATGGTCAGAAATACGTGGTGTATTGCCTTGCACATAGCCTTATGTATACATATGTATATATATACTCCGTGTGATGCGTAGATGGAGTGAAGTCTGTAGACGATAAGTTAGTCTTTTAGGCACTTTGATATCCCCTGTGGTGCTAAATATTGTCGAGTCAAAGCACTGGACTATACTTAAGCTTCAGGATTTTGCATGGTTGAAGAATTGCGTCCGTGTCCCTTACACAAAGTGATATGGCAATAGTTTGATGAAATATCGAAGCAACCATATTAAGTTGTCACGTCTTCAGGTAATATTTAGCTGGCCATCACTGATATTAAATATTGAAGATCAATCGGATTGTTTTCTAACATTTGCATTGTAGATGATTTTTACTTTCAAATCGAGTTGCATTTACATCGTAACGTTGATACACTTGTACGTCTAAAGTGACCGAGGAAAAAATAAGTACACTTGACAAGGTGTTTGGTTTTTGGAGGGTGCCAATCAATTCTTTGGGATACTAGGGTTAGCCGACACGGCCGCTTAAGCGTCCGAGTCCCATTACGTCAGTTTTGACATCTGACATAAACAAACAAATTCAATGCATGAACTTGGTCCTGATCTCAGTATGTCTGACGACACCACGGACGAATCAGAGTATAAATAAATCGCTAACAATGAATTTCGCATTCATCATCCATGAACTTTTTAATATAGGAGATTGAAACTAAACTGTTGTCAGCAACTTCAGCACACGATCCATTGGCGGAATATCTAAGACGACTATTAATATTTACGACTTAGGGAACTTGGTTTGCTACGCCCGGGTTGCCCTGGATGGCTTCTCTAGAGTCCCTTAACTTTTGGCCCCCTTCCCGAGGAGACCCTGTGGAGATTAGAAATTTCGATACGAGACAAGCTCCAAGGGGCCAAAAGCCCCATCGCGACGTAAATTTTTATACGAACGACCGCCTGGACAGAATCAAATTATTTATAGCCGTGCAATGCATCTCAGGATCAGAACGTATATTGCACCTTGTGATACCTAGCATTGCGGTTCCTAGAGCCAAGTTTTATGATACCTCAATAAATTTGAAGAATTAGGTTGCCTTCATCGATTTCATTCGACCATTGAAGTTACTTACGAAACCACATTTCATGGTTTTTTTTTCGGTTTAGAATAATTTTCGTGTATGCTATATAAACTTGCTCTTGTATGTACGTCCAAACATATGTATTTGTCATTCGTTTATAAAAAACCAAGTATGAATAATATTGAAATGTTGCCAAATTTCGCCGTCTTTTTGTCAAATACAATAAAATTGGCGTCGCGACGTTGCCGCATCTCTTGATTTGGTATAAAATATCCTAAATACTTTAACGAAAGCTTACCAAATCCAGCGTCGCAAGTCTCAAGGTATGTCTTGAACTCCCCGGAGTTCTGCTTGTACGTGTTTCTGCTTTAATCTCTCCATGTTACCTAACTTAGACAGGTAAATAATACTACACATCCTACAGCGTAACAGTTGTAGTTGTTGGCGATGTGCCGTATACAACTTGTGGGAAAGTCGGAAACGTTCATCGGTGCAAGCTTGGAATCCGAATTGCAGCGCCCAAAGTTGCTAAATCGTTTACGACGTGCGAGTTATTCAATGCAGGTGCGCCTCTAGCAGAAGATTGGAAGGTATGAGAGGAAGTTGAGGGAGACCAAAATAGAAATGGAGACAAGACACATCCGCACCTCGAATTGAAGAAGATATACCACAACGAATGAAAACGAGGAAGAAACAAAAGCCAGAAGAAATTTTTTTTAAAGTACCGAATGAAGGAAAAAGACCGCAACGAGGAGGCAAAAAATAAAAAGAGTACAGGAAGAGAAAAGAAAAAAAAAGGCATAGAAAGCTTTTGGCCCTTGGCGCCTTTGAAAACGGCCAGGTTGATTTAACTATGAACCCGTACTCCCCAAAGCAGAGAAAAGCATCATAGTGGTAATACCGCTCCCTAGTCGAAAGATAGTGTATATGCCTCTAGTTGTGGCTTTACTTTTGGGATGGTAGGCTGGCACGCTGGGCGCGTTTCCCCTCTTTTCAAGCCGTGGTCGCCGCTTTCCTGCTCCTCTCGGCCTTGGGCTTTTCACAATTGTTTTCGTAAATGAAAGCTCCGGAAAGCGGCGGGGTAAAGGCGGTCACCGGTCCCACCAGCGGAGTGGGGCGCGCTGTGCGCCAGTACAATTCTGGCAACAGCAGACTGAAAGTGGAAGAGGGGCAGAAAGGGACTCGGCTATGTTTCTCTACCACTGGATAGACGGGGGTTAGTTACACAGCATTTCATTGTTAGTCTCTGAGGTACGTTTGCGTTAGTTACTATTTCTCTCTCACTCTGCGTAAAACTGGCCTCATTCCTTTCTCTTTACCGTCAGTGTTTCAATCGGTCTAAAGCTCTCTCACACTTTGTTTTCCGTCTTCGTTTTTATTGAATAACAGGAAGTCACGAAAGATCCATTCGCAATGGGAACTCTTGACAACTATGATGCTAAGGGTCTCATCCTGAACTGCTGAAGTGTCCTGGTGTCTTATCGCGGCTTTAATCCTGCTAAATATATATTTTCAGTGTTCTCTTGGTTTCTCTATGATAAAAGGCAGTTGTTTTTTTATGTATTGGTGTTCCAATGACTCAAATTACGGACAGATCCTTTTCAGACTAGCGTGTCTGAGAATGCGTCTTCAGAATGAAAGTGGAGGAAGGGCATAAAGAAACTTGGCATGTTTTCCTGCTGTTGGATAGACGGGCGTTAGTTACACAGCATTTCATTGTTAGCCTCTGAGCTACGCTTGCGTTAGTTACTATTTGACTCTCGCTCTGCGTAAAACTGGTCTCATTCCATTTTCTTCGCCGTCAGTGTTTCAATCGGTCTCACACTCTCCCACTCTTTATTGCTCTTTTCACTTCTATTGAACAACAGCAACTCACGAGAGACCCTTTCGCAGCGAGAACTCTTGACAACTTTGATGCTCAGGGTCTATTTCGAAGTTTTTGAAGTGTCCTAGCGTCTTATGCCATTCCTAGCGTCTTATGCCATCTTCAATTCTGTTAAATATACATATTCACTGTTCTCTTCGTGCATCCGTGAAAATGGGCATCGTTTTGACAACCGGTAGTTTACGTGCAAATATGTATTGTTGTTCCAAACTACATTGACAATCATACCAGACTCTGGATAGCCTACAGATACAGTGCAGAACAAACAAAAATGTAGAAAAGAGTTTTGAATGGTCTTTCGCAATAAGTTTAGTAAGCATCACTAAAATCTCGCGTCGAATCCAATCCCATAGTTGAAGCGAACTATCTCAAATGCATTCCTAAATCTTTCTACAAAATCTGTGAAAAAATTGTGGAAACATCGAGAAGAATTTTTTCAAGATTGCAAAGTAAGAGCTTCATACAGTTGCAAAATGATTTCTTTATCAATGCAAGTCTATCATTGACCTTTCAAGAGTATGTAATCATTTAGTAGAAATTTCGGGAGGTCGGACATCATGATCCTGTCACGTAGGCTACAAGGTCTTCTACTTCGATGACATACTAGAACTTAAGAAGCCCCGCGGGATAGGTCCAAGATTCCCAGGCCGTTACTGTTACAAGGAGATCAAATACTCGCGTCAAGGAATCCCCCGGTTGCCACGGAGTTCATCTCCCCCTGCACTAAGCCCTTGTGGCTTCTGCTAGGCACTGAAGTCCCCCTTGCGACTCCTGATTCCGATTAGATTCCCGGAAAGGCCGATAGTGCCCGATAGCGACCTCAGGACGCCTTCAGCAATTCCGGCGGCTCGAATCGTAACCTTGCCTGTACCGATAAATTTCGTTTCCGAGATCTCCCTGATCGGGTGATCACTAGCATAAGTTTCTACACTATCACTTTTCCGTCACGCAATTTGTTTCAGTTAATAGTTTTATCTTGACCCATTGCCCTTAGTTTCTGAATTATCGAACCGACTTATCACGCCGTATATTGAAATACCGAAAAAAAAACAAGAATCAATGATTACACCACGATTCGACAATTGAATGTTTCCCGTATTCGAAACCTGATAGTTAGTCCTATTCCATTTTTTTTGTCACGTCATCGTAGCATTTGCGTCACTAACTCCAAATACTATGTTAGCAGAGTGGACGGTATCCTCGACGAACCCAATGCAAAATAAAGCGAAATCCAACCAAAAGTCGAACGCTGATCGCTGCCTCAAGCATGTTTAGTAGACGAAAACGTCAACGAAAAATTATTGAAGGCCTCGAAGCCAGTTTATCCACAAAATTTCATTTCTGAGATCTTCCCGATTAGGTTTATTTTTCGTCAGGTATCTTAAGAATTTAGTTTTAGCTTTGCTCATTGCCGTTAACTTCTAGATTATCAAATCGATTTATCATATTGCTTATTGCAGTAACAAAAAAAACAATCAATGTATACATCAGAATTCGGCAACCATTGTATTTGGAGCCTGTTGTTTTCATCCCTTCGATATGGTCTCTTATTACTTCATCTCCAGACTTGGGTCACTAATCCCAAATATTATGTTGGTAGAATGGACGGTATTTCCGACGGATCAAACCGAGGGTCTAACGCTGATCACTGCCCCGAGCATGGTCAGTAAATGAAAACGTCAACGAGAAATGTTTGAGGACCTCGAAGTTAGTTTGAGTTACACGCTTCTATTGCAGCAGTAGAAACGGGCACGACCTTCTACTGCTACACAAACACATATCACAGTCTCAGCGCGTTCAATGTAGTATGAGGAAAAGAAGACGTATGCTCGGTGTCCATCAAGGGACGACCGAGAATGAATCTTTGCATCAACCCCAAGAGCCGGAAGAGCTGGTAGTAGATATATAATATATATGCTGCTTCTATACTACGGCCATAATCCAACCAGCAAACAAATTATATGAAAACCTGGAGGGCAACGACGTCAAGAGTCTGCAGCCTTAATAGTAATAGGAATTTATTTTCTTCGGCTTTATGCTCAAAGAAGATATGATGTCAAAGGAAGAGATATCAACTAAACACAGATTATATATAAATGGCTCACAAGATACTCGTGGTCTGTACTCGATTATCATGTTAATAGAAGCACTGGGAAAGTTGAACTCCTGACAAGATGCTGAACTTCAGGGTGAAATTCGTTCTTAAGAAATCCACCCATATGAACCAACCATAATAGCATGTTTCTTCTGATTCACATGGAAAAAAGTGGTTGAGAGAACCATCTCCAGTATATGCTGTACGGCAAATTTGTTGTGGCTACTAACTCGATCTGTGAAGTCATGTATTTACGAGTTTTATGGATAAATAGAACGTAGGACCATCGAGTTGATTCCTGTGGGTGGTAGTCAAAATAGCGAATGGCTAAAATAGCGATTGTAAAAATAAGGAACGTCGAAATGTGGAATGTCCATAATTATGGAATTCTGTTTTGAATGCATTTAAATAAAATGGAGGTAAAAATAGCGAATGGTCAAAATAGCGAATAGCTGAAATAGTGAATTTCATAATGATGACCATTATAGATTCACACGTTCCTAATTTCGAAATTTGCTATTTTAACCAATCACTATTTTGGTCATTCGCTATTTTAACCCCCACCCGTTTCTGTGACCAATCGCAGGGTAAATGTTACTAACGGCTTTTAGATCGCGCAACGAATTAGCGGTTCGCATGACCAACGGTTAGTTTCAACAGCAAATTACTAGTTTCCATACCCAACGAGTGGTTGTCATAACCGACTAAGTAGTTAACGCTATATTAACTTCTTCAAGTCGTTGTCAGAACCTATTCATTGGTTTTACCAATTACTTTTTTAATTCTCAGGTTCCATTTTGGAATAAGATTATAAGTTTTTTTCAAAATAATCTTTGTGCTTGATGACAAATCAACTTGCATCAGGAATTGAATAGTGTCCATAACTGTCGATACATAATTTGCCGTTACGTGCAAATGAAAATATACAGTCTGATTGAACCGAATCATATGAAGAAAGCCAATGAAATTTGGATTCAGTAGCACGTGGTAATAATTGGTGATAATTCCTCTATTTTCTGCCAACATCAAATTCGCATTCTTATGATTTTCGATTCATTGTGATTAACCATTTATCGTAATATTCTATAGAATATTAAGATGGTATAGTCTTTAGTTCTAAAGCTTTTGCTTTAAGAGCCTTTGCTTCAAAAGCCTTTGCTTTAAAGTCCTTAGCTTCAAAAACCTTTGCTTCATAAGCCTTTGCTTCATAAGCCATTGAGAGACACACTTAATGTATACATCGCAACTGTATGTGGCAGATGTTCATTGATTGGTTGAACAGCGCAGTTAAAACTCGAGGTTCCGAAATCGCTACTTGATTAATTATATGTTGGTGGTTTACAATCAGAAGACTGTGGTTACACGCGATGGCACAAATCCTATATTGCCGCGGTTTGTTCTACTGATATTCCAATTAACTGAATATATCGGAAACACGTGTTTGCATGCGGCATGAGCATGAATTATTTACCCCTGTTGATGTACATTTGGTCAACTCATTGATTATTAAGTGAAATAGTGAAAAGTGATGCATGAATTAAAAAATCGTATTGGTAAAGTCTTGCAATCAAAAGCAATACTTTTTTCGTCCAAATAAATTCTATCCGAGTTCTTAAGCACCTGCTTATCATTTTTTCTCCGTGGAAACCTGAAGGTACATTGTTCTAAGTTAGATTCATGTTAGAAATCTCATAGCGTGATTCGTAAATGCAGTCGGAGTTTCCTGATTTTTATACCAGTACGTAGAATTTTTCGAACAGGAAATCATATTTCTGAAAATTTCCAGATATATACACATTTCCAAAAATTTTGAAATACCAACGTTGATGTTTTTTTCTTCAAAGATAGAATTTATAAAATGATACATCTCAGGTCTGAGACAATAATCGCTAGATTTAAGGCACGGGATAATGAGGCCTAATCCAAATTCTCTAGTCCGATTCTATTTACAAATATCTATTGTAGCTGCTTAATAAAGTAATTCATCAAGCAGCCACAATTTAAAGTATATATGTCGGTACCATTTCAACTTTTCATATACCATTTTAGCACAAAAGTAGACAATCTCATTCCTTTCAATTTTCTGTAATTTCGATAAGAGTTCGCGCATGGTTATATATGTTCTGGAAATTTTTGATCATTCGAAAAAGTTGTGGAAGCTCTAATCGACTGACAAATCGTCAGTTATCGAGTAAATCTTTTATTATTGTCGATACTCCACGATATTTGAGTATTGAACTTGGCTAACATCGTACAAGAGATGAGAAGCCGCCTTAAAAGTTGAAGGGATTTTAAGTTCTTAAAAAAATTAACGCTTCCGCGGTGAATTTCTTTAACTTGAGCTAGTACAGTAATTTCTGTCATGGCGTTGGCTGCGGAATTCCAAAACCTCTACTAGCTTGAAATTTCGGTTGAGGTATATACAATAGCAGAGTACACTCGATTTTCCCGTCTACTGCGGGCCGAGACTGGGGCGGCTTCGCCATGATTGGATTAACTCCCTTACGGGCAAATAGCGGTGCAACGATAACGAGATCGAGCAAGTAGAAGCAAGCTTTTTAAATGTATACGAGAAGCTTACGAAGTCGGTTGGTGCATCCAGGCATCGTTAAATCGAATAAAGAAACTGGCTGCTTCGTGTACAACGTTGAAAACCCTGAATTAGTCGGACAAAAAATCAATACTGATTTCGAGAAGCTATTTTCAACCTGCATGTTTAAACACTTGGGAAAAGCCCTTTTTTTCTCGTTTGTATTCGGCATTTCGTGTTATCCCGCGCAAAAAAAAGTATTAAAAGAGTATTTAAAAAGTATTTGAAAAAAAGTATTAAGAGTCTCGCGTATTGGACTTTTTAATACTCAGTTTAATACTTTTTTTTCTAGATTTGAGTTTTAAAAAAAGTTTTAAATGGTATTAAGTATCAAAAAAAGTATTGAAATCGTCGGAAAAAATACGTTTCAATACTGTTTTTAATACCTGTTGATACTCTTTTTAATACTCAAATCACAGAAAAACATATTGAATCGAGTATCAAAATCGTCATTTAAAAATACGATTTAATACTAGTTTTAATACTCATTTGATACTTTTTGAAATACTTAAATCTCAAACCGAAAGTACCAACTGAGTATTAAATTCTTTTTCAAAAATACGATTTAATACTTTTTTTATGCTTGATACCATTTAATACTTTTTCTAATACTCAAGTCTTGAAAATAAGTATTAAACTGAGTTTTAAAAAGTCCAATACGCGAGACTCTTAATACTTTTTTAATACTTTTTTTTGCGCGGGATAAACTGAGAACGAAAAAGTTTGAGTTAATATTGCTGCTGTCAAATGATTCTGGATTAATAACTTCATAAGTCTGGAAAAGTTTTTTTTTCGTCAATCTGAAGTTACAGGATAATGTCATCCATGTTGCCATCCTTAAGGGGGGAATATCTAACGGAAGTTTTTAATATTAATGAAGGTTTACTCAATATTCAACAAAACGTTTTCGCAGAGTTCCAGTAAACTTGCGGCAAGTATTCTTAAATAATAACGCTCAATTTGAGAGCTCAATTGGTGATGTCAAATGATTCTTGATAAGCAGCTCGGAAAGTTGAAAAAAGTTTTTTTTCGGAAATTTGGCCTTAAAGGATAATAGCATCCATGCTTGCATTCTTAAGGGGGTATATCCGGAAAAAGTCCCACGCATAAAAAGCGATTCCGTTAATATTTTGCAAATGCTTGTCGCAGAGTTTCAGGATCTCGGTGGCAAGTATTTTTGAATATTATAGCTAAACTCAGGGACTCTAAATGATGCTCTACAATTATTCCTGATAAATAGCTCGAAGTGTTTTGAGAAGTTTTTTTTCGTAGCTCTGGCTTTACAGGACAAAGACAACCATGATTACATCCTTATAGGAGCATAAGGATGTTGTCATAACCAAGTAAGTTTTTCATATTAAAAAAGGCTATATCAATATTTTACAAATACTGTTCGCAGAGTTTTAGTAATTCTGCGGAAAGTATTCTTAAATATTAAGGCTCAACTTACGAGCTCAATCGGCGCTGTAAAATGATTCTCGATAAACATCTAGGAAAGTTTGAAGAAGTTTGTTTTCCAGAAATCTGACGTCACAATATACTGGCATCCTTATTTGGAACCTTAAGGAGGGATATCCAAGAGGAGTTTTTATTTACAGATCAATTTTGGAATTCGTTAATGAACCAGAAGTTTGAGGTTTTATCAAGACAGATGGTATGAATCTTCGAGGTGATTGGAACATAGATCTCAGAGTGCTCTTGACGTGCCTCTTCCCTCGACCACTTCCTCGCAGCCCGAGGGACTCTTGCGGCTGAGAGCTTCCTTCCCCTCTTCTCATCACCCTCTTGCACATTTCTCCCTCAAGATGAGACGAGGATTTCGTCGCCCGCGGTAAAATTAATCCGGCGATATCAGGATTACATTTAGATGTTCCCGGAGGGAGCGTCTCTTCCGAATTCTGCCTCCAGCCCGGATTGTTGGATGAAGACGACCATGCATTGGAAATTGTCCCTTTATTCGATGGAGCATCGAGAGTGAAGAGGATTAACCGATATGTAGGATTTACCGCTTCTGGTAAAGTAAATGTTCCCATTGTTGACCCTTTGTAAGCCGTACCGAAGGGAATATGGTTTTTTTTAACCAAGGGAAATGCACGGTTCGAAATATTTATTTGTAATACGACGAGAGCTTCGAAATTATCGAATATTTCTCGATAGGTACGTTGCAAACAAATGAACGAGTCAAGTTGTCCAGGATAAAAAATTAGAAAAATGATTTTTCTGGAAAACTTGACGAGCACATTTGTGTGTAGGGATCCTTGAGGGAAATATCGGATTAATTTCCAAGTTCGAGTGATATTCGGGGGATTACTTTTTCCCATCCAAATTGCGACCAATGGAATTTCACCATGAGACGAAACTTACGGTTTATGTTTGATGAAATCCTTCGACTGTCACAATTGAATTTAATCTGTCCGTTTGACAAATTAACTTTGAAAGGTTATCGCGGCGGAATGATCTTTTGTTTTGTATATATAGCAGCAGACAAAATTATCAAAAAATTATCAGTATAATTCCGTGTAGGTTGTACACGGAATTATATGTGACGTCGAATGGTGCAATTCTATTGGTCGAAATTTAGATTGGAAAAATATTCAGTATAAATTGTCGTTACGGGTTAAAAAAAACTTGTACGGAAATAAGTAAATTAACTTTGACATACTGGTGAGATATCACATAACAGTTCTTCTTACTGCATCCTACAGAAATGGAAAATATGTTATATAAGAATTTGAAATTTTATAATAATTGTGTGTTATATTTCGAATAGATAGTGAATTAAATTGCAGTGTAATATAAATCTGCAAACACTTGTAGCAATATGGAAATTAGACTGTTATGATCTCAGCTCTGGATATTAATCAAAATTCTAGGAAAATGTCATTGATTCCGCTATTCTCCAATTATTTTCGTTAGTTAAGGGAAAAAGCGGCAAAATGTGTTATATCGATCGGCATATTTTGAAAAAGAAGCTTGATAACTGAACATCTATTATGCTTATCGATTGATTTTACCGCAAAGAAATATTTAAAGCGTCATTACGAACATAAAAATTTGGAATCACAGATACATTTCTCATGACATTTGACACACGAGCGCATGACAAATTCGACTACGGAGTCAAACTTGACGTGACTCTACACGCAAGTAGAAATGTGACATTCCACAATTGTGAACATTATCCAGATTTATAATCAATGATATCGGTCAATAAAAAAAAAAATACGCGTCTTATTTATTCACTTGGTCGTAAAAGTATGTTTTGTGTTGTGGAGAGTTCATGGATAGGGATGAAAATACCGAATGACTAGAATATAAAATGGCTAAAATCCCAAATATCATAATTATCGCCACTATGAATTCAGATGTTCATTAGTTTAAAATTCGCTATTTTAGCCATTCGCCATTTTAATCCCCACCCGCGTTCATGGTGCAGACAACTTCATCGCAGTCAACAAAGCAAGTTCAGAATGAAAATGCTGTAGAATAACGCAGGTACAAATAATTTAATTGTTTATTTTTCCAATATGAACAATAGTTCATAGAGTTTCAGGTTTAAATAAGAGTTGAGAAAAAAAAGGTGTTACATTAGTATAAATAAATGGCTATTGCCTCAGCATGTGGGGAAGTCTCCGCCAGTCATTTATCAGGGATTCAGATGATGTATCAATAAAAATGAATGTAAAGGTAGAATTAATAACACACTAGTTTAGCCTTCCACTATAGGAACGAGGTAAAAATAGCAAATGCTTAAGTAAGGAGAAAAAACCCCAAATGTGGAAATTGCGACGACGATCAGTAGTCAGATTAGATCAGCCGAAAGTTGAACTACAGTTTCATCAGGTTTTATATTCGCAGAGCTATGATGTTGTCATTTACCCATGACGACACTACAAAATCGTCTCCTATCATAGAAGTCAGGTAGGATGTGAGTTCACAAGCGGGCTGTGAAGTTTAAAGCTGAAGTACGAGTGTCTGTATGCAGCTACGTACTAGAAGAGGGTCTGAAGGAATGAATGGAGGCCGTAAGTGAAGATTGAAATCGCGGTGGTGAAGAACGGTGGGATGAGACGGTAGAGGGTTGTAGAGAATGCTGAAGGAGCGAATAGGAACGCTAGCGTAACGACTGCATTCACCAAACGCGATGAGGAAGAGGTGGCAGGTGCAGCAGCAAGTGCTTGCAATCGTCGCGGAATTTCGCAACGGCTTAAAGGATCCCGCGTATCGATATTTGAATTGCGCTACTATCTGTGGCTCTATCGCATTCTGGTATCATTCAGTAATGTTATACAAACATCGAGACTTTGACTGACAGGTAAAAAAAAATCAAAATTCAGCCACATCTACTGAAACAAAAATTACGGGCTCAACTGCAAAATCAATCACGGACAATTCAAATGAAGAAAATGAAGTGATTGTCCAAAACCGACATGGCATTAACCTGAAGTCATCCCGCGACAATTCAAACTTTTTTTTTCGTTAATTCAACCAAATGCGTATTCATTAACAGATCAACCTAATTACTTCATTTTCGTTAGTTCAACACTGAGACTTTTTACGACAACTCAACCCAGAGACTTTTCTTAAATTCGCACCTTTGTTTGAAGGTTCACCCTAAATGTTTTTTCGATAATTGCGCCGATGAACCAGACTGCAAATAAATGTCCGTTACGGAAATATCTTTATGCTTTACCAGAAATATTTTTGTGAATGCGAAATATTCTGTATGTACGATAATTGCACCACGATTTAATTTTTATAATTTACCGGCGATTCAATTTGCTCACATTATTCCAATAGCAACCCATTATTCGCCAATTATTACGTTATTCAAAGTTTCCTTCGTCGTATTACGTGTTTTTGCAGACGTCGCAATAACTTCGTATCGTTTTATTCGCATTTCCCTGACTTATCGCATGATCAAAAGTGGAGCACTGAACTTAACATCGTCAACCCAATCTGTGTTCTCTTGTTGGTATATTTCACCCCTGCTTTCTTACTCGAAATTCTCGACGGCGTCGCTCGAGGCACAAAGACGTAAAACGCAACCCCGGAAATTGGAAACTTTCGCTACCGCGAAACAAGGCTTTTGTGGCCTGCGTTAACTGAGCTATGTCATACCTCGTAATAACAGCTTTAGGCATAGCGGAAAAGTAAGCGAGGTATGAAGACCTTACGTGACAAAACACAACGCAATATCTGAGAACAAACGTGTAGCGTAAAGCGTTCAAGCAACAACTCTGGGAATACGAGTGACAAGTGCGGGAAAACCGCTTCACAGCGCAAGATCATCCGTCATGTTGCCTCCTCTTCGGTAACACTGCGCTTAGGATTCACCGGAAATGAACGAGTCGAGGATGCGGAAGATGAAGAAGAGTATTATGTCGCAGACGTGCATCCGCACAACGTTTCTCCAATTCGCTACCCGCAAATAACGTTTCTTCGGCGTACGGGAATTAAAAATAAAATTGCTTACCTATAATAGCCTGAAGAGTTTGCCGACGCCGAATCGAAAATTCACCCAGCTTATATATTCGGTTATTTTCGCTCTCCGATAAAACGGTCGTAGGTAGAACGGGCGAGAGAAAGAGCCAGAAATCGAACCGGAAATTGGAAGCTTCTCGTGATGCGGAAAACGTGTGACGGCAGCGACTAGCGGCCTGCTCGAGTACCAGTGGCATCTCACCTTGCAAAATATAGCTTCATTGACACGAAACGGACAACGTGTCGGACCGATAATACTTGACGTTTATACGTGCGAACCTATTTTAAGGCGTATTACTGTAGAAGTGAGAGGTTACTTGATTATGGGAATGCGGGAAACGGAATCTCGAATACTCCGTTTTAACGGAATTGAAGCACTCCATATTTTCGTTCTCAAACCGTACAGTTTTTTTTTTCGTGTATTATTTATCGACAATTTTGTGCGTGAAATATAAACCGTAAAATTGATGGTTCAAATATCGTCCGTTCAGATTGCTTCACCAATTTGCGAATTGATAAAGCAATTTGAACGGACAAAAATACAAAGATTTCAAATGTTTGATTCTCCCATGTAGGAAAATCGATAACAACGAAATCTTCGGCATCGGTCGACTCACACCCCGAGTGACGATTTGCCAAACTTCCATCTAAGAAAAATAAGAAGATTACAGGCTGTTACATCGAAGCATTATAACATCAACGAATGACAACATTCAGCCAAAGTCAAAATAGCTTATAAACGGTAAAACCGTTAATTAATTGGGAATGACATTTCTACTGAATTTTCTTGGGGGTAAACATTATTTTGTCTAATGGAAACTCATGGAAAAAGTCGTCTGATGCATTTTTTTAAATTGAATATATTTATCCAGAAAAACCATGAAATTAATGAGTGTCTAGGAATTCTAAAGAAAAGCATGTATATATCTGATCTTATTTTGAAAAGGCACTTTTTATCGAAGCCTATGTTCATAAATTCCGGCGCCCTCTTTGATCGAAGTATTATGGGACTTTTCATGCATGAGACTATGTATACGAAGGACAATGTAAGGTTGGTTTTTCGAACCACTAAAAAATAGTTATCTGAAATGGCAACAATGCTTGTATGGTTACCACGACAATAAATAATGTAACCTCAACTGAATAATAGTAATAGCGATTATTCATATGGAAAACCACATTATATTTGGCATTATCATTTCATGAATTTTTCGTAATGTGAGGTGTTTTTTTTTTGCGGTTAGAGAATAGTCACAAAAAGTCAAATTTCTAACACTAGTAACACAGAAAATGTTTTTTTGCAGTTACATCAGAGGCAAAAAATCGACATTCTGACGCCGATATTACAAAAGTATTTTACGGTCCGGAAATTGTTGCAGCCGTCACATATAGGTTCCAATGTGTGCCTAATGTTTCTGGAAATTTATTCCGATCAAGTAGGATTGATTGAATTTGAATACATTATTTTCTTCGAATAGATCTATTTGATACAAATGAAATTTTAGCTGATTCAAATAGACACGGTATTCGATTTGCATAAACCCTTTACACTCATTTCTCATCGTACGTTCCAGTATAGAGGGAGACACTGTATCAAGTATATACTGTACTACATAAAGTATATACTTTACTTTATACTCCGTGTCATTTATCGGGTTGGTAGCAAAAGTTTTTGTCTCTAGCGGAGCTTTGGACCCGGCAAAAGGAAGTTTCCGGTTGCCGGCCACAGCTTCCAAATCGCCCTAGTTGCGCGGACCGTTGATTCCGAAGCTATGCAGTTCCCCGTTGTCCTGGTCAGTAGTAGACACTTGATGAGAAAGTGGACAGCAAAGAAAAAAAAATAGGAAAAGAAACGAAAATAGAACTGGCGCATTTCACGAGATTTCGCTGTCCAGTCTGAGTCACTTTGTGAAAAAAAAACTGTATACAAAAGGATTTCATCGCGTTGATTAGACTGCCAGTCGGTTTCCGTTCACGATTGCATCGTCGAATGGATACGTTCGTTAGTCTCGAGTGGAAATGAAATACTCGATGAAAGAATAAATGCTAATCATGTCATTTGGCAGTCATACTTTTTGCGGAATACTACCCAATTATATGTGGCTCTCCGTAATCACGCACGAGGATAGAAACATATATAATTATCAACGTTATGATGCAGGAACTGTAGCTCGTTATCTGAAAACGAATTTTATTTCTTTCGGTGTGTTCTGAATTTTACCTCGTGCCGGATTTTCAACTGAAGAGAGTTACGCAAAAGCGGAATGCAGCAAGAAGAATTTCAATCCTGTCGTGTTCTTGTCTATAGGCGGAGAATGTTAAACCTCAACGGTGGAGGAGAAACATGAGTATAAAGTGGCGCATAGTTTACCGGGAGAAACATGATGTCACCTTCTATGTCCGACGAGTTTCCAGGGTCCAAAACAAAACTTTTCAGCAAGCATCTGCATGTGAACTGTCGTCGGTGCGTGTGGTTACATCTGCTGACATATCCAACCAGTTCAGTAAGCTGCACAACGAATACTCAATGTTGTACTGCTCTTATGGGTTATCTATACACGTTTAAGTAACAGTGATGCATCATTTTTGCTATTTCATAGCGGAAACATTAATTCTACGGTTTTTCACTCAACACAACAGCTACTCAATTGTTGTATGTCACTTACAATTTATCCGACTTGTTAAAGTGATGATAATGTGTCATTTGTGCCTTGTCGTTTGTGTCGCCCATGGAAAAAACTATGCTAACAAAGTATATTTTTCGACATATCAAAAAATATATAAATAATGTACGTGGTATTTTTCTTATATACTTTTTATATACTTTGCAATATCCAATATTTCGTCGGAACGTACATTTGGCGAATACACGTAAAGTACATTTTTTATACAATCGTTAGTATACATCTTGTAAATATACGAAAAATATATTTATGTGGATATTCATCCATGTATTTGGCTGATATACGTAAGGTATACTTTTTGTATATTAGTAGTATATAAAAAATGCATCAACTTATTAAATATAAAAACACGAAATCTCGACCACCTAAATTTCTTATACCGACAAAGAATCTAAACAATTTGGTCAAATGTTATTGTAGCTGATTCAAGTGTTAAACATCTTCTTACATAAATATATAGATAATTTCTATAGAGAAAAATATACATTCACATATATTTCCGAATACATAAAATATGGATTGAGAATTATATGAAGAATATAAAAACGATATATTTTATTTCCTAAAAATATGTATGAACTAGTATACCATTGTATATACTTTGTAAGTATACTAAAAATTATACCCGATATATCAAATTTTTCGTCCAAAGTATAGTTAGTATATAAAATATATATTTTTCGATATTTTTACGAGTAAACTTTTTTTCCATGGGGGAGACCATTGTTTCTATGCTTTTTTGTCTACCAATTCTTGTCAAGATACTTGGAATATTCTAAGGTGTGAATATTTTCAGGGATTCTAAAATTGAACCGCTTTTGAATTGCAAGTTTAGATCGGACATGAGTCGAGTGCTCCGGTGGGGGTAAAAATAGCAAATTACCAAGATCGAGAATGGCTACAACAGTGAATTAAAAAATAAAGAACGTTTAAATATAGAATGGCCATCATTATGAAGTGCGCTATTTTAGCCATTTCTTATTTTTACCATTGGCTATTTTGATTGCATTTTAATAAGATGGAGGTCAAAATAGTGGATAATCAAAATAGCGAATGACTAAAATAACGGATGGCTGAAATAGCGAATGGCTAAAATAGCGAATTTCATAATGATAGTCATTTTACATTCAGTAAAATGACTATCATTATGCGTTCCTATGCGACGTTCCTATTTTGGTTATTTGCTATTTGATAAAATGACAAAATATTTTATCAATTCACGGCAATCTTCGCCGATGAGAATAAACAGTTGAATTCCAATACTATCTTTTCATTGGATGATCTTAACTGACAACAATGTGTCAGTTTCGATTTTAAAAAATTGGCAGATTCTTCGATAGAAAGATATAAAGTTTGTATTTAAGGGCATATAGCACTTTTCATTTCGCACACAACTAAAAAAAAACAGAATCTCACAGACTTTTTTCCTTATTCTTTTACGATGTTTTCAAAGCAATACCATAAATAATATCTCTTCGTAATCTCTTTGCACGATAAGGAAGAATTATTAAAACGGTTTAACCAAAAATTCCTGAAATAAAATATGCGTATGCATTAAAGGAAAGAAGATCAAAATGATTTGTACCTAATTATCCTTACTTATACAAAGTGTGATTTTCAATTACGTGTTTGCGAGAATTTGCTCTTAGTTGTGATGTGTATTGATTCTGCGTGACGTAGATAGTAATGTTATCATGAATAGAAGATTTAAAAATAAAGACACGAGCAGTTGATATTGATATTCGCTAGAATATTATGTATAGTATCTATTTTTATCCAAGGAAGGTGTGAGGTTGTCATGACTCATAAAGATGCATATAATTAAAATCAACATTGCTATATACACTTGACTTATTACATAACCTTGCATAAAATAAGTGGCAATTGTAGAACTAATTATGCAACATCGTCCGAGGCATATTCAGAATAACGTTCGCCGATTATTTCGCTGCTTGATGACATCGTCAACATGAAGTTTAGAATGAATCAAGACTTTAAAAAATATTTTGATTTTGACTCTTATTATTAAAAAATCTGCAAAAAAAAGTGAGATTTAATGACAAAAGTGACTTGCTGTGTTCTCAATAGAATAACAAAATATAAAAAATCAATAAAGAAGAACAACTAAGATAAGGAAACCGTCGATATAGAGTAAAGAATGTAAGCATGTTGTTGTCGCGAGTAAAAGTGAAAAGGTAGGTAAACTCTCGTAAGCTAATTTATATATTGACAAGTCATTTCGTCGGTTCTCGATGGCGTTTACGAACTGCGCAATTGACGTGTGACACGGAGTCATTACTTTACAGCCTGAGATAAAAATGACTTTGAACAGAATCACCGAATCATTCATGCGATGTTTCTAATGACTCTCATGTGCACAATTAATATTCAAAACAGGTCATTAAACGAATACAATTACATATACAGCCTGGAGCTTTTATTCTTACAACAGTGTGAATATTATTATTATTGTGGGTCCCGCCAAAAGTGAGTTTCGGAGACAATTTCGATCACTTCAGGATGGGATAAAAATCGGAAAAAAATAATGCATGTAAAACGTGCTGAAAAGATTGATTTCGCATAATAATAATCCCGAAATGTTATTTACAAATTGGTGGAATGAACAATTGTTCAACAAACAATCAGTCAACCTAACTTTTTTTTCTAATGAAAATGATATGTTAATTTATTTGAATGCATATGAATTTTTCAGATTTTTAAATTTATTTTGATTTTGATTGTTTTTATTTCTAAAAACGTGCGCGAAATAACGAATTTTGGATATGTGTTCGCCATAAAACCATGTACTACACTCAAGATTTTGTTACAAAACGCATATCCAAAATTTCTTATATCATGCGCAGTAATAACTAAGTAAAGTAAGACTCATTTTGAGTAATTACGTGTTTGCCAATTTTTTGCTCTTTGAGGTTGGCAATCTGTATTTCTCAAACGCCTTTTTAATGTTAATTTTTTCTGACGATCCGGAAAGATGGACATTAAAAAGCGATTAGGAAATATTAATGGATATTGATGATGGCTATGCGTAATGATGATGATGAGATTTTTTAAACTGTGGAACGCTAGAAAAAAAAAGCAAATAAACAAAATGTAAGCTACGAATATCATACGTGTAATAAAGAAACGCATTTGTAGATCCTCACGAACCACAAATAATGCTCCTTCACAACAAACTTCTTAACTGATTACGATATTCTTTGCAATGAACTTTTACAAATAAATGACTCGTCAATCAGAAATGAGATATAGAAAAGTATTCAAGCTTTGCGAGAATAAGCCTTGATTGTTTTTTTGATCGTTCGGGAAAAATGCTGAATTATCATTTAGAATTGATTCAATTTATCACACGCTTATTAATGGATAAAAATTGTCATCTCATTTACCGACAAAAGTCCATGTGCTCGAAATCATGATTCGCGTAGATTGTTGGGTCAACGACATCTTCCGACACAACAAGGAAGATAAAGTCGTCATTCTTATCTTTCAAGGTTATAGTATCATTTGAGATGATGCGAATAGATTTTCGCATCTTATCCGAATCGATATAAGTGTAACTTTTATCTTACCATGTGGTGTTCTTATCTATAATGCCAAAGTTTCAGCAGTCAGTCATTTATTGTTGATAAGCAGTTGAGGTTTTTTTTTTTTTTATTTCCTTGAAGATATGAGTAATTCATTCTCAAGGTTTATTTTGAAACAAGCTAGTGGACGTCACTGATAATAAGTGTTTTTAATTTTGGGAACCGACGTCTGTCAGACGAATTGTATTTTCACTATCATAATCTTCTTCTTGAAGACGTCTTAAGCATCCCGATAAAAAAAAACATAGTTAAGGATGTATGATACGTACAGTCCCGCCAAAAGTGAGTTTCAAAGACAATTTCGATCACTTTCCGATGGGATAAAAATCGGAAACAAATGATGCATGTAAAACGTGCTGAAAAGATCAATTTCGCATAATAATAATCCCAAAATGTTATTAACAAATTGGTGAAAAAAAACAATTATTCAACAAACAATCAGTCAACTTAACTTTTTTTCTAATTAAAATGATATGTTAATTTTTTTGAATGCATACGAATTGTTTCAGATTTTTTCCTTTATTTTAATTTTTATTTTTCTTATTTTGAAAAATGCACAGAATATAACAAATTTTGGATATACGTTTTGCAAAAAAAATACTGATAGTAGTAGATAGGTTTGTGCCGAACGCATATCCAAAATTCGCTATTTCGCGCACATTTTTGAAAAAAAAAAAAAAAAAATCAAAATCAAAATAAAGAAAAAAATCTGAAAAAATTCGTATGCATTCAAATAAATTAACATATCATTTTAATTAGAAAAAAAGTTAGGTTGACTGATTGTTTGTTGAACAATTGTTTTTTTCACCAATTTGTTAATAACATTTTAGGATTATTATTATGCGAAATTAATGTTTCCAGCACGTTGAATATGCATTATTTTTTTCCGATTTTTATCCCATCGGGAAGTGATCGAAATTGTCTCTGAAACTCACTTTTGGCGGCACTGTACGTATCCTACATCCTTAAGCTGAGTTACTGTACTAAACCACTAAACATGACGTCATGCGAGGAAACCATGGAAAACCACCAGTATCTGGTAATTATGTAAACATGTGTAGGTTAAATGTCGACAGAAATGATGTAGCAGAACGATGACAACGTCACTTTAATTGACGAGTCACTTGGTGATCTACTTGACGTTTGATATCATCTACACACTAATGAAAGAGGATTGGTTCAATCTCTATAATTCGTTGGTCAATAAAAACATAATTCTCACATGCTGACGCACATTATTCGGTATGAGGCATTCATCACCAACACGGCTACTTTTTTTTCTTGACCATCTCTGATCTGTATAATAAAAAGTTATACATTAGTCCTACCGGAAAATAGGGAATCCTTGCAGATTTTTTTATCTACTCATTCCGAAAATGAGAATTTACATCAATTCCGCGTATCAGGAAAAATTAAGGTCTGGCAAAAAAATGTAGAAACAAAAAAGTTATGTATTTTCATGGAGAATTCAATACCGGATAGGTATTATTTTTTAGGAAACTAAAAAAACCATTTTTACCCTGAAAAATTGAGGATGTTTTTTTTTTTTCAATACAACACTTTTTATCTCGGTGCGGATTTTATAGATTATTTGGTTCATCATTCAGAGCGTATACAAAAATAGGCATCGTTGAACTCGGAAATCGTGACAACTAAAAAAAAGTTTTCCGGAGAATTGGATCAATTACTACACATTAATCGAATACATACATGTATTAATTGATTTAAAATTTATTAGTACATAAAAATATTTTACAGAGAATTGAGGGAATTAATACATGTCTGAACAAACAATCCCGCAATATTTCCTATTCTTCACGAATAATAATAATGTTTAAAAAATAAATAAGCTGATTGAAACTTAGCCTAAAAATAAGTAGCCGTTGCTCTATAGATACCGACACTGTGAGTTCACTGTGAGTGTGGGATCTGATTTTTTTTTTTTTTTGATTCATTGAATCAGAGAAGAGTTATTTCCCACAGCGCTTCATTTACAAATAATTCTTTACAAAAGATGACACATTCTTGAATATTACATATAAATATATGTATGTGGGGCAATCCACCCCGTTTCGATCAGGAACTGATCTCGACATCTTCGATTTGGCTCGTAATTTTTTATAGGCTCAGTTGGACTCTTAAATGCACCAAATTTTTTTTTCTATGGTTACCTTTTTTAATTTTTGTGACGGCATATTGAATGCTACGTTTCAAGAATCTGAAAAATACTTTGTTCGCTTTCAAGATTATCCAGCCTTTAGGCAAAGTGGGCAAGATTTTTCTTCTCGTGGTCTTTGAGCTTTTTTTATTAAACAAATTATTTTTATCATCAAAAAATCTCAGTAACTATAAGAAGATAAATCGTGCCCACTTTAGCTACAAGCTAATTTTTTTTACATTAAACAGAGTATTTTTCAAAATTTCTGCAGATTTAAAAATAATGGCAATCGATATGTAAAAAAAAAATAATTTAAACAAGTTTGCATGGTTCGGAAAATCTAAGCAGAATTTTTTTAAATCCGGTTTCACGTAAACAGTATTTGATCAGTTGCCTGAACAAGATTAAATTATTAATAATTCTTCTATTAAAAAAATGCTTAACGACTCTAAGAAGAAAAATCTTGACTAAACATCTTCTAATAGATACAAACTTATGGTTGGGCAGTTGCATCGGTATTTAAATGTAATCAATCACCAGTTTCAATAACATAATGTACTTTAAGGGTCCAAAGCTCCAGCCGCGTTCCACAGTGGCAATCGCCTGGCCATTTTTTTCTGGAATAGCGGTCCTTTATAAGCTGGGTTGACGTAGGATTCACCGTGCTCACTCATCTCTTCAACTGATTGGGCTTCACTTTTCTCGACGAGCACAAAAGGTAAAACAACACACGTTATAAATACTGCTAAAAATTGGTGTTTTTCCAAAGATTTCTTCAGGCTCGCCATGTCCGGAGCTTTTGTGTTGCAATTAAGTCCAGTCATCGATTTCGTCAGAATTTTCAGGTACTCCTCGAGCAGTGTGTCATAATGATGCATTTCCACGTCTTCTGAAATACTCGTGTTGGTGAAGTACAAAATATCCAGAGCTGCTGGGCTCAGGACAGACATTTGAAAATCAACCTGTGTAAAAAAATATCCCAAGGTAGAACCGTGTAAAAAGTCGGAAGCTGAGTACACATATCTGCATAATCGGAGTATATGGGGAATTACAACCCGATTCGACCTCTACCTCCTCCAGTTAGCTTGTTATTTTTCGTAGGACTTATTAGACCCTCAAATGCACCAGATTTAATTAATTTTTTTGCCGATACAAATGTTTTTCTTCAATTTTTGTAAAGTAACATATCGAATACTATACTTTAATAATCTAAAAAAAATCTAAACAATATACTTCCATACAAAAATTTTTTTGCTTATAGCCAAAGTGAGCTTTGCTGACTTCCAAAATTTTCGAAAAAAGATATTCAATGGAGTATTTTTCCAGAATTTTTTTGAAATTCCAAATTCGATATGTCACCTTAAGGTATGTCTACCCTAATTAGACGGGTAAAAAAAAAGGGTATTTTCACGAATTTTTTTGCCCGGTATGAATGATAAATATGGATATAAAACTTGTTAGGCCTAAAAAATACAGTTTTAGAATACACCAAAAAAAATGTTATATTTATTTTACTCATTTTTCGTACAGAAAAATGGGGGATAAGACAGGTCCAAAAAAAAGATGGGTGTGCGCTGTTGATAGAATCGCTGGAATGGATGATTCAAAAGAAAAATGGCGCCCATTTTTTCAAAAACTACGAAACAGCGCGTTTTTATTCATCGTTTTTTGTAAAAAAAAAATAGTTACACTCAAAATTTCGAAATTCGTATGATATGTGCTATCGCTGCAGTCATAAAGAACATGTGGTAAAATTTTGGTGAGGGTCGGTTGAATAGTTTCGGAGATTTTATCACCAAGCCGTCCAAAAACGTCATTTTGAGAAAAACGTGTTTAAAGTTTTGGGGTGCGTATACTAGCGCGCTCAGGTAGCTAAGTGAACATCGCTCAAAAGTACACGTAGACGTAGATGCTCGGATCATTATAAAATTTTAGTATGATACTTTTGAATATGGATACTTTCGAAAAATTTAATACAAAAAAATCGATTTTTTCAAAATTCTAATTAGGGTAGACCCCTAAGGAAAATATAAGAAAAAAAAAAGTTTTCGTAGGAAAAATCAAAATATCAAATCTGGCGTATTTAAGGGTCCCATCAAACCTACAAAAAAATAACGAACCGAATGGAGGAGGTCGATGATCAGACTCAGGTCGATTCGTCATGAAATGCTTCATATGCACGACTCTATTCGTTGTATTGTGAGAAAGACGGGAGTCAGTGCAGAATTTATGAGATTTGCCAAAGTATTTAGTGTTAAGTAAACTCATAAGCATAACGTAATCGTGGCAGAAAAAAAATTATGATAAAGAATTTGTCTCTCAGCATTAACACCAACTTCGTCTTCAAGACCGAAACTTTTAATATTAAAATTATTTTCGATTCCATACATCAATCGATAACTTGACCTAGAGGCCTTGAAAAAATACATTTTTATGCTGTGTACACATGCAAAAAAAATTTCATAGCATAAATTCGAATCCCGAGCCGGTTTTTAGGGAATGACCCATAGAACGGAAATGTTTGAGTCTAATTTCTAAGGAAATTGTTTAAGATAGTTGGTTTTAACGTTGATAGTAAAATCAATTTTTCTTTTTGTAGGTTGCGGAATTAAATTATATCGCTGCAAGGGTTAAGAAAAAAAGATAATTCGAAAGAAAAATATAAAAAATATTCGGTGTTCATGTTCATTATTCAGCGAGAAATTGAACTTACGAAGACATGGTCCATGACCTTCCCTTCATTGTTGTAACGAAAGAGTATATTATTGACCCAGCAATCACCATGATTTAATACGATGAACTCGCCATCTTTTGGTGCTGTACATTTTGCATATTGCTCATTGCATACTTTTGATAATTTTGCCATTTTTTCTGAGTAAGACATTCGACTGTAAATAGAATCATGATGGGACAGGAGTTATTATATATATTATAATATGCTTGATAAGAGTCTGAGGTTCCAAAAAACAAAAATTTTATACATATACCCCACATGGAAAAGAAATATATACAAAAATATATGTGACATATACAATTTTTCGGACGATAATATAACAAATTTTTTTTTTTTTTTTCATTTTTTATGTATCCCAGATATATTTCACTCGCCTATATTTTGGGATATATATCCCAAAGTATATCTCAATTATAGTATTTTTCGGACAAAATATATGTCATGTATTTGAGATATATTTTTTAGTATATTTTCGTTGTACTTTTTTCCATGCGGGCAGTTTATAAGAAGTGAAAATGATGAAAAATTTTCAAAAGCCATAAGTTAAAAGTACCTGGGCCCTAGTTCCTGCCAATTGAGTATCTCTTCAGCAACTACCGCAAACATATCCTTAAACGTATTTTCATTTCGAAAATTTCTTTCTACCAGATTTATATTGTAATTTGCAAGTGCTTTTGGATCCTGCAAACCAAGAGAGAGGAATTTCTCATGTACTTCCATACTCGTACTTTTTATAAAAACTATTTATTAATAATAAGCAAAAAAAATAGCGTCAGTATAATGTTCATTCAAATAATTTCAATTTAGCAAACATTTTTGTACACGCTTTCACAGGTTTTTTTTTAACCTTTTGAAAAAAAAATTTCAAAGGAAAGTCGTTTCTCTTTTACTGATATCCAGTTCCCGGAAAATATATTTGTAGGTTTGTCAAATGTATGAAATCTCTTTCAAAAAAAGAAAACAAAAAGTGTTTGAGATGGATGAACTTCGATTTTATGAAATTATTTCCCACTGTATGCATCCGATGAAGTTTTTAAGGTTAACAACGTTGTCAACTGCATATACCTTTTCCAAAATAGCTACTGAAGTAGCATGAAATCGGGCTAATCCTTTTATTACATTAATCGAGTGTTCAAGATCAAGACCCGCTTGTCGATCAGCCATTCGGAAACCCAGCGACGCCAAATCTTCCATCACAATCAGAGGAGGATCTTCGTTTGAGGTGTAAAGTGCACGTGCACTTAAACGACATCCTTCTTCTTCCAGCATTTCGTTCATTTTAACGAGAGTGTTCTCCATCATATGTATTTCGGTATCGAAAACTCCGAGCTCTGCGACCTTTTAAGTCGAGATGTATTTCGAAAAATTAATTTGCGAAATGAAAATATTGTACATGAGTAGGAAAAAAAAACATGGACAATTTATTCGAATTTTAAGTACATTTTACTGGAAACTCCATGAAGAGTTTGCTCCATGATAAAAAAACAGCATTTCTTCCCGTTTGTGGCGGGGTTAAAATTCCGAATGTAAAATACACGAAGTTCTCAAATTTCGAAATCTAATATCTGACCTACATTTCTGACGAAATTTGCTAGAAAAATTTTCGTCAAAAATTTAGGTGAGATATTAAATTTCGAAATTTGAGAACTTCGTGTATTTAACATTCGGAATTTAAACCCCGCCCCTCCCGTTCTAATTTGAAAGTAAAAATTACCGGAATAACATCAAACTTTCTTAGAAAAAATACATTGCAATTTCCGTGATGTATTAACACTGTATTGAAGTATTGAACACTGAACTGAATGATAAAAAAAATATTTTGACATTTTTTCTACACATAAAACAGAAAAAATCCTACAATACACCATAATTTTTACTGAAATGTAATGTTTTCTGGTATTCACTGTAAAAAGTACGTTATACACCGGAAAATACATATGCATATTGCAAACAATGATCGTTTTACTGTGATCCACAAAATTATCACCCAAATATCAATAACTGATGATGTACCACTCATAATTATTATTAATATTTCCTCTGTTTGTAAATGGCATTAATTTGTAATTTTAACACATCCAAGGATTCTCACTCACGATTTTTTTGGTGCGTTCAGTGGTAGGCGCGACTTTGATAACTATTGATTTTTTTTCCGTCGACTTACTAAGTGAGCCAGTCCGTAAATATTCAACATTGGCGCGAAACATATCACTCAAATAATTATCTCCAGTTGTAGTTGCAAGATGTATGGTAACATCCTTAACATGTATTGTATCGTCATTTTCGAAAGACCTCAATATTCTTTGGACGAATTCTGCATTTATCGATGTTAGTGATTGGGGCACCATTTTTCGAATCTCGCCTGTAAGCAACTGAAAGAAGGTCGAAAAAAATGTCAACTCATAATACGATAAACTTGAATTATTCTTTGATTTGGAGAACTAGGCACAGTTAAAAAAAAAATCTTACTTGAATTAATGTAGATCTGTAAGAATTTTTTCCACAATTACCACTCAGAAAATTCACATTTTTTTTTCAGCGATTAATATGTACCATCGTCTACAGAAATACGTAATGTGTAAAGAAAGTTGCTTTACATTAAAGGGGATTACTCGATTGAAAAAGATTGAATAATTGAATAAAGACAAATCAATATCTGAGAACTGAATATTTTTTTACATTTCCGTAGAGTATTATAAAGAATGATCATAAATAAGGCCTTGTCAAGCATTATACGCCATATGGACCTGATGTGAGCCCAATGGAAACTTTATCTCGATCAGCCATAGTTTTAAATATACGTCGCTAAGCAGCCACTCAATCTTTCATCTCACCAAAGCTCACACACTAAACAACAAGCCAAGTTATACAAAAGTTTTTCTATCGACGTTCAAGAACTTACATTTTTTATCAAGTGTAATGCACTTGCTGCCCGGATGCAAATTGTTGATTAAATTGAAAAACGATTTGAAAAAAAATCTATAACTGTTTGTTAATGTTAGAAAAATTTAAGGTTTCTATTCGTTATTTGTTATTTATGACTTATCATACCATGAGCGAACGGTATGAAAGCGCGTCGACAACTAAGAAATTGAAACTCGTAACCGCGGGCTTAAGACGATGAACGTGCATCAGAAATGGCGAAGTTATCTTGCAACATATGCATTTACTCAGTGAACCCAGAGTACGATATGAGTTCGATCACCCTGTCTCATCGCAACAGCTAGATTTGAGATATACCAGAGAAAAACGTCGATGGAAATAACGACAGACCTTTTTATCACGATTCTATCCATCGCAGTCGCAATCCAACCTATTTCTCCCTTCAGAAACTCCTCTTTATGCAGCGTCTTCATCTACATTTTTACTTTCTCATCACATACAAAATATGCTAGAGAAGTATTGCAATCTAAAAGAAAGACTCTTAGATTTTGATGGAAATACCTGTTCTGAGTGGCCTAGATTTAAAAAAAACATTTACCGATTTCTGTCTGTCTGTCTGTCTGACTGAAAGTGCAATAACTTTTGAAAAAATCTTTGGGTCACAATGATATTGGCTGTGCCTTCTGCATTTAAATGGTTTTGATATCGAAATTCAATAAAAAACCTTTACTACTGTGTCTACTGTTATTTTGCCTAAAATATGAACAAAAATAGAATTACAATTTTTATTTTTTCGGACTGCAAATTGATGTAGACGTTTTTTTGCTTCGGTCTGATACGTACAGATGGATTTCCTTGCAACTGAGCTATGAACAACAAGCGATTTAGTATATCCAAAACCTTATTGTTTTTTCAGTCACTCACATAATATTCCTGAAACCATCCACCATTGAAAATGTCTATTTTTTATGGATTGTGTAATAATTTAGTAGATTTCTGATATAGTCTATCTTTAACTCGATAGAAATTTTTTTAACATCTGATGATTTAATAAATTTTATGTGAATATTAGAAAAGATAATACCAGAATCTTTTCTGCACTGAATCCCATTTTTTTAACCACTACTCATTTACTGGTAATTCTATCTGTATGCATTAAATCGGAGCCGAACTATCGTATTAGCATGCAATAAAAAAAAACTATAAATATTCAAACCAAATATTTCATTGACAAATTGTATAAACAAACCATATTTGAGGTTATTCACACGCAAAGCCTGCAGAAGACTCACATACACCATAAGATTCGAAACTTTAAATCTACAACTAACTCAAATGTTAATTTAACCTGTTAATTCATCGCAGTGTCGCCGATAGTACTACTTGAACGAAAAACAGATGTGAAAACAAAGCACTAGCATAATCGCGGGCGCCATCTCGCGCGGGCGAGTCGAAGCTTGACTTCGAATTTTAAAACACAATCGTAATAATTACTACGAAAAACGTAGATTACAAATAATGTACGACATTCCTCAAACTTTTATTCGTACGGTTTGTCAGTATTGGACAGTAAGTTCACGATAAGAACTCACGCCAGTAACAAGTGTGATGAGAAAGTCGAGTGCTGCAAATATGCCAGTAGCAACTTTTTTAATTCTTACACACTTTCTCCACGACACTTCGGTTATACATATTTAGTTCTACACGAGCAGCTTGAATAAATTCGGTTCACTACGCATTATATCGTACTTATGCTTAGAGCACAAATTTATCGGGAGCAAGAATATCTGTCACATTCGAGATGCACTTTCAATGACGTAAGTGTTCGCTATCAAGAGTCTCCGTTAGTTTGTTGCACTCTCCCTCTCGCGTCATTCAATCGTGTTATGAAAAGCTATTTTTGAAAACAAATTAAAGATTAAGATTGTCACGTACGTTGATTTTCATTTACTTTCTAGCTTCCCTTAAAATTTCGTAATACGAATTTTCTATTATTATATTCGGTTTCCCCATAAAAAACACTTTGCTGTGCGATTATTTACATTTAATAGTGATTACTAACGATCTTTGACAATACTTAATTTGCATTTGACTGGATTTTTAATTTGCATCCGACCTGCAAGTGATGTTGAATATAAGTACTTGTTATCAGTCTACAATCGCAATATAGAAAACACGAAATAACTTGTCATAGAGATTAGTGTCTGAGCTTTACTCAGGCGTACGATAAAGATGCCAAATATTGTACTAGAACTTAACTTAGAGAAGAATCAACTTGACGAAAATCATTTATATATACATATACTACGACTTAACGGTACTTTAAAGTGATGATCAAATATTTTTGGTCTGCGCCAGAATTGCCGCACCACTTGAAAACACAAAAATACGGACACGATCTGTACTTAAAGTCTTGTCATTGAAAATGAATCGAGAATGTTGTCACAGGTGGGGAGAAATCTTTAAATAGTTGACAGGTACTTTTGTCAGTACTCTTGAATTCTCGTACGCGATAAGTCGATTCGGTGAAGTACAATGATTTGTAGTGAATAGAAGCTTAAAAATTCAAGTGCATTTATTACATCGAAGCCTAAAGCTTTTCGAGCATTTTATTCAAACCATATCGGTTAGTCAACTGTTTAAATATGCCGTTAGCTGCTAGTACAACTTGAAGTGGATTAATTATGAAGTAAAAAATATGCACCGATTTTATTTTCTTTCTGTAAATAGAAAAAGTAAACACAATCAAAAGTCTTTTTCTAATCTGTGGAAAAAATAGTCCAATCATATTAGCGAAAATTCATTTTAGAGAAATTCTCTTATTTACTCTCTCCATAAATGAAAAAAAGAGAGACTGATAAAAGCTTCTTCTTGATAGTCAATTTTGCGAATTGCGGAGAAATTTTGCGAATTGCGGAGAAATTTTGTTATTTGCAAATCTTTTTGTTTATGAAATATATCGTAGAGTAAATTCTAGTTTGAAATAATTAAAAATTTTTGAAGTGTCCTTCGATATGATTGTGGATATATAATAGGCCTGTTAAATACTAAAAGGAATTATAGAAGAAAGGCTATACAATAACAAACTTGACAAATTTTTTCTTTTTAATACTTGGCGTCGCGACGCTACCGCGTCTTTCGATACGAGACGAACCGTCACATTTATTCCTGAAGTCAAGTTGCATTTCATCTGTCGTAAATCCATTTTAGTCGAGACAACCATTATATGTTATTTCGTGCAACACTTTTTTATCACACACATTTACGCACATATAATATAATTTTCGGATATAAGCGATTCATCGTCAATTCAGTCCCTTTTCTTTCAAACTTCTCTGACTATAGTTACAAAATTGGACATTCTTTAGTACCACTTGAAAGTGCTCTCTCCTAATTTTTTCCAAGATTTTTAAATCCAATATCACGGAAAAATGGGATATTTCTTTGAAGTCAATATATCTCCAAAAATTAAAGTCATAGAAAAATGATTTTCACATAAAAGTTGTAGTTTGATGTGAACTTTTCAACGAAATTTTTCAAATAATTTTCAGCCCGATAATATTACTTTTCCGCTTAAAAAAAGATAAAGAACATTTTTTCAACCAAAAAAGGCCACTTATTTTGGCTGAAAAAATTACAGAATCTTTGTGCCTATGTTTTGATAACGCAAAAAAAATGCTAGAGTAGGATCGCTCAAAGTTCTGAAATAAAAAAATAATTCTTGCAAAGTTAAAAAAAATGTTGTCGAGAAAGAATTTTAAAAATGTTAACAACGCTTTTTTTTAACTTGTAGTTTATCCAATGATAAATAAATAAAATAGTTGGTCCATTACAGAATTCGAAAAAATGTTATCTCGGCCTAATTTTTTTTTTTTTTACTTAGAACAAATTATTTTTTTTTACTCCGTAACTATGGTCTGTCCCACTCTGGTATTTTTTTTGTGGTATCGATATATAAGCACAAAGATTCTGAAATTTTTCTTTATTTTTTAAAAAATAATCTTTATATTGTTTAGCGAAGAAGCAATGTCAGAGAAGTTCGAAGAATAGTAGCCGAATCGATAAAGCATGCATCATATAAGAGATATATAAAACTATTACTCAGCTGAGATTGCGTAGCTCCCAAATGGACATAAATACAGTTGGCTTTTTTTCCTCCTCGGCTTGAAACTCTTCATAAAGAAAGAAGTCCCGAAAATGGAAAGCGTTCGACGTGGCAGTCAGACTTCGATATTAAAAAACGTGCTACGGACGAGAAATGACATCCAATCGCACAACTTGGATATCAGACGAAATGAGAGGTGATCCGCAGTCGGCGTTCCCAGGAAGAAAGAGTGCGGAAATTCATCGAGACATCGAAGCACGAATTCTTGCTAATTCTCTGCACATGCTCTCAATTATACAATGTCAACAAGCAGACGTAGGCTAATAAAATGATCCGCCGACGCCTTCAACATACGCATTCACTCACGCGCAGAACTTTTTAAAAAACTCGACCCTCATATGACAATACAATAACATAAAATAAAATCATATTATTGATTCAACGATTTCACATGATGAAAACCATATAGAAAGGCTTGTAATGTTTTATAGTTGAAGTGATGATAATATGGTTCAATAAACGATACTTGCAAGTTTATTGAAAACAAACGTTGAAATCGTATATGCAAAAAAAACGGCATATTTGAAACTGTTAGAATAGTTTTTAAGATTATTATCATTTTGATAATTGCTACTATAATTATGTTTGCTATAACCAAGACATATAGTCGTTCCGCCTGGCAACTATACATTATAGTTGGATTGTCGTCGGACTAACTATTTTTATTATTCAATTACGATATTTTTCTCTGAGTGTACTGATAAGATATTGACAAAAGATGTGAGTTCTGAGATATGATACCATATTTGCAGCTATTATGCGATAGCCGGTCACTCGATCATAATCGACCGTGAAAACGGCGGCATTCAGTGCTACGAGATACGAAGTTGAGGTGTTGCACCTGGAGTTTCGTACTCAGTTGAAATAAATTGAGTTTGTTTTTTTTTGCGTCAATAATTCTTGGTACGAATACTGTGATATTATTCAACAACCGATTGTTTATATCGTGTAGAATTTTCGCCGTTCAGAGAATCTAGCTACTTATGAAAACGGATAATCCAAGAGTCATAAAGGTATTCCATCTTCACTGATCATTCAAGTTAAATGATATTTCTAATTTATCGTAATCTGGATAAAAGTCCTTTTTGCTGTTTGTTTGCTTCGAAATTTTCATGTCACAACACTCAGAATAGTCTGAAGCAGCACGAAAAATTGCTGGAATATATTTACGTGTGCGTGTGCGGGCGCGTGTGCGTACGCGTGCGCGTGAGCGTGTGCGTGTGCGTGTGCCTGTGCGTGTGCCTGTGCGTGTGCGTGTGCGTGTGCGTGTGCGTGTGCGTGTGCGTGTGCGTGTGCGTGTGCGTGCGCGTGCGCGTGCGGATAAAAGGCCAAAAATTGATATAACTGCAACTCGTAAACTATAAAACCGAATTAGCTCAAATTCAAATAACATATACAGTAAACCGGCTAAACTTAAATTACTAGTTACTGGCTAAACTCAAATTAGTATAAATTTGATAAGAATCGCTTATCGCATATTATTTTTATAAGAATTTTAACATTTTGAGAAAAGTACGAAAGCCCTCTAACTCAAACACATTTTTTGCTATCATACTGAAACTTTCTATCAAACTTAAACGAAGTGATGCGACCCTTGGTACGGAATTCGGGCCTAATCTGTAGAGCCGTTTGGTTTTTGTGAGGTTTTAAAATTTACGAAAAATGTTTGTTTTACTCTGATCCAAATAAAATTTTAATAAATTTTCTACACAGGAAAAATAAGATTAATCCCTGTTACAAAGCAAATTCGGTAATAATCGGTAGAGTGGTTCGGATTCTACGTGAATTTTTTTTCACTCGGATGATAAAAATTAATGAGTAAGCAATACTGAGAAATTTCTACATTTGTATCTTTTTTTTTTGACAGTTTATCACAGGAGTCCAGGCAATACAAAAATAACAAAAATGGTGTCCCAACTACTAAAATGGTTGACTGCAGAATTTATGCAAAAGACATTGAGATCTTCCGAAAATGACGATACGATAAAAGTAAAGGATGTGACTATGCAGAATGCAACTGCAATTGAAGAGATAATTACTTAAGTGACATGTTACGCGTTAACGTCGTGTATTCGCGGAATGAATCGTCTTCTGAGGTGACTGATGAAAAATCGATAATAATAAAAATCGCGCCAAGTGGTGATTACAAAGACGTTGTAAGTGAAAATCTATCTATTCGAGTTTCAAGTTGATGTATGGTACTAATTTTTATGTTTTGAACTTTTTTTTTCACAAAATCTCGGTTTGAAAGGTCGCAGTGACTGGAATATTTGATATCGAAATAAATATGATGGAAGATATTCTCGTTAGAATGAACGAAATGTTGGAAAAGGAAGGATTTCGGCTAAGTGCACGTTCTCTATACACCAAAAAAGAAGATCCATCTTTAATTGTGATGGAAGATTTAACGTCGCTGGGTTTTCGCATGGTCGATCGGCGAATGGGTCTTGATCTTGACCACTGCATTTGGGTCTTGATCTTGACCACGCCATGAGAGGATTAGCACGATTTCACGCGACTTCGGTCGTAATTAAGGAAAAGGTATATGCACTGAAAAACCTCATTATCTTTGAGCGTTCTATCTATGCTTGCGGTAAAAAAAAAAAGTTTTGCAAGCAAAATCGAAGTGGCTGTTTTTATCAATTACAAATTGGAATCGTCAATTCGATATCATTCTTCTATTCATCGACTTTTACGATTACAAAAGAAAAATAACAAAAAGTACTGTCCATGTTGATAATTCAGAAAGAAATTTTTGTGTGATTTGATTTGTGGGTAAGAAACATTTTTTAAATAAGGTAACAATAAGTTTCATGAATGTTTGTAGGCATTGTAAATTTGAACAAAGTAAATTATAGAGATTTTTTTCACAATTCATCGACATTGAAGAATTTGTTATCATGAGATGGTTTATTAATTTTTACTTGCAGGATCCGAAAGCGCTGACACCTTTTTATTTCAACACCCTTGCTAAAAACGAGCCATTTATCAATCTTCACAAAACTATTATCAAGGGAATTGCCAGCGAAATACTTGGTTGGGAGGAATTGGGGTCCAGGTACTTTTGGCATTTGAGAATTTTTCGTGAATGTCATTTCATTATACTACATGATTTTATCCATTTTTCCTACCCAGACGACAGTTTTATTCGGACAAAATTGCAGAACTAGCAGATATCTATGTTGAAAATTTGACAGCATATAACACCAAAGGATGACGAGTTCAACGTGTTGTATCATGGTGATTGCTGGTCGAACAACATGCTCTTCAAGTACAATGACGACGGAAAGGTCATTGACCATGTGTTTGTAAGTTTGATTGTCTAACGTAGATCGTGTCAATTTAATGATTCCGATTTTTCTTAAGATTTGTGTTTTGTCGATTTCATCCCTGTAATAAAATATCGTCAAGTATGAGAAAAACGGAAATGATCACCGACTTTGGAAAAATTTTATTTCTCTGGTTTCTCGGAATTATGTTTATGGGTTTTTCGGATCGGTTGAAGAATTTCACTTGACATCGTTTTTTTTTTGTAACAAAATATTAGATGAAATAAAAACATTTGTATAATTTCGATGTCTCAACACCTCTGTATTGGTGTTGAGACATCAAAGAGACACTATGTTGAATATTGAGATTTATGAACGTGTAAATGTTAAAATCTTTAACATTAGAAGTAACAAGTTCATACAAAATATCTACTATAGATCAACCATTATGCGATGTAACTATTAAAGACAAATTTCTTCACAGGTCGATTTCCAATTTACTCGCATGAGTTCACCGGTCATCGACATTTTGACCTTGACGAGCTCTACGCTAAGCGTAAATTGGGCCTTTTCGCAGCCACCGAAACATGTTCGAGTGATCCAATTTTTAAAAAATAAACTGTCTTTTATTACGTGGCTGTCGAATCCCATTCGATTTCATTAATCACATTTTTACATTTTTATTCCTATACAAATTTCGGCCACTACGTAATGAATATTGATATTAATTTCGACAAACTCACAGTTTGATTTAACAGCAGATTTATAACGTAAAGTAATTTCAAAAAATATTATTCGCGCAATTTTCGGTACTTTACTACATTTTCACGCTTGACTATATACTTGATTACATAGACTCATTCACATCATGAAAAAATTATCATATTCAAATCCATCTCACATTCATCTAATTACAATAATTTGGTGCTCGAGTAAAATGAGTAACTACAATCTCTCTATTTCATTGAATGAAGTGAAAAATAAAATCATTGCTTCAACCGAGACCATGTGTCACGATGAATAAATTTACGCTAATTTCGGTATAGTGCATAATTAATTTTGCGAACGACATTCATATCATCTGTGATTAGATTGTCAGATGACTGGTCTGACTCCTTGAAGCTTTCTTGACGTTAGACTTTCAGCGCTGATACCTCACTCAGATCGTTTGAATTGATCACGTGACCAGTCTGTCATAGGAATAGTAAGATAACCTAATATCGTTCACCAGGCATAATTGGTTTATGAGGTGACAGAATAAATAGCTGCAAACCTCCGTCGTCTTTGATCATTTCTGTGTTGAGACTAGACGTGAAACAACTCATAGTCAAAATGTCACTAGAAGCACCTGACTGGATAAACGCCGAGTTCCTGGAAAGAGCGCTGAAGAAATCGACGAACATTGAATCGCTAGAAGTAAAAAGTGTTGTCACCAAATATGCAACCGCGAAAGGTGACAATTATCTCAGTGATATTATACGCGCTATGGTTGAATATACTTATGACAACGCAGGTCACAAGGTGACCAAAAAAGTATCATTGATAATCAAGGTGGCGCCGACTGCGGACGCTGTCAAAAAAATTGTAAGAACTATGATCTTCATTTTATTCGTTTGCTGTTACTAACCAGTTATTATTAATACCGATGGTAACCAAGGCTTCGCAATTTGGAGCATTTGAGACGGAAATAAAAATGATGGAGACCACGTTAGGAAAAATGAATGAAATGTTGAAAGACGAAGGATGTCGGCTGAGTGCACGTTTGTTGTACACTGAAAAAAGCAATGCCCCTTTGCTAGTACTTGAAGACCTAGCATCACTGGGCTACCGATTGGAAGATCGTCAAGCTGGTCTTGACCTTGAACACAGCATGCTTGTTATGAGGAAATTGGCGATGCTTCATGCCACTTCGGTAGGATTGTGGGAAAAGGTAAATATTTGAACGGTGACGATAAATACTCGAAACACTAGTGGTGGTGTTGTCGTCGTGTGCATCCAAGTGACAGAATATGTAATTATCTTAGGATACGCAGGTATATTTACATCCAGTTAAGACGGTTATCCGTTCTCACGTTGTGTTCATCATATAAACGGAAATATTGAGAATTGTTGATATGACTTATATTATTTTTGAAGCAGCCCATTGAGGGAAGAAAACCCTTTAAACGCGCGAAAATTAGTCACTTTGTATGAATTTTTTTATAGGTGTTTAAATAATCTGATTCTTCTGAAACTTCAACCTTATCTTAGGAGATGTTTCAACATTTAAAAAACATTTTGTTTACAACACAAAATGGCGGCGTTATGATTTTTTTTTCTAGCTTCTTTTCGGTGGTATTGAAAACTGCTGCATTCACAGTATTTTTTCTAGTGATCTGAAATAGGAAACCCAATTTCTTTTCGTTTACTGACAGTTGTAGGGGAAGTATAAACCTATAAAATTATATTTGTAAAGATAAAATAGACTTTCGAATGAAATGCTTAAATTTTCGGTTTTTTTTTCGAAAAACTTTATTCCTAAGAAATAATTTATTTAAGCGATATCCTTCTAACTTTAGATGAATCCTTTCGTTTATGATATAGACAGAAATCTTCTAAAATTTCAGCTAGATCGGTCGATAACTTTAAGCACTACAGCACGAGTGGTTTTTGAAAATGTAGTTGAGATAATCGCGCTTAAAGTTTCAATATGACACCATAAATAACACCATATAACGATTATAGTCCACGCTTTTCCCACATTCTGTCACCGGAGCCTCTCAGATGTTCTTCTTCTCATCCATACTCAGCATTTTTTCTTCGATTTCTTCTTGAATATATTTATTGCCAACCAGACACCCGTCGTGGTAATTCATACTACCACGACGTTCATAGTACGGCAGCCCTTTTATCCCGTACATTTCTTGTCACCACAGCGCAGATCCACCACATGCGTTTCACCACAGTGCCGACACTACACGCCAGTTTTTTCTCACATTTCTAATCTTCCCGCGCTTTTTCCTCCACATGTCGTTCCAACACATTTCAATCCAACATATTCTTTACTACACGATGAGATACCCCACAAGGGCATTACAAGACGTTTCAGTCCCACACAACCAATCCAACAAAAGCTTTTCCAACACCTTTCGTTCCTACACATTAACTCTGTCGATATCAATCGATGAGAATATCGCGTGTCGGTAAGGTAGAACTCCAAGCAGGCAGTGGTTCTCTCGCGAGTCCGTATGGCGGACGTCCGGTGACACCATACGGACTCTTGTAATGCCCGTGTGGGGTATCGCATTCTGTATTAAGGAATGTGTCGGATTGAAATGTGTAGGAACGACATGTGGAGAAAAAAACGTGTGAAGATTAGAAATGTGAGGGAAAACTGGCATGTAGTATCGGCACTGTGGTGAAACGCATGTGGTGGATTTGCGCTGTGGTAACAAGAAATGTGGAGGATAGAATGGCTGCCCATAGTACGCGAACACAACGCTCTCGACTACGTACGATAACTTCGAAAATATTAAATATTTCGATTTTTCGTTTAGTCACGATATTCTCAACATATCATACTTGCGAAATATCGAATGAAAAAAAATCGATTATCAGAAAATTGTAAAGGGTTTTCTTTTCTTTGTTTTGGCGGTTGAATTTTTTGGGTATTCATATCCATTTTTCATAATTGTATCAATGAAAATGACTACGATAATTACGCGGTTCCCCTTATCAGGACCCACAGTCGGTGATAAGATATGAAAAAGGTGTGTTCCATAAAGATGGTCCCGAAGAAGCGAGGGGAATACTTACAAATGGATTAAAGGAGCTCGGGAATCAAGTACTGAAATGGCCAGAACTGGGATCTAGGTACGTATTCCCTCGGACTTCAAGAACTGTGTTCATGAGGGTTTCGTTTAGTCATAAGTTATTATTATTGAGAAATTCTCGACTCTATCGTGCTTTTTCCCTCGGGTATATTCTGATTAAAATAGTGGTCGCAGTTACTTTGACAAGCTCATAAAATCATCAAAAGACTGTTATGAAAGAGGCATAGAAATATGCAGGCCAAAAAAAAATGCGTTCAATGTGCTAATTCACGGTGATGTCTGGGTCAATAATCTCCTATTTCGATACAACAAGGATGGAAAGGTCGACGACCTTATTTTCGTGAGTCCAAGTATATTCAATTAACTTAACGAAACAAAGAAGGCTTTATTTTTATCTCAACGTTGGTACTAATGTTATAGTGAGTTTCGCAAATTTTCAACATTCAGGCGTTGTGAATCATTTTTTCTCTAAAGCGATTTCCGATTTTTATCAATAAATGATTTTTATGATCACATTTGTATCGATGTCATTATGGAAATCGTCTTTTCTTTTTATATCAGTGAGTTATAATTCTTTCTTATTTACTGATGCTTCTTATCAGTGAAATTGATGACAATGCTTTGTATCTTCATGGCTTATATTCAAAAATGAAGTGAAGCTTCTATTTCTTCAGGTGGACTTTCAAATGACCGTGTGGGCTTCACCAGCTATTGACATTTTATACTTTTTCAACACAAGTATCACAGAACATGTGGAGCTGCATAATATCGACGTCCTTCTTGAAGAGTATTTGAATGTTCTGACGAGAACCATGTCGAAATTGGGCTGCAAAACAAAAGCCCCGAACATGGCAGAACTCAGGAAAAGTCTGGAAAAACATGAATTCTTGGCAGTTCTATCATCGGCCGTAAGCTTTTCATTGATAACCGTCGACAAGAGCGAAGCGAGGTCTTTGAACGAGATTATGGAACAAGATGGCGACTATGTAAGCCCGTCTTTCAAGAATCCGACATATTGTAGAAGAATGCAGAGGCGACTAATCGCTTGGAATAGTCGTGGAGTTCTTGACGTATGATGTGTTTGCATATCATTGAGTTCGACACGTTTAAACTGAGGTCATGTCTGGTCAATATTGACACGTCGTAGTGGTGTCAAATGTTGATTATATTTGCAAATAATGGTAATGGGCAATTACCTTATATGTAATATATATATTCTGGCATTTTTTGTCTTATCAGAATCTCAATCCATCACATTTTATCTTTTGTAAAATTCATTGAGATCGTATAAACATTCTCGAGGCTTTAATACGACTTTAGTTGACCTAGGTTATTTGATATTACGAGCGGCTACGATAAATACCCTTAAACATCAATCATACTGTTTGATTATATCTTGTATCTCCGAAAATTTGACAAGTGCGTCAATATTGTTGAAGACTTTTCAACGTCGGGAAGAAAAACGATTGTAAATATGGTACTGTTTATTGAATAAAAGATATTTTTCTCATTTCACCTTTCCCTGAGACCGTTTTATGCATAATTTGTGGCAAATATTCTATTCCATTACCCTGATGCCAATAATTAACATAACCTCAATATTGTTTACCGTCTGCAGCACTAGCGACGACCAGCAAAATTAATATATTATGCCACAAGTGCGTCAAATGCGATTTTACGAACAAGTAGCGATCGGGTGCACGAGTGGCCGGCGAAGCCAGACACGAGTATTATACGATCGCTACGGGTGCGAAAAACGTACGCTATTTTTACGATATTTTTTGACGTAGTATGCGTAAAATTCTTCAAAAAGTAATGTACGTTATGTAGACATTGAGCGGGAGTAATCGGGTGGACGGAGTGGGTCCACCCGATGCTGGGGGGTTGGAGGTCGGAGCCCCCCCCCCCCCCCCCCCCCCATTCAAGAAAATACTCTTTTAAATGACTCATGAATGTTCGCAATATTATTTAAATTCTTGCCACTTAACAAATTCATTATAAACGTTTTTGTATATCGCTTTAGATTTGCCTGAACGCATGCCTTCCATTGCTTCTTCGGCGGCCTTTAAAATATCATCAGTAATGTATTCATCGTCTGTTACATCGTCGCCCATTTCGCTTTAATGATATTTACTACAAAATTACGTGTTTACTCGACGATAAGTAAGGCCGTACTGAGTATAAATGGAAATGTAAATCGGGATTGAAAATCGTGTGTCAAGTCAATAGAATGGTGCCCTATGACGACATATAGAGTTCACTACTCATGTATACCGGAATATAGCATAGAAAGGTCACAGAACATCTTTTCACATCAAATATGACGATTTTTAACTTTTTTCAATTTTCTGCATATTGATGTGTTAATATTTATTTTACACACCAAAAACAGTGCGTAAAATCAAATTTTACGGATACTACGTCAGAAAACATTGTACAGAATTCGTTGGAAAAACTATTTACTGACTTTTGTGTTTGCAACGCTCGTCAAGAAAAGATACCGTATTAAGTATCGTCATATACTATTTTTGGCTGCATATTTCAAGTAATCATATTTTTTTGTATAGCATTAATTAAAGTAATGCCAAAATTACTTTTTCTTTTCTTACTTATTATTCTATTATATATTTCTTTTATTACTTACTTTAACAGGACCCACAGTTAATTACTTCATATAACAAAGGGTTATTCAATGAACAGTGTTCGGGGAATATGGAGAAACCATTTACAAATGCAATGTCGGTTCTAGGAAATCAAGTAATCAATTGGCAAGAACTAGGAAATAGGTACGCATTCTCTGGGACTTGAAACATTTTCTGCATCAGCGAGTTCATTAATCATACATAATTTGCACAGAGGAGTTTTCCAATTTCTCATACTTTTTTCCGGCATTCATTCTTCCTGAAATCAGTGCTCGCAGTTACTCCGACAAACTACTGAAATTGAAAGAAGTCTATTTTGAGAGAGCCTCGAAACTAGCTACGCCTAAAGATGGCGCTTTTAATGTGCTCGCCCACGGTGATAACTGGATCAACAATTTCTTATTTCGATACGACAAGGATGAAAAGGTGGACGATCTCATTTTTGTAAGTTCTAATATATATTCATATTTGATGTACATTCTATATTTTTTATTAGGACATTTTTCCCGTACGGCTCATTCAGGATTTTACGTAACCTCTCTCTCCAGTATACTACACATAAATTGAGCAAAGCATGTTTTTCCAAGCTTCTTAAAGCAGAATTATAGACAATAATGCATTGTGCAACAATTGTGCCTAGCTCAAGGATGTCGGAGCGCGCTGAGGTGCTCAACTTCCTAAAAAGTGAAAATTCAGAAAGAAATTTAAACACTTCTCGATGGAATAAAAATCTGAAATAAAATCAAGCATCAAAATGAAAAATAAAAAAAAATAAAGAAAAAATATTTAAAAAATCGTATGCATTCGAATAAATTAACATATAATTTTCATCAAAAAAAAGTTTGGTTGATTGATTGTTTGTTGAATAATTGTTTTTTTCACCAATTTGTTAATATCATTTTGGGATTATTATTATGCGCAATCAATATTTTCAGCACGTATTACATGCATTATTTTTTCCCGATTTTTATCCCATCGGAAAGTAATCGAAATTGTCTCTGAAACTCACTTTTGGCGGGACAGTACCTAGCAAACATCCTTAATATTTGTGGATTGTAGTGGTGTTAAATGTGAATTTAATCAAGGAATTATATTGATTTTCCATTTCCTCACATGAAGTGGCTGCCAAGTCAAATTGACCATTGTACTTAATAAGCTATATCAACTTTGTAAATAATGATTGTTTTTCAACTTATGTTAATTCCAATCTGTCACACTTCATCTTTCGGAAAGTCTATTGAAATCGAATAAACATTATTAACGCATCATTTGTATTATTCATCCCTGTTTATTCCCAGACACACATCGCGAAATATTCGATCTAATCATGAACTGATAAAATCGGTACAAGCTTCTAGGCTGTGATATTTAACCGGTCTAAATTTTGCAGCCGAGATAATATCTACGAATCAACATCGATAAATTATGATAGGGACGCTTCGAAAGATAATACAAGAATTGAAAGCGGACAAATTTATAATTCGAGCTTCTCTGACCAGTTTCGAGTAGAGCACGGTCAAGCAACATTGACTCTTTGAAATGACGGTTCAACGAGCCTGGTTAAATGAAGAACTCCTCCAAAGGGTACTAAGAAAATCGGAGGGTGACGAGACGATACAAGTGACACACTTAACGGCAAAGCGTGCAACTGTGGAAGGTGATAATTACATGGGTGACATGATTCGTGTCAGTGTTGAATATCATCGTGGTAATTCAGATCACAGGGAAACAAATCAAAAATCGTTAATCATCAAAGCTGCGCCATCTTATTCAGTTGAAAGCAAAGATTCGGTAAGAACGTTTACGTATTTCACTGAAATAATACTGGTAACAATGAAGCGGAAATCCTTAATCTCGATCTTACCAAGGTTCCGAGCCATGGACCTTACAATAGAGAAATAAAAATGATGGAAGAAACTTTAGTCAAGATGAGCGAATTGTTGAATGAGAACGGACATCGGTTCGGTCCACGTTATCTACACTCGGAAATGGGAAACCCTCTTTTAATTGTCATGGAGGATCTGGCAACGCTGGGCTTCGTTATGGCTGATCGTCTCGTGGGACTCGACCTTGAACACTGTTACCTCACAATTAGAAAATTGGCAAAATTTCACGCTTCTTCTCTGGCGCTGTGGGAAAAGGTTACCTAAAAATGAGATACGATACATTTTTTTTCATATTTCACTTGTAGCAAGAGTACCTGCAAAATTACTACCTGCTTTAGGTCACCTTAATACGGTCATAAGAAAAAGAATTCTGTAGATAACCTTATTTTTAAAAATGTTACCCTTAAACCTCATCAAGTACATCGGAAGCTTTTTAATTCTGCAATATTGTAAAGACTTACAGTGCACCTAAATGTTGTGATGTAAAAATAGTATATTGTGTAACAAGTGCGTAAAGTATGCGCACGAGTTGCACATACAATTTTTTGCAATATCTGCGAGAAAAGTGGTACACGGCAACGGGGTTGACGGACGAAGCTCTTGGCGGGGTCCCGGGGTGAAGCCCCTGGTGGGGTGCAGGGGCAACGCCTCCCGATATAAGATAAAAACTTAAGAAGTTTAATTTTCATTTTACTTATGTTATAATTATTCAACAAAAATATTTTATTTTATAATTATTCAACAAAAATAGTTTTCTCGAACATCAGTAACGATTCGTTATCACTGGTCAGTATAAAAGAATAGATTTTAATACAAAAAAAGCTTGAACACAAGTCAGTTAATTTTTTTCTGTGGCGACTTTCAATTTTAGCCCAGGGCAGTTGTTGAAAATGCAGCGTAAAATACAATCCGCGAGCCCGTGTCATCTGAAAGGCAGTGCGTGAAGTAAAGTAGCCGTGCGTAAAGTGATTAACTTTACGCACGACCTTTACTTTACGCACGGCGTTCGGAAATCGAGCACTTTACGTCCGCTAACCGTATTTGTTTTCATGTCAGGACCCAAAATCAATGGCCGTTTATCAAGAAGGTATAATCCGAAGTGAAGTTCCCCGGGAGTTTCAGATGTTGTTTACAGGAGGAATGCGTAATTTTGCTAACGAAGTACGCAACTGGTCGGAGCTAGGATCAAGGTACATTTGACATCGGCTGCAATGGCTTATAATCTATATTCTCAGGCTTACACTTCAATTTATTCATAGATGATTCAATTTACAGTGCAGTCGTTTACACCGAAAAATTACTAAAATTATCGGAAGTGTGCTTTGAAAAAACGGTAGAATCCTACAAACCAAAAGACAATGGGTTCAATGTATTGAATCATGGCGACGTCTGGGTCAATAACATGCTTTTTCGGTATGACGATGACGGCAAGGTTATCGACCATGTTTTTGTAAGTCCAATTTGAATCTAATAATTATATTAAAAAAGCTTGCAAAGTAGAACCTTGCAAATTGCTTCTTCATTCTTTTTCGCCTTCTAGACCGATTTGTTTAAAATTGTTACTCAAAAATTGGTTGATGATAGTCCATATGTAAACTGAATTGGAACCTGATACCTAATAATTTGCATGAGCAAGAGCTCAAACGAGATCTTTCAAATAATTCAAAATGCCATAAAATTTTAACCACTCGACCGAGTGGCGTCAAATTTGTACCAAATATCTTTTCAAATGGTCGTCTAAGCGTGAAGTAAGATTAAGATAAATCTGTGGAAAATTTCGAACATTTTTTTTTCCGTGGAAGCTTTTTTCTCCTCTTTGTTCATCAAAATCAAAATTTTCTGACGTTTCAACAGTTCATTAGACTAAAATATGAATTGGAAATCAATAATCGTGAAATCATATCGGCAATTGCAGCCGGATATCTCAGAATTTGCATGAGTTTAGTATTTGCAGACATTTTTGAAAAAATCAAAATTGTAATAAAATCAGAACGGTTTGACAGATTCTCGCAAAATTCAGTACACATAATGTTTCACGGGAATCCATTTATGTACGAAATTTTAGCCGGGTGCTTTTTTAATAGCCTAAGTTATAGCGTGGAAAAGGTTTTTTCCAAATTTTAAAAATGCTGTAAGAAGAAAAATTTTCAACCGATTCGCGTCCAATACAATCCCAAACTTTCTTATATGATAACGTACTTTAGTGCCAAATTACAAGAAAATCTATAAAAAATTACGACAGATATCATGCGTACAAGGAAATCTGCACATACACACGCACACACATACAGACATTCCGTAAAAACCATTGTTCTCGATGTTTTAGACCATTTTAAGTATCCTGACATGAAAATCTCAAAAAAAATTTCGCGAAAACATAGCTTTCTTGACGAGGAAGCAAAATTAACTAACAAATGCAGAAAATTGACGACATGAGCATTGTTTTAAACTCTTTGATGTACCTGCGATGAAACTCAAATCGATCTGTGTTATCAGGTCGATTTTCAAGTGAGCTCGTGGTCTTCGCCATCAGTCGATATTTGTCGCTTCATAAGCACGGCTATCTCAGAGGAAGTGGAACTGCATCATACTGCCGAACTTCTCCAAGAGTACTTGAAAACTCTTACAGAAACTATGTCGAGACTAGGTTGCAATACCAAACCACCGAGCATGTCCGATCTTGAAAAAATGATGAGGGACCATGAAATCATGGCCATTATATGGTCAGCTGTAGCTTTGCCCTTTGTACTCCTCGACAAGGGTGAATCCATATCATTCAACAAGATTTTACAGCAGGATAACAATTACGTTAATCCTGGATACAAAGGACTGGCCTTTCGCAAAAAAATGATTCGACGACTGCCAATTTGGAATGCCCATGGATTGTTCTAATGACTTTCATATATGTGCAATTTTAGCTCTACTTTAATCCTTTCAATGTTTGGATGGGTCTAAATCTCTCTTCAAATTATATTGTATTCAACAATTTATCTGAATTTTGTAAGCAGGAAAGTGTGTCAATAAAATGAGAATTTGGAAATTCACTAAGTGTACATAACCATGTGAATACCGCAACGGAGATGAAATCACATTATTAGCAGATCATGACATTCAACTTGCATTCAATCGCAGAAATCGAATCACGAACGTTGCTTCAGTTTACAAAAGAATCAAAGCCCGCACAGTTTTTTTGCCATGGAATGCCCCATATTTCCTGTACGGCGTTGACGAGATATTTTCGTAATGAAGAGAGATATTATTTAGCTGCAGAAGTTCGAATTTGATATTCGAATGTTGAACTTTATTATTGGTACATGATCGTTATACTTAACTGCGTGTTAATTACATTTGTTATTCGAATGTTGAACTTTTTAAATAATACATGAATGTTATACTTATATTCTCATGTTATTCTCTAACTTCGGACTCAATGACTTCTTTCGTAGAGGATCAGGTGAACTAAGACTCGGGTCATCATAATCACTCGTTACGCCAGAAAGTAACAAGGGCAAAGTCACTGAACATATTTTGCGGATACCAATTACAGTCATTGGCTGCATAGGCGTACTATAACTCTGGCCGTCAACTCCGTAGCTTATCCTCCAGTGGCCGTCTAACCAATCTATGTACTCTAGTGCGCAGGATCTCCGCTCGCGACCTAAATAGCTAACACCTAGACTCAAACGATAGCCTTGCATTACAATTTGCCACAGTTTGACCGTGAGTGTTGCGCCAGACGTAACACATGACACTAAAAAGAAACCGCAAAACCACTCGGCGATAGATCGATAACTTCTGTGTAAAAAAAAACGAAAAAAAATCTGATATACCCACACAACTTGTGTTTACTCTCTAAGAAGAGTAGTCATTGGCTATCGTCGTAGGGCTAATGCTATATCTATCGATAAATTACGAAGGTAGGGGCGGTTTAGAAGATAGTACACGAAGTGTGAGCAGACTATTCTACAAGTCCAGCTTTTCTGTGCAGTTGTGATCAAAGCAAGAAAGAGCAGCTGCTTCTTCAAAATGGCGGCTCAACCAGCCTGGTTAAATGCAGATTTCATGCAAACGATTTTAAGGAAATCGGAAATGGACGAATCGATAGAAGTGACACATCTAGAGACAAAACGTGCAACTATGGATGGTGATAATTACATGGGTGACATGATTCGTGTCAGTGTTGAATATCTTTGTGATAATTCGGGTGACAGGGGAACGAATAAAAAAATGTTGATTATTAAGGCTGCGCCAACTTTAACAGGTGATAACAAGGACTTGGTAAGAAAGATTTGGTTTTTGATAGGAATGATAATGGTGTTTATGACTCGGATATCATCAATCTCCATCTTACAAGGTTGCGGACATCGGTGTTTACAATACGGAAATCAAAATGATGGAAGAGACTTTGGTCAAGATGAGCGAATTGTTGAACGAGAATGGACATCGGTTCGGTGCACGTGTTCTGCACTCGGAAATCGGAAACCCGTCTCTAATTGTGATGGAAGATCTGGGAGCGCTGGGTTTTGTTATGGCTGATCGTCGGGCTGGACTTGACCTTGAGCATTGTTACCTCACGATGAGAAATTTAGCTAAATTTCACGCTTCTTCCTTAGCACTTTGGGAAAAGGTTACCTAGGAATGGAATATAAAACGTTCTTTTCATATTTCACCTTTTGAACGAGTACATGCAGAGTTACCGATTTTAAGAAGGCCTAATCAGCAGGACAAAAAATAATTTGCAGTCAATAGATCACATGTTCTATCGATAGTTGGGTCTTATTTTGGTCTATCCTTCGAGGATTGCAGCGAAAGATTTTTCGGACAATTATTTAACTGGTTATGTTAACCGATCCCTTTTAAAATGGATTAAGGCTTTTCAAACACTGCGTTTTTCGACTTTCTGATAGTGCTCAAAGGTTAGTTCGAGTAGAAATTATCTTATGATAAGAGAAACCACAATCTCATGCGAATCATCTTTTATTTTGGCTTGCTGACTTCTCCTCTTTAAATATGGAAAGACACGTACTCATGAAAAAGGAAAGATAATGTGAAGAATAACCGATCTGCGAGATTATAAAAAACTGGGTTTTTATTGTTTTTATGTTAGGACCCAACATCAATGGATGCTTACCTAACGAGTACACTTCGCGATGACAGTCCTGAAGAAGTTCAGAAGGTTTTTATAGATGGAATGCGTTGTTTCGCTGATGAAGTACGGAACTGGTCGGAACTAGGATCAAGGTAACTTTATTTTCAGGCTAACAATTCGATTGTCTTGTTAATTTGATAATTTACAGTGCTGTGATTTACTCTGAAAAATTAATGGAATTATCGAAAGTCAGTTTTGAAAAAACTGTAGAATCATGCAAGCCGAAAGTTGGTGGGTTCAATGTGTTGAACCATGGCGACGTCTGGGTCAACAACATGCTCTTCCGTTATAACGATGATGGCAAGGTTATCGATCATCTTTTTGTAAGTCCAATTTGAATTTATAAATTGTGTAAGAAAAGTAACTGAAGACGACTGAGAAATGAAGATTCACATTTTATTAAACCAGAATCAAATCAGCAAATTTCATAATGATGGCCATTCCGCACGGAGAGGAGTATCTGATACTTTTCACCATATATCTAGTAGAGTATAAAAGTCCTGGTACACGAGAGCCACGTCGTCACCTCCGAATGTCCGAGAACTGTGAGAATTTTCATAACGAAATATTGTAAAAATGTATGCATATGTATATGGTATAAATTCTTATAGTTCTCGGATTTTTCGTCAGATGACAGCTATGACACCCCAATACCCGGCACATTTGATAATTTTGGTTCGTCATAGAGGAAACTTTGTATTCATGAATTTTTCTTATTTATATAATAGCTTTTTGAATTTTTTTAAAAAAGGGCGTGCGCTTTTACAAAAATGGCGATATTTCGCTAAATAATTCTGTATACGTACGAGTACTGTTAATATCATTCGGTATTAATTTGACCGAAATCAGAAAAACGGTTAGGATTTTATAGAGTCTTGAAATTTCGGAAATCTCAATTTTTTTCCAACTCTGAGGAAACATGAGGTAATGAACTCACATTTCATACATGAAATTGTTACGATTTACCGATGATTAGTATCGTTAGTCTCCCCACGTGGTCAAACCATGTATAAGTCAATATATATATAGTGTTTATAAAGAAAATGGACACATAGAATAACTCTACACTGTATTTCATTTATATGAAATCTATATATAGTCTGCAGATATTGTAAAACGTTTTTTGTAGAATCGTTATATTAAGTTTACATAAATTATATTGCACTTTATATCATTTATATAGAACCTTTATTTGTATTGTATACAACATATAGAACATGTATATGCCCACTTTCGTATACAGCTTCTATGTAGATCTTTATATAAAATTTGTATACAATCTTCGTATAATTTTTTACTCGGGTCAGCAATGTTAGCTACACAGTTGCGTCATAATTTTCTATGCAGTTAAAACTTTTTAGTAATTCAATTTTAATAACGAACGAAGCGCGCTGCAAAGCTAAACTTTGCAAAATGCTTCCTCACTATTTTTAGTATTCTTCACTAAGCTTCCTCTATAAGTAAGCCAAAATCGATTAACGTACTTCGTCAAAATTCATTCAACAAACACTTCCCCATAAAGGTTACTCAAAAATAAAATTGACAACAATGAGGAATCAATTTGCAAAGTTCAGCTTCGCCGATTTTCATCATATCGTTTGGTAATTTGAATCATACTGTTCTCTCCGTTCGTCCAACATTTTGAAATTCGCTTTTTCACTCTCCACCCAAGTTTGCATTTGTGGAAAAAAATTCAAATTGCACTTTTTCATCAGGTTGATTTTCAATTGTGCTCGTGGTCTTCACCAGCTGTCGATATTTGTCGCGTCATGAATACAGTTACATCAGAGGAAGTAGAACTGCACCATGGTCCCGAACTTCTTGAAGAGTACTTGAAAACTCTAGCGGAAACTATGTCCAGACTAGGTTGCAATAGCAAACCACCGAGCATGGCAGATCTTGAAATGATGTTAAAGGACAATGCAGTCATGGACATCATATGGTCGGCTATAAGTATGCCCTTTGTACTCCTCGACAAGGATAAAATCATTTCTGTTAACGAGCTTCTGCAACCAAATAGTGATTACGTCAATCCAGGATACAAAGGAATGGCCTTTCGCAAATTAATGGTCCGTCGACTACCAATTTGGGATGCTCAAGGATTACTCTCATAAATTAGATTGTAATTATAATAAATGTAACTTAAGCTTTACTTTAGTCTTATTTATGTTTGAATTTGTATTAATCTCTAATTAAGCCCTTATGGTTGGCAATTTATTTGAATTTTTGTCAATAGATGACAGTAGCAATAAAATGAGAATTGGGAAAGTCAATAAGTAGATATAACCATATGGATACCATGAGCAAATCAAAATCGTGTTATCTTGATTGTTAGAGTTTTTGCTTTTTTGACAAAAGAAAATATTCCAATTGATCCTAGCGTAAGATTTATTACATTGGCGTCGAAATGTACTTGTGGTGAAAATGTGCAGGGACATTCTACTTTCATTCAGTAGTGCGAAGTAAGTTCAGTAATCTACAGACGTTGCCTCGTTTATCTTGCAAAATGTCAGCAGAATCACTAGCTTGGGTAAATGCAGAGATTCTGGAGAAGGTGTTGAATTACTCTGAAGGTGATGAGTCATGCAAAGTGTAAAGCTTTGAAAAAAAAACTTGCTGTAGAGATAAGTTACTATCCCGCAGGTTATCTGATGCGCGCAATCGTGAATTATACCCACAATAAAAATGGAGTCGTTTATTATCAAGATTTCTCTAATCACAGATAATTTCCAGAAAAAAACGTAAAATATTTTATCTGATTGAATGAATTTTGAAGGTAGAAAATAGGAAATAAAAACGGGCTTCACTATACGAATTAATGAGAATTTTTTTCACATGACTAAAATTTTAATTATAGTATTTCCACAGTTAATTTTATTGTAAAAACAGTACATTTTCCAACTTTTACCATGCACCTTATTTTTTCATGTCCTTAGGTTTTGCAAATCTGTTTTATATTTATATATTTATGAGGCTTGTCACAGAAATCAAAACGTTCAATAGCACTTTTGTCAACATGAACCGTATTTTCAGCAAGAAATCGAACCATTTCGATCCTGATGTGCTATACACCGAAATAACTTATCAATCACTTCTTGTTATGGAAAATCTAGCAATCTAGCAGATTATTAACAGGGTCTCGATTTGAGCACTGCATTCCCTTTTTCTCAAACGAAATGTTTAGTCTCATAAATGTTCTGGACAAGTTGAGGCGTCTACAAAAATGTCTGTAAATGATAAAAATATTATTGTTTTCTCGTTCCTGATACAGCGAGCAAATCAAAGGATAGTTATCGAATCACTATATTTTTGTTTTGGTAAGTATAAACATTTATATAAATAATTTAAAATAGAATATTTATCTGATATATATGGAACTTTGTGACCGTTTGTATAGCAGGAATAGGTTTTAAGTATTTCTTGGATATATATTATTTACTTTCATATATTTCACAATATCCTCAAATATATCCAAGTTATAGCGAGTTTCCGTTGAGATAAGATCTGCTATATCTACGATATATTTTTTTCGATTTTCGGCATATTCAAAATTTCCGCATGGTAATGGTCATCCCCATGGAAAAGAGATATATCCAAAAATATATCTCATATGTCGAACTTTTCGGTTGTTTCTATAAAAGATTGCATTAAAAAATATCTTGGCTATCCTTTTAATGCATTCATGAATATATATATATCAGATATATTTTTTACTTGCATATATTCTGAGCTATGTAAAACTTATAATATACTTCGTAGAAATAGATCTTCCTTACATAAGAAGATTAAATAAGTTTGCTCGACCAATTCGAGTAACTGAAATTGAATCGGAATCGTAGTCTGTACTTCTTTCGATTAGTTAGTTAGCTATTCGAAATAATTGTATATAAAGTCGGAAAAAATTCGCCTAGATGCCGTTTGCTTACTCCTCACAACATATTTTGGAACGAAAAACAAGAACATTGATTTTTTAACACCATGTCGGTTTTTCCTGAAAAATCATACAAATAATTTGTCACGTTTGATTATTGGGAATAGTATGCAAAGTTAATAAAAATTGCAGGCCAGAATATTTTAAATTGTAGGAGGAGATGCATTTTTCCGAATCGAGGATAAATTTTTATTTTTATTTTTGAGTGCCATAATTTTTTTTCGTAATCTGCAGTTAAATTTATTCAAATTACGTCGTGTAATATTAATAATTTTGATGGATATTCCCAAAGATATGGTTGTTTGGAAGTATAATTAGTATTATTTAGAAATTTCAACGTGCGAGGCGTCTAATCAAATTAGCGAAAATGAGGCGAGAACACGGTTCGCAATGTACAAAGGGTCGTAGGAAGCGAGGGAATTTTGATTATTTTGTAAGTTTAATCCTACTAGCAACATCGTACTCGCTCCGCTCGGACTCGTTTCTTTCCATTTGTCTTTTCTTATGGCTAAACATGAAATTTGTATGTTTATTCTATCCAACATTTTATGTCACTGTTCCCGCTTCAGTGATTCAATATAATCAACTTTCGATGCGCCATATTTTTTTTTACGAAGAAAAATGGAAGCAAGACGAAGAAATCTATTTTCGGAAGAAAAATGTATTCTATTTCGAGATAGCAAAAAAAAATAGCAATTAGAAAAGTGCACCACCCGTGAAACTGCAGCGATTATAACAGTCTGAAATTGGTTTTTCGTTAAAGCCATCGGCGACCAATCAGAATGCGGGAAAGGCGGCTTCAGTCTTGGATATTTCGACTTCCGATGTGCCATGTCTATTTTAAGATGCCATGTCTATTATTTAGGCTTAGTTAGACCCTCAACTACGCAAAAAAATTATTTGAATTTTTTTTATAGCAATTTTTTTCAAGTATTTTTCTGAAGTGACATCGACGGCCATAATTGAAAGATCTGAAAAAATTCTGAAGAATACTTTGTTTAATAATAAAATTATCTAGCTTATTGGCAAAGTGGGGAAGATTTTTCTTCTGTCAGTTTTTAAAGCTTTTTTGATTTATAAAATTACTGAAAAATATGAAAATAATGAATCTACTACAGGCGATTGTTTAAATGTTTATTTATGTAAAACCGCACTTTTTCAGATTTTTTAAATCGTTTTCAGAATTGTTTTCCGAATTATGAAATTGGAAAAAAATATTTTCTTAAAGTGGAATATCGACTGCCATAATTTGAAAATCGCATTCTGTGGATTTCACTAAGAATTATGTATTCTTAGTATGTATGTAATTTTTTAAATAATAAAAGCTTAAAAACTAGAAGAGAAAAATCTTGCGTACTTTAGTAATGAGCTAGAAAAATTTGATATCCAATAGAGTATTTTTCAGAATTTTTGCAGATTTTCAATTTATGGCATTCGATATCCGATATTCGATGTGAAGAATTATTTTTAAAAAATTTGCATAATTCGGAAAAATCTGAAAAAAAATCTGAAATCCGGTTTTACATAAATAAACATTTGATCAATCGCCTGTAGTAAAACTTTAAAAAAGCTTAAAAACTGTAGAAGAAAAATCTTCCCCACGTTGGCTATAAGCTAGATAATTTTGTTATTGAACAAAGTATTTTTCAGAATTTTTTCAGATTTTTAAATAGCATTCGATATGTCACTTTAAAAATATATTTGAAAGAAATTGCATAAAAAAAAGAAAAAAAAATTGTTTGAGTAGATAAGCGTCCAACTAAGCCTAAGGAAAATTTTAAGCTAAATCGGAGGGGTTGAGGTCATAACCTGGTCGAAACGGGGTGGATTGCCCCGTACGCTTTCTCACTGAAGCTAGGTCACTATAATAATTTTTTTTAAAATCATATCTCTGGGAATATCATTCAAAACTATTAACATTATACGACTTAATTGGTATGAAATTAACCGCACTTTACCGAAAAAAGTTGCACTTTGAAATGAAAAAATGTATCACTCTCGATTTGGAAAAATGTATCTCCTTTCACAATTTTCTATATTCTAACCTGACATTTCTTTTCCGTGCCTTGCATAATATTCTCAACAATCAAGCGTTGCATATTTCTTGTATATTTTTGTTTTCGCTATTCTAAAAAATCCATGTTATTCTTTCGGTCCAAAATATGTTACAAAGAGTGAAAAAAGGTATCTTGATGAATTTTTTCAGATTCCTCATACAATTATTTCCAACAGCTGATCCTCCGCCCCCTTAAATGCTACGATTATCGCGACTACTGTCCAATTAGAATGATGTGTTGCACCAATCGACCGCTGAGTCAAGGCTATGATCTTATGATCTTAGCTGGACATTGTTACTATTGGTATTTTACCAACAAGTTTCTTCAAACGAACGAGTAGTTGGCGCTATTTTGACTATTCCAGTTGATTGTCGAGCCGGATAAATCAATCACAGACACAACTACATTTTTCTATCCTTATATCTAACGGCATTATGCATTCGTGTTATTTCTGTACGTGCTAATGCCACAATTCTGCTCATTAACTCTATCACTGAGTATCCAATGGCCGTCCAACCATTCTATTCAAGTTGGCGCACACAGCCTTCGTTTGCGGCGTAAATAGCCAACGCCTCGACTCGAAGTTTAGAATTCCTATTCGATTCTCTGCAGTTTAGCTGCGAGTGTTTCACGAGGCGTAGTATAAAACACGACGTTGAAATGTCGCCGTAAAACTAATGGACGATAGATCGAGATAACTTACTTGTAAAAAACATTCTCATATACTCTCACGAGTTCAATTCAATCGATAAGAAGTGTATCTACTGGTTTATGTCGTAAGACAAATGCTCTTAGTTGAAAACAAACGAGGAAGTGCGAGGGATGTGCCAAATCTGATCTACTCGAAGTGTTTTAAAATTCCACGCACACGCGGAACAAAAATCAGTTGACAAAACAAATGGCGCAACAAGAACATGCTTGGTTGAACGCAGAGTTTATGCAGAAAGTGCTGCGTAATTCCGAAAATGATCCGTCGATAGAAGTGAAGAGTCTAACGAGCAAACCTGCTGTCGGAAAAGGTGACAATTATGGAAGCATTTTGGTACGCGCTAATGTGCAATATTCCCGAAATAAATCAGGCCGGAAAGAAGTTGAGGAAATATCTCTGTTAGTAAAAATAGAACTGGTCATGAAGAGTATGGGTGATGAGTTGGTAAATATACATGTGTTTGTTTTGGCTCGAATTGTGCGTTGAATAGTCACACAGAGAAAAATAAGTCCAGAGCGAGAGCAGATTATGTTAAGGATGCATGATACGTACGGTCCCGCCAAAAGTGAGTTTCAGAGACAATTTCGATCACTTTCCGATGGGGTAAGAATCGGAAAAAAATAATGCATATAAAACGTGCTGGAAAGATTGATTTCGCATAATAATAATCTCAAAAGGTTATTAATAAATTGGGGAAAAGAACAATTGTTCAACAAACAATCAGACAACCTAACTTTTTTTCTAATGAAAAAGATATGGCAATTTATTTCAAAGTATACGAATTTTTTCAGATTTTTTTCTTTATTTTGATATTGATTTTTTTTATTTTCAAAAATGTGCGTGAAATAACGAATTTTGGATATGTATTCGACATGGGACCATCTACTACACTCAAGATTTTTTTGCAAAACGCATATCCAAAATTGTTATATTCTGCGCATTTTTCAAAATAAAAAAAAATTAAAATCAAAATAAAGAACAAAATCTGAAAAAATTCGTATGCATTCAAATAAATTAACATATCATTTTATTTAGAAAAAAGTTGGGTTGACTGATTGTTTGTTGAACAATTGTTTTTTGCACCAATTTGTTGAAACATTTTGGGATTATTATTATGCGACATTAATCTTTTCAGCACGTTTTATATGCATTATTTTTTTCCGATTTTTATCCCATCGGGAAGTGATCGAAATTGTCCCTGAAACTCACTTTTGACGGGACTGTACGTATCATACATCCGTAATGAATTTTTTGCTGTGGCAAAGATAAGATTTCTGTCACTGTGTATTTTTTAAATATTTTTCTTCAACGAAAATGCGCACTGAGAATTTAATAAAAATTCATGTACTATTATCTCTTTTGCTATGATGAAGATTGGCGCTATCTTCAATACCGAAATTGGAATGATGGCCAACCATTTAGAAACGATGAACAAGATTCTGAATGAGCCGGGATATCGGCTAAATGCTCGTTGTCTGTATTCGCAAGCGAAAAATCCTTGCATGCTAGTCATAGAGGATCTGACTCCGCTGGGTTATCGCTTGGCTAATCGACATACTCGCCTTGATCTTGACCATTCCATTCTCGCGACCAGAGGATTAGCCAAATTCCACGCCAGTTCGGTAGCACTTTATGAAAAGGTATATTGAAACAGATACCGAAGAATGGTAAACACTTTTTTTCTCATCCGCATTTTTTTGTGATTGGGGCTTTATACACCATTTGGACCCTTCACACTTTTTTAAATTATGATCATCGTTGATATATTTAACTATTTTTTAGTTATTAACCCCGATGATTGGCGCATCCTAATTTTTTTCAATATTTTCGCTACATTTTTCGTGCACTTGTGATTGTTCCTTTTTTTTGCAACAATCGGTTTTCCTAAATTTCGAAGGTGCTGATCTTCTACGATATAAGTCGCATCGTAAAAAACGGTAGATAAAAGTTTTTCACATTTAAGTTTACTTTTATGGAAGGATATTTAAAAAAAAATTTAATCCCTTTAAAGCATTTATTTTTATGCATTGAATTTTAAAATTCGTTTTGAGAAACTTGAAAAGTTTTTATTTGAAAAAAAAAACTCTAAAACACTACTCATAAAAACGGAGTTTTGGATCACTGTCAGGAAGTGGAACAATTTTTTCTCTATTCATGGTTCTTCATAGCAAAAGCTTCAATTACGTGAAATTCTACATTTTTCGAGATTTCTATTTGTGTTCACCCAAAATAGTCCAAAATGTAAAGAAAACTGATTAAGTAAGGATGTCTCCATGTATGTGTGTGTATGTGTGTGTGCATGTACAGATTTCCTTACTAGCGCGGTAACCGTCTTAATTCTTCATACGCTATTTGCAAATTTCATAATGTTTATTATCCAAAAATAAACGCTTCAAAAGAGTTAAAAAATGTTTATAATATTTATTTGCCAATCAATTCAATTTAATTATCAATTCAAAAGTGCTGTCAAAAGTAAACTGAAAAAATGATCACATATATATCGAGGATCGTCATGGTAACAAAGTGGTCCAGATGTTGTATAATTTCCTGATTACATTTTTTTTCGAATATTCGCCTTTGCAATCGATTCAGGAAGAATTCTAATTCGTCATTATCAATTTGTGTATTAATCAGGGTTTCATTTTTGTTAGGATCCGTCAGTATTAAATATATGCGGCAAGAGCACATTCGACGAAAATCATCCCGAAGCCCTGAAGAATTTTTTTTCAGATGGACTAGTAGTCGTAGGGAATGAAATGTTTAATTGGTCGGAATTGGGATCTAGGTACGTATTTTTGAAAAATATTGCACGAAAATTTTTTTAAGAGGAGGTTCTCATCAAGATCGACGAGAGAAACGATATTTTATTTTGCCCTTTTTGATAGCTCATTATATGTAGAATACATTCCCAAAACATTTTGGCGAAAGAAAAAGTTATAAAAAATATATAGCATAAGAAGGCGATCCACAACGTTATGCTAAAATTGAGCCTCACGTCAATGTCTACAATATTCACTCCTCTATGACCATATCTATGGTCATATATATCTATGGTAATAATACCTCAAGCGCTCCCAAATTTTGGAAAACATGCTTAAACTGTGAAATATTAGGAGGTGAGGCCTACATACCCTTATATGTATAGATGTAACGTATAGTAGTGGAACGTAAGCAAATTTTTCTAAAAAAATCATGTTTTTCCGACCGGTTGCCTTAAACTTTAAAAACTACGCCATGGGTCGCTTTTCTTAAAATTCAAGCAGATGAAATTTATTGAAGCTTAAACGAAAATGCGAGTAATATTTGTTTTCCTGTTTTTTTTTTAAATTGCATTAAAGAACACTTTTGTGTTATTTTTCAATTTTTAAAAATATTAAAAAAACACTACCGACAATAAAAATGTCCGCAATTTTTTAATATTCGACTTTTAATTGATATTGTTGGTTCAGGCTCTAAAAAATATTGTATAAGTAATAAAAAAATTCTAGTTTTTTTATTTCCGACCATTTTTAAAAGCGCTACGATTTTTACCCATTAGCCTTTTTCAGTTGCCATGTTACAGCACCGATAACCATAATTTATAAGGCTCTACATTTTATCGCAATTTTTTATTTTTTTTATTAGTACCTCAAGACATAATATATAAGTTTTGAAAACTTAAGTTGATAATTTACTTTGGTCTATGAAAAATAAATTCATGAAATTCACTTAATATTCCTGCCGCTTGATGAGAACTAACCCTTAATCAAACTTCGACACTATTTTTTAATTGCTTTTTTATTAAGATTTATAAAACTCCAGAGACTTGACTTGAATTAATTGAATATTCTCATGTTAATGCTTGACGTAATAACTTTCGTTTCCAGCGCCAGAACTTACGGGGAGAAATTAATAAAATTGTCGAAAGTATGTTACAAGAAAGGAATTGAGTGTTTCAAAGTCAAGCCCGGCGAGTTTACAGTAATAAATCACGGTGATTTCTGGACTAACAACATGCTTTTCCGATACAATGACGAGGGCAAAGTTACCGACCACATTTTCGTAAGTTCTGATGAACATATAGTCAAGTAACATTTCATTGAAGCAAAAGTTAATTAGAATAAGACCGTGCATTTTTTTAAATCTAATTGACAGTTGAATATTTGTTGATCCAGGTTGATTTTCAAGGATGCCTATGGAAATCTCCTGTCGTCGACATTTGGCATCTTTTGAGCACAAGCCTCTCAGAGGACGTCGAACTCAATCATCAGGATACCCTTCTAAAGGAGTATTTGGATACTTTGACAAAAACTATGTTGCGAATTAAATGTAAGACAAAACCACCAACTATAGAATCCCTCAAAAAAAGTCTTCTAGAACATGAATTTCTTGGAATGATAGCATCGCTGTTGTTGATGCCTGTCATGATCCTCGACAAAAATGAAGAGGTATTGAGTTTTGACGAAATTGCTCAACTTGAAGGTGGCTACAAGAATCCAACTTACGCGTCGCCGGAATACCGGAAAATTATATTAAGACGGTTGCCCACGTGGAACGAACATGGACTACTTGATGTTTGATTTGTTATTCTAATTCTATTATTAGCTCAATTGTACATATTTTCGAATGACGAAAGTGTCATGGCCGTCGTCAGGTGGATAAATAATAACAGCACTCAGAGAAATTGTAATAGTTGGCATTATAAGTATAAAGTGACAACTATGAATTTTTAGTCTGTGCAACTATTTTTCTATTTACGTTACACATGAAAATAGTTATGGTAACTATTTCGGATTTATCGATTATTTATAGTAGTAGGAACGACACAAAAATAGATTGTACGAACTTATGAATAGTTACCAATTGATAGTTACCATTATTTTCTCTGAGTGTACTTTGTACCGATCGCATACGATTTTTCTGATAATATTGTCGGACACTCAATTCAGATCAATGTATAGATTGTCAGAAGAGTATTCGATGAAATTCTCATCAGTATTATAATTAATAACATTGATCAAGATGAAGAATTCCGAACTGTTAAATAACTAGGAAGTTAACGTTGTTTTTCGTTTATGTTAATTTCCATACGGAAAATGTGAAATACAAGCGCGATGTAAGATTCAAGTAATGATATAAAAATGTACATAAAGAGATATCTACTGATTAATCATCCTGCAAGACTCAATTAATATAGTTGTTTTTTACTCAAATTAATATAGTTGTTGTTTATATGCAAATTTTTCACACACAGTTTTGCTGCCAAGATTGTCATCGTAAAAAAACGTAACGCTTCATTAATTCAGAAAACGAAAAAAAAAAAGTAAAAACATGCCCACAAAAAGTTGTAATATCCTCTGGAATATAAAAAAAAAAGAACAGAGTTGCGCAAAAAATGGGAACCCCCTTTTGAAAAATTTGTTTGATAACAATAACTTATCATCAATCTCTCACAATCTTAAGACAATTAATCTAAGCTATTCAGTTGCAAATTCTGATCATAAATTCATTTTTAAGACAATTAATCTAAGCTATTCAGTTGCAAATTCTTATCATAAATTCATTATCTACTTCGATAATGGCAATATTAGCTATCCATTTAATGCCCAGTCATTGGAGTCAACAAAATTACGGACTGATTGGCGCCGCGTTAAAGTCGTTACCGGTAACTGCAAGCTGAACTTTTATCCACAGCTTGTGATATAATTGATAATCGTTGCATGTAACGATAACGTTGTAATTTGAGTGGCTCAAGATAAGATAAGGTATATCGAAATATTACACATTGCGGCAATTGCTGCAACTCTATTTAGAGTACAATTAAAGATTTCTAGTGTTGAAAGTGACATGTGTACAAAACGAAGTGACAAAGCGTATTTCTCGGTGTTGATTCAACGAGAGAAAAATATATGTCAAGAATGATGATAAAAAATAGGTCACTATGCAACAGATACGAGGGACGTCGACGTCTGTCGTTCGGAGCACGTTATCTAAATCATTGCGTTTGCTGAGTTGTTTATGTCCGTTCAATGAATCAGACAAAAGGGAAAAAGTGTGATACACGAAAACACAAATCTATTACAGAGCGTTGGCCACAGATATCATGGAAAAAACAGAAAACTCACGCAGTAAATTAAATCAGACAATCGTCAACGAAGCTATTCATTCCATATTGCATAACGTGGGTGAACTGGCAATAAACATAAATAATGATTTATTGCGTCCACGTGCGATGATTGCGCAATCGTATCTCATTCGTGCCTCAAAACTACGCGGTACGATATAAATTTGTTAAATCGGATTGTCGGTTCTTGCACTCGTTTTGTATTTTTTTTTGTATTTTTAAATTTTAAAATTTTTTTTTTTTTTTTTTAAGTAACGAAACTATTTTGTAATTTTGTAACAAATCATAAATATATATATTTTTTTACAATAAGGTTTCGGACAAGAGAAATGACACAGTTATTTTTATATAAACGAGAAAACGTATTCAATGAACTGAAAACTGACAAATTGCAGAAATTATTTTCTGTACTTTTTTTGTTGAATTATGTTAATGAAACAATGTTAACTTTCTCATCACATATGGAGTATGTAAATAGAGAAAGTATTGCAATTCAAAAATAAAATCGACTCTTTCCGAGTTTTAATAGAAAACTTAGATGCTTCGGATTTTAAAAAATCAACTTATTTCTGTCTGTCTGTCTGTCTGTCTGTGCCGCCCGAAAAACACAATAACTTTTGAACATATGTATGGATCGGAATAAAATTTGGTGTGCGTCTTCTGCATTTAAATACCAGTTTTACGATTGAAATCCACTCCAAAATCTCCACTCTTTCTGATACTTCACCTGCAATGTAACAAAAAATGTTTTCTGTCATTCTTTTTTAGACCGTAAGCTAAAATGTATGCTTCGGTCTGACATATACAGAGAAAATCAACAAATGAGCTATGAACTATGAAAGGTATGTGATTCAACAGAGCAAACAGTTTTGTTACGATTTAATCAGTCAAATGAAATTTGTTAAATCATTAATAATCAAAACTTTCAATAAAGTACAATATGGATTGTGTTACAGATATACAAAATTATAATCACTGGTATCTAACTGTTTTTGATAAGGAATCTACTAATAATATTTGTATGAAATATTAAATTCTCAAATTGTTAGTCATTAACATAAGATTTCTGTAACGATTCATAATGGAAAATGTCTATTTTGTGAAGTATGGATTGTGTACTAATTTATTGAAATATGTTCTGCGGACGATTAAAGACAAAAACTTCTTCAGCATGAAAATATGTTTTGTTAATTCTATTTTTTTTTTCTTTGTAATTATAGTGAATTTACGGATTTTTTTATAAAATCAAATTTCTGTAAAATTCAGTACAAAAATCAAATTTCTGTAAATTTCAGTACAAAAATCAAATTTCTGTAAAATTCAGTACAAAAATCTAATTTCTGTAAAATTCAGTACAAAAATCAAATTTCTGTAAAATTCAGTACAAAAATCGAATTTCTGTAAAATTTAGTACAAAAATCGAATTTCTGTAAAATTCAGTACAAAAATAAAATTTCTGTAAAATTCGAAACGGAAATCCAATTTCTGTAAAATTCGAAACGGAAATCAAATTTCTGTAAATGTGAAATTCAATACAGAAATCGAATTTCTCTAAAGTTAGTATTTTTTTCCATTGAGAAACATTTCTACAAATCATTTTTTTCTTACTTGTGAGAGTCATTTCCAAAAAGTTCCTACAAGAACTTGCGAATGAATTTTCTGTTGCAAGTACGGATAGTTTCATTTATCTTCTACTGTGTAAAAAAATTTCTCGCGTTCAATGCTCTATAGCGGAAGCCGAGTTGATTTCCGTGAGAACCACACTAAGTTTTCATAATTGTCTTTAATTGACAATATTCACTGACCGACATATCAGAAGTAGTGCTTAGGCTTTGCGCTTTTACGTAAGAATAAAAAAATAAAACTTGGCTGCAGCAGCTTCCCACAGAGGAATGTGAAAAGCGATATGATGAGAGGCGGTATCTGTAGTGTAGTGGAGCTCTCGAGAAGCAAGTGGCTCGCGTGACCGTAAGTGGCGTTCATCACTGAGGCTATACTCGACTGTATAATCACGGCGACAAAATGCTTCGCGAATCAACGCACAAATAATTCCTTACTTTTGTACAGACTTTAAAGGCAGGAAATTTCACATGTGTTACGGTGATAGTTACGTCACACACGAGCGTATAATACTTCGATAATTTGGGGTTAAAGTTTGAGCTCCATATATATTTATAATCAAATTTAATACTTAGCATCGAAAGACTTCCACATCTCTTGCTATATATGGACCATTCCATCCCAATTCGACCTGAATCTGACCCTCGACCTCTCCGATCAGGTTTGTAACATTTTGCAGGATTGATTATTGATGACCCTCAAATGCACCAGATTTTTTATATTTCATTTTCGTATGCAAATGTTTTTTTTTGTGTTGAGTGCCATATGAAATGCCATAAATAATAGGCTAGAAAATATAGAAGAATACTTTGTTGAATGTCAACATTTTATAACTTAAAGCCAAAGTAGGCAAGATTTTTAAAATAGTTTGTGAGCTTTTGTAATTCATAAGATTGTTAAAGAAGAAAAAATGAAAGTTAATCTACTGCAGAAAACTAGTCAAAACGTTTATTCATGTCAAATGGGATTTCTTGAGAATTTTATCAGGTCTTTAGAAATTTTGCAGATTTTTCCGAACCCAGACTCTATCCCAGCAACGTACAAGCCACATTCCAGCAGAAACTTGTCGAAAAAAACTGAGAAGAATACTCTGATGAATATCAACATTTTCCCAGCTTAGACCCCGAGTGATAAAGATTTTTTTTTTCATTCGGCTTTTAAGATTTTGATTTAAGAAATTATTAAAGAATATAAACAAATTCATCTACGATACAAGATTCGTCAAACATTTCGGTATATATACAAAAATGTTTGAGTAGTCCACTTTTCAAATATTTCGTACTAGAATGTGGTTTGTATGGTTCTAGAATGGAACCTTAGTCCAGAAAAATCTTTAAAAATTCCAATCGTCAGTAGTGGATCAATATTTCTTTCTTTTTTTCTAACGATTTTTTTTTCCAGCACAAGAGCTTGAAAACTATAAAAAGAAAAGTCTTGTTCACGTTAACTATACGCTAAAAATTTTGATATTCAGCTAAGTGTATTTCAGAATTTTTTCAGATGTTCAAATTATGCCGCTTCAGGTAAATATTATTAAAAAACTCGCATAGAAAAAATAAAAAATATAAATTGCATTCTAGGGTCTAAAGAATCCTAGACAAAATTACGAGCCAAATCGGAGAGGCGAGGGTCAGACCCAAGTCGAATCGGGATGGAATGCCTCCTATATATATATCTCAACAGACAAATAGCACTTATACATAAGCTATTAAATTGTATAGTATTGTAGGATTTTTTGTATGACCAAAGTTAATAAGCCGAAAACATCACTCGTCTGATTGACATGGTATCTCATCATTATTAAGATTGACTTGATGTTTTCGAATATTTTTTGGTAGTTTGGCTAGTGTCATCAACGTGACATCATTTCACAAACAATAGAAGAAAAAAAAATATTAAGTTACTTTTTTTGCTCTCTGTATGCATGAATCTATTACTTACAGCCTGCAGATGCAGACTGCAGTCAAAACATGAGTCGTTCACCTTGACCGACTGCTTGATATCTCCTCAAGACCGAGGAATTTCTTCGTTGAGTTGAGGAAATCTGAATGCTTCTCTATCATCAGTTGCTCATGACCGTGAATCCATAAGAACAAGGCTCAATTGTTCTGCAATCGAGACAATACCAAGTGCATGATATCAAGGAATGATCACACTTTCCTATAACATCGAGACGTTCATATTACGCAATTATTCTATTCGCTTCACTCAGATAAATAAACGTCCGTAGATGAATAAATTGGTCACAATTGAAGACTATTTGTCTAGATAGCCATTTGATGTATTAACATGTATGCTATTTATTGGGAGCTTACAGGAAAATAAATTATTAATATTTATTCAGTTAATGAAATAATTTTACAAAAATTAAAAAACTCCCGACTAAAAAATTAGCTTAATTAATAAACAAATACGGTAAATAGAAAATGGTGAAATAATTATAGAACATATCATATCGTAGTCGAGAGATTTTCACACCTGATGACGAAAGAATCTTCCGACAATAATATGATATGTTATTTAATTATTCCACCATTTTTTATTTACCGTATTTGTTTATTGATTAAGCTTTTTTTTAGTGGGGAGTTTTTGAATTTTTGTGAAAATATCTTTATTTCATCCTTTTTGAAGTAAACACTTTGCCATATGCGCTGTGGAGTGAGTTTTACACTACAGCACGATAATGGCGGCCATCTTGTGACATTTCGATATATTCAAATAGGCTTTTTGCACTATTTCCAAAACTTCTATTATCTAAGTGAATCAACAATTTATCACTTTAATTTATGAAAAAAAGACTATAGGCGAATATTTACGAATTTAAACAAAAAATAATAATTGAAAATTTTTTTTACATCGTTGAATTTTTAAGTATCTGGTGGAATTAATTCTTTTTTTTTCGATGTAAACAATTTTTTCAATTTTTTCAATTTATTTTAATTCGTAAATATGCCATAAGAGCCCATGTTAAAATGTATGCATATAATAATTAATTTTGTGTAAACGATGTAGACGAAAATTTCCAAAATATTCATGTGAGTTTGTTATGAATTATTAAAAACGCGGTAATTATTTTAGATTTTTCTGTGTATTTTCAATTTTACTGACGAACCGCTCCAAGTAATTATTTATCGTTTTCGAGAACATTGGCTACAAAGAAGTCGCACAAATCAGCTGATCACCGTGAAACGCATAACGCCCGTCTTTTTGCCCCAGAGGGACGGTCGGGATTTAAAAAAGAAATTTAGCGAGACGTAATGAATTCGCTCCTTTCAATGACCATAATATTACTTGGAGTGAATTCTGAATGTTCTTCAGTCAGAGAGATATTTTTTACTCCCACGACTAGTTAAAAGTACAAACGTACAGGAATCACTAGAGGGAAATTCTAAAATGTAAATTCCTGAATTAATTAGACGTAATTAAAATGAACTTGTATGTTGGTTCTTTATGATTATGATGCAGGAGGAAAATTATTAATGATAATTCAGTACATAACGAAGCAATGTACAGGTACATAATGAATTGTTTCTCTTTAATTAGGTCAGCATTGTTTGTAGTTAAAAGTGGGTGCATTCGAATTCCCTCTGTATATCTGAACCGGGCGAAATTACAAGAGAAAGAATTCTTCAAGAATTCTTGTGCTCACTACGAAAATATAAATCCTTGTAATAATCGCAGACTATGAATTCCTGATTTATGAATAAAATCGAACTTCTTGTTTTCGACTGGAAAGCCATATCATATCAATAAAAATTCCTGTATTTTTTCATAGAAATTGTTATTGATATTTAACAGTACATATAAAATACTACGCTCACATAGCACAATGTTGCTTGAATATTGCAGGAATATTAAAAATGACCAATAATTACAAAAATATTTTTAAAAATTATCCAGGAAATCGCTCTTCTTTTAAAAAAGTGATGGAGCAATATTTATAACGTTGAACAATAAAAAGTAAATCTCTCAAGGATTGAATAGCTTACTAGAAACTACTAAAAAACGGCGCATAGTATGAATCGAAGTTTTGAACAAGATTTTTATAAAATCGTAAAATCGTTAAAAATACAGAACACTACATGTTTTCTTATTTGTACAAGTAGCTGATAGTTTGGCAATTAGCGTAATATACATTAAGTCGTTAAACAGACTCGATAAGGTATATGTTAAGTCTGGGAATAAGGATTTACATTATTTCCGACTGCATTTATATCCGGAGGAAAATGAAGTAAATTAAAATGTGATATCTTTTATATTTTTGAAACAGAACGACTGTTTGAAATGATTTGACTATTTTTCTTCCTTGACGCATAGAATTTTTATGATAAACTTCCAATTGTTCTGCTTGAAAATTCGGAATAAAAATATTGCATTAAAAATGGTAGAATTTGTCATGAATCAGCCATTGGCATCAATTGTAATATTGACACAATATTAATTTGCGATATTATTGGAATATTAATTTGCGATATTATTGGAATAATATATTGCGAATATATTATTGGGCGGACGTTGCATGATTTCTACAATATTTAAAAAATATTTAAACATAATTTACAACATGTCTGCAATATTGTTCGATTAAAAAGGAATATTTTGAGAAATTTTCAGAAATGTTTCGGTGCTATGTATAATAAAACAGTTCCCTCGATTCAAAGAAGGCAACAAGAATATTTGCACGGCACGGTAAAACATTTTTTCAAAGTATCTTCTGCCAGGCTATTATTCTTTGAGCGTCAAGTTATTTTAGAAGATGCACTTTGCTTTAAATACCTTGAAGACGATTACTTTGTGATCAATGATGAACGGGTGATTGATTCGATGGCATTGAAATCCATGAAGTTTCAGAAAAATGAAACAGAAGATACTACCAAGACTCAAGTATATAATTTCATACACCGAGAGACAAGATTTAATTGGCGTCGAAGAAATAGGTGGGTTGATTTTATTTTCATCAATTGCAACGAAATATTTATTTAATTGAAATAAAAAAGATTTAAATTTTGAAACGAACGTTTCATTGACTGAAAAGCAACATTTAGTTAGCAGACATGTAATAAATATACAGTTTCGTTGTTGGAACGAAAAGTTTCCATTACTTCAAAGAGATGGTCTCCTTGATTCATTGAAAAGATACATTTAACAGCAAGTATTGAAAATTTCATCGTCCAGTGTTAAATACCTATTGGCCTGTGTCTCTTGCACCTAACCTCACTTTTTCGTCTTCCGATTTTCCTGAATAAACGACTTCGAGTTTTAATAATCCCGTACTGTAGTCGATTTCTGCCGTGCTTGAGCACATTCTCCCCAAATTTTAGCTTTATCTTTCGAGTAGTTTAGGAAAAAATAGCTTTTAAAACTCTGAGCTGTGGTAGAGGAAGTGGCGCTCCTTTTTTAGTGAAATCAATTGAAAGGATGGAAACGATTTCTTCAATTAAATGTCACAACTTTTCATAAGGATTGAGATTATTCACTGATAGAAAAGCATATGATTGATTTAACAAATTCACATGACAAAGAAAATATAGAAAAACTTGCAATGTTTTATGGTTAAAGTGATAATAATATGATTCAATAAACGATAATTGCACGGTTATTAGAAAGAAACGTTAAAATCGTACATGCAATAAAACGGCATATAAGGCATTCCACATGACCTCAGCCGCAAAAAAAAAAAAAAATCCGAAAAAATGTCCAAAAATCAGGTTCGGTGGTTATAATAGATCCACCAAATTTTAATTTTTCTTCAATTTTTTCTGGCAAAAATGCCACATTTTTCATTTTTCATCTAATCTATGATATCTCGGAAATTATTAATCATATGGACATCTACAAAAACCGAAAATGTGCATTTTTCTATGGCCCACAAGAAAATGATTAGTTCAGAATTAATTGTGTAATTTCAGACTATATTTTACTACAAAATTTATGAAAATTTTTTTTGCGAAAAAGATTTCGGAAAGTGGCATCGAAAAAATTATTGCGAATTGTGTATAAAAATCCTCAATTTTTTTTTTTTTTTTTTTTTTTTTTTTTTTTTTTTTTGGGGGGGACCATGCAAAGTTCATAAGTCATCGCAGTTAGAAATATTCGAAAAAATACAGTTCACGAAATTTTACGCGTTTCTGCTGCGGTCGAGAATTTTTAGAATTTTTTTTTTTTTTTGGGACCATGCAAAGTTCATAAGTTATCGCAGTCTGAAATATTGTCCCCAACATGATAAAACCGATATATGTATTCCTTCGTATTCTGCGTACAGATCAATATTTTGGATAGAGGCCGATTTATTGAGAACGCAATCATCGTAAGGTTATAGCAGTTTGGCATAACATGTTTTTTTTTGTTTATTTCCAATTCTTATTTTTCATCCTTTGTTATCATTTTTTTCTTATTTGTTTCACCACTATGTTATGTAAAAATGGTATAAAGTTGGGTTGCACTCTACAAAAGCACTGCGAACGTCTCGACCAGAGCAGAAACGCGTAAAATTTCGTGAACTGTATTAGGTCAAAAACAATTCTACTATTATAATCATTTCCACGATCGTTACTATAATTATATTTTCAACAACCATAAAATATGAACGTTCGTCCTGGGAATTATATTAATGGTCTATTCAACAATTTTCTTATACTTGCCATAAAATAATTACCATAAAATATAGACGTTCCTCCTGGGAATTATACTTTATAGTTAGATCATCGTCAATCTACCTATATTATTTGGTAAAATACTACACTTTTCCCTGACTGCAATGGCAAGATAGTATCGAAATCCAAGTATTCCTTTTCATTCGCGAGGATGGCCGTGAATCAATGAAATCTTTTTCCTCCGTGTACACACGGATAATACTTCCGTCAATCAAAGAAACTTCGTCTCTCAGCGTATGCAGTATTCGTCACTGCATAATGGTCAAAAATGTGAGATAGCTCTTATCATCCACCAGAAGGCAAGGGGAAACGATGGAGAAGGAGGGTACAACGTTCGGTCAGGAATACGACCAACAGTATATAATTATATGACGGAGCAGAAACGGGAGGTTCACACCAACGTTCTCAGTGGAGGTCGTACACATACTATCGATTCTACGATTCTCAAGTACATGACAGTGACTATGAAGACGGCGAAGTTAAGAGATGGAAGTGGAAAATGAATCTGTCTTTCTCGTTAAGTACTGTGCCTTGGTATAAATAAAACCTGAGGCTTTACCAGGACGCCAATACTTCTATCACTCGTTCTCTCGCTGCTGGTGCATCGCGGTCGAGTTACGCCGGCTTTGTGATTTTTTAGCTCGTTGTTCAACCGGAATCGTGCGCCCAAACAGAACTGTGAACAACAACGAGATTGTTGGCAAGTTCGACTGGATTTTACGAAAGAGTATTTCAACGTTTTGTGGGTTGGTAAAATTGCAATAAGGACCAAACTTATACCCGTGAATAGTGCAATTCTGAGCTCCTGTGAAATCGTTTGGCTGCGCGCTGGCAAATTTCACCCGCCAGTTCCAGATCCAATTTGTCAAGGTGCACGTGTGCGTGATTTAAAAATTCAACACCGCAACATCGCTCAACGTACAGCTGTGTATTTTTCGTTGGTACTTTTCTCTCCAGTCGCTGCTGGAAGCTCACCAGTTGAAATTACTTTGAACTTCTCTGACGCGATGTCTGCAAAGCGATTTTCCATTTACTTTTAACTGACGTGCTCTTGGTTGAAGTCGGAGATTCGGATGTTATGCAAGAATAGATAGAAATACAGTCAATTTGGCAATGAAAATCAATATGATTTGAGCTTGGCTTTTTTTGTCATGTACATCAAAATTACTGGTCACTTTTCTGCAGTTATTTGACAGTTTAGTTTGGTACGAGAGCAATTAAAGTTCTTTGGCAGATTATATATCGATTTTGGTATCTATGATTTTGAAAAAATTGAGAGATTGCGTTAAGATTGGTTGCTTGCGATCGATGTAAAAGAAAACATTTATCATTAGATTAGTCGCGATTATTAGCTCGTGAGGACGAATTGTGAATGATTGCGTTTATTACTCGAAGTGTCGCAAATGCTTTCATTATTGTCTAGCACAGTTAGTGCAAAATCGTTCATACCAAAGATATTTACTTAATATTAACAAAACTGCTTAATCCGCTTACAAAAGACAACAAAACTTGAAGGTGAACGAAGCATACTTTCCTCTTTTTACAGTATATTATTATAGAAGATTGTGCAGCAACGATACATTAAAACTTCAAAATGGCGCCACACGAACCAGAGTGGCTCAACGTTGAATTCATGGAGAAAGTATTGCGGAATTCGGAAAACGATGATTCGATCCAAGTGAAGGATATTGCAACGAAACCAGCGACAGCTAAAGGTGACAATTACACGAGCGATATGATTCGCGCAAGCGTAGAATACTCGCGGAATATATCAGGTCAAAAAACAACGGAAAAGAAATCATTGATCGTCAAGATTTCGCCAACGGCTGAGGGTGTTCAAAAAGATATGGTGAGTTCAGAATCAATATTTCAATCTATCATCTTAGGTTCGATTTATTCCAAGTTCAAATTCGAGTTTAGACTTTCGTACAGTCTCAAACAGTTAGTCGACTCTTAACCCTTTAAGTCACAGTGGGCCACTAAGCGACCCACCTGTTTTCACTCAGATTTAACTATTTTGAGTGAGGGTCAAAATAGCGAATGACCAAATAAGTGGATGGTTAAAAAAGCAAATTTCGAAATTAGGAACGGCAGAATCTAGAATTGTCATCATTATGAAATTCGCTATTTCAGCCATCCGCTCTTTTGACCATACACTATTTTGACCTCCATCTTATTAAAAAGCATCCAAAATAGTGAATGATAAAAATGGTGAATGGCTGAAAAAGCGAATTCTATAATTATGGACATTCTACATTCAGACGTTCCTTATTTTAAAAATCGCCATTTTAGCCAATCGGTATTGCGGTCATTCCCTATTTAGACCCCCACCCACTGTTTTTAACTAATTTCTGACAATTATTAATGAGTTTTACAATTTCGGAAATGATAAATGTGGGTGGTGGTAAAAATAGCAAATGACGAAAATAGTGAATGGCTAAAATAGTAAATTAAAAAATAAGGAACGTCTAAATGTAGAATGTCTATAATTATGTAATTCGTTTTTTGAGTCATTCATCATTTTTATCATGTGCTATTTTAAATGCATTTCAATAACATGGAGATGAAAATAGGGAAAGGTGAAAATAGCGATTGGTGAAAATAGCGAATGGCTGGAATAGCGAATATCATAATGATGATCATTCTAGATTCAGACGTTCCTAATTTCGAAATTCACTAATTTAACCATTCATTATTGTGGTCATTCACTATTTTGACCCCCACCCATAAATGTATGACTCAAAGGGTTAAAATCGTAGTTCACAGTCGTTCATAGATGCACGTGTCATTGACGATCGCGTGGCGTGCCAATGGAAAATATCTCTTTTATTTCTATTGATATTGATCTAATGAAGATCGCGAAGATTGGGCTATTCGACACAGAAATAAAAATGATGGAAACAACGCTGGACAAGATGAACAACATGTTAATCGAAGAGAACCATCGACTGGGTGCACGTGTTTTGTACACCGAGACAGGAGATCCATCGTTGCTGGTCATCGAGGATTTAGCCCCGCTGGGATTTCGCATGGCCGATCGACAGACAGGCCTTGATCTTCATCACTGCAAGCTAGCGATGCGAGGCATTGCCAAATTCCATGCAACTTCTGTAGCACTCGTCGAAAAGGTACGTGAGAGTAGCACATGCGTCTTGATCTTTCCAACTTTCACTCCAATCATCCGAAAGATCAATACCCAAGGGTATTAGGTATGGGAATACAACAGTCGTATATGGCGACAGAAGGATATACGAAAAAAGGTTCGGGCTTTGAGAAATTTACCAGGGAGTTGGAAATTTCTTTGCTTTTTTTTTCTTCTCGTTGACTTGGTAAAACAGACCTCAAGGGACTGGCAAGGTCGAAAGGTCTTTAAGGGGGTTTACTATTGTTCATCCTTTTTATGGCTCCCTTTCGACTATAACTCCCCTGGCCCAACCGATGAGATGTATATTTATTACGAAGCATCGTTTTTTTCTTTTCATCATTCATCAGGATCCAAAGCTCATGAACACCTATCAAAAGGGCATATTTCACGGTGAAGCTCCAGATGAGATGAGGAAGTTCTTCATTGACGGATTGAAGACTCTTGCCAGAGAGGTTGGCACCTGGCCGGAATTAGGACCTAAGTAAGTTGTTATTTTTCAGGTTTGTAGGCTTGTGGGTTATTCCTTAGACGTTAAATTGATTTGCACTGTCACTTATTTCATGACGAACGTAGGTACGCTGAAAAAGTAGAGAAATTAGCGGACGTCTCTTACACGAAAGCTGCCGAATGTGCAGAACCATCAAACGAGGAATTCCAGGTCATAAATCATGGTGATTTCTGGGTCAATAACATGCTCTTCCGGTACGACGACTCTGGCAAGGTCACCGACCACATTTTTGTGAGTATTGGAATCCAACAGAATGACAATACAAAAAAGATGCAAAGTGGAACTTGCACATTGCTTCTTCATATAAAATTTCAATTTTTAACAAATCTACCCATATGAAGAAGACGTTTATTATTTATTTTGACTTTCTCATAAAGGAAGATTTGTTAAAAATTGAAAATTCAGAATATCCTCTTTACAGCTGTCTTCAAATTTTATATTAGAAAGCAATGTGCAAAACTCTAGTTTGCATATTTTTTTTCTCTTTAATTGTCCATATTGTCTGCAGCTATGAAACACCGTTGAAACACCCTCACATCGCATTTTGATTAAGTACAAAGTTTTATCTTACTCTCTCAACTTTTGCGGAAGTTGTGACCGAAAATGCACATTTATTACAAAATTAAAAATGCCATAAAATCCGAACGACTTTACCGATCAGCACCAAATTTCGTACGTAACAGGGCTGTATGGTACTTTTTGACTGTAGAACATTTCGTTTTATTTGTTGAGATTCGACGTGATTTAGAGAAAGAATTCGTCTTTTCGAAAAATTCAAAATTCTATAAAATCGGAACCGCTTTACCGATGTATGTTTATACCACAGTGTGCGTGAAGTAGGCAGTTCACGCACACTATGGTATAATAGTATATTACGATACTAGTGCTATGAAACTTTTTTGCGACAAGTGTGCGTTTGCAGCACGAGCTGAAGGCGAGTGTTGTAATCACACGAGATCAGAAAAAGTTTCTGGCACGAGTATCGTATAGAATTTTATGCCACCAGTGTGAGAAGTGCCTGTTTCACGCACGCAAACGAAGCGAAGTGTGCGTGAAGTATGCACTTCACGCACACTGTGGTATAAACATACATACAGCATATTTTCTAGACAACTTTTCTCGACGTTTTAGGTGATTCTGAGTATGTTAACATAAAAATCTCGAAAAAAAAATGTTTTCACGAAAACAAAGCTTCCTCTATGAGGAAGCAAAAAAAAAGTCGCGCGACGCACTGTTGCCAAATAGATTGGTGGATTAAGAGATGAGGAGACAGACAATTCACGTGCCGAGGCACTTGGTGTTTTATCCTCGTAGCGCAGTTAAAGTGGAAGGTATATACAGCATCGAGGTCCTTTCGAAGCTTTTACCGCTTCTCCTCGAACCGCTAGCTTTCGTTCGAGCACCCTCGGGAAGTCATGCAACGTGAATAATGCAATGAACTTGCCACGACTGTGGATTCCTCTCCAAATCTCGCTACTCCGTCCCGGGAGAGCTACAGAAATCCGTTCGTCTCTTACTGTCGCAACCTATCCTTCCGATCTTCCTGTGTCTTTCGTTCGTTTTTCTTCTTCAACGAACCCAGGCAAAAGCCACGCTTTCTCCTTTCTCTCTCTCGACTTTCACGACTTCCTAAACACGTATCCTAACACCACACTAAGCCGAGGCTTCTCCAACCACCACCATCCGCCTTCACTCCGCGTTCTTTTTTATTGTCTTTCCCGTATAAAAACCTGTTATTTGCAATTCAACCGCATTTTCGAAGAATCACAGTATTATAGAAGGAAATTTCACGGGACTTTCGTTGGAGCGGTAAACCGAATTGCTTTTTTGAATATGGTTTCCATCCTCCGAATGATTTGTGCTTCATGACATTTTAGATACTGAATTTCGGTAGTCTTAATCAGGTTGATGAGGTTGAACTTTTCAATGGTTCATATATTGCGCCTCGTACAATTGACTCCGCTTCAATCTACGTTACATATCTCTGCATTCTGGTGTTAGAAAACCGTTGAAAGTGCGGCTCGGTATCCAGAATATCTCACTTACTTTTTTTAGGGTAGACAGTAGGAATTCCAGTGAAACAAATTAAGTTATTTCATACTTCATCTACATCAACATAACGCCTTCTCCGAAAGTCCAGTAATTTTTAAAAAATATATAAACAATGTTTTTGCAAACTTGGCTAGGGAAAAGCTTAAGGATGAAAAAACTCCCATTACTTCTAGTCAACCATTGAGTTTCAACTCGAACTAGAACATAAGTCCCACCCTAAGTCACACCTTCGTCATCTTTAAGGTGAACAACTCAGTTTTTCGCAGTATACCAATCGGTAACTATAGATTAAAGGGTTTAACTGCTTTCACATTCGACGAAAACTTCCTTGTAGGTAATTCGTAGACTCACAATATCCTTGTTGAACCCTACGAATTAACATGTATAGATAAAGGAAGTTTTTTCGATACTGGTACTGATCGGGCCTTTAACATTACTCCGCTGTTGTCAGTCTTTTCGTTATCAAGACAATAAGACTTTATGGAACTGTCAAATAACAAACACCTTTGATCGAAATTGTAATCCAATCATTTTGTTCCAGGTTGATTTTCAATTGTGTGTGTGGTCTTCACCCGCGATAGATATATTGTACTTCTTAAACACAAGTCCATCCGTCGAAGTGAATCTAAATCATCGAGATGCTCTTCTTGAAGAGTACCTCGACGTTCTTAAGGAAACTATGCATAAACTCGGCTGCAAAACACAACCGCCAACCATGGCAGCCTTAGAGAAAAGCCTGAAGGAACGCGAGTTTTATGGGGTCCTTTCGGCATGTACGATCCTGCCATTGGTACTCATCGACAAAAGCGAAGCCAAGAGCCTTGACGAGATCATGCAACAAGACGGCGGATACGATAACCCAGCTTACAAAGGTCCGCTCTTTCGCAAGGTGATGATCAGACGAATACCCGAATGGGATGCTCGAGGCTTACTCGACGTCTGATAACGTCTATCAATAGCCTCGTACTTCAAGGAGAATTAGTGTTGAAGAGCCGTGAAAATTTGACAAGCTTTTGATGCCAGGAACGAGTTAAAATGCTTGTGAAATATCATGCGGAAGGTGCTAGAGAATTCCTAGTTCATTAATTCGACTGTAGGGTCGAATCTTGGATTCGTTGTCTTAATCACAGATCCGACTTCGGTGTGATTTTAAGCGAGCAGTAATTATGGCTTTAAATAAGCTACACGGAGATAACCTTCAAAATAAATTAACATAACGTCCAAGATTTAAACATAGCTGCAAATGCGGGCGTCTTATTAGTATTAATATTGAATAGTCACCTACTGACAAATTTCTAACAGTTTGCTAAAAATTTAAGTGTTCGAGGCATTTAAGTGCTGATGATTTCGAACGCAGTCAGAAGAACTTCCGGCTGGACTGCAGCTCCTTTTTTGGTGTTGAAATCTCAAGTCACGGATAGAGATAGTAAATGGATTTATTGGGAAGGATGCTTATTGGTTAATGTTCATTTTGCAGAGTTTTAAGATCAATGAATAGATCATTGAAAAAAAGGACAATGACTACTTTCCGATGTCCCTAGCTTAAATTTATATTGCTCGGTCCTAAAATAGGTGATCCTGTTGGGGCAAGTAATTTCTGCCAAATTTTGTTCCTTTCGGACAATGAAGAGGAATTTCGAAAGATTGTGTGATTGAAATTATAGAAAATAAAAATGAATAGACAATTTTCAAATGCCAGCGAAGCTTAATAGAAGGATGTACAGTGATCGACCAAATTATAAAACAGGGGTCAATGTCGTTTTTGATCGTACGAATATTTTTATCGCTTTCAACTACTGTGACCTCGATTATGAGATGTCAACTGCTTGACAAATGACTAAGATAAAATATGAGAGGCGGAAACCGGTTTTATAACTTTGATCTCGCTGACTAGCGTTTTTCTTAGACGACGCCGTTCTTTGACTTTGTACGTTAGATTATGCGACGTCAGACAAGCAAAAATATTAAAATACAAGAGGAAGTAAAATCAGAAACTGATTGTATGTCTAGTGTCGGGTTTTAGAATGTAATGACCTACTGGTTCAGCATGTGGATATAAAAACAGGCGCAGTCTTGAAAGAGGCTCAAACTAAGTATTATGATTAGATTAATAACTACATGTAAAATCCTTGTGAACGCTCGTAGAAATCAGGTGCCAAAAAAACTAGGCACTGCGTTTCATACCTCAAACTTCTCAATATTTGTGTATTTTCACGAACACAAGTCACAAATTTTTTTAAATAAAACCAACCTTTTCAACGTAATTTTATTTATGTAACACAGTACAAACATGGCCAAAATTAAATAAAACGACAATTTGATAACACAAATTGACTCTTCATTTAAGCATCATATCCTTCGTTTCCATTGTAGAATTTACTCTAACAACCAGTCATGGATACCATTTAATGGATAACAATTTACAACACATTCATAAGTTAACGAAAATGAATTAGTAAGATTGGAGAATATTCCTATATTTCTAAGTAAAAAATTTCCTCAAACGATTCATAATTATTACGAGAATATTACATTTTTGTCATTTTTGCATCATAATCGGAATAATTTTCCATCCAAATAATGTCCATCTCTGTTGGACATCCAAGAGTGGTAACAATCTTTTGTGGATTTCGTTAATGTGTTTGTTTAAAAGACATATTATTCTATATATTACATTGCGTTATGTATCGTTTTTAGTCTGAATGAACATAATTAGGCCAACGATGATAATGCACAAATAATGCATTATCATCGTTGAAATATTTTTCAACGTCATTTTCGTGGAAATAATTAACATCGGTGTTTATGTCCGCTTGAAATTAGTAGACAAAACATTATCACACAAATTTAGATTATTGTTAATATTGAGCGATAAGATATAAGTATTACTGTCTTCATTTTATAAATACGTCGTGACTACGGTTGACTGACTGCAACACAAAATACACGTATGGCTGGTAGATAACTAAACGAAGCGTATTGCAACTTTTTTTTTGCCTCTATCCCACACCAGAACTATTTGCACAATTTTTATCACTGCCCGCATGCAAAGTGTCATAGGATTTCGACGTGCATATATCTACACATACATATATATATTACATGGGGCATTCCACGTCAAATCAGCAGGCTATGACCCTCACCCTCATAGATTTTGTTCATTTTTCAATAAGAGGTTATTACCGACCCAAAATGGCCTCAGAATTTTTTTCAGATTTTTTAACCACCAGCAACATTCTTAAATCCTCGAAAAAAACCAATTTCAAAAACGGCGTTTTTAATATGAAAAAATTCACACTGATTTTATGATTTAAAATATGTTTTTTGAGCACCATGCGATAATGTTATCTCAATATTGACTATTTTTCCCACATTTTTTCTTGTTTTTTTTATGTCGCAATTTGATGTTAATTTTTTAAATCAAGATAACTTTCTCAAATATCAATGGATCTCAATTTCTCTGAAGATGGTAAAATTACCAGAATACCCGAAAACAATTGATATCGTTAAAAAAAATGGTTTTCGGGCATTCTGGTAATTCTACCATGTTCAGAGAAATTGAGATCCATTGATATTTAAGAAAGTTGTCCTGATTTAAAAAATAAAAAACCAAATTGCGAAATGAGAAATAAAAGAAAAATGTGGAAAAAATAGTAAATATTGAGATCACATTATCACATGGCGCTCAAAAATCATATCTTAAATCATAGAATCAGTGTAAATTTTTTCAGAGTTTTAAAAATGACGTTTTTGAAATTGGTTTTTTCGAGGATTAAAAATTGTTACTGGTGGTAAAAAAATCTAAAAAAAAATTCCGAGGCCTTTCTGGGTCGGTAATAACAAATATTGAAAAATGAACAAAATCGATGAGGGTGAGGGTTATGGCCTGCTGATTTGACGTGGAATGCCCCATATACATTCACGTACACGTGTGACTTTTTCCCGATACTGTCCACAAATTCACGCATTTTCCGTTCAAATCTCCGTTACCAGGAAAATGGATCAAACGAGTAATTTTTTTCGCTCATTGAAACTGGGCCGCCACGTACTCGATTCCACATCATATATATATAAATTACTATTACCAATAGATCATTATTGAAAAAAAACCCGTTTTAATCAACGCAGTCATAATAAAATAGTTCAACAGATTTATCGGGAAAATCCGCAAATGTAGTACAGGATAAAATTATAAGAGATATACTAGAAAATGATATACTTTATTTTTGAGGTCACTTTTTTTTCTAAATTATCTCAATAACTGTTATAATTGTTTCTTCAGATATAAATACCTGTACTCGGGCCAGACAAAAACCTCTGGCGAAAAATTTACGCATTACTAAGCTAATTTAGTTCATTAGTCCAAATTTAGTTACAATTAGAATGACCTTCATGTCAATTGCCCAATAAATTAGAATTAAGAAAAAAAGTATACACCGATGAACATTTATCGAGAGAAAAGATTTCATTGACGCCGGAGAAATGGGTGAGTTGACTCTGTTTTCATTGGATTCAATGAAGCAGTGCACTCAAATTTCAAACAGGACATTTCATTGCCTGTAAAAAAACATTTAGTTAGTGAACACGTAATAAATATACAGTTTCATTGGTTCAAAGGCAAATTTTCATTGATTCAAAGAATTTTTTTTATCGATTCAACGAAAAATTTTCATTGATTCAAAGAAAAATTTTCATTGATTTAAAGAAATGGTTTCTTTGATTAATTGAAAAGATGGTGTTGATGACAGCAAGTGTTGTGAGTTTTATTTTCCAATGTTTGATACCGACCGGGCTATCTCTCTCGTACCTAACCTTACTTTTTCGTTTTCCGGTTCTCCCTAATAAACGGTTTTGATTTTTAAGGAACCCGTATTGTAGCCGATTCCTGCCATACTTAAGCACGTTCTCTCCAAACTTGAGCTTTATCTGTCAAGTAGTTCAGAAACAAATGGATTTTAAAATTCTCAGCTGTTGTGGGGCAAGTGCAACTGCCACTTCAGTGAAATTAATGAAAAGAACATAGACAATTCCTTCGATTAAGGATGTATGATCGGCACAGTCACGCCCATCGTGAGCTTCAGAAAAAATTTCGATTACTTCCCGATGGGATAAAAAACGGAAAAAAATTATCGATATTAAACGTGCTGAAAAGATAATAATAATAATAAATTATAAATTTTGCATAGTAATAATTCCAAAATGTTATGAACAAATTTCTGAAAAAAAAAACAATCGTTCGACAAACAATCAGTTAACCTAACTTTTTTTCCAATGAAAATGATATGTTCATTTATTTGAATACGTATGAATTTTTTCAGAATTTTTCCTTTATTCTGATTAAAATTTTTTTGATTTTCAAAACGTGCGCGAAATAACGAATTTTGTATTCGTGTTCGATCAAATCATTAACTACCCTCAAGATTTTCTTGCAAAACGCATATCCAAAATTTGTTATATTCTGCTCATTTTTCAAAATATCAAAATAAAAAAAATAAAAATAGAGAAAAAAATCTGAAAAAAATCATACGCATTAAAAAAATTTACATATCATTTTCATTCGAAAAAAGTTTGTTTCACTGTTCATTTGTTGAACAATTATTTTTTTCAGCAATTTGTTAATGACATTTTGGGATTATTATTATGCAAAATCAATCTTTTCAGCACGTTTTATATCCATAATTTTTTTCGATTTTTATCCCATCGGGAAGTGATCGAAATTGTCTCTGAAACTCACTTTTGGCGGGACTGTACCAATCATACATCCTTAAATGTCACTACTTTTTATTAGGTTTGAGATCATTCAATAAAAGGATAGTTTCAAAACTTGATTATTTATTCTCATTTTCGAATAATGCTGCAAATCAATAAAATCTTTTCTTTCAGTGTAGTAATGGATGAATGTCATCCATAGAATCTTTTTATTTATCGGTGCTAATCAATAAGTAATTTTTTTCTCAATTTGCAAGTGTGTATCACGTGTGCTTTTACCACAATTTAATTTCCTCGATTTTTCGGTGATTCTGTTAATTTTCATCAGTTTTTATGGGGGCCTAACTAAAAGCATCGGATGTAAGTTTTACTGGACAAACTTTTGGGGAATTTACTCACAAATATTGACGGTCACTCGGTACCTAATACACGAGAGATGAACAGTACTGCATCGTTGAGGGGAAAAGTGGTGACCAAACGATTTCGCGGAACCATCATTCGTGTGCTTTTTCTCTATATATATCTTTCGGATCCACGCAAACACGTAGGGTACGAACGAGCCCCTCGGCTTCGACGCTCACTGCAAACATTTGTCAGCTCTCGTTGGATCGTGTCAACTCGGTGATGTTTCGTACGCTTGGGACTCGATTTGTCGAGCTCCGAATTCACTGGACCACGAACGAGTGCTCTATTCTTGAATTTCTATCGCCCTATCTCTCGAGGCTTGGCAAATCTCTCCATTCAGGTGCAGTATATCTGTTTCTCGTTCTCTCGTTGACTTATTCACCGCTCCAGAAATATTTGAACAAACTCAAGCTCTGCTTGCATACATACGACTGTAATGCACTACCTATTTTTTTCCTTCTAAATTCAACCGTTTTCTGTCCACAGCATATCGACTTTTTTCGATACGTGAATTCCAAACTCTCCTTTCTACGCTCCTTTTACTGATACAAGCAAAAGCGTGCTCACTTCGATCGCACTCTGTTCCTTTTATTAGTCTCTCCTTATGAAGCCATAAGCATGATATTTGCATTTTCATACGATTTGTGACTTTACGTGATTTTATTTCTGCTCTAGTGTTTCGATATAATCGACTTTCGATTTGCCATGTATTTTTTTACAAAGAAAAATTAGAAAAAAAAGGAAAACTGTTTTTGGAAGAAAAATGTGTCCTATTTCAAACTGCGAAAGAACAACTATTCAAAAAACGCGCCACAAGTGATCCTGCAACGCTTATAACAAAGTTGACATTATGTCAAAATCGTCGACGACTAATCAGAATGCTAGAAAGATGGCTTCAATTTTCGGTAATTCAACTTTTGATGTGCCTTTTTTTAAACTCCCGACTGCCCCTCTGAGGCAAAAAAGCCGGGAGTTTATGCGTTTTACCGCGATCAGCTGATTTTCGCGATTTTTTCGTAGCCAATGTTCTGGAAAACGGTAAGTAATTACTTAACCGAATTTTGTACGGCGCTTATATCACTAGCGCCCAACGTTTTCTTCCATGAATTAAAGTGGTAAGTTGTCGATTCACTTAGATAATTAAGTTTAGCAAATAGTGCAAAAAGCTTATTTGAATATATCGAAATGTAACAAGATGGCCGCCATTATCGTGCTGTAGTGTAACTCACTCCACAGTGCATATGGCAAAGTGTTTACTTTAAAGAGGATAAAATAAAGATAATTTTCCAAAAATTGAAAAACTCCCGACTAAAAAATAAGCTTAATTAATAAACAAACGCGGTAAATAAAAAATGGTGAAATAATTAAATAACATATCATATTATAATCGGGAGATTCTTTCGTCATCAGGTGTGAAAATCTTTCGACTATGATATGATATGTTATTTAATTATTTCACTGATTTCAATTTACCGTTCGTTAAGAAGACTAGTTTTCTAAATATTCTCCACATTCCGAGCGTTTTCCTTATCACATCCGAAAAATTCAACATCTTCTGTCCACAGTGTATCGACTGATCTCGATACGTGAATCTTGAAGTCCCCTTTCACTGAGAGAAAAGCATGTCGTTTATTTAATGATTTCACATGGTAAACGAATATAGGAAGGCTTTCAATGTTTTATGGTTGAAGCGATGATAATATGGTTCAATAAACGATACTTGCGAGGTTATTGGAAACGAACGTTGAAATCGTATATGCAACAAAACGGCATATTTGAAACTATTAGAATAGTTTTTAGAATTATTATCATTTTGATGATTGCTACTATAATAACATAACCATAAAATATAAACGGCTCTCCTGGAAATTATATTAATGGTTAATCCAACTATTTTTTTATGTCTGGTATAACCATAAAACATAGACGTGACTCCTTGAAACTTTATAGTTGAACTTGAAAGTTTATAGTTAGTCTATCTACTCCAATTATATTATTATCAGAATTACCAGATTTTTCTCTCAGTGAATTCTATTTTACTTTCACTGGTATCATCCCCCCCTCTAGAATTCATTCATGTTCATGAATGTAGCATTCATTAACTCTGCGTACCGACATTTTTTTCCTTAATTTTTTTTACTTGATGTTTTAAACAAAAAATTTCTAAAAGCAAAGCTTTTTGTATGAAGAAGCAAACGTATTAAAAATTTATTTATTAAGTTTGGGTCCAATGATTAATCAGTTACACTAATCAAGTTATTGATCACGACAACCAAATTTATGGATTGGTCTAAACCAATATATCGTATCTCAAGCTAACCACTTTTTGCCTGTCGAGTCTAATGACGACGGTTTCTACATTTATTATCCAAATTAGTTGTTGTTGTGGAAAATTACGTATTTCAATTGCGCACGGTGCTGAATGCAGAGTAAATGAAAATTATCATGGTATAACGCAACAGAGTTTATAAATTTGTATATTTTAATGATATTGCTTATTAATAATTAGCGTGGCCCGTATAATTTCGACCCTATGTAACGAACTTCATTGTTAAAGCTGATTTACGTGCTGCTTTTATGAAAACCGTCTATGTATGTATATTAATAATATGTATATTAATAATAAACAAGACAAACACAGCAAAAGCCAAAATCGACTAATGTAAGCAGTTGCTTAAAGCAACTTCCCTTTAGGGAAATAAATTACACACGAAACCTTAAGCACATACGCAACTCGTGTTCGTATGCTTCGTACCTTTAGCAAGCCCATAATTTTGGATCTCCTTTTAGATGAATCTCGCAGTTCGTCTATTCATCTTCAGTCGGAGGAAGTGCAAACGAGACATTCAAAGAATGCAAGTGAATTTCACGACTCCTTGCCATAATTTCCTATCATCCGGAGGAGTTAAAATAAATCTGTAGGTGGCGCTGCATGTAAAATCTTTTGAAAAATCTACTGGTAACTTAATGTACAATAACCGGAAGTTTCATGGATAAACTGTTACACTAAATGTGATGTACAAGTTTGATGTAAAATTCATGCATTGCATAGTTTTTTCTATTTTGATATCACTGCAGAGGTTTTTTTTATTTGTATACTTTACTCTTAACATAAAAAAACTTAAAATCTTATAATGTAATTTGAATATGGTGCAAATAGACGTTAACTCTATATCGCAATTTTACATCAAATTTGGTTTCCTTCTCCCGTTGATCTCATTTCGAATAAATCTCGTCGTTCGTTTATTCCATCTCCAGTCGAAGAAAGTGCAAACGACACATTTAATTCACGCAAGTGAATTTCTACGACTCCTTGCCATAATTTCCAATCATCTTGAGGATTTAGAATAAATCTGTAGGTGGAGCTGTACTTTAAATCGGTTACAACACACATTAAAAAAATCTACTGGTAACTTAATGTACAGGAACCGGAAGTTTTATGGACAAACTGGTACATTTAATGTAATATACAAGTTTCATGTAAAATTCATGCAGTGCACAGTTTTTTCTACCTTAATATCACTGCAGAGGTTTTTTTCATTTTTTAATTTTACTTTACTCTTAACCTAAACGGAGTTAAAATCTTATACTGTAATTCGAATATGGTGCAAATAGATGTTAACTCTATATCGCAATTTTACATCAAATTTGGTTTCCTTCTCCCGTTGATCTCATTTCGAACGAATTTAATCGTTTCATCTTCTATCGGAGGAACTGCAAACGAGATATTCAAAGCATGCAAGTGAATTTCTACGACTCCTTGCCATAATTTCCAATCATCTGGAGGATTTAGAATAAATCTGTAGGTGTAGCTATACTTTAAATCGGTTACAACACACTTTTAAAAAATCTACTGGTAACTTAATGTACAAGTACCGGAATTTCTATGGATAAACTCCGACACTTAATTTAATATGCAAACTGAATGGAAGATTGATGCATAGCAGAGTTTTCTTAACTTTAATTGTACTTCAGAGATTTTTTATTTTTATACATTACTTTACTCTTAACGTAAAAGAATTAAGAATCTGAAACTGTACTTTAAATATGGTGCAAAAAGACGTCAATTGTATACCGTAGTTTTACTTTAAATTTAGTTCCCTCCTTCCGTCAATTTTATTTCGAATAAATCTCGTCGTTCGTTTGTTCCATCTCTAGTCGAAGGAAGTGCAAACGACACATTTAATTCACGCAAGTGAATTTCTATGACTTCTTGATATATTTTCCAATCATCTGGAGGATTTAGAATAAATCTGTAGGTGGAGCTGTACTTTAAATCGGTTACAACACACTTTAAAAAAATCTACTGGTAACTTAATGTACGAGTACCGGAAGTTTTATGGATAAACTGGTACACTAAAATTGATATACAAGTTTGATGTAAAATTAATGCATTGCATCGTCGTTTGTACTGTTCCACTAATTTTACTGCAGAGGTATATCCACTTTTATACTTCAGTTTACGTGTAACGTAGATCTTAAATTGTTATGCTGCACTTTAAATATGCTGCGAAAATACATTAATTCTATGGCAGATTTATATTAAATTTGAATAACGGATGTATACATAAAAACTTCCGGTCCTTTCTTTGACTACAGTTTTTCAGTTCACGAAGTGTTTTAATTTACTTCCATAATTTTGTTCCGTAGAAAAGAATGAGGAGGACAGCATGCAAATAAAACGGGTTCCTAAGATTTTATCATTATCTTATCAGAAAATAAAAAGATGGTAGAAGAATTTATTTTCAACTGCAATTATTTTCAAGGTACTTTGGCTTTTTCCAAAAGACTAATCTTCTTCAAATTTTCAATATCAGGGTATGGACATTTTTTTCATATTTTCAAAATGTTACACGAATTATTATTTCAACATATATTCCTTCAATAAAAATTCAGTCCAACAAAACTCGAAAAAATTGAGGATCGATTAATTACGACAGAATGTACATTTTGAATAATTTCATGAGGTAAGAATGAATCAACACAAAAAAGTAATAAATTGAAATGTTCAAATTGGCTATTTTTCCAATATTTTAAAATAGACTTTTTCAAACAAAAAATATATTGTAGCACGTAATCCACAAAGACATGTTCGATGGAGTGGCAGATGGGAATGGAAATCCTTTATCGTATCCCGGAGCAATATGCAGATTTCAAATACGTGTCTAAAGCAGTTCGTGTGATCTACAAGCGCTGGTAATTAATAGAAGTTTTATAATGGATGCAATCGATATTCATGAACGTGAGCATATCATAGGTGCGGTTGGCACGACAACAAATGGACTCAATATAATTTGAATGGGACTAGATTGCATACAATTTCCTCTCTTTGCCGCGACAAACACTCATATTCAGTACACAATTATACATATCATAGTAATGTCATCATTTCGACCTAAATTATTCTCAGCTGAATAAACGGAACAGGAGACTAACTACGAACCGCTAATAAATACATTAGTTGCACGTCTTCTTTTCACACGACTATATCAAAACAATCCAGAATTAATTTCTATGAATTCAGTGGCCACAACATCTGCCCTAAAGCTGGTATCAAAGTACTGCTTATACAGTATTGCGGGTTATAATAGAGACGACATAACGAACATCATCAACTACGGTTGACAACAGTTAATATGTAATAACGTGTCCTGTCTACTAGAATAATTAAAATACCTGCTGGCTATGACAACTTCAAGTCGTATTCAGTATCACCGGATATTTAGACTATTTATGTGTTATGCATTACCATATGATTCGATAAACCTGGAGCTCAACCAATATTTGACAGTCAACATCAAATCAGCAGGGAAAAAGTAGATGTGAAGTCTTCAATAATCACTTTCAATGTATTTTTATCCGTTATACAAAGAAAATTTATTCGGCTTCAAATGAGTACGAATAGATGTCATACAATTTTTTCAATGACTGAGGAAAAAATATACCCGACTGAAAATTATTTTATCTGGCTGCTCTCTTGACCATTTCGCTTTAAACCTACACTGAGAAAATATTGTGGGTGCAGTAAACATACATGAGAAATTTAGTCAACCGCATATGGTTGGCTCAATGACAATTTCACTGTCTTAACGAAATAGAAGTTAAACATACATGAGAAATTTAGTCAACCGCATATGGTTGGCTCAATGACAATTTCACTGTCTTAACGAAATAGAAGTTGACTCAACACAATGAGGTCAGCTCAACCTCTCAGCGAGGTTATATACGGCGAACATCATGGTGAATTTGAGTCAATCGGCTAAAATAAGCTTAAGTCAACCCCGAATCGGTAAAATCAACCTAATAGAGGTTGGCTCAACCACATCGAAAGGACTTGACTCAAATTCATCATTATGTTCGCCGCATATAACCTCGCCGAGAGGTTGAGCTAACCTCATTCCGTTGAGTCCGCTTCTATTTCATCAAGACAGTGAAATTGTCATTGAGCCAACCGTATGTGGTTGACTTAATTTCTCATGTATGTTCACAGGACCTATAATTTTTTTCTCAGTGTAAGCACAGTAAAATCGTAACAGTGTAAATTATTTTTCAAGATGAGGAAAAGTGTCAAGAATCCTTAACGCGAGTACACATTGAACTGATTGTATACTGATATTGTGTACTGATAATGTGGAAGGGTTTAATTACTGAGCTTGGTATCTCCGATACTAAAATAAGCCCCTGTTAATTTACGATATTGCATGTAACGAGCGTGCGGTAACGCAGCTTGCACAAGCACCTCAGGCTGAAAACATTCGATCGTTTTCTAGCTCACTATAGTATATTTCCACCCTTGCATGATTCTGTAGTACATTAGAGACTATGTAGTGCTTCAATAGACTGTTAGGGTATAAAGTGGGCCAAAACCGAATATACCAATTGCATTTGCCAGAAAACAACAGCAGACTGAGGATAAATACCCTCAAGAGAACTGTTGTCACTATTGGACTTGACGGTGGCGCTAGTGTCGGTGAATTGTTGTCTGATCCGTTAAGCAATTACCACATTTGGTTGCGAAGGAATGGAGGGGTAAAAAAATATTCACTCACTTCACGCCACATAACTCACCGATCACTTCAGTAAACAACTTCCGGTTATCAACGCTTTTTTAATTCAATTTTCAATATAGGATTTTCATACCGCAATCTCTCGCTCAAATTTTATCGCTCAACAACAACTAATCATCCGACACTGCACCTAGTGCAGATACATAGTGTTTGGTTTATTGTGGTGGAGGGTTTGATACCGGGATTTTTTTTCACAGTTTTAATGTCAGGAGACTTTAAGTTTCGGTATCGAATATTTCAAATATTCATACGGAATGTGGCGAATATCCGTATTAAATATTTCGAATATCCATATTGAATATTTCGAATATTGAAAATAGTTTCGAATATCCCAATCGAATAATTCGAACATCCCGAATATTCCGAATAATTCGAACATTCCGAATATTCCGAGTATCCCGAATATTCCGAATAATTCTAACATTCCGAATATTTAGAAAATTTCGAATTTTTCAAATATTTCGGATATTTTGAAAACTCCGGAAGTTTCAGATGTTTTGAATATTGCAAATACTTCGAATATTTTGAAAATTTCGGATATTTGAAAAATTTCGGATATTTAAAAAATTTCGGATATTTAAAAAATTTCGGATATTTAAAAAATTTCGGATATTTAAAAAATTTCAGATATTTCAAAAATTTCGGATATTTAAAAAATTTGGGATATTTCAAAAATTTCGGATATTTAAAAAATTTCGGATATTTAAAAAATTTCGGATATTTAAAAAATTTCGGATATTTAAAAAATTTCGGATATTTAAAAAATTTCGGATATTTTAAAAATTTCGGATATTTAAAAAATTTCAGATATTTCAAAAATTTCAGATATTTCGAATATTTCAGATACGTCGAATATTTCGGATACGTGGTATATTCAGATACTTTCAATATTGTGGATACTTTGAATACTTCAAATATTACGAATTTTGCACATATTTCGAATGTTCACAATGGAGCCAAAGATTACAAATATGTCGTATATTTGAAATGGTTTTAAATTGAATTTCGAAAAAGGTTAAGTAACATGACTCCGCGATACTAATTAAATAGTTCATAAGTAATTTGAAATTACAAAAAGTTGTTGTTCCTAATATGTTTGTCTTTCATATGAAACAGAACAAAGAGAAATTGTAATAACATTATCGTCGCTAGTAGTACAAAGCGAGCACTTCTTTACAATATTCCACTTGCTTGTGACATATGCGGTAGTGAAGGTGGCATAAAAGAAAAGGAAATTGCATTAGGTTAGTAAACGCGCATTTTACTTTTTGTACGGCTCCGCTCGCTTTGCCACATTCGTTTCAGTTCCGTCCTCTCTCACTCCTATTCTCTGGTTCTTTGTCCACTCTTCTTACGGTTTCTACGCTCTACTCTCTCTCTATCTCTTTCATCCTTCTCATCTGTCGCTTCTTCTCTCTATTACTAAACTCTCATAGCACGGACTACATATACATTTGACTTTCAGCCCTGTCCACCAGACTCTACTCTCGTTTTGTCCTCCCAGGCCTCGACGGCTTCTCCTTCAACCCGTTGTCGACCTTCTACTCGTTGGCGGCGTCGTTTCTTCGCCAACCTGGGAAATTATGCGATATGCACTCCGGAGGCTTCTTATCGCGTTATGCACACTACTCGTAAAAGTTTCAGGCTTTTCAGCTGTCTCTTCCTTTAGCTACTTAAAACGATAACGTCATCGACCTCCGCTTGCTCTTCGTCTACCCCCAAAGGTACTCTTGAGGAGCTCTGCACTTGCATTCACTCCCCAAGTGAGAACATATCATCGGAGCTATATGTATGGGGCATCGCACGTCAAATCAGCAGGCCATAACACTCACCATCATCGATTTGGTTCATTTTTTATATGACGTTGTTACCGACTCATAAAGGCCTCGGAATATTTTACCGATTTTTTTACTACCAGTAACATTTTTAAATCCTCGAAAAAAATCAATTTCAAAAACGCCGTTTTCAAAAATCTGGAAAAATTTAAACAGATTCTATAATTTGAAGTATGATTTTTGAGCGCCATGCGATATAGGATCTCAATATTTACTGTTTTTCCACCGTTTTTTTTTTCATGTCGCAATCTGATTTTTAATTTTTTAAATTCGGACAACTTTCTTAAATTTCAATGAATCTCAATTTTTCTGAAGATGGTAGAATTATCAGAATTTCCGAAAACAATTAATATCGTTAAAAATAAATTTCGCAAATACATTTTCCAATACAATATCGCTTGGATTGCAAAATGCATTTGCGAAGTTCTTTCTAACGATATCAATTGTTTTTGGAGATTCAGGTAATTCTACCATCTTTAGAGAAATTAAGATCCATTGATATTTAAGAAAATTATCCTGATTTAAAAAATAAAAAATCAAATTGCGACATGAAAAAAAAGACAAAATGTGGAATAAAAAGTAAATGTTGCGATCACATTATCGCATGGCGCTTAAAAATCATATTTTAAATCATAGAAGCAGTGTGACGTTTTTCAGATTTAAAAAACGGCGTTTTTTTAATTGGTTTTTTTTCGAGGATTGAAAAATTTTACTGGCGGTAAAAAAATCTGAAAAAAATTTCGAGGCCTTTATGGGTCGGTAATAACATCATATTAAAAAATGAACAAAATCGATGAGGGTGAGGGTCATGGCCTGCTGATTTGACGTAGAATGCCCCATGTATATGAAGAGAAACAGCGTGTGCCGACATGGGCTTTAAGGGATATGTGGATTTACTTCAGAACTACGATCATGTGTGCGGAATAGGCAAACCCGTTTTCGCCGTTTTGAAATTAGCAGACTGGAGAAATATACCGTACATACACTTTTCTGTGTAAATGGACATAATATATTTCTAAGCGTTCGAAATATGTTGAATGTTCCGTTTATTTTTTATGGTGAAGAAAAATGACATAATATGTGACAAATGATGACTTGGATTTAGGTTTATCATTGCAAAAATTCAGTTTCGTTAATTAAGCACCTTCTTTTTATAATATTTTTGTCATTCATATTTCTAAAAACGTTGTAAAGATGTTCCGTTAATTTTTCATGGTGGAGAAAAAATTCTATGACGTACAAAAAATCTGTGTTAAAATTCAAATCGTTGCAGAAAATGAGTGAATAAAAACTTTCAATTTTAACTGCACTCTTTTCTTTTGCTTAATTACAATGTAGGTTGCCCTACTAATGAACTTCCACTGTGTTGCCGAGTATGAGGTACGAAGTGAAATATTTTGTTAATGAGAAAAATTGTGTTCCGTACTTTCTTTCTGCAAATATCCATTCAATGTGCTAATGAATAAGTGGAAAATGTTTACTCACGCGTTTATGTTACAGTAATACAATGGATCACTTTCACGGAACTAAGAACAGTATTTTTAATAATGTTTGTTCAACTACCGTTCACTCTACTACATTTATTCACTAATATTGAAACTCTTGCATAAATATAATACTGGAATAACAGGTGCCTTCTTTTATGCTTTTGATGACTATACAATGACCGAGTCTATACATTTTCTTGTATATAAATATTTAATGATATATAGTAGATATAGATATATGATGTCGCGAAAAAAAATTTTTATTGGCTAACAAGTTCTCCACGAAAAAAAAAAATAAGAGAGGCAATTACCAGTTCATGGAAAACAAAACTTTTTCGGTATCATAATTCTTTAAGCTGATTTCCTCTTAATAAAATATTCGGATTAAGAAATATTCATTTTCAGGAACATTTGAATAAGAGATCTGAATCAAATCGTGGATAATTTTTGAGTAGTACATTCAGAGATATTGTAATAGTCAATTTTACTGTAGAGTGGAACCTATCAATATTTCATCCAATGCAATATTTTAATAGTTATGATAAATATGAAAATAGTTTCGGTAACAATTTCTTATTTGTGGTAACTATTTGATAGTTGTCGCGATTTTTAAAAAGTTAGTTATACAAACTAAAAAAAAGTTGTCACCTTATAGTTGCTAATCTTAGTGTATTGAATCTTTACAAGCTTAAGGAAAAATGTAAAAGTCTTTGGAGATAAAATCGCTCACTTTACGGAGAATGCCTCGAAAGAAACAACTGCACTTCAGTGGGTAGAGGTGGCATTCAGTCAACGCAGCTGCAACTACGTCAAGAGATTGCTGCAGTGACTAGGGCTGCAATATTCTGACCTGCATCCGTATATCAATCAAGGGAATTGAACGTTTGAGTTATTACTCTGGGTGACCTTCTTCTTTCTTCTCTAACTCGTCTGTTCAGCGATGTAGAACAAATGTTGAAGAGTCGCTTCAGCAGATCTATATACGACCTGTTCACTATACATTTCAAATAAATCCGTTGAAAAATATTAAATAACGATCCTAAACTGTGATAAGGGTAAAATTATAGAGAGAAAATATTGTTAAAAAATTGATTTACAGAAATATATTCTCAAACAAAAGATGAGACATAACTTGGAAACTGACATTCCATCAAGATAAACTCAAATTTTTATAAATTATCTTAAAATTTATAAATTAAACGGATTAATTGAAAATAATCGTCAAAAAACTATAAATAGCAGTATGCAGTGATATTCCAATGCGAGTATCTTCTACACGGTTAGAGTAATCGATAAACCACTGGAGACCTTTTTTTATAGAGCGTTTAATTTCCTATGGAAATAATAGAAACTCAACTGTCAATAATATCTTTTCAGCAAGTTACATAATTCAAAACAAAAGGTTATTTTTCATTAAATTCTTCAATCTTTGACTTTAAATATCTTTTGAATGGTTAGATTTATCAAAAAAGTATATGACACCATTTTTGTAGAGCGTTCAATTTTCTATAAATGTTAACGATGGTTCTGGTTTTATACTATGTTGGTGATAAGATATGACCATTTTTATATGAGACTAAATTGAAAATGCAAATCAATGATGAGCATAATCTTCCCATTAATATTAAGAGCTCATACTTGGTGAGTACTTTCTAGAGATACTAAGCAACTAATTTTCGTGTGTCCGATTTACATAATAAAATAATCGATTTTGTTTACCCACCCTAATCATCACCTTACTAAGCAAGCTCAGTGAAAAGATTAAGAGTCTCTGAAAATAACATAACTCACGATGGAGAATCCCTTAAAGGTAACACATGCAGTTCACTGAGTAGAATTGCCTTGACATTTGGTCAAGGCAAATACGACTACATGAAGAGATTATTGCAATTTCTGGAGCTACAATGCTCTGGTCTGTATCCGTGTATCAGCTAAGGGAATTGAACGTTTGGGTTATTGCTCCGTGTGACCTTCTCTTTCCTTCTCTACCTCGTTTGTTCAGCGGTGTTGAGTAAATGTCGAATGAGACTAAATTGAAAATGCAAATCGATGATGAGCATAATCTTCCCATCAATATTAAGAGCTTATACTTGGTCAGTATTTTCTAGAGATACTAAGCAACTAGTTTCCGTGTGTCCAATTTAAATAAAAAAACAACTGATTTTTTTTACCTACCTTCATCATCACTCTACTAAACAAGCTCAGTGAGAAGATTAAGAGTCTCTGAAAATAAAATAGCTCACGACGGAGAATCCTTTAAAAGTAACACTTGCAGTTCAGTCAGTAGAGGTGGCATTTAGTCAAGGCAACCACGACTACATGAAGAGATTATTGCAATTTCTGGGGCTGCAATATTCTGGTCTGCATCCGTGTATCAGCCAAGGGAATTGAACTTTTGAGTTATTGCTCCGTGTGACCTTCTCTACCTCGTCAGTTCAGCGGTATTCAGCAAATGTCGAATGAGACTAAATTGAAAATGCAAATCGATGATGAGCATAATCATTCCATTAATATTAAGAGCTCATACTTGGTGAGTATTTTCTAGAGATACTCAGCAACTAGTTTTCGTGTGTCCAATTTAAATGAAAAAATAACTAATTTTTTTTACCTTCCCTAATCATCACTCTACTAAACAAGCTCAGTGAGAAGATTAAGAGTCTCTGAAAATAAAATAGCTCACGACGGAGAATCCCTTAAAGGTAACACTTGCAGTTCAGTGAGTAGAGGTGGCATTTAGTCAAGGCAACTACGACTACATGAAGAGATTATTGCAATTTCTGGTGCTACAATGTTCTGGTCTGCATCCGTGTATCAGCCAAGGGAATTGAACTTTTGAGTTATTGCTCCGTGTGACCTGCTCTACCTCGTCAGTTCAGCGGTATTCAGCAAATGTCGAATGAGACTAAATTGAAAATGCAAATCGATGATGAGCATAATCATTCCATTAATATTAAGAGCTCATACTTGGTGAGTATTTTCTAGAGATACTAAGCAACTAGTTTTCGTGTGTCGAATTTAAATGAAAAAACAACTGATTTTTTTTACCTTCCCTAATCATCACTCTACTAAACAAGCTCAGTGAGAAGATTAAGAGTCTCTGAAAATGAAATAGCTCACGACGGAGAATCCCTTAAAAGTAATACTTGCAGTTCAGTGAGGAGAGGTGCCATTTAGTCAAGGCAACCACGACTACATGAAGAGATTATTGCAATTTCTGGGGCTACAATGTTCTGGTCTGCATCCGTGTATCAGCCAAGGGAATTGAACGTTTGAGTTATTGCTCCGTGTGCCCTCCTCTACCTCGTCAGTTCAGCGGTATTCAGCAAATGTCGAATGAGACTAAATTGAAAATGCAAATCGATGATGAGCATAATCATTCCATTAATATTAAGAGCTCATACTTGGTGAGTATTTTCTAGAGATACTAAGCAACTAGTTTTCGTGTGTCCAATTTAAATAAAAAAACAACTTATTTTTTTTACCTACCCTAATCATCACTCTACTAAACAAGCTCAGTGAGAAGATTAAGAGTCTCTGAAAATAAAATAGCTCACGACGGAGAATCCCTTAAAGGTAACACTTGCAGTTCGGTGAGGAGAGGTGCCATTTAGTCAAGGCAACCACGACTACATGAAGAGATTATTGCAATTTCTGGGGCTGCAATATTCTGGTCTGCATCCGCGTATCAGCCAAGGGAATTGAACGTTTGAGTTATTGCTCCGTGTGACCTTCGCTACCTCGTCAGTTCAGCGGTATTCAGCAAATGTCGAATGAGACTAAATTGAAAATGCAAATCGATGATGAGCATAATCATTCCATTAATATTAAGAGCTCATACTTGGTGAGTATTTTCTAGAGATACTAAGCAACTAGTTTTCGTGTGTCCAATTTAACTAAAAAAACAACTGATTTTTTGTACCTACCCTAATCATCACTCTACTAAACAAGCTCAGTGAGAAGATTAAGAGTCTCTGAAAATAAAATAGCTCACGACGGAGAATCCCTTAAAGGTAACACCTACAGTTCAGTGAGGAGAGGTGCCATTTAGTCAAGGCAACCACGACTACATGAAGAGATTATTGCAATTTCTGGGGCTGCAATATTCTGGTCTGCATCCGCGTATCAGCCAAGGGAATTGAACGTTTGAGTTATTGCTCCGTGTGCCCTTCCCTCCCTCGTCTGTTCAGCGGTGTTGAGCGAATGTTGAAGGGTCGCTTGGGCGACCCTATAGACAGACTATCAGAGCGACGCAGCAATGACAGAAGCAAAAGCGCATAGAACTACGTAGACAGATAAACACCTCGAGAAACGCAATCGCTTGGGACCTCGACGGTATTCATAAACTACTCAGAGCCAGAGACCGTCGAGAACTTTGAGTTCAGACTCTGCGGGTACGGCGTTCTGATTGTGAATATAATAGAAAGTGGATAGAGCAGAGCGAGAGAGAAAGATACTGAGAGAAACTGGCCGAGGGACACGAAGTATTACTTGATGGGAGGAATTGCTCATAACTACACGCTTAAACGACCCTCACGCCTGTCGCGTATCAACTCATGCAAAGGCTTTGAACAATTTGTAATGTACCCACATCGTCACTTCCTCCGTGACGTGTCAAACATCCCTATACAAACATACAAATCCCTAGTGAATAGTATGAAAATATTTACCCAAGCTTTTGAGCTGAAGCATGAACATTTGGTTTAGTTTATTCATCAAATGACTCTGTCAAAGAAGAATACAAATTAGCACTTTGCTCAGTGTTTTCTCATTATCGCATTTCACCGAGTTTTTTCTATGAGGAAGTATGTGTTCATTGGATTTTGTTTTATCATTTGAAGCAATGTGAAAATTTGCATATTCCTCCAAATTTCTCGTGAATAGTGTGGGAATATTTGCTTAAGAATTTAGCAAAAGTTGGGAAACTTGTTTTGATTCTTTTAACAACGGGTTGATAAATTATGTGGAGAAAGTAAAGGAAAGTATGTAAGGCTCGTATAATTTCGCTTTTTACAATGCTTCGTCTTCGAGAAAGTATAGTAATTGATTTTGACTTTTACATAGGGGAAGATTTGTGAAAAGCGAAATGTAATGAGTAAGCCGGGTGCAAGGTGCTACTTTGCATGCTTATTTTAAAAAAATTAATAAGTACATTAATAAGTGCTCCCACGCATTTTTCGAAAATGTAAAAATGCTATGGGGAGAGCTCCACGGGGGAGCAATGAATCGGTTATTGCGAGACTGACAGCGGATGGAACTTTGTTAAGGGCTTAGTGGTGCTCTGGCTGAATCTTCAGCTTCAGGCAAGTTAAAATTATAATCTCTTGATAGATTCTACATCAGGGCTTTCTGAAGTTTGAAGAGGGTTGAAAGTTCTTCTACAATGCAATTTCATTTTCAATAGACTACATAGTTTCATTCATCATGCATACATTAACTACAAGAGAAATTTAACACGAGATGAAATATCATTTTTGTAATTCTTTGACAGTTTTTTTTTTTCGGAAAATGTAAATAAATAGCAATGGGTATTGTGAGATACTATAACGCTTTACGATAGACAAGTCGAAAATCAGAGATTATAATAGATATAGGCAAGGGCAAGTAGAAAAATTCGTCATTGTATCGGGCACAAATTAGGTTCTGACGTGGCCCTGATAGGGCCTTGCCAATACCGAATTTGCGTTCGATATACGGCTTCAAATTCCTGCTTGAGTAGGTGATGTATTCATTATACCTCCGTGATTCCTTCATAAAGACTTTTCACTGACGGTATTGATGGTTATGCTGAATGACACTCTCTTCCAATGTATTACAAAACGTTTTTTTCATACAATTTTAAATATTTTTGTAAATGATCTAATGAAGACACATATCCATAATTAGTACGCGACGAATTGTTTCGACTTCGGCATAGAAGAGCAATTAAAAGAACTTATTTTTTGAATCCATCTAAAAACTTGATAAGAAAATTACTGATCACTCAATATTTAGTCTCGAGTTACCAGACAGTAACTTTATTTCGATTTGTTGTATCCCTCAAATCGTGAGCCGCGATTTTACCAAAAATTTCATAAACTTCATCTTGAATAAAATTCTTCGTACAAATACAATTGGAAATTTCTTGGTGTAAGCGACAGTTATATTCAAATATAGGCTGTAAGCCTGAGTATCGATGACTACGTGTCAGATTAGAAAGAGAGAGAATTCGATCCCCGCTGATTAAGCGAAAGTAGTTAGTCGTCTCGAATGAGCGAACGAGAGCGTTAGGATATAGTTAGTTCACGCAGAGTTCGGGGATTAAAGTTGGACTATGGAAAATCCCGCGAAGATTAGTCGTAAGATATTTATAAAAGCTTAGAGAACAATAATCAAATTTTCGGTACTCTTAATATTTGTGATATTATTTAAAACACCACGTAAACACCTCTCTCTCTCCCAACACACAAACTTGCAAGAATTTTATGAAATAAGAAGGATAATCATTTGCCTTTATAACATTGGGCAACTTACGGAAGCGCACGGGCAATTTCTATCTGTCGCGGTTTGTGTAGTCACGACGAGCATGTCATGCGCGTGGTGCATCGATTCTCACCCTGTGCACCCGCTGTGTTCTCCCAACGAGATGAAGGCGCCGACCCCCTCAGCCCGGGGATGAACGCCATAACTCACGTTCGATAGTTACGAACGGCCTGTAGCCGCAATTGGGTAAGTTGCGGTAGTTGGCTCAGTTAGCCGCTACGTTTCGCGCATATATTCGGAAGTCGAGCTTTGCTATGTATACATACGCGTGCGTCCAATACATATATACGTATTTATATACGTTTGTATAGTGTATAAGATATAGTCGTAGTTGTTGCAGTACACTAAGTGCAGCGTACGTACTCGCCTGCTACGTTGCTATGGGTATGTGCTATATACATGTCACTGGCTAGTCATGCAACTCGCTGAGGAATTGATTTTGTGCCCCGCAATTACTGCCATTCGTTACTTCTCGTTACGTATACACGAGACATCACCAAGCTTTTACTCTAATTTGGAACAATATTATGAAGTCAGCGTAAATACGTAAAAAGGTTGTCGCGAATTACATGAACGCAAGCTGTTACATTCTCGTCATGATTATTACTGACTGTTCATTGGTACTGCCTGTTTTATGTTTCGATTTTATTATTTGTTTAAAAATTTTTTATTTCGTGTACAGGGAATATATACCATAGGGCTTTTCGGAGTTTTTACAAGCCTTTTTTTTTTTACAAGTCGTGCAACTCGCTGCGGGATTGAATTTGGGCTCCAAAATAACTGGCTTTCGTTACTTCTCATTACGTATACGCAAGACATCACCAAGCTTTTACTTTAATTTGGAACAATATTATGAAGTCAGCGTAAATACGTAAAGAGGTTGTCGCGAATTACGTGAACGCAAGCCTCGACGTTCTCATCATGTTTAATACTGACGTTTCATGTTTACTGCCTATTTTATGTTTTTATTCTAGTATTTGTGTTAGATTTATGTTATTTCGAATATAGGGAATACATACCGTAGGGCTTTTCGAAGTTTTTACGAACCTAATTTTTCAAAATCCTGAATCTTTTCCGCATCTGTCTATTTTTCTAAAACCCCCATAGGCCAATGGAGCTTTGATTTTTCTACATGCTCCATAAGCTCCCAAAGTTTTATTTTTTCAAATCCCCCATGGGTCAACCGAGGTCAAATTTTCCTACGTGTCCCATGGGCGCCCAAGTGCGGATTTTCCTACATTCTCCATAAGTTCTCCAAGGGCTTATTTTCCTAAGTTTCCCAAGGGATTCCCAGCCCAGAGTTGACGAAAGGTCTTATAAATTAGGGTTGCCAAATTTCGGGGTGCGTAGTACCCGAGCCTTCCAAGACTCTAGTTTGTATAGGTTGTTACAAGAAAATTTTTTAAATCAGATTCTAAACGTAAACCTATCAATAGACAATTTTTTTTTATGTCTAACTATTCATTAATTAAATAATAACGATACATTATTATCTAACGTTAACGATACGATGCACGTTTTATGTGCATTATTTTTTTCCGATTTTTATCCCAATCGGGAAGTAATCGAAATTGTCTCTGACACTCACTTTTGGCGGGACTGTACCTATCATACATCAATAAGGATTTAGAAAGGAAGAGCATTTGGATACCCAGGAAAAAGTAAATTCCGATGAAATAAATTTATTGGGAACATATGCGTTAGTGAAAAGTTGTAAGATATCAGCATTTTTGTGTGGCTATACAAAGTCCAATAAAATCAATCGTATCCTCCACAAACTTTCATGGATGCAATCACCAAAACTAATATGTTTCACATGACACCTTCTGCAAGCATCTATCAGACCTTCTGCGTTGTCCCCGATTCCATCAACCCGAAAAACGACCTGATTTAACCGTGGCGAGGTTAGTCTGAACGAATAAACGTCGTAACTCACGCTCAACAGTTACGAACGGTTCAATCCACAATTGGAAGCGATCCAAATACGCGCTCAGAGTACCACACGAAGAGAACGACGATCCGGGAAAGAGGTCCACGGAAAAGCGGAAGAGCTGGCCTCGTACGAGGCTGAAGAAAATCTCGAGAATCCTCTAACTCATACCGCAGCATTGTCTATATCGTGAGATTAATTTCAAAGCCTCCAGCTCTTTCAGAGTGTGGTTGCCTCAACTGCACCTGCACAGCTGCAATTGGCCAACGGCGCTCAGCGCAAAAATGACTTCTATGCACAGACCTTGGTGACCTTAGCCTACAGAGAAATTCTTGAGGATGTATTATACGTACAGTCCCACCAAAAGTGAGTTTCAGAGACAATTTCGATCACTTCCTGATAGGATAAATATCGGAAAAAAATAATGCATATAAAACGTGCTGAAAAGATCGATTTCGCATAATAATAATCCCAAAATGTTGTTAACAAATTGGTGACTAAAACAATTGTCCAACAAACAATCAGTCAATCTAATTTTTTTTCCAATGAAAATGATATGTTAATTTATTTGAATGCATACGAATTGTTTCAGATTTTTTTCTTTATTTTGATTTTGATTTTTTTATTTTCAAAGTACGTATCATAACTCTCCCATCGTGAATTCAAAAACGTCAAGGCCTGTCTCAAAGCCCGTAGTAGTCGATATAAGTTCACTGTAGCTTCCAGCGATATTTATCAAGACCTGGAGTCATGATAAAAACAGGAGAGCTGTTAAAAAATCGATGGTTCAAGGTTCTTTGTAGAGGAAAATTCAAATTTTTGAAAATCGACAGAGAATGACATAGACGAAATTTCTGAACGTAAATTTCCGTGTATGTATCCCTAAAAAAAAAAAAATGTTGATTAGCGTTTTTTATAATTTTTAATTTATCAAGTTTCCACTGCTTTAACTAAACCAAATATCGCGAAAACAGCTAAATCTTCTTACACACATAGCGTTGTAAATATAGCACGCACTTCTTACCAAGTCAATAAGGAAATTTAGCCCGTGAAAAGGTCCGCGAAAGTATACAAAATGTCAGCCTCTCGAAATTATCGATTTCTTGAGCTCTCTAATTTATACTTCATGATCAAATGGAATGGCTTTTCAAAAATAAAAAAACAAAGTAAAGTAAGACACATTTCACTCATATTTTTTTTACTCAGTTCTCTGTTCGATCAAAGCTCTGTAATAAATAAGCTTCGGTCGTGAGTTTGATTTAAAAAAAAAAATATCCTTATGAAGAAAGTTGGCTTTGGATATAATCGTAATACCATCAGAAAACAAAATAACTGGGATTTCATGAACTCACGATTATTGGTAATATAATACACTGCAGAACCGCTGCATTAGTTAATGAGAACACTCGACTATTCCACAAAACCAGAACGAGAAAAAATCCAATTAATCACCAGCATGGTAAATTATTGGAGCACAGAAAAAATTATTATTAATTAGTATGAGAAAACGATAAATTTTGAAAAGATATACAATAGATGGATAGAAGCACAGTCTCCTGAAACCGGACAAAACGGCGGGTGCACGTGACTGGCGCTAATTAATACGTGAAAAAAGCGTATAAAGAGCTCAAAAAACCTCTGAATGACTTAAATGGTCCATGGCCTCAATTACTGAATGCATTTATAAATTCGTGTCGTTGTAGACGCATACAACCGTAAGTATACACTCTAATACGCACACGCCAACTTGTTTGTATTTAATTACAATGGAAGTTTGCAAACTTCACACCCTTGTTATATTCATTGGTTAATAATTTCACGGTTAATTGACCCTACGAATATTACGAAACAATTGAAATACCATTTAATTATAACGCTCCCTCGGCAGATATTGTGTATCAATATAAGACAGAACGCCTCTGCAAGTTTAAAAGCATTGCGGAAGCATAATAAAAGTCCCCCTTCGCCCCCCTCCGTTCCCCTCCCTCCGCCGCCACCCTCCACTGTGGGTGAGCGCAGTAGCGACATCTAGCGGCTGTATAGAGAAAAGTCCACAGCACTGCAATCGCGTACAGGCTACGATTAAAATCTCGAGCTTTGGAAAACTAATTCCGAACCTATTTAATTGACCAATTAAAAAGACCGCAAGAACTTTATATATATATACATACATATATATATTCCGACAAGTTAAATTATCTTTCGTTCGTGATCTTTCTGATCGCATTTCCTTGTTCTGCCTTTCACTTGGTATCGCTTCTTCTAATTCTCCATCCATGGTATATACTTAAGGGTTTCCTTAATGAATCCAAGAGAGCGGAGGATGGCCAAGCAATTCGCAAGACTGTATTTGCATACCACATAAATTTCATAGTTCCGTTGAGACGGAAACGTTGCAAAAGGTATAGAAACTGAGAGCTACGTCTACCTGGCCAATGTAGCTAATTACATAATTAATTGACGGAGCTTATGGAGCTCCGACCAAGAGCTAGCTCCTCTTCCATAAACGAGGCTTTATCTTGGATGTTCCGGTGCTCCGTCGAACCGGAAATGTCTATATACTGAGCCACACCCGAGCTCTCGTTCCTCCGCTTGCTTCTCTTAGAAGCTTAAGAACTCTTTCCTATTTCTTCTTTCAGTTCACTTACCACAGACTTTGATGTATGGCAAAAATATTATATTGAGCTTGGGGGATATTTGCGGGCATCGTTTATCATATAAGGGCGACAGCTCCCTAGTCGATGCTCCGGGGTTTATTACCTTCACGGACGATTTTATTATTTACCCTTCGTTCACTAATGCCACTTCATCAATAAATGTGAAGTTAATGCAAATTTTCATGGGGAAAAGTATTATGCACTTCGTACTTATTGATACTGATGTGCAATCTGCGACGTACTTTTCTATATTAAGCTGCAGTCAATCGCCAGAAAATCTGATGAAAAAGAAGTCACACTTTCGGTACATGTGGACTAGGGTGACCCACATCTCAGCGATATTTTTTAATTTTTATGCTCACCCAATAAAAAAAATGTTTTCGGTGAAAAAGCTATTGTCATAAAAAAGGAGCACTTACAAAAAATTATTTAGAGGTCGGTCAAGCACTTAAATTTTTTTTACAACGATTATCTTTTTTTCAATTTGTATAACCTCTCACCCCCAATATAATTTTGTCATCTTATTTTTTATTTATGGTTGAAATTTGGAAAGAAAAAATTGTCATCAAGAGGTCGCTCAGTGACCAAAAACATTTTTAAATGAATGAATTTTTTTTAAAATCATTATTAGTTTTTTTTCCGCTCTTACCCCTGATGTTCTCTCTCTTTATCCAACGCTTAGTGCATAGTTGAATGTTATGAAAATATTAACGCTCAGCAGTCATTCAACGAACTAAATCGTTTTTCCATGACACTGAAACTGCATCTGTACATTCAATATTTGTATCAGGCATAACTTTGAACATTTTTAAAATTATAAGCTAAGCGTTACTGGATAATGAGGTAACATTTAAGGAGAGAGATGAGAAAAAAATAATAAGAACAAAAGTTTCATTTATTTCAGAATGTTTTTCGTCGTTGAGCGACCTTTTGATGACAACTTTCTATTTCAAAATTTCAACCATATACTACAAATGAGATAACAATATAATATAAGGAGTGAGAGATTACAAAAATCAAAGAAAAAAAATAATTTTGAATATTTTTTAAATTTTTAAGCGACTTCTAAATAATTTGTCGCAAGCTCAATTTTTTGCGAGAATTCCTTTCTCACAGAAATGATTTTTTTTATTGGGTGAGACTAAAATTTTTTATATTTCGCGAAAATTTGAGCCACCCTAATGTGGGCGTATTGAAGATATTACTCATTTGCAAGCCTAATACTTGTAGGCAATCTGTGGTGTAGTTTCGTATATTCACCAGCAGTCAATCAGAAGAAAGTCTGGAGGAAAAGAAAGGACACTTCCGGTACATATTCTTCCATAGAAAATATTAAATTGGAAAAATATCCAATTGCGTTGATAATCAATTTGTAAAAAAATGTGCACCTGATTTTTGACAATTTTTTTTCCACGAAAGTGTTACCTTACTGGATTTTTTTACATAGTATATCCAAGGTTACAGAGTTTTATGCGTATAAAGTTATTTTCTGTTTCATAAAATGGAAAGCTATCAAATCTCTATACACGCTTTGAGATTAGTTGTGTCTTATTTTTAAAATAATTGTACATGTTGTGTTTCAGATTCGCCAATTTTTTTGCTTTAAAGAATACCTGGTTTTTTTAATACAGTAATCCAACGTCATAAAAACCAAGAATGCTTTGAAGTTCATATTCAACTTTGAAATAGTCGTTCCGCTTTTTACACTTTTTACAATTACGTTAATTAAGGTAATTTAGTGTATAATGTTATATAATATTTGACTGTATTGCAAGCGAATAATAATCTCAGTTATAGAGTTTAAGGAATACTTCAAGTTCTCTTCGTAATGCAGAGCATCCATTCCTGATCGACACGCAAAATAATCATAACAGCCCAGAAATTCCAAAACATTATTGTCATAATTTCGAGATATACTGGCGAAATTTTTACTTTTGCAGATGATAGATTGCGTAGTTTTTGTGATCTAAAATTCTAATCCATTAGAAAATATCTAATTTAAGGTAACATTTTGGTTTATTTCATATTACGATGTAATTTGTAGTCACTTTTCAAACACTTTTCTCAATTCCCACAATAATCAAGTATGTTAGCACAGTTAACAATTTTTCGATATATTCACCATTCAAATGAACAAGTTTGAAAATACTTTTAATAAACATTACAGATTACATGTAGCAGCATAATATAATAATTTACTGTCAGCGAATAATTATTTATTCCTGATCAAAGCGCAAAATAGTCACAAAAGCAGTTCAGCAATTCCAAGCTGAGCTGTTTTTCTGATTTCAAAGAATTGTCATAATTCTAAGTTGTCAATGCAGATTACCAGTCCGAGTTAAAGCAAAACCGACTGTAACTATAAAAGTACGTCTGAGCATAAAAAAGTATTATCGACTGTCAGTCAGAAACTGTATCGCTAATCCTTTACATCCTGCCTCGTCTACTTAACGCAATCAGATTGAATGGCGCTTTTCATTCACCTGATATTCACGTCGTCACAGCTGTTATTCCTTCAAAATCTCCATCTGCCGTTTTCTTTGTCGTGCCTTTCCGATATTTTCATTTCCGTCACTGATCCACATTCTCTTCTCTAACTTTGGTGGATAAATCGACGAAGCAATAATATTGTCAACGATAAAACGGCATGGAAAGGGCAGTCACAATGGCTATCCCATCCCCTTTTCGTTATCCCTGTCTCATGAACAGGGGTAGTTTTTCGTCGATAATCCTCCTACCACTGAACGAACTCCAGCTAGCGATTCTGGACGCAGAAGCGGCTGCTGCGTTCATATTACGTACAGGCAGGCGGATCTCTTGGTCCTCTCTATATCTATCTATTCACATGTCTGTCGAGTAGTTTATTATTCATTGGGGCGCTGCATTCTCGACGCGGATAAGCGGCACATTGTTTATGCATTAGCCACGGCGAGAACCACTGCGCCGCGACCATTCGCTCTCCTCTATAGCTCTGCAATAGCATCACCACCGGTAGCAACATCATGGCACACGAGAATAGTATATACATCTCCCTACTCGAACACGTGCATCTGTCTTTCAGGATGAAAGTCGATTTAAATGGATTCCATAATTCTTTCGGCCGTGTAACCTGAATCCTCGCACAAAATTGCTATTTGAATGACGTTATGTTTTTTTCGTATCCTTTTATTTATCCAATAAAAGGGTATTAAACATTTTTGGAAACTCATAAAAATGTTCATCACGGAAATTGATAAACGTAAAAAAAACTTGGTTCGATTCACCAACGCGTTTGGTTATATGTGCGACAACTACACGGAGAAAAAAAGTAGTTGGGCCAACTTCGGTTTAATGAATTGACCAGAAATAAGTTGTTACAACGATTCACTCGGTACCTACAACAATCTCGAATAGGTGACATGACAACTAATCGGTAAGATCAACATCTTACACCCATCACAATCATTTTAAACAAACGCAGCGAGCGTTCGCAGCAAGACATTTTTTTCTTTTGATCGAAGCGTGTGATAATCAAAGTGTGGCGAACAACTATTTTCATGAAGTTTTGCTTCTTTATTAGATGTCGACAATTTTTGGCAACGAATGCTATCGATTGATATCATTTGCAAAAAATGATACCGATAACCATTTCTTGCGAAAAAATGATACCGATAACCATTTCTTGCGAAAAAATGCTGTCGATAGACATTTTTTGCAAAGACATGCTATCGATAGACACTTTTTGCAAAGACATGCTATCGATAGAGATTTTTTTTTACAAAGAAATGCTATCGATATACATGATTCCACAGTGATATTAGAATGACTGAATGAATTATACCAACTGTAATCCAAATCCGTATTAATTTGATCAAGTAAAACAAACCGCATTAAGTTCATCGTCCATATGTCAATTCATTGCATTTTTTTATAAATACGCACAATTTCTACCGATAGCCGGATGAAATGTGTTCTGTTCGCCAAGTGAGTTGTGTCAACTCACCGATGAGTTGCACTCAACCATAATAGATAGTCACTGCAACCCAGCTTGTGTAACAAACTAGAAGTAGTTGTCAACTCACAAAATTCGATGTTGTACGGACTTACGAGAAGTAGGTCCGCGCAACCACTTCTTGCATGTGCCCAACTCCTTTTTTTCTCCATCTAAGTTATTACTTAGACTCAGACTAGATTAGTTAGATTAGTTAGAAGATATTCGTTAACCAACCCAATTATTTGTTGACCAACTTGCTTATTGGCTGATCAATCAAGTTGATTTAGTGGGCGTCATCAATAACTTAGTTGGCGCATATATAACGATGGGCCATGGTTGATCCAACTAAGCTTTTGTCTCCGGCTATACAGTGGCATTTTGGCAGTTCAATAATTGATAGAGTATGTAAAATTAACCATTGATTCCTATTTTGAAGGTATAAGATTTGAAATAAAAATGATTTATAATTCTATGAATTTCTTGTCTAATGCTAGCGTCGCCATCTACGAGAATTCAGATCAGATGAATGAGTGGTTTTCGAATTCCCTATAAACGTACATTAATTCTAAAATGGACTCAAGCACGCGATTAAGTGAATGGCTGTTGTTTCAGGCCCAGAATCGTAAAACAATCATGATAAAAAGATGTCTCAAATTATTCATTTTAGTTGCTGGCGTAAAAAGTGTCTACCGAAAGTTTGTATGTACCTGAAGTGCCGTATTATCTCAGTATACAGACCAACTCGAGAAAGAAGCGAGATACAAAGTCGATGTATATTCTCCTGCTCTTGCAATCTTGGTCTCGTTAGTCTTTCTACGCGCAAGGATGAATTGAAAATTATCGCGCGCTAAGCGTGAGCAAGAGAGTGAAAGAAGAGGAGAAAGAAAAAAAAACGAGGATCAGAGAAAGACACCGACGATTGCTCGGGCTCTGCATACAAACTCGAAAGTTCGCCGGATGCAATGGCGTTCTGCAATTTCTTCGTTTTCCTCTTCTTCGTTCCTGTTCCCTATCCAGGACCTGTTCCCGCCCCTTGCAGCCTCGTTTCCGCCCCTTTCTTTTTTAACTGCTCCTTTCTCCTCTTGACTTTTCGCTACCAGCGCGGAGAAAGCAACGAACAAAACATGCTATAAAACTACAGCTACCAAAAGTCGACTAGGTAACAATTTTCTTCGTGCGGAACCGTCCGCCCACTTCGGACCCCCTTCCGAACTTCCCTAGCAATGCTCCTTCACTCTGACTGCATGCTATTGCAGCTTCTACCGGCAAAACAATAGTTTCGACTGTTAATCCGTGGGGGGTCCACGGTGCGAGTTCTAATCCGAAAGAAGTGCCTTTAGCTTGCTTGTGTCCCGGACTCGTTGATTGCATCGCGTAGTAATCTTAGTTTTTACCAGCCGAGCTAGAGATTGGTGACCTACCGAGCTGTGCACTGTATATATACGTACTTTGGATCCCTGGTCTCCAGCATTTCTTCCTTGCTTCACCTCTCGCCACTCAATCTCTGTGTTACATAGCTATACTGTACACGGTTTTCTGTACCGTGTTCTCAATTAGTACTTCTAGCGATCCTATACATGTATACCTCAACCTTTCGTTGTAACAGTGAAGCTGACCAGTTTAGTGCACTATCTGCAGCGTAGTCGCTGGGAAAACATCGTGGTACAATGGCCGGCTTTACAGTCACGACTCGGTTGATGTGAGCGTAGATAGATATACGTGTAATCCAGCGTATCTTGTTCTACCTTAAACGGGCAATTCATAAAAAAATACGCAGTTACTGCCGTTGCAGAGACGTTTATGTGACCTGGGCAAAAATGGTATCACGACCATGTTTTATATTTTTGAGTCTTTAGCTTGAACGACTTGCAGTAGTGTGAGACCATTCTACAAGTTGATACGATTGTTAAAGGTTGCTTTAGCCATATATCTTAATGTGTGTAAGGTGCTTTAGCGAATGACGGCTTCATTTAATTTTTTTTGTTTATAAAAACGTTTTGACGTGTTATACCACCAAAACCCGGTTAGCTACTCTGAGCTACGGCGATGTTTTACGATCTCGTAGTTATTTTTAGGGATTTAGCCAGTAAAGGGTTGGAACCGAAGTGAACATTCGAATTATGATTTAAATGAAGTATTTATTCGACAGATAAACATTTAACTACAAGTTTTATAATAACACTCCAAGTACAGTATACGATTAATAATACGTGTACGGTTGGTAAGATTCATTGCTCGAATCAGTACCCGAACCAAACCGTCCAGTTACAGGAGTCTGATGAGACTCCCGACCATCTGTTCTCTGGACCTTATATAGTGGAAAGAGAACAGTCATTTGAGGATTAAGTGATTCAATATTTATTATTCATTATTTATCGTCCCAAATTCGGTAAAGAAGATGCACTGAGTATCACATGTATGTTTATCGTGTGATACAAGTATGCATCGATTGCAATATGCTGACTCAGCATTTGTTAATTCGGCGACGCTCGCTCAGTCGAAGACTTAGTTGCAACTCGCTTGCTGCCGCAGGGATACCACGATTATTAGGCAATACATAATACTGGAATAATCGTGGTGTCGGGGCACAACAGACATTTCGCCCTGATCAGGGCCTCATCAGAAATAATTTATTGGTCTTATTCCGGAATTGAGTATGTGATGTGGTCTATTAATTTTGTACTGTTATATCTATTGTTGTGTTTGATGACCGGGCTGTCTAGTCTTATAGGTTAAGCCTGTGTTGGAGTTCGTTCAAAAGTTTTTAAAATTGTTTTTTCCCCTTCTGAATTATGGCTTTTATTGATTTTTTAAAATTTGTTTGAGACTGGAGAGTCCGGTCAGCGTGAGGTCATATTTAAAACTGTGACCTTTACAACACACCACCGGAAACCAACAACGGCTTGTTGCCATGATATCCAGATTTATTTGCACTCATGTAATGCAAGAAACGTGAAGATATACTTGGGGATTTCTACTAAAGAAACTTAAGTTACAAGCAAATTAAAAAATAATATTATAAATCTTTCGTCGTAACCACAAAATTTTTTTTTTCTCGTAGATAATTTACAAGGATCAATTTTATATGATAGAGCACAATTCTGTAAGGTGCCCAAAATAAATAAAAATAATGTTACAAAATGAACCAATCTAAGATTCACTAAATAATGATTGATTTTAAAAAAAAACATAGTCTACCTTTGCAAGGACGTTTTTGTGACCTGAAGAAAAAAGGTATCGCGTGCGAGTATTTTATTTTTGATTCTTCAATTTGAACGCTCTCTAGTAATGCGAGACCAACCTACACGTTGATAGACATATTTTTTTTTTTAATCGTTTCAAAGCGAAATGGGTAAAACTTCGAACACTTATCATCACCTCCGCAAGAATGTAATACGGTGCACCTCAATAAAGTCCAACTGTATCGCAGGTCAATGGATGTAAGAAAGTTCTGCCGTGGAGCAACATAACATATTGACGACGTTCTCGAGATTCGATTGCAAATAGCTTCAATTGGACATAGATTAGACAGTTGAGGAATAAGCTTCGAACCAGTTGGATACAGAACCAACAGCCGTATTAGATGCAAACTTAAAATGTCGCGTGCTCAGCTAGGTCTGTGCCAAGTTGCACCAAGCCTTGTTTACCCAACGCCCAACTTGTGCCCAGTTGGGTCTTTGTCCACTTGCGCCAGAAGACAGTCTTTCTGAAATGTGTTGAGCCACATGGAACTTTTCCGCCATTGCGAGTTGAGCCATGATAGTATTTTGGCCAACTCGAGTCATAATACAGTTTTCCTGCGTTAATTTGAAGTACATACTCATGTTTCATAGAATTGAGACACGTGAGAGTTTTGCTATGTCATGGTATAATTTGAACGTGTCGCACTTGCCCACGAAGCAATGGCGCATGCTCAGCTGGGTCTATCCTAAGTTGCGCCAACCCTTGTTTATCAAACGCCCAACTTGTGCCCAGTTGAATCTCTATCCATTTGAACCGGAATACAGTCTTGCTAAATTGTGTTGATCCATATTGAACTTTTCCGCTATTTCGAGTTGAGCCACGAGAGTATTTTAGCCAACTTGAGTCATAATACAGTTTTCCTGCGTTAGTTTGAACTGCATACTCATGTTTCATAGAAGTGAGACACGTGAGAGTTTTGCTATGTCATGGTATAATTTAAACGTGTCGAACTTACCCACGAAACAATGGCGCATGCTCAGCTCGGTATATGCTAAGTTGCCGCAAGCCTCGTTTACCAAACGCCCAACTTGTGCCCAGTTGGATCTCTATCCATTTCGACCAGACGACAGCCTTGCTAAATTGTTTTCAGCCATATTGAACTTTTCGGCTATTTCAAGGTGGGCTATGATAGTGTTTTGGGCAACTTAAGTCATAGTACAGTTTTCCTGTGATGATTTCAACTACATACTGTTTTATCGAATTGAGACATGTGAAAGTTTTGCCATGTCCATTGAGCCATGGTATAATCTTGACCTGTTAAATTTACCCATAAAGGAATGTTCGTGATTAAATAAGCGTTGTGTCAAGTTCGTGCTCAATCAAGTTACACCATGACGATTTGCCAATATGTCGTTCACATCCCCATGTCCACAATTCCTTGTAAAGTTACTTAGGATCTGTAGACACCAATCACCACTTGTTTTGATTGCATCACATAGTCAGTATTTACCGGTCAAGTCCAGACATTAGTGACCTAGCGTTATTTACACAAGTTCCTATACACTTACTCCGAATCCATGTTACCCAGCTATTGTTTCTTGCTTTCCCTCTCGCTATTCCATCTCTGTATTTCATCGTTGTACTATACAGGGTTCACCGTACCTCCCCGTTTTCTATTAGTACTTCTGGCAATCTAAAACATATATAACTCAACACTTTGTAGTAACAATGAATCTGACCACTTTACTACAGTATCTGCAACATAGTTCCTAAGAGAATACCGTGGTACAACGGTCAGCTTTACGGTTACAACTTGGTTTATATGAACATGAATGTATATATATACGTATAGACGTGCAGTCGGTTGGTTGAAACCGTCGACTACGGGATATCGAGGTCACGCGCACCGCGACCCTGCATTATACACGCCATCGCGTATAATCTCAGACTAGGAGTTGGTACATACGGGGAGAGCGCTCGCGGCTTGTGCTTTCCATCCCTTGGTTCTCCGGCCCCATGCTATCGAGGTCCCCGTCGTCGGGTTTCCAGCTATAAGTCCGCGCGCATATATACATACACCCAACGACCTATACCAATGCTGATGTTCTGCTCTCTTGCTGGTACGAATATGTAATGGCAGGAAGTACCTTCCACTGCACTCTGTACATAGTATAGGAGGAGGGTGCTGGATAGCCAAGGGTCGTCCGCTCTCCAAACCGGGGAAAAACTTTCAAATCTATATCCCAGTATCTTACCACCCTGTTAGAACGACAGTATAACGCCCTGCATGCAGTCCTTCTCCGCCTCCTTCTTCGAATGATAAATCGATGCCCCCCCCCCCCCCCCCACACTTGGCCCCTTCTATATACACGGAGTATCCCCTGCATCTAGTGACCCCGAACTGAGCAGCCAAGCGCTTCACCGGAGACCGAAGAACCTAAGGTGAAGACAGATCGATCCATAAAATCTAGAATAATGGTGGGCTCCATTCAATATATTGGACTTTTATGGAGAGCTATTGATTTATCCTCTTTTCTCTATTTCCTCCACAATATGTGTTGATCTTCTGGACGTTGTTGTATCGATTATCAGAATCGATGAGAATCATGAACATGATGATGTTGTAAGGAAATGGTAGTTAATTAAAAATCCAGCTTGTAGCAGTGATGGATATGTTCATTCGCTGTGGATTTTCGATTTATTCGCAGCCTTTGCTTATCACTCAACTTCGTCGGGTTTTTTTTTTTTTTTTGGAAAACTTTGATATTTCGAATGGAAGTGATAGGTTGTGCGAAGGGTATCAAGATGGGGATTGGGATTTTGCGATCTCAGCAGGGCACCACAAGGAAGACAGAGAAAATATGTACACAAGACCCTCTTCAACGACCTATCGGGACTTATCGCTGAGCAGTACCTTCAAGAGCGTTGAACCGTGCACCTCTCGGTTATATGACCCCTGCCTAAAGCCACGTAGTTTCAAGCCCCCACGAGACTTTATCGTTAAACATGAAAGACAGTTATTAATTACCCCGGCCGATAGCAGTCGGCGCTGGGCGAAGGGCTTTTAAGTAATTCGTCGTGACACTGCGTATTTTCGAAGATCCTCGTGCTATCCTCGCGCTCAAGGAGACGGTATCTGTTACCAGACCCTCTTTTCTCTTGTCCGACCCTAAACGAGCAATTGATAAATAGGCTTACCGATTGTTCTTCCGGAAATCTCTCGTGAGAAAAAATCGCACCTTCTCCAAGTCCTTTTCTTTCACGACCGCAGATGAACCAATTTGTAACGGTTTAAAACAGACTTGCACAATGTCGATAGCAATCTTTTTCCACGGTAGAGTCTGAATGGCAGAATTGTAACAATAAGTACAAGGACATTTATTGAGAAATGTTTACGTTCTATTTCAGGCATTGTAACCTAATCAAAGGTATGCTCCGCATATTCAATTTTTATTCATATTTGATGGTGACAACACCTGTCACAAGCTCGTTTGAATCAATATTTCTATCAATTTCGTTAATCCGCTCTTCGATAACGATATGATTGTCCATATCATCGAATTACACATTGATGAATAGCGGTAGATGCGAGATGGCTTTTTAATGAGCTAATCCAATGTCCGTCACGCTGAAGTAGTTTCAATTGAAATCGGTCGTTCATCAGATATCTTATTAGAAATCATACAATAATATTTCTAAATCGATGAAAGAGATATGATTTTTTGGGTGTTATTATTGTCAGTGACTCAATTTTAAGCTTGCAACGGTTTTGAGTTTGCAGAAATAATTATGCAATTTTCAAGAAAATATCGAACGGAAAGTAATTTGGCCGTAGTATTTTTATGTATCATTTTCATTACCATTTCCCATGGATTTACGTAAAATTCGAACAAGCATCAGTTAAAAGAGGGAATTCAACGATCTCTGAAATTTGTTGTTATCGGGAAATCATTTCGCGAAGAAGCATCCTATAAACATACAAGCCAGTGCACCCAACAATGTTGTTGTGCGCAGCCGTCGGTCGTTCTACCTAGCTTCGCTACTTCGGGACTTTATAACATAGCCCACAGCTCGATTATTTGACGGTAGATAGAACCCCGTTGTAATTTATGAGGCGTGGATATTTTTATATTATCCTCATTCCATCCTAGCAATCCGGTGGTAACGAGAATGGCGTAGTTTGTGTCGCATCCCAATTTTTTGGCTCTCTTTCTCTGTCCCACTTTTGTTCTATTCGTTAGTCCCTTTTTCAGCCTGAACGTTATAATAAAGTTTCAAAAAAGGAATTAATTATTGTTGAGCCATGGCGCTAGCGTGTAAATAAAAGGGTGCTATCATTCGCTACAGCGTAACGAACAGTGAACAATGATTAAGCGTGGTAAAATGCAGGATCGAGAAGTTTCGGAGGGAAGTTGAAAGAGGAAAGAGTTGGGCGTATCGCATGATAGCAAAAGAGCTGCCGGACGGAGAAAATGAGAGCATGGCTGTGGGATCAAAAGAAAAAGTAAGCGTTACCCTCGGGATTGAGCTTGACTATTGGAAACGGTAAATGAGACTCGGTGTCCATACCGCTACCTGGTGTCATTGATCGCTCTACTTGCAGCACTTGTGTGCCAAAAATTCGGGAGTTTCACGACCTCGATGGCATTTATACGATCCCACCACTTGAACACGATACGTGGTATGAGCTTTGCTGTGGAGTTAAACTTTTAAGTACTGCTTTTTTTTTCGGGCGGAATTCGGGCTTGGAATCGGAATCGCGTGTAGAAATTAATTTCACAGCACATTTATTATAATATTCATGCAATTTGTCAGCCAATTACTTTGGGAACTTCATGCTTATTATACTATACACAAAGTAATTTTCCACATTCTTGATAGTGCTCAACCCGATTGACCTCAGTAGTCATAATACGAAATCCAATTTTGAACACGACATGATTTCTCACATTCTTGATATTACACAACATGATTACTTTTACTGCCGATACTCTACAATTTCAATAATTTGTATGCTTGATACTACACAATCTGATTTGCCACAAACTCTATACTACACTATCCAATTCCCTACAATCTCAATACTACACAATCCGATTTCCCACAATTTCGATACTACACAATCCGATTTCCCACAATTTCGATACTACACAATCCGATTTTTCACAATCTTAATACTACACAATCCGATTTTCACAATCTTCATACTACACAATCCGATTTTTCACAATCTTAGTACTACACAATCCGATTGCCGACAACATCAGCACTACACAAACCAATTGCTGACCTTCGATACTTTGGAAGCTCGGTGGGACACATCCCAATTATGATACACTTCAGGTTATACACTTTTGCTTGACTGCACATTTCGATCTTCAACATCCCAGTTCTCTATATCACCGTTCTACAAATCTCTAGTCTCAGTATTGAAAATCGTGAATGGTTGTGTTGTGTATTGCTGATATAGAGTAGCATCAAAATCGTGGAGAATTGAATGTGGCAAATCGAGCTGTGTTGTAAGAAGGCTTAACTGTGAAGGCTTTAACTCGACATGCATCAAATAAGATTGTTGACCGAGCAGTATAAGCCCTCGGTATATTACGCCAGTTCATTCTTGATGCGTATGACAGGACTATACTCAGCTAGAACGAATTCTCGTCACCAGTTCACTCCTAAACTACTCGCAACACGTCCGGGTTACCATGGCCACAAAGTGTAGAAAAGCTGCTTTGGCACGACGATACGAGAAGGCAAGTGCTCTGCGAAAAGGTAGATTACACCCCCTCTACACGATCACACGTAAACTTCAGCGCTGGTACAAATACTACGCTAACGGCAGTGCTCAAGCTGAAAGTCTAATGTGCGTGGTGGCAAGTCGAGTGACGGCGTGTCAGGTGAGCTATAAAGTTACGTCGTCGGAACGTTTGCGTGTCCCGCTCGCAAGCTTCGCTATCTTGCTTCGTCTCATTCACGAGGCCCCTTCGCCCCAAGGCTCGTTGACGTCATCCATTCAACTAGACGTCGACCACATCCTCACATTTCCAACTGAAACATTCGATTGCCCCCCTTTTCAAGCCCTTCTCTATACCTTGACGCTACTATGCCCTACGTATAGTTAGCAATCGTGTGCACAAGCACCCTCCGTAATTATCGGTAAATGGATTGCCCTTTCCTGGGTTACCGATGGAAAGGTTTCCACTCCAAGCCCTGCCGTGCAACCCTTCAACCTGCATACTCTGTACCCCTTGTGTTCGTTGCTAATGGGCTATGGTGGAATCGGCGAATGCAGAAAATAAAAAATAAGAACGAAAAATTAATTGGCCTCTGAGAGTTGCAGCATTCCAAGCATCGTTTCGGAATCAAATTATTCGTTGCTGATAATTTCTCGAGTTCACTTCACTTTAGCTTTAAAAATGCTGCACTTTTTTCGGATTTTCGTCGAGCATGGGATTATTACATTTCGCGGTTAATATTAAACTGAAAGACAAGGACAAGTTTGAGTTTTTTTTATAGAATAACTCTTAAGTGGGGCTGGATTTACGTGCAGATTATTATTACGAGTATGTGAGCTGAGTAGACCATCTTATTAATTCATCATTATGACAAAGCTTCATTTTACTTACCGGCGCTCTTGACGGTTGGGGCTGGCGATGGTTCGGCTCGCAAAATTTGCGTGCCTCCCAGTAGCGCTAGGAGGACACGAAGGACTATCATATCGGCCATACTTAGGCTCCCATAAGAACTCCTGGAACAGGATTAAAAGAATAGTAGATTAGCACTAATGAAAACGGAAGAACTTTGCGTCTCGACGGCCATCGTGGATTATTATAAAAAGTTATATGCAGAGCAAGGACTGTCTGAGTCCTTCATGACAGTTTTTGCCTGAATATGGCAAGTTGCAGAATATCACATAGTCATCATAAAGTGAACATTTTTATTCTTCCAGCACGCGCTTCATTATTGATAGATTCGGCATGTGGCCTCACAAAAAAATCCCATTTTCGAAGAGAACAATGGTCATATTGATTGCTCAAAATATCCGGTAAGATACCGAGGAAAGGAAAGGTGATCAAGGTGATCTTTGTACGTAGCGCATCTTTTTCCCATTTGTGTAAGAATGAGATGTAGACAATGTAAAAAAAATTATCGATGTCTTAGCGAATACCTAAGAAGCAGAGAAAGGAGTCTTCGATATCACCTCGAAAATTTGTAACTATCGTTTCGAGGTGTATAGAAAAAACGAGTGTTTTTTTCCGACCATCCTCGAGATTGGGATGCGAAAGTTTTCGAGAATCTCGTCAGCTGCATACAAGTGTACATGTACCGGTACCACCGTCATAGCACCACCGTCGTGAAACTTTCCGCAGTGTAATACCAAGAGCGTGGGGTGAGCGTCAGACTTTAAATTACGGACGCCTCTTCTGGTCCAAGACAAACATCGAATGGGGTCGACCCAAGGCAGCAGAATGGGACGGCGCATTCTAGTCGGTTTTCTCTCCGCTCTTTCTCCCCGTTTGGATACATTCCGCACGCCCGATGACCCACACGGTTCACTCAATATCCTTGCATGGCATTTTCTGGAAACACGTGCACGGTCACCGGGAATGAAATGGAAAGAAAGACGAACCGACAGGAACTTGAACATATGAAAGAGCAAGCTACGAAAGACCGAGGATAGTCGTTCAACAGACGAGCGTTCTTGGATGGCCAAAGGAGAAAAAGGATAGGAAAGTATATCTAACTGACCAGAAATGGGAAAAAGGAACCGAAACGAGAAGAACAAAATCACCCCCTGGAAACATTGTCGTAAGTTCTCTGAAACGGACTCTACGATGACCTCGCGCTACTGGCTTATCGTGAATGTCCGAGTTTCACTGGGGATTCCTCTTAGTTCTACCCAGTTCCTGGTCCATCGTTCTTTGTATCCATCCTATCTCATTTCCTTCATATATAGCCATAACGGGCAAATTTATTGTGTGCGAGAGAGCAGATCCTTTCGTTTCTGACACAATCGCCTTGTTGCAAACGTAGAAGGTCACATTGACCTGACAACCAATGGAATATTGCCGTGGCGGTGAAGTATAAGAAGGATGGACAAGGTCGTAAGGACTTATCCGAGATCTTTCATTCTCCTGGTTTAGCTTGCGGCGGCTTCATCCGAGGCTTCATCTTACTGCAGAAGAAAAAGCGGCTTTCTAGGGTCAGGACCATAGCGAAGAGTGAGCGGGAGAAATCGAAATCTTACAGGAGAAATGAAGAGGGGGAAAAAGTAGAAAATTCCTGCTCCTCCGTCCGGAAGAAAGTAAGGGACGCAGTCATGTGCTGAATGAAGAGCGTTCTATCTTCGACTTGAGCGAAGGCTTTCCTGGTGTTTGAGTTTTCTTCAGGATCTCGCCGTCTTTTTGTCTTTTGTTGCCGTCGTGGGTTTCCGCACCTGTTTCCTTGCATACAGGAAGCCTTTGATCTACACAGAATGAGTCTTCATGGAGACAAAGTACCAGGAACACTGCTACATTCACAAATGAGATTGTAAATGCGGGCTAAGTATTCATGTTATCACGTGGTTAGCAACCTGCATCATATGTGTCATAGTCGCTACGAACGAAAACTTAGATGAAAGACGTCATCATTAGACCACTCGACGGAGTATGATTACAGTGCCTACAGCAAGTTGCTTGAATCTATTGGAAAGGAAGTCTATCCATAAAATTGATTAATCTCGTAAATAGATCCACTTCATGAATAAATCATTCAGGTGTCCTGAATAGACCACCTTCCGCATGGTATCAATGATACGATTTTATGTAAACAGAGTTCTACGTTACAAGGGAATAGATCATGCATTGTTTTTTTCCGTTACCAGTTTTTGCAACCACACATGTTTGTTATTCAAGAATCCGGCATAGCTTGAAACATCGAGAAACCATTCGAGCAACTCAAGAATTTCGAAGTAACAAACAGCGCATCCGCCAAATGTGTTACGGGATGCGTTGCGGGACGTGACAACCTCATGTTTAGCAACCTGTATCATTACATATATTGCAATCGTTATGAGCAACAACTTTGGTGGGGGACGTCATCATTAGACCACTAAACGAAGTATGTTTTACAGTGTTCACATTAAATTTCTGACCCCATTAGTAGGAAAGTCTATTCATGAAATTGATTGATGTCGTCAATGGACCGACTTCATGAACGAATCATCCACTTGTAAATAGACCACCTAATGACGGATGTTATTAATGACATAATTTAATTTCTACACACCCCTCCACCACGAGGAAATGATTTGTGCCTTGTTTTTTGTCCTTGTGAATTTTCAGAACCACTCTGTTATTGAGGAATCTGGCATGTCTTGAAGCAAAACATGAGAACAAAACCTTCATCAGGGTTGGCAGGAAGCTCTCAAGGTTAGTGAGAGGTAAAAAGAAAGAAACTCTGCGGTGATAAGCTCTGAAAGGTGGGGTCTAAGACGGCGTCGAGTTTTTCGTGCAGGCAAATCTATTTTAAATTCCCAGTGTCTCCTTCTCTCCTCACATCACCTTCCTCATCCCTTTCTTCCCTTGCGGGCGCCTTCTGCGCCAATCTGGTGATCTCCTGTCTCTACCTCCCTACAAACTCACATCCATCCGATATTAAACTTGGTGTTGAGGTGTTTTCCTCGTAAAATCCAGGGAAAACCAGTATCACATTAATTCATAATAAATCAAACTCTACCTTGTCAACTACACTCTTGATCACAGAGAACCACGCTTCGCCTGCCGCATTCGCCTTCGATCGTTCGATATAACCTACGCACGATGTTCGTGCGCTTGCACAACTTCAGAGCTTGAAGAGATATTGGAGATCAGTTTTTCAGCTTTGCTATCTATACATAACGTGACATCCAAGCCAAGCGAATCTATTTCCGCATCCGGTTCGTGTATTCCAGGTTTCTGAATCAAGATATACGAGATGGAATGATTTCTCGAATATACGATTGTATGTATATTGGAAAACTTCTGAACGAAATTGAGTAGACAATTTTTATTCAAATTTACATAGATACATTTCAATGCATGCAGAGTGAGTGGTGTGGCTTTCAATCTCTATCAATCGTTGGCTACTATCCAATCAATGCTACATTGAACCAAATGCAACACACGCTCGTCAGTAACCAATTTTTAGCAGTTTCTTTAGTGCCAGGCCACAGCTGTTAGGAATACTCGATAATAATAAGTTGCCATCCTAGAATATGTCCGTAGGCCGTCTTACATCGCCCTACCGTTTCTGAATGATATTACATCTCCATTAATTTTGCCCATGTTGCGTCCCGTTCAAACTACTTCGGCTATTGGCGAGTGCTTTTCAAGTTTCATCAAAGTATCTTACCTCCTTATTTGGCTTCAAACAGAATATGCCATAATGTCAATAACCTTATCAAGTGACTCTGAGCTTTTAGCGAAGTACATGAGGACAGCCATTCTCCTATTACATCAGCAAAGATTCGATTTCATGATGTTAACACCGATGGCACTGTCAGGACTATGGATTGCACTTTAACCACAGGGAAGTCATTGTAATAAGGATGTTGCGTGCATACCACGCAAAACGATATTTATTTATTTTAATCGGACACCTATACTCAACACCATTGTTAATAGTTATAAAGTTAGGTTCTTAAGCCAGTACAGCTTTTTTCCACGTGCAAGGCTATAAAAAAGGGACTACCCGCCGTACAATGTTTGGCAGGGGACCGACTCTACACCTCCCAAGTCTACACAAAGATAGGTCTACACAAAAAGTCGACACAGAAAGACTGTACACGCAGACAGCTCGACACCGAAAACTCGGCACGAAAAACTCGACACCAAAAACTCTGCACGAAAAACTCGACACCGAAAAGTCAACACGAAAAACTCGACACGCCGAAAAGTCGGCACAAAAAACTCGACACTGAAAACTCAGCACGAAAAACTCAACACCGAAAAGTCGACACTTCGATCGATTTGGGGAATTTTAAGGCCCTATCCGATGTGAAATTTTCCGTTAATTACAATTTTTATTTCACTCTGTGGGCAAATCGTGATTGCGCAAGCGAAGCGTGCGTGAAACTTTGTTTACACACGTCGTGAAATAAAAATAGGTACGATACTCGCGCGAAATAGTATATTACACTACAAGAGCAGAAAGTTTGAGATTCCTGCACAAGTCAAAAAAAGTTTTGTCGCACTAGTATGATACTATCGTTCAAGGGGATATCTGAATAGATCATATTTTGTTTCAAATGAAAAAAGTAATGTATTTCTGGGTTTTCAGTGAAAAATATCACGATTTTTAAAAACAACATATTCGTTGTCTGCTGGCAAAAGTACATCGAAATAGTGGGTTAAAAATGAAATAAAACCACGTTTTACGCACCGAATAAAATAAAAATTGTAATTAACGGAAAATTTCACATCGGATAGGGCCTTAAAATTCCCCAAAATCGATCGAAGTGTCGACTTTTCGGTGTTGAGTTTTTCGTGCTGAGTTTTCAGTGTCGAGTTTTTTGTGCCGACTTTTCGGCGTGTCGAGTTTTTCGTGTTGACTTTTCGGTGTCGAGTTTTTCGTGCAGAGTTTTTGGTGTCGAGTTTTTCGTGCAGAGTTTTCGGTGTCGAGCTGTCTGCGTGTACAGTCTTTCTGTGTCGACTTTTTGTGTAGACCTATCTTTGTGTAGACTTGGGAGGTGTAGAGTCGGTCCCCTGCCCAATGTTTTACAATTTACGTGCGGGACTGTTCACATTTGGCGACCAGGCACAACTTTCTTTGTAAGCCTTTGCACATTTTTTCTAGATGCATTCATGAATTGTACTACGCATAAGCTATAGTAGCGTACTGGTCACTAAGTACGTGACCATCGGCAAATAGCCACAGCCACGCGCACAGATGTGCCTGATATAAAACAGACTCGACTCTCGAGTCAAACACAAGAACCTTTTTAAGTACGCTGTAAAAAGTGCATCTTGACTGCAGATGGACTGTAGGGCTGTCCATCACTTTTCTATTCCCAACTATATCTTTCGTGATTGGTGACCAGAGAAAGTACTCCTACTCTCGCCACTGAATTGTTGCCAATCAGAATTTGGCATTCTGATGTTTAAAAATTGGTATCATCCCACTTTTGGGGAGGAAACTCTCGATACTGACCACGAAAGATAGTCAACAACTACATCTCATCAGTTCAACACCAATCGTCCTCGCGACAACAGCAACTGAGCTCCTTGTGCCAGTTTGCTATTCACATCACGAATTCATAACTTCATTTCACTTCAATAACTGTAACCTTTAATATTTGTAAGCATTGTTAAAGTTTTCAAATATATAATTTGTTGTGTGTGTAACCAAGTGTAACCTCACTATCCTCTAACTAGCCACACAAGATTAAGTTGGCGTGTGGTAGTACTGAAAAGCATCGTCTCCAAGCAACAGAGCATCGGGCCTTACAACCCCGTAGATTTAAACGCGAATCGCGGTGCCGACGGTACAAAGGACGAAAGTAATAATAACGTTACTTCATGATAAACAAAATCTTATATATTCACATACTTTTGTACGCACTTATTTTTTAGCAATGAACATTTTGCTTCAGTCAGAACTCTATACCAGTTTACTTAGTAGGAGCTAAGTCTAACCTACATCCTACATCAGTTTATGCGCAAATGTGATGTCTGAGGACTGTGTTCGGGTCGCCACACTCGAGTGGCTCTGAATGCTAAAACCACTTTACTGACGGCGCTTCTGACTACGAATCCTCCGGCTTCATGGAATTTCTCATTGGCGAGTCGGTAATGATACTTTTGTAGAGAGAAAACTTAAAAGTGCTCGTGAGAAAGTCAAGACAGTCGAGTGAATGAAAAATTGTAAGAGCACATGTAAGAACTTCGTTGCACTACTACTCAACACATTTAATTCACTGTATCGTGAGATCTTGACATTAACGAGGAAGCACTTAAAGTTGATATACAATATCTAGAACGTACATCTCATATATGAACATATGTATATATTAGGGTGTGCCAAAAATAAGCGATATTTTTTTTTCTTGCTCTCCGCCCAAAATATCCGCCCGAAATCTAATGATTCATAATGTAGTCATTGATTTTATGGAAAAGAAAAATTTCTTAGGTTGCAGGGAGAAAGAATGGAAAAAATCACGTTCCTGTGTTATTTAAATGGGAAAACTTGAAACGCGATGATGGACCTCTAAAAATAAAAATTATGAGCTCCGCTTTTGTCAGGACCATGACTAAGACGTATTTGACGATATTTTGGGCGAAGGGCAAAGAAAAAAAAATGTCGCCTTTTTTTGGCACACCCTAATATATATAGATGAGCATAGAAATAATTTTATATATTTAAAGCTAAGGTTTCTGCGGGATCTTAATTTTAAAAAACGCCAGAAATAAATAAACAAATCGAAATGAATTGTCAGTATTGTGCACAGAAACATTTCCTGCTTATCCATGTTTGCATGCATAGTAATTCTTGATAGTTTCACCTCAGCTACTTCGCTGCCTCAATCAGTGGCTCGCTTACTTACTGTTTTTCCCGGCACAATTGCATGCCAAGACTCTGGGCACTATACAAGCTTGTATATAACTTCCATATGTAAACAGCTTTTGTATTCCACTCTACACACCGAACACCCCACTGCACCAGACTTTCTCTAGTGCACTGCAACACGTAGAGGAGACTGGGGATAATTGAGTCACTTTTCACTTTTGGTTATTTCTTAATACTTGGCTGCATAAATTAAAGTGAAAATGAACTATACAGAATACTTCTGAACCTTATCGAGCAAATAAGTTTAAGCTCGTCTCTAATTTAAGTGAACTATACAGAATACTTCCGGACCTTATCGAGCAAGTAAGTTCAAGCTGGTCTCTAATTTAAGGCATGAAATTAGAAGCTAGAATTGTATTATGATCTGAAAATTTGAATTTTCATTGAGAACAACGGTTTTTGTTGTAAAATTCTTTAAGATTTCGACGCCTATGATCGAATTTTTCGCAAAAGCTGTATATTCCTCTGGTGCGTCGAAAGTTTTTAGAAGACAAGGTGATTTATGCGTGTGCCGATTTTCAAACGGGCTTAACTCAACTTGTCTGCTGATCGAACTAGCCCCGGTCACCCCTATATGTAATCCTAAGCACGCACACGGTGCACTGCTGCGGCGAGGGCAAATGTGGTACGCGACTGTAAATCTCAAGAGAGAGAAAAAGAGAAAGCAGGAGGGAGAGGTTGAGGGTACAGAATTGCAGTACGAACGTAGGAGAAACTAAAGCGTATAAGTGCGACGTAATGTATGAATAGGTGACGACAACCAGTTAGCAGCAAGGGAAACAGCAGCAAAGTAATATGGCGCTTGGAGGTAAGCCATTTTAGTTAAGATTCTTCACTCACCTCCGTGAAAAAAAAAAACGGTCATAAGACGGAGAAACTTAAAATTCTTTGCAATCCTAATGTGAAGGCATTCTTGCGCGTTCGTTGACCTTACAATTCGTGCACAACACGATTAAAATGCAGG